>JAOTQP010000001.1:49640448-49737772 GCA_026413545.1 Cichladusa arquata
CTTCAGAAAGTTTGAACTTCATCTTTCTCTAAACACTCTAATTAATATTTTTTGTGATTTCTTCATTCATTTTAAACAACTTGGGAGCAGCTAAAGGGAAAAGAATTCAAGGTCTGTTCATACCTAAGTTGGGTATCAATTGGTCGAGTTGCTACGGCTTTCCTTAAGAAAGCTACAGACTAAGAGAAATCCAGACCTCTATTTACAAGAGATGCTGTCATTCCCAAAATTAATCCATAAGCTTTTCAGAGTGGTTACAGTTTGCTGTATTTCAGTGTATTATTGCACATGTTCTTGTATTTTTGTAGGATATGTGTGTTATGCCCCAGTCTGCTGAGCAGGTTTAGGGAAAGGCTATTTGATTTTACACTGGGTGATTAGCAAAGATTTACTTGCCAGCTTTCAAACAGTAAGCTAGAATGAAGTGCTTGGCAAGTTTTAAATTGTATGTGTTTTGGTTAGAAGTGAAACAATGTAAAGACATATAACAGGTAAGAAAAGGTATAAGGAAAGGAAAGAAATGGCAGCAGTGGAGAGGTATACAGTGACCACCCTTGGATCCAGCGATGAGACCTTGTTGAAATTTCAGTGTGTGTTGGTTGAAGTCAGGGTTGCAGTCTTGATTCATTGGGGGTGGGGAAAGCATGAAACCCAAAGCCCAGCGGGTTAGTATGTGCTCAGGTTAGGGGGAAACGCCCAGGTAGTGTTGCAGTTAATTGAAGTATGTGTCCCATACTTATTTTTTAAAAACTTCTAAATGGTTAAACATCTTCCAGCCAAGCATATTGTTCTGGATGGGACATCATCTTACAGCAAGTCTGTAGTCTTATCTTTTTTTGTTGTAGCTACAGCAGTGCTTTATTTCACTGTAAGTTGAAAAGCTTGTATCAGACAGGTTTTGACAGGCATATTTAAAAAAAAAAGTAATTTAAATTAACTAAGGGCTTCAACTCACATTGCTGAATATTTGAAAAGGCTGATTAGCGTTTACTTTAGATAATGGAAACTTTGGCTAGGTTTTTCCTTGGGAGCCAGTGACTGAAAAAATCAACACCTTAATCAGCTGCTGTGTTCCTCATGCACAGTCAAAGCCCTTGCATGTTTGTCATTAACCAGGAATGTTTACATGTTCCTAACTGAAGTGTTAGTTCAGAGCAGGTGTCCCGTGGACCTGTTCTGCCTCCCAGCAAGGTTAGCTGTGATCAACTTGTAGGCTCTGCCCTCAGTTAGCCTGATGAAACTTCACACAAAATTTGCAGCTGTAGGAGAAAGCAGTGCGATTGAAGGCAAAAAGTATTGTTGCACTTTGTCAGCAAAAAAATACAGCTTCCTCCTCAAAATAGCAGAACAATAATGCTTGATTTTTTTAATATTAAGATGAGTTACCAGAATGACCAATGAAGCTAAAAAGAAAGTTGGATTATAAAAGGGAGGTTGTCCAACTGTCTCTGCTATTTTTTTTTTAAGCTACAAAAAACCACCTGTCCTAAATCATAGGGAAATGATTTGTATCTGCTGCCTTGGAGCTCCTGTTTTCTGATGCAAAATCTGAACTCTAGTCAGTTTTACTATTCCTTGTTTCCATCTACTTGCCTTTCTTTTTCTATGTATGCTGTTATGAGGGTTCTGTGGTGCTGCCTTGAGAATAAAACTATTTAGGATGATGATGATGACAGGATTGGCTGTTCAGAACAGGCTGTCACGTGGGTTGTACTTAATATGTCATCTGGAATGGTCCCTTTGGAGAGAAATTCTAAAATGGTTTAGCCTTCAATAGGAAACTGATTAGAACAGCTACGTTGTTGGGACATTCATTGTTTTGGAGTGGACTTTGTACTGTATAAAAAAGTACTACTTGAATGGAGATAAGGAATAAATAAAGAGTGCAAAAAATCTTAGCCTATTTATTTTTATAGATTTACAAGTTGCTTAAATACAGAGATCTCTAGTGTATATAGTGTTTCTGTGTCTGGTAGAGCTGACATTTCAGTGCTGTGGAACTTGTACTTCAGAGATCTATGAAAATGAGGGAGATAAAGGAAAGGAAGCTTGCTTTGGGCAATGAGTCCTATTCCCCAAACATTTGAGGGGCTCAGGTGGAATCTAATTATGATGTTCTTTCAGTTGTGGGAGAAAGCTGAAGCTGAGGAAAAGAATTCACTGTATTGCACAGAGGCTTTAGTGCACAGTGTTATGCATCAGGCTGTTACCATCTTCTATCCAAAAAGGCTTCACCTGCTACCTTCACATTATAGCTGGGATTTCCTATTGAGAGGTAGTGGGAGATAACAGTGAAAATCCTATGACTGTGCACCTCTTTCACAAAACACTACCATTTTGAAATGATGTCTCCATCAGTCATACAAGGTGCATCTATTTACCAAAACACCATTTCA
This sequence comes from Cichladusa arquata, assembly GCA_026413545.1. NCBI lineage: Eukaryota > Metazoa > Chordata > Aves > Passeriformes > Muscicapidae > Cichladusa > Cichladusa arquata. The sequence goes on from JAOTQP010000001.1 coordinate 49,642,845, forward strand.
GTGTTCGGATAGGAGCAGGTGCTAGATGTGTTATGAGCCCATTCCTGTTAGATTCAATGTACTATGATGGGGTTAATTCTAGGAGAGGTGACTGCTGAAACAGTGAATGTTAAACGTATTGATACCAAGAAGCATATGAAGGCATCACTAGTTGTAACATTCTTGGAGGATAACGATGTCAGTGAACAGCTTGTGCCTTGCTGGATCTTTAAAGTGTTTTAAGTACAGTTTTGAGTGGCAGATTTAATCTAATTAGCATGGAGCTGATAGCATTAACAGTTCAGTCTCTCTTGCACAGCTGAACAGAGTCAGCACTGCATTGCAGAGGGAGTAGTGCAAATATAAATAAAGACATGATCTTGTCCTTGAAGAGCTTCCTATTTCAATTGATGTATATCCTGATAAAGGTATCTGATCTAGGAAGTGATTCTTGACTCCAGCACCAATATGGGAGTCTTGTGTTTGAACTTGCCCAGCTAGCTCCCTCCAGAGAGTTCTGGCTCTGTCCACCCTGGCCAGCATCTGCTTGGAGTTTTATCTGGGTCTCTTGTGGTCACAGGGCCTCCAAGGGTAGGTAGGCACTTTGCATGGTTCAGGGAGCTAAAAACATGAGGCTGGAGTTGCAGGAGTGACACAATGGCATGGTGTTGAAGTGATTGTATCATGTCCTGGGAGTTGGCCAAATCATGAAATCACCGAATATCCTTAGTTGGAAGGGACCCACAAGGATCGTCAGTTCTACTTCCAGCCCTGAACACAGTCACACCATGTGCCTCAGAGCATTTTTCCAGTGCTTCTTGAACTCTGTCAGGCTTGATGCCTGACCACATCCCTGGGGAGCCTGTTCCACTGCCCACCACTCACTTGGTGAAGAAACTTTTCCTTACACGTAGAGTAGTAGGGGGTACTGAGGGTGGAAAGCAGCACTTGCATGTAAGTGTTGGAGGTCTAAGGGGAGAAGGGGTCAGATCTGATGCAGTCTCACTGTTTTTCTGTATTGCCCTGCAAGCAAGTGCTGCTAGGTTTCATCCTTAATATTTGAGCAAGCCAAAGGGGTGAGATGGTGAAAGCCAACAAGGTACTTGGGAATGAGTTTGTATGCACAGTGGGTGAGCAGGGATGAGACTTTGGACTGCAATTGAAAGCAAGTGGCAGGCTGAAAGGCATCAAATGGTATTTTCAAGGGATTTTATTTTGAGGGCGTTAAGAGCATCAGTGAAAATAGTTGGCCAGCAACTTTTCCACAGTGAACAAGAGAAAGCTGCTGAATGACTTAATAAGCTGCTGAGGATCTGATTTTTTTGATAGAAAGCAGGTGTGAGGAGTCTTTTTTTTTTAAGTGACTGCTACATTTCTCAAGAGGAGCTTACAGGCAGCTGTAGCCACTCAGACTGGAGAAGCAAATGACCAAACTGGTCTCAGAAAAGCTTCTGGGTGTGTAGGGAGAATTAGTTGGGAAGCTGGTCACATCTAACAGGAACTGTGTCTTCTTACCTTTGTAAATGAAGTAGTCTTAACTGATGAAGGGGCAGTTTCTCTAGGAAGAGGGAGCTCCTGCAGAGAACAACTGGGTTGGATCATCTTCTTCATTCTGATGAATGTGGCAGTTTTGGCATCCATTTTTATGGCTCATTTCCTTTCTATTTACACATGAAGTAGGTCGTTAAAATTGTTTTCTTTATTGGTGCAAAATAGAATGTTTGTGATTCATTATCTTTAGCAGAATACATCTTTAAGTAAATGAATTAGCTATTCCTAAAGAAAATGTATCTATGCATTTATAAGTTTGCAAGTTATTTCCAATATTATGCAGGACTATGAAAAAAGTGCTGTAAATTCCTTGGATTATTATTTGTGTCAAAAAATGAGTTTAGATGCTCCAGTGCTTATCTAAATGAATGATTGAATGCTTTTATGTCAGCTGGATTTTGCTGCCGTTGTATTTAATAAATGAGAAAAACCTAGACTCTGAATTGCAGAACCAGAAGTATTTCCCTAATGTTTGCACAATAGGGTTGTCAAATTGCCTGCAGATTAAAAGTGTCATGGTGAAAAAACTTCACTGTAATCTTTTCTGCCAGGATTTGTGAAAATTTGCATTGCAGTTTAATATCACTAATGAAGTCACTTCCATGCTGGACTAAAAAGAAGTGTTAAAATATAGTCCCAGCCTGTGCTTGGGTATGATTATGGGATTTGGTTGCTGACGGTGCTGATGTTCTCTTGCTCTTTTATGGTTGCTGTGTGCGTATGGAGTGGGAGATGGTTTTCTTTTCTTTTCTTTGTTTTGTTTTATTTGTTTGTTTTTTGTTTTGTTCTTGTTCCGTTTTAGGTTTTTGTTTTTTTCTTTAATACTAGTATCCAACTTAAAAAAAGGTTATTGTCCAACAGTAGCAAACATAGTCACGTGCTTTTGTTCTGCCAGGCACTTATATCCTGGGTTTTCTGATGCATGTTTCTCATAGCTTGCAAGAAGGAATGTGTGCATCACTGATGATGGAATTACAGCAAATGCAAAATACTGATTTAAGATTTTCAGGTCTTTAGAACTAAATTGTTTTCTAGTAGTTGTAGAACCTAAGTGGTACTTAAAAACTTTATAAGGTATTTTCTGCTGTGCTGTCTTGATACTGATTTCTCTGGCTTATTAAAGCAGATGGGTAAGTAAGGCTCAGATGTTCTGTAGGAATAACAAGGCCAGTTAGAAATTAGATGTCTTGTCCCTGCTGTTTATTCTTCCCCTTGATTGCACTCAACAGCAAAGGTGATTCATACTGCTTTGGTGGTTAAGAGTGCACATAGCATTTGCACAAACATGAACTTCCTGGACACATGCTTCTGCTATCCGTAATCTGGTACACCACAACTGCAGCCACCAGCTTACTAAGGAGTGTGCATTTTGACCTAAGGTCATTGTTTCATTGACCCAGCTGTATGATGAACTCTTTTCACTCTTCAGCAGTTTCAGTTTAAAGGAATGTAAATAGAATTATTCTGTTGATAAGCTTAGTGTTTAAGAGGTCCAGTGGTGAAAATCATAAGATGCTTCTACTACATACATTAGAGCAATGCTAGAGGAGATGAGAGGGACAGAGGAATTGTCATTGCAGGAAGAGTTGAAATAGTCTGGGGAGAAAAAATAATTGCATCCACGTGTCTTTGTATTCTGCTATGTCACTTCTGTGATCTTGGTGCTGTTATAAAACTTTTTTAGAAACTCCCAAGTCTTATTCCCTCCTTGTAACCCTGTATTAATCCCACTGTGTTTTTCCATTGACTTGTGAGGATCATACCTCTATTTAAGGCAGGAGATTTCTTTTTTGAAAAAAAGTTTTATGTCCCTTCCTTGGTAGTTTTTGGAGTTCCTTAAACTATATGCGTATGGAATGGGTGCCAAGCTTCCACATGTTCTCCATTTTTAAACTTGAGCACTAAAAAAACAGTGAAATTGTGTGCAGTCATATACAAGCGATTTAGATCTAACTTAGTTACTGTAATGCTTACATTTTACAAAATGGTAAAAATGGAAGGGTTTTGGCCCCCAAATAAGTTGTTTAATTTCTCAAAAATCGTAAGACCCTAGTTGGAAGACATTCTACACTTGTGCACCTCACTCTGTATGCACTTTTTAGAAGCTGTATGTGTTTAGTATTTCACTACTGAAGCGCTCACATTTATCATCAGTGCAATAAACACTTGCATAGCAGTATATCACTTATGTAGAGAAATAATAGCTCTTTCCTGCTTCCCCCACTCTTTCCCACCTTTCTATCCATGTCCAGAGCTGAATGTGCGAGGCCTGGCCTCGCAAGACATTTCTCATGCTGGATGAAAGAGGCTCCCTGAGCCGCTGCTCACAGGGGTGAGCTGTGGCTGCGTGTGTGCTTCTGCTGCTTTCAAAAAGGGAAGCTTTGAAGTGCTTCAAAGAACCCAGCGGTATCTGTACCTTTTGATTAAAAGGATGTTCAGTACAAATAGCAGAATATACTGAAATATTAAGATAAGCAAATTTTGTGGTCATGAACAATAATTCCTAGGGGAGAGCTGGTAGTGACCAAAGTGTACCTAAGCAAAACTGTACTTTCACCCAGCTCATAAGGGCTGCATAAACAAACAAACAACCTTGATTAAAAAGAAAGTGGACTGAAACACAGTAGTGATTATTGTTACTGCCCTGTACTAGAAGAGACAAGTTATGGGTAAAGCTGAAGTCGTAATGCTTCTGAATTTTTCTAAATGTCAGATCAAATGTGTCAGGGTTTAGTATTATGTATTTTTCCGCCAATACTAAATAAACAATGGGACTAGCTGTATCTTTTTAAGTGGATAACCTTCCTAAAAATGTTTTTACTTATGTGGAGGGTTTTTTTTTCTGCCCCTCTGGAAAAATGAGGCTAGGATTTTGGCAGAGGAGAGTTGTCTCTAATGTAACAGAACTTAGTTCGTCTCATGCCAAACACCAACACTTGATATCAATAATCGTCGACTCAAGTATTGCTCTTGGGTACATTAATCATTCCCATTGTTCCATAACACAGCGGGAAAAACAGCCTTTAACAATTGCTACTGGGCAAAATTGCATGGTGGGAGCTGAAGCAGTTCTTGCAGTTGTGTAACAAAACTCCAGAATGTTGGCAACACTCTGGACCTGGAAGGGGATTCTTATTGGTGAATGCTGGCAGTAGATTCAGAATGAAGTGCACAGTTGTTTTCTCTCTTTGTGGTGTTGAATTATGCTGCATGTGCAAAAATGTAATTCTTATAAGGTTGTGTTTTTTCTTCTCACTGTCCCAAAGACAGTAACTTGTAGGGAATATATGACTGGCAGATTGTGACAATATGAATTTGAATTTCCTTACTGTATGACTGTCAGTCTACATTGGATGGATGATACATTTGTACTGTGCAGTCAGATCAAGCTTTTATAGCATTCAGTGGTGCCAGCCTGTGCTTTAGAGCATGCACATTTCAAGAGGAAAAAAGATAGAGATTATTTCCCTTTGGTTTCTTCCCACTAAGAGTAACTAAGAGTCCAGAATATTTTCTTCCCTCCCGTACCTCTCGTCACATTGTTTTTACCACAAATCATGCTTAAAAGGAGCAACATCATTTTATAAGACAAATGGCTTTAATTAAACTTCACATGAAGATCCTTCTGACTTCAGAGAACGAAGATCATTTGAGAAACAAAGATATTTCTGAGGAAGGCAAAAGTTGATGTCTCCCCTGCTCCTAGTTAAAGGAATCTATTCTTTACATTTGGGAAGGTAGTTTGAAACTCTTGGATGCTTAGGTACATTGTTGCCTTGATTCTTTATGAAGTGGAGGAGGATGAGACTTTTGTATCTCATAAATTGGTTCAGTGTGCCTTGGAGTACATTTCCACTAAACCCAAGCTCTCCTTCATTCGTGGCAGTGGTGTGGAAAGTCTTCAGAGCAGCTCTGGGACTGTTAGAGGAGCAGGTCAGATGTGCAGGGCACAAGATGTGCTCCAGCTCCTGTTAAGACCTGTCTGCTTCACAGCAAAGGTTCAGGGAAAAGAGCTCGAGTGCTGAGAGCTCCACAGTAGCTCTGCCATAGCTGTGTTTTACTTGGAGTGGTAACACAGCAGATGCACAGCACTTCCCTCCCACCTCAGCCAGGTGTCAGCACAGCCAGCGTGGGAGATGCTGTGCAGAGAGCAGGTGAGCATGTTGTGGAGCTCTGCTTGGGTAGGGTGATGTGGCCACTCATTAGCTGCAAAGGTGGCATTTGCCTGATAACTGTGCAGTGTTAGGTGTATATTTTGACTTCTGACTGGTCATTGAGACACTTAGCATTTCTAAGCCTCCCTTCCATTAAGATTTTGAGTCTCTGTGGTTGTACAGTTGGATTCAAAGGAACTGGAGTTTGACTTACAGAAGGATTTATTTATTAGCAATTGATCCATAGTAGAACTTAGCACCCAATACATGCATATGTGATCTCTTGAGTGTTTTAAGCATTTATTTCAAGTTAGTACCTCTTCCCTCTAGAGTGTTTGCATGCTTCCTTCCAACTAGTGGTTTCAAAGGATTTTAAAAATATCCACTGGCTTGTGACATATTGCTCTGCCTTTATGGTTCCAACTACTAGGATCTGTGTAAGTTACTAGCCTGAGTCTTATGCCTGAGAATAAATATTGCACCCACAAAAATAAACTTGCCCTGTCTCAGGCCGTCTGAAAAGAGTTTTTGTTCTGGGTGCATTCACCTAGTTTGCATTTTGTAGTGGGAGCTCAGTACCTTTATCTGCATGCCTACTTGGGGCACAAGGCCTCTTCTGTTTATGTTGATGGTTTTGGAGAGACTGCCAGACTAAATCACTGATGTAGCAATAGTATTTTATAATGCTGTGAGATAGTTCCCTTGACTCCATGCCATTTTCAGGAAAAAAGTCTAGGTAGGGAGTTCTGTGCTGTCACGTAGCATCTGCCTACATATCAGAAGCAGCAATGCTGTTCTTCCATTAGAGCTTTAGTTAGGGAAAAAGTCATGACATGTTTTGGAATATTTCATGGTGTGGTAGTTGGCAACTGTGACCAAAAGAAAGGATTTTCCACTGCAGGATGTATGATTGACAAGGTATATTCCTAGTTTGTTTTATTGGTCCTTTTAACTAGGAGCTGTAAAGAGCAACTTCTGCCTACTTAGTGTTGGATTGGGCTCTCACTAAAGGAGATCTCACTACTGCCTGTGCTGCTTTCCCCAAAGCACTGGGAAAATGCTGGCTGCTGTTCTTCTACCCTCTGTCACCATGAACAAAATCCCTTACTAGTTTTTTCAGGCTTGCTAGGAATCTTTTGACTCCTGCCACAATTAATGAAAAGCTGTCATGTGAAAGATCTATATCTTACAAGATTTAACTCCAACAGAATTCTTCATATTTAAAGCTAAAGTTCTTCTCTCTTACCCAACTGTTTCTCCTTTGCAGCTGTCTCTATAGCTATAGTAATTTCTTGGATAATATCCTTTAGGTCGTAGCTGGGGGCAGGAGAAAGAAAGCAGCAGGGAGAATCTAAGTTGGTACAGGTGCTGTTACACTTGATGAAATACTTTGATAATGGCCCTTACAAGCCAGGAATTAACTGATACTATGTAGCTTGGTTTTTGGCAATACCTTGTTTTCCGGATGATGGCATTGGAAGGTGCTCAGGTTGCCCTCACAATGCCATGCAACTTTCAGCAAACAGGTTGTTTCCTACAGTTTACTTTTTTGTCATCATTTGTAGATGATACTTTCTGACCTTGTTTGCATAATTTCACCCACAAACAATTTTCCAGTTGTCAGAAGTCAAATTGCCAAAGATTCTCTCTCCTATATGGTAACTGTAAGGCCTTCGTATGATTTGAACCTTGATACAGATTTGTTAATTTTTTTTCCTTAGCTTTTTCCTGCAAATTTAGGTGAAAGATCAGCTTTTCTTACTCTAGTAGTTCAAACAGAATCAGCTGGAAGAGAGGTTGCATGCAATTGGCAAGGATTTATCTTTCACACAACTCTGCGTCTCAGTATTTGAGCTTTTTTTTCCAGAACTTTGTTTTGTCTAAAATAATAAAACCCACAACAACCCAAAAGACTAAGTTTCTTTGTGTGTCCTCTTCAAGCAGAGGAGTTGGCTTTGGGGTGCAAAAATGTTTTCTTTCTGTGTATAACTTTATCACCTCTATGAACCAAATTGTAAAGTTGTCTTTTTACATTCTACATAGGTAGAATGAGAAAGGAGAATTTCTTTGTACAGCTTTCTGGACAGATTTTTTTATTCTCCAACTTCTGTAGTAGACTCTACTGTTTTTTGAAAGGTCATACTCTTTTGTAGAAAACTGTCAGTGCAAGACGCAGTTTTGGTAAAGCTGGTCCACAAATTAGGGTCTGTCATAAAGAACCTTGGGCAGACTCCTTAAATTTCTTTTTTCTTAATCAATATTGTTGCCCAAAGTTGACTATTTGGACCCAGCAGGACCATTGCCATACAGAGGGAATCTATATCTCAGACTGATTTTAAAATGTGTAGTTGCTTTCTGTGAGCAAAGATCACCAAGAAAACATTGATTAATGTCTAAAACTTGAGCAAGGATTTTTTGGAAACTAGAGAATCCCTGCTGGAAGGGAGGGGCTGGAAGGGCTTTCTGCAGCTGCCAGGGCTGTCAAAGTGTGTGTGATAAATTGTTCAGTAAATGCACACGAGCTGATCCTGTAGCAACTCACTGGAGCTTTGTGATAGGACTCCCTGAGGATCCCAGGCTTGCTTGACACAAATCAGCATAAGCCTCCTTAGGAATTATCCTGCTAACCATAAACTCTGCCAGAAAGGATCCAGAGCTGGTAGCAGGGAGACTGCTCCCTGTGAAACCAATGCCTCCTTTCAGAGTTATGCATTAAGAGAGGAACAAGCTCTTAATGGCCACATGAGGGTGTGGTGGAGGTGGTAGGGCAGAAAGTTGTTACTCTGACTGGAGTCTGGATGTGTGACCTTCTTTCTATTAGAGGGTACTTACTACCTGAGACTAAAAGTGGAAGCCTTTGAAATGCATCTCTCAGATAATGCTGAATGCCATAGGAAATGTCCTGCCTTCCTGGCTGTTGATGCTTTGGATGATAACAAGTAGTACCCCTGGTCACTAAGCTCAAACAGCAGTTGCTCATTTGGCCAGGCTTGAGGGATAAAGAACTCTTTGGAAAGGGTTCTTTAGGAAGATAGGATGAAGATATGGTGGATTTTCTTGCTTTTTTTTTTTTTTGTTTTTCCTTTAATGCAATTATTCTCTTTCCTGGAAGAGAAAGTTAAATTCTGGATAAAGGCAAAATTGAAGTAAGTAAGTTGTCGTAATTAGGTAGTTGGATATTAGGAAATACCCCTTTCCTCAGTCCATTTTTAAAATGTTATGACTGTGGAATTTATGAAGGATTTGCTTTAGGAAGAATAAATTTCTTAAGAGTAAGGATTAATTTTTGACTTTTGCAAGGCAGTGAGAGAAAGGTAATAGGAAACAACTAGGAAGAGAATGGTAAGTAAATGAAAGGTTATAATAATATATAATAATAATATAATATAATTAATAGTATAATTTGAAATACCAGGTCAGGTTCAGTAAACTTGGGTTCTCATTAAAAACAAGTATTTCCAATTACTTTGGTGGAAGCCAGACTAGATTATTTTTTCTTTATTGTTAGATATTTGAATAAACTGGCGTCATGGTTTAGGAATGGTAGTCTCCAATTTAGTGCTCCCACGCTGCAGCTTGCTCTGCCTGCCCCCTCCCTCATGCAGGTGGCTGGAGTGGAGAATTGGAGGCACAGAAGGCAAAGATTATGGATTGAGATAAGAACAGTTTACTAGAAACAGCAAGGAGATAAGAAAATGAACTGTAACAGCAACAATACTGGTTGCGGTAGAGGGGGTAGAAGATATGATTCATATAGGAAAAAACCCCACCCCATAATAGTGGATGGCTCTGTCCACTGTGTTTTCTCAACCAGATGGAGCTCCTTCTCCCTGGAGGAGACTCTATTCACCTGGCCCCAGCAGTGGCACACAGTGGTGCAGAGTAACCTCTGTCCTGGCCATGGCCCCTCCCAGCTACTGCAAAACTTAACCCTCTCCTGAATGGAGCCAGGGCAGCTGGAAAGTGGGGACTGTGTTTATTGGTCTTCAGAAGTAACTCTTGCCAGTTTGGGACACTTAGACAGTAACCTTGGGGGTTGTATATGAAGAGATGATAAAAATCAGAGCTGCTTGTAAGTGAGTTTTTGTTATTGTTATTTCACTCGATTGCTATTTCATGCTTTTGAGATTTTTCTTAGGCACCTACACTTGGCACATTATAGTTGGTGATGGTCTACCAAATTCAGTCTGTGGAGTCTGGGGTGCCTGACCAGGCATCAGTGAGATGCAGGGTACTCTGCTGTCTAGCTGTGTTTCTGCTGTGAGAATTCAGATTCTTCAGTCCAACTTGTTTCGGGGGGGAAACAGAAAGTTATTTGAGGGTAGGACAGGACAGGATGGGATTCAGCTACAGGTTTAAGTTCCATCTCCTACATGAGATGGCTATTGTACCTCATTCACATGGAGTGGTAAAACTCCTTTCCATCTTTTATTAACCACCACTAAATTATTAATCTAGTCTGTACACTCACAATAAATTCTCTTGCCTAAAGCATGATAAAGTTGTATTTTGATTGACAATAACAGAAATATTGTATGCATGAATTGCTTTAGCTCAGTTTAGAAAATATAATCAGCATAAGACTCATATTATGTAGTTACCTAGGATTTGAAGATTCCTGGCTAGTCAAACACTAGTACTTCTACACTAGCATTTTACGTGCTGTTTAGAGTTCATTTTTCTGTTGAAAACTCATATGCCAAAAAGTTGACTTCAGTAATTTTTTAGTATTGAATTTGATTGTAGCTTAGGTAGCTGTGGCATTATATCACAGGATGGCAAAATGTTTGCTGTCTCTTCCAAGGTTGAAGATTTGTTTCTGTGCGTGAGGGTTGTGTAACACTCCTTGAATTCAAACACTTAATCGTTTCAGTCCTTGAAGCCACATAACAGATATTCCAGCTTGGTAGTATAATGCCCTTGAAAAATACTTTATGGGAGGAGGTGAGGGGATAGCTCTTATGCATTTGGAAAACCTCAAGTCTTAACAGCTAGAAGCTCTGGATGTGCCCTGTGAGACAAGCTGATTGGATGTGTATTAGGCTCTCTGCTGTCCTGTTAGGGATACAGCTCCATCTTGTTGCTCTTGTAAAGCCAACAGTTTGGCTTCAGAGGCAGTATCTAAGCTAGGGAAATGTTGTTCAATGTTTTCAATGTTCTAAAATAGTGGGTGGTGTTCAGTGACATGCTGTGAAGAGTAAATAGGAACAGGTTGAGCTTAAACACACCAAATCAGTGTGGCATTGGAGATAATGAATAACGTAGTCTTAATGTGCAACATTTAGATTAATGCTCTGGAGAGCTGTGACTGTAACTGATGAAATGCTGCAATGTGTGTATGGCTAAGAGGGAGCAGGAAGGAGGGATTCAATTTGTGGTCTTCACCATGCCTGAAATAACACTGTGCTAGTGTTCATGTAAAACTGTAATGCAGCTTCTCATTCACAAATCGGGAAAATCCTGATTGCTGCACAACAAACACTCCTGCCCCTTCACGAGTTACATACTTTCTTGTTTTGATCCATTTCCTTCTGTTTAAAAGAGATAAGAAAAGTGTTTTATAATATGTTGGGTACCTCAGAAGATTCAGCTAGGCCTTCAGCTTTTCCTGGAAAATGAACATGAAATTGTCCAGTGAGATGGAGCCAGAAGTAAGAGGGAATGTAAAAACGCACAAATAAAATGCACAATACTAATTTCTTTAATGTAAAGCAGTTTATGAAGTTCGTTCTTTTGCACAGTCCTTGAGTTTCCCAGCTAATTCCATGTCCTCAGGTAGTTGCTGGGCAAGAAGCAGTGTGCTATGCCAGCTGTAGCTGGTGTTTGCTGTGCACACACTCGTGTGTGCATTGGCCAGCCCAGCAGAACAGGTGCCCTCAGCACAAGCTGGTCAGTTCTGCTCTGTGTGGGCATCTGTGCTTCCACAGCCACTTGGTCACTTTCTCTTTGCACCCCACTTGGCCTTCCCAGCAAAGGCTGCTCTAAAGGTGGGCATAGCAGTCAGACTCAGTGGGAGACATGAGCCTTAGGTGCTTATGAGAATGGAGAAGACAAGAAGGAGCTGATGACGTAATTTCAGAAACTGTGGGTTTTTTAGCCAGGAAAGGAGGTGTACAGGGTTCCTGTAGATGGTCCTGTAGAGGTTTCACAAGGGACCTGTGATTATTTCTTCCAGTCTTATGGCTGGATATGCAACTCTTTCACTGTGAGAAGCCTGCTAGCACACTAGATCCTTTACAAAGGCAGACTGGGCACCTCCAGGTTAGCTGTGGAGGTCCCAATAAGGTCTCTCACTCTGGTTTTGTAAATAGTAGGTGTTTCATTCCAGACACTCTTTCCTTTTGCTGTCTAGGTACTGGGAAGCTCTGCTTTTTCCTGAGAGGTTCAAATATCTGAAGCAAGGAATGAAGTTTAAGCGCTGCACATTGGGTGCAGCAAAAGAAAGCTATTAAATATATGTTTGCTCTGTCTGTGCTTGAGGATGCAATTTCTCAGCATTATCCTGCCATGCCTCATGATGCTGGGGATGAAATACAACTGCCTGTGCATGAGCAGCATTCTTATATCCCTGACTGTCCCCCAGAAAATGACTACACTCACCTCTGTGAAAGACTAGGCTCATCTAAGAATAGAGCTAAGACAGGCAGTGTGGAATTCCAGTCTGAGTCCTGTTTCCAAAAGCTAGTTTCATGTAAAAAGGAAAGAAAAACCATGTTGTTATGGTCTGTTACACTGTACCTTTATTTTGACAGTTTCATTCTGAAACGATAAATGATGTTTTATAAGCAGAAATCAACCCAGAATCAGAATCAGTGCTAGAATTTAATATAAACCCAAGGGCTTATGAGAAAGTAAATCTCTCAAGTCCTGGTTGTTGCTACAAGCACTTGCTTGCTTGTAAGAATGGTTAAGCTGGCTATGCTTTCAGCAAAAGATAAGATGTGCAGATGCAGCCTACTGTGTTGCCTGGTTTCTGAATCCTGAAAACAAGCTTTTGAGAACAACTGAATTTCTTCCCAGCCCTACTGAGTTGGACTGAAGAACCATAGGTAGGCAACTATCTTCCTTCCTAAGAGATGAAGTTTTAAATAGCATGTATAAATGTCCTGTCTGTTGTTCGTGAGCTGCCACAAATCAGATTATGCTCTTCATGCTCCTTATGTGCTATGTAATGTAAATCAGCTTTACTAGGGAATGAAGTATCTGAAATATCATTTTTTGAAGTATGAAAAAACCAGAACTTGATGACTAAAAATAAACTTGGATATAAATTCAGTATGACTTCAGAAAATCAGAGCTTTTCCTTTTTTAAATGCAGGTCTCACCAAATTTGTGATAGTGCTTAGCAGTTCATTGAAGTGTTTCCTGTCAGAATTCACGGTAAAGCACCTGTATATCTTATCATCTGATCTGTCCAAGTTCACCTTCAACTTGCATTGTTGGTGTGTTTTTGATTGCTTGGTGCATAAAGACGCAATAGTATATTAAAAAAAATAAATAAATTATTTGATGGTGGCTGTTTCCTGTTGCTGAAATTTGAGGGGCAGGCATCTTCCAATCTTCCATCAGATTCCTTGAACGTGTAGAAAAATGATGCTGGCAGGAGTGACTTCAGAAACTCTTAACAGAGATACTAAGTGAACACTGCTGGTTCACCTTGGGTGAGCTATGATATTGTTTGCTATAACCTGGCTGCTTTGGGAAGTGTCACTGTGCAGCTGGATGTACAAATGACACAGGTGACATGGAGGGGAAACTTTGTCTGGTGTCACCTTCTTTTTGGGAAAGATGGACTTAATTATTTGGTTCAAGTTTTGGGAAGAGAGAGAGAGAGACTCTCCCCTCCTTCTCCCTGTGCAGATTAAACTTACTTATTATTGGCTACAAGACATAATAAAAATGCAATTTTTTTCTTTTTTTTTTTTTTTTTCTTCATAGATAAGCTGCTCTTGTTTAAACATTCTGCAACAGAAAAAGCTTTTACTAAAGTTGTACTAATTCTCATACAATTTTTTTTTCTTTTTCTAGTGCATAGCCTTTGCAATTACTTCATAGAAAACTTACCACACACCTCAGATCATGAACCTTTGTAGGCATTTAAAACTGATCTTGCAGGTTGGTTTGAGAGGAGGACTTTCTGTGCTTTCACAGAGCCCTGCTGACTAGAAGTGGCTGATCAGTCTGTCTGAACTCTTCTGGGCATGGCTGTGGAAGGGAAGAGATTAAAGTCTGTACTTTTACAGTAATGGAGAAACAGTGCTGGTGCAGGGGAGAATTTGCTTCCAGGGGTCTCAATTTCTCATCTAGTTCTTTATTTCTCCCCAAGCAGTTGTACTGTAGAAAATTAAATATTATAACCTTATTCTTCTAGTGGTAAACTTGAGAGATCTACCAAAGAAATGAAATTACATTTGTAAATATAAAGAATACTGTAGTAAACAAATTATTTTCTTTTTTTCCCCTCAGAGTAAAATAAAGAATAATTTAGTAGCTTCCGCTTTTAAAATTAAAAGCACTAGCAGAGGGTCCTCACAGAGCCTAAAAATAAGGCAAAACAATATGAGTGTGGGTGATCATTGCAGCCTCTTGGCCAGGCTTCTGTTCCAAGAGGCAAGCCCTCTCTGCATTGTTGCAAGGTTAATTTACTGCACCTTTTGATGTGGGTGTTGCTTGGCCCCTTCTTTGACGACCTCAGGACCTCATTGAAAGAAAAAAAAAAAGTCTTGCAGTCTAAATGGGAAGCTCTTGGCTAAGACACTCAGCCTGATGTGGCTGATGATGTTAGAAGATAAAGGTTAAGATGACAAGATCTCAAGTTAGGATAGAAATAAAGCCATGGCAGCAGTGTTCTTTCAGGCTTGCAGGTGTGCAGAGCCTTCACTGTGCAGCTGCTGATTAAACCCAAGCTGAGTACATAAAGCCTGAAATCATCTGTTTCTGTGCTGCTTGTAATAGGGCTCAGGACACATGTTCCCATCCCAGGAGGTACAGCTACCTTAGCACAGGGTGTTTTATCAGAAAAGTGCAGTGTGTATTTTGTTAGATAGCACAGAGTGGTGTTCAGATAAGCAGTGAAGTTATATAAATGCAGCTTTGTTCTTAACGTGATGGGGGAACTTCTTGTGTTGTAAAAAGCAGCACCCCCTCCCCTACTCAGTCTATTAAATATTTTTTAATTATCTAGGAACTTAAAAGCTCTGAAACTTTAGTTTAGTCAGTTTATGCGCAACACCTGCTGGGTAGAATCAGCCTCATTTCTTTGTATTCAAGGAAAGTCTGCTCATAAAGTCTGTGGAAGTGCTGAGGTAAAGCTGGGATGGCAAAATTGAATGTTTTTTGTAAATGAATGTTTGAAAGTACACTCTTACCTTCTGTGGGTGTGAGCATCCAGCCAAGCTTAATAGAAATACAACAATATCTGCAATCCTATTTCTATAGGTCATAGATTTGTTAAAGTTGGAAAATGCCTGTAAGATCATCAGGGCCAAGTATTAACCTAATACTGCCAGGTTCACCACAATTTTTGGTGGGATATCTTGAGAGAATACTGGGGAGGTGTGTAGCAGGAAATCTCTTCAACATCTCAACTCTGAGATGAATCTCTTCCTTTCCAGCTGCACCTGTGAACCCTTCGAACTCCAGCTGTTGGGGAGTGGGATTTCCCTTTCAAGTAGGAGTTTCTTCTGTCATCTTGTCACCACTTGGGTAGTTCTAGTAAATTTGTGGTTTTCCAATTAAGCTTGCATATAATTATAGGTTGAAAAACATTTAGTCTGTGCACTGTAGTTTTGATAAATATTTGGGAGTTTCAGTGTTGGGCTAACATCAAGTGTGTTTTTAGCAACTTACTCTTTTAAAATCCTTCTAATTGCATAAATATTTTTCCAAATGTCTCTTTGGGGTTTTTTTGCAGAGCGAGATTGTAGGATATTCCATAAACTCGGGAAAATGATGCATTTTTTTTCCTTAGAAGAATGAATGACAACTATTTTACTGTAAGTTTATAGACTATGGAATAAGATGTAACATTAAGTTTGAGGGGAATCCCAGTTTCTGAGTAACAGCTTTGCATCCCCAAGTTTTATTGAGGTGGGGTTATTTGTGAAGTCTGTGCACCATGAACAGTTCTTATCAGCTTGGGAATTCACAACAAGCAGTCAGTGTAGCTTATAAACAATACAGGATTATTGACAAAAGCTGCTTGCAAAGATGACTCTGCCTTGTTTATTTATAGTAAAATACTAGTTACAGTCAACATCTATTATAACCACATGATCTCAATTTGATCTTAATTTCCTGCCTCTGTTCATAGATACAGAAAAAAAACCCCTAATAAAATGCTAGGATTGCCATTCTTCACCCGTGTCCTAATCTTACAATATTTTCCATTGGAAATAAACTCTTGGTGTCTTAAACCCAATATTTCACTTCATGCCACTTAGGAACAACGTATAATACCAGGATGTTACTACATGACATGCATCTGTTTTTACCTAATCTGTTTCTTTGAAGTGCTACCTTAAAACCATCCTCCTACTTACCAATTTATCCACCTAATCCAGTGACTGATTTCCAAAAGTGACAGCTTCTAAAACTTTGGATAGATTTATTTTTTTTAACTCAAAAGACTGCTACTCCTTGATTGTACATAAAAATTTCAGACCTGTCAATCCAGTAACTTGTTAGAGGCTTTGTTCTGTATCCCTGTAATTACCAGAGTTTGTTGTAACAGTCTTTTTTTCCCTTTTCTTTTCTTTTCCTTTCATTAGCTCTTATTTCGTGGATTGCTTTCCTCTTGTGTTCTATTATGAAAAAAGGGCACAAGTTTTAACTTGCTAAAATAGTACTAAATAAAACTAAAATAGTTTTTTACCATATGCTTTTGGGACTTACAAATTCCTTGCAACAACTCTGTTTTATTGTGTCCTTCTAGAACCCCTGTCTGCTATGGTCAGCCTCAGAGCTGGCATAACCTAAATAAATTGGGCTAACAACGTTCATGAATCTGGTACTAACTGAAAGTAACACAGTTTTTTAAGTATTACATGCTGGTAGCAATTCCAAATTGTTTAATTCCAAGACTGGTATTTATATGTGATGCATCTTTGAAGGAGTCCAACAGATTGAACAAGGTTTGTGATAAGCATGAATGGCATAAAATCAATTCCTTTCATACTTCCTCTGCTTGGGTAGAGGAGGTGCAATACTTTTAGTGTGATACTAAATTGAACATCCAAGTCTGAGATAGTTATTCCCAGTGTTCCCATGAGGGCAAATAGGGTGTTGAAGGCTGTTTGTGGGATGTAGGTTTGAGCACGTGGAGACCAACCTCAGATGGGCAGGTTGTAACACTGCAGAAAGCTGCTCTCAGTTGGCACTTTGAAGCTGTGTACGTACCCATGTTTGTGAGCAAACATGCCTGTTCTTTATATTTTCCTATTATTTTCACTTCAGGTTTTGTCATGGTTAGCTCCAATGGTTCATAACCCTCTCATAAAGGTCTCCCCCACTTAAAAAAATAAACAAAACCCAAACAAAAAAATTTACACGCTGGTGGACTTGACTTCTGTTTACGAAAAAATATGGATGGGGATGTTAATCTTTCCAGTTTTATTTTTGTTTGTGTAAATCCCTTTGAACTGCATATTGGTCTATGAGTTCCATAGTGGCTTCTCGAATGGATTATGTATTTTTTGAATTTTGCTTCTAGCTGAACTCCATATTCATTTCTGAGCTTTCGTAAGTTCTGATAAAATTCTCTTGATAAAGTATGAATCTGATAAACCCGCTTCATTGTATCATAACTCTGTCTTGAAGTTACCTAATTTATGCAAGATGTTAAGTTTTTACAAGAGCGAAAACACAGAAATGATCCACTTTGTGTCCTATGCTAGCTTCTGCTTCCTGAGAGCTCTTGAACAAACAGAAACTACAGCACTTGAGACTATGCCAGATGGTTTAAAAATTCCCTAGAGAATAAATAAATCTAACTAGTGTTGTATATTTCTATCACATTTGAGATTACCCTTGAAGTTGAGCTTTTTGTTGTTTCTCCTTGAAGTTTACCAGTATCTACCATATAGAAATGTATGGAATTTTTTGGGAAGCCCTTGTGGGTGTCACAGATGAAACTGGAAACTTGGGAATCCCACCAGAGGAGCACATTCCTTGTCTTCTGAGTTTGGATGCTGGGAATCACAGAAGAGGTAGTTAAGAAATAGGCTTAACTTTTATGATACAATGTTTCATCGCTGGCTTGGCAAAACAAGTTTCAGCCTTGACTTCAGTGAGAACAGGACATTCAGACATGACCAAGAATAGATTCCTGACATAGATAATTCCCAGATCAGCTAAGCTCTCCCAGGGGAGAGAGAGTTGATGAGCAAGAGGAATGAAGTTCACTGCTTAGAGGACCTTCTTTCTGATTTCTGTTAATAGTTTGCTCACTGCTAACTCTCATCAGCAAACTGACTTCCAGTTGCAGAGAGAAATCTTTCATTATCTGAGCTACTGAAAGTGAAAAATAAGCTGTAGAAGGACAAAATTGTGAGTAAACTGAGTTTTAATTTCCTCAGTCCAGAGAGGACTGTGGACTTCCATGAGACAACAGCTCACATACTTACTTCTGAAACATTATTTGAAGGTGTATCTTGCTTTGATGGCAGCTGAGCATGACAATACCTTAGGTGAAATTATAAGGAAACTCCTGTAGTAAGGTGAAGTGAATGGATTTACATTATCCTTCCAAATAACTTATTTAAATGTCATGAGAACACCCCTGTGTCAGTGACAAAATCACTCTTCCCTTCTCATCCCTTGCCCATCAGACCAGAAATAAGTGTTTCTATTTCCAGGCCAGACAGGAGCCACATGATGGGATTTGCCATGTTAAATCTAAGTATACTTTTACCAGTCCCTAGACGTTGGGATTATGCTGCCCTTCTCCTTTACAAGCAGGGACATACCTTATACGGGTAACCAGCTGAGAAGTGCTAATAGTACTGATGTGGGGGGCTGTCCTGGACACCAGACACCCACCAAAGCCTCCCTCTCACTCATCCTCAGCTGAACAGGGGTGAGAAAATATAACAAAAGGCTTGTGAGTCAAGGTAAGGACATGGAGATATCACTCAGCAATTGCTGTCATGGGCAAAGCAGACTCAGCTTGAGTTTAATTTATTGCCAATCAAACCAGAGTAGGGTAATGAGAAAGAAAAACAAATCTTGAAAACATCTTCCCCTCACCCCTCCCTTCTTCTCGAACTTAACTTTACTCCTGATTTTCTCTACCTTCTTCCCCCTCAGCAGCTCTAGGGGACAGGGAATGGCGATTCATCACACATTGTCTCTGCCACTCCTTCCTCCTCAGGGGCAGGACTCCTCACACTGTCCAGGAGACAGCTCTCCACCGGCTTCTCCAATCTGAGTCTTTCCCACGGGTACAATTCTTCAGGAACAGACTGCTCCAGCATGGGCCCCTCCCAGAGGGTGTAGTCCTTCAGGAACAGGCTGTTCTAGCATGGGTCTCCTGCTGGAGTCCTGCCAGCAAACTGGCTCCTCTGCTGGCTCCTCTCTCCATGGGTCCACAGGTCCCTGCCAGGAGCCTGCTCCAGCATGGGCTTCCCATGGAGTCACAGTCTCCTTTGATCTTCCACTGCTCAAATGTAGCATCCTCCAGGGGCTGCAGGTGTCTCTCTGCTCCAGAATGGATCTCCACAGGCTGCAGGGGCACAGCTGCCTCACCATAATCAGCACCATGGGCTGCAGGGGAATCTCGGCTCTGGCACCTGGATCAGCTCCTGACCCTCCTTCTTCACTGACCTTGGTGTCTGCAGGACTGTTCCCCTCATGTGTTCTCATTTTTCTGTCCTAGCTGCCATTGCACAGGTTTTTTGCTCTTCTCAAATATATTATCCTGGAGGAGCTACCACCATCACTGCCATGGTCAGTGGTGGGTCTGTCCTGGAGCTGGCTGGCACTGACTTTGTTGGACATTGGGGAAACTCTGGAAGCTTCTCATGGAAGTCACCCCTTTGCTACCAAAACCTTGCCGTACAAAACAGTAGAACTACTAAAACGAAGAGGCTGCTAGGGAAGGTGAGGCAGTGTGGGCTCTGCATTAATAATGAGCTGAAATTTCAGAAATCCTGGATTAATTTGTCACTGTATTTCTAGGATTTAATAAAGCCAGTGCTACTCATCTGTGAATGTTGTTACCAAAAAGTTACCTGCAGTTACTTAATGCAGCCTAGCTGTTCTTCTTCCCTGTGTGCTCTCAGGCCAATTCCAAAAATCCTGCTGTTTATGCTGTCAGGCAGTGCTGTGCAGCTGCTGGTTTAGAAATAACTAGCATGCACCAGACTCAATATCAGAAAATAAAGTTTAGCAGTACTGAAATAAGTAGCGTCTACCACTAGCAATTAGTGAAGCAGTGCTAGTGTTACCTTACCTGATGTATATGAAAATGTTGCCTAAAATATGAGTAGAATCTCCTCAATGAGCTCAGAAACAACTGCTTCCCACCCATCTTGACTACATAGCTGTTGTGCTTTCTTACTTACACAGTGGTAAGTACTTACACACTGTCCCTTTTTCCCTTCAGTTTTTTAGAACCCATATTCATAACCAAAGCAAAATGCTCTCACAGGCTTTTTGGAAATCCATGTAAATGGTCTCATGGGTCTCTGTCACACCCTTAGCTTACTCTTTGTGTATGTCACTATTGGTGCAATAGTCTTGCCTTATAAAGCTGTTTCTCTGAAAGGTCTTTACTGACTGTTTACTTTACTGACTCCTTTATATCAAAGCTTTCTGGGAAAGCATTTTCTTTTCTGTTGCCCCTGGGTCTTGTGAATTGTTTTTGTTTTGGTTTGGTTTTTTGTTCGGTGTTTTTTTTGTTGTTGTTGTTTTTGTTTTTAGTTTTTTGCTTTTTTTTGTTTTTTTTTGTTGTTTTTGTTTTTTTTTTATTAATAGTAGTAGTGACTGTAAGTCTGTAGCTCTTTTAGAATTTCTCTACCTCAAAATGTAAAAGGACCATGCATTTAATTACTTTCAGCTATTAAATTTGAAAAACTTGCCCATCCAGCTGTGTCTGTATGGATTTGCATTTGAACACTCTAACTATCTAATGATTTAATTCTCTTTACAGCTACCAGCTGATGGAATCTTGGTATTTTAAACAGTTAGTGATAGACAAGATTAGACTAATTGACTCCCAGGGAGAGTAGTGTTTTGTGCTGTGCTAACTTTGCCTTCAGGTGTGGTATTCATTATTCCCCGAGGCAAAGTGGTGGTTCAAGAGTTTGGTGCTGAAGGAGGTGGAAGTTCCCAGCACCTCATTTCAGAGCAGTCCCCAGTTCAGCATCTGGATGAGTATGGCTTTGAAATCCTTCCTTGCTGTGTTTATACTTGGGTTCTTTGCTGGTTATTATCTTGGAAGAATTGTTTGTACTACTGGTTGCTCGGGCATCTGGTACTGTCACAAGACAATGCAGTTGCTCTTGTGAACTGTGAGTTTAGCAGACAAGCTGGAACGTGTGCAGGTGTGTATTTCCAAAGTACTCGAAAACTATTGACCATTACTTGGCAGGTGTGGCAAAGCTGTTGAAATGCTACTAGGTTGCAATCTATTTTCTTTATACTCTGTCCACATTGTCTGATGAATCATGTGCATTTGTCTTTCACAGTTTCTTAGTGAATGTTCTTGTGACAAAAGGAACCTTGAACCCAGTAGTACCACTTCTCGTCTCTGCCACAGTATCACCTGCTGCTTGATGCTGCTTTTGGTGTCCAACTTTCTGTAAGCAGATCCTTTTTTAAGGAAAGCTTGTAGTCTGAAACCTCCTACTGCAGTTGAGAGTTTGTGGGAAAACATCAAATAGGAAAAGAACTAACTCCTTGCTTTCATGTTGCTGAGGAATTTCTAACCTCGTTAAGGGATCTAGAAGTTATTGCAGTGCCTGACTTCCTTGGACCAAGTATACCCACATCTGCTAGACTGAATAGAATCTAACTTCTCCCATCTCCCAGAGTCAGCACTGAATTAAACTACTTACCATCCTCTTCTTCTTCTGTGATAGAAGAAGAAGGTGGTTATTGCAGCAAACAAGTTATAAAAGTGGTGTCATCCATGGGTATCATGGTAGGTTTTAACCAAATCTGGGATGGATACTCACTTTAGGAGTCTTCATGATCTGCCATGTAGGAGTCCTGAAATCTTGATCTCTTGACTAGGGAAAAGTAGACCATAGTGTGTTCGTTTCATAATGAATCAACATGTTAGTTAACATTTTAAATTTAAAATCTTGAGAATTTCTATCTACAGAATTAAAAATTTGCCACCTTCTTAAACATGGTGCATAGAGCATTTATTTCAGAATTGCCGCTTTGAATCTGCTAAAATGAAGTTCATGATCTTCTGATCTCTATTGGAGAAGTAGATAGTGACCATAAATGGACAAAATACTTAAATGAGCTCTCCAACTTTCCCCCCCCACCACCCAAAAGGAAATGAATGCAGAGAATGCATTAATTGTTTGGGACCGTCCACGTGACTGCCTTATCTTCTCAGGCAAGCCCTTTTGAAAATAGGGTATGTGTTAAACATGATGGAGTTTTAAAAACATCTTTAATAAACCTCTTACTAGAACTTCCAAGTTAAGCTAAAACATGGTTTTCAGGAGAAAATTCCTAGCTAACATCTGAATTTGTGCTTTTATAATTTGTAAGAACTTGGGTTAAAGAAGTTTAAGAAGAGCTGCTGTTCCAAGCAAGCTGTGCTTTGCTAAGTCTTTCACTGGGAACTGTGTCCTAAACTTGGAAACAAGCTTGCATATGCTCAAAGTAGATGAATTGTTTTTCTAATCTACATGTTCAAGAGCATAAGGATCATCGTGAAACCTCTGTACTGACACTTCTGTGGGTTGCAGTGTACTCAAACTGAGTGAATATGAGCTTTATCTGAAAGGTGGAAATGCATCACACCTGACTGGCCTAAACATAGGAGCAAAGTACTGTGTGCAAGAGCCTTCCTTGCTCAGGCACTGCTCCTCTGTGCTGTGCTGTCACTGCCATCGCTGAAGTTCTGTGATACACTGCTGTAGAGTGCTTAGAACTGTAAAGAAAGGCACCTGTTGCCTGCTCAGGCATCTAAACCATCTTGTAACTCTCAGACATTCTTTCCTGTTAGAGTAACTTGATCTACCTTCTATCATTATACTGCTTATTTAAATTTGGATATTTGGCATAGAAGCATCTTGTGTGTGTGTGTAGCACACAGAATGTGTTAGGTGATCCACAAGTTTCCAGCTGCAAATTAGATACTGTGATGGTTTGCTAAATGTATGCTGTGCAACTCTGGTACTTTTTTTTGCTTGTTGACTGTATCAAAACACAACAGTGTAAGCAATTCCTGGGTTGGTCTTGAATAAGAATTATCTTGAAAACTTTATTTTATTTTATTTTCACTTACCTATCTAAAAAAAAGATCTCTCTTTAGGGTGGTGTAGTAGTAGTCCTCAGCTTTGCCCTTGGCAGAAATATGTGATCTCCCCAATATGTAGCATGAGGCTGAATGTCAGAGTAAAATACATGCACTACTCTTTAGCAGTTCTTCAGAAGCAAACCTAGCTGGGTCTTGACCAGTCACCTGAAAAAAATGTAGGCCAGGCAAATAGGAGGAAGACTGTCTCCTGAAAGCAAAACTTTATTCTATGCAATCCTGTAATGTTCCTCTATGAAATCCTTTAATGTGTTTTCAGATGCTTTAAGCTTTGGCTAAATTCATGAGCCTGTAGAGAAGAACTGTGAAAGCACTAGCTGCCAGGGATGGCAGCTTGAAGCTCCAAAAACTACTTTGACTGAAACTTTCTTTGTCAGCCCCTCCTTTCTGCTACTGGGCTTGTGTTGTGTTGGCCCAGACATACAGCAGAATAAGTTGAAGTTGATGGCAGATGCTTATTACTGCCTGCTGAGAACCTGCTTGGAGTTTTCTAAACTGTTATTTTTAGACTGTACAGTAAGTACAGATGGGTTATAGAATTGCTTAGTAATTTGGCTATTACTCCTTTCTCTTTGTGATAGCATTTCTCATGGCTGTAAATCCTCCTTATTTCTGTAAAAAAGAAGATAGTATTCCTTCAGCAGTAAGTCAGCTGATGGAGGCAGATTCTTCTGTTCTAGTTTCTAAATACCTTGAGCATAAACAAAGTCAGCAAATTTCTTGTGTAACTGCATAAGTTGAATCACGCCAAGCTGGTCTTTTATCTCTCAGATGCATTTTTAATGGTGAAAACTGTTAAGTGGAGTACTGTCACCAGAGTGGAAAGCAGCAGAATGCAGCGGTTTTAGGAGTACAACAGGTCTGAATGATCAGCGCTGGACTAACTGGATGGCAGTAAAAACATTTATAGCAGTTAAAGGAAAACAATTTTTTTCCCTCTCCCACCCTTCTTTCTAGTTGAGAATAGTTACGGATATCTGCACTTTGGCTGGCATTTGGCTGTGTTTTTTTTTAAGATAAGAACTTTGCCTCCTTGTCAAATGCCTGGTACGTAGCAGGATATGATATGCAGCTTATTTTGTCTCTGTTCATGTTTCACTGCTGTGGCTGGATTCTCCTATCTTGTAGATATGCAAGTTAGCACTAACTAAAAGGAGAGTCGTTCTAATTGCTCCTAATTTTTTCTCACATTGCATTGTTTTCTTATTGATAGATGTCAAGCTCCCAGTAATTAGCAAAGCGCAGGGTGTTGATTTCTGAACAGTATCCTGTTTCTCTTTTGTTTTCTTTTAAGTGTACATAGCTCGATCATGAGTGGGGTGCATTATTCAAATGTGAGGCAGCACGGATGCTTCCAGCCCCAAGCCAGGAAATCCTTGGCTTTTGAAGGATAACGGCTGCTGCAGGGATCTCTGGCTCTGCTGTGATATCACGAAACGAGCCTGAGGAAATGCCGTGGCAGCACTGCCAGCCCTTTGTGAGGGGGGGATCCTTTCTGCACTCCCTTATCCCAGGAGTCTGTTCCTGAGACTTGGTGTTCATGACACTCAGGTTTGGTGACAGTTCTGCTTGGACATGCCTCTGCTTCTGAGCTGGATCTCTCACCACAAGGTACTGCTGCTGCTGTCGTGTGTGTGTGTGTGACGTTCATTCATCTCCAGTCTCTGTACGCTGGAAGGGATCTGCCACTGCACTTTGCGTGGTGATGAAGTGAGAGGGGTTGAGCTTTTTCCTTGTTTTGAAAATAACTGCCTTGCTAGAAATGCTGTCATTAAGTAGCCACATTTGTTAGGCATGTTTGTTAGATTAGTACTTCACAGTCACGCTTATGTTTATAAGCCTTATGGTATGAAGAGTGTTTTGGTTTGTTAATAAATTCCAGACTGAAATTTTCCATGTGGAAGCTAGACACAAATTAGGAAGAGCTGCAGCCTCTCTGCACAGTGAAATTCTGTTCATCTGTGGAAATAATGAAATCCAGCCAGCAAATTTTGTTCTTCTTTACAATATCCATAGCATTTAAGCTCTAAGTTTGGACTGAAATTAAAAGGACAGCTCAGTAATTACTGAAGGATTCATTTGAAAGTTATCATTCCAGCAAAAAGGGGGCATCCATCTTTTTCACTGGATGCTCTTGTAAATTCAAAATGATTTATTTTTTAATGCTTCCACTTCTGCCACTGCTGTTCAGGAGAGCATGTAGTGTTACAATCGAGGTGCTCTGCCCTTTCTAGACTTGTGACAAAATGTTGTACTATTATGCTGCATCAGGCATGATTTGGTAGGCTCAACAGTCTCTCTGTTTTGCAACTTAAAGATATTGATGACACATACTCATGACAGAAGTTCTGGTTTTGAGGTTTTAAGGGTTGTGGCAGTTGGAATTAATTTTAACAAAACCTCACTGACATGACATGAAACGAATTTGGTGGTAATTATTTTTCTGCAGTCCTCCCTTTGGTTTTAATCTGCACTTTGGTCAGATGAAAGACCTTGCATTCCTTATATCAATTAAAGTGAAGTAGTTCTGTGTAGAACACAGTGAAGTGTCTTGATGTACAGTAGAATATTTCTTGGCAGTACTAATCACATGCCCTTTGTGCAGTGTGCTACTAATGCATGAGGAAGATGTTTGCTCTCTTTTATGAATAAGCAGTGTTACAGGTGTAGTCACAAGGGACAGAACTAGATCTAGCCCTTGAATTGCAGAGCAGGAATTAACTGAGTTCTGCAGCCTTATTCTACACTATCTGGCCAAATCAATGATGTGCTGCAGTATTTCAGAAGGTCTCTAACCAAGATTATAGGTGTGTGGTACAAATACAGGAGTTTGGGGATTATCTGGCTAAAATTGGTGCTGTCATTGATTTCAGTTATCAAAACTCTACTGCCTGTGGTAAACAAGTTTTGTGTCAGTGTCATGCTTTACTTATTATGTTGTTTTTTCAGAGCAGAATCTAATTGTAGGTGATGCAGAGCTTGGCCAGTACCATCTGTTCTGATTGAGTACAGCTAACTTTTCCTTATTGAGTCCCCATGTATAGAATCAGATCTGTTTGGGTGAAGACTGCTTCATACAATCTTAGGCTACGTGTATGTGAATAACAGATTTGCTTTGGGCTCCCAAGTATGGGGTTGGTTTTTTTCTTTTTCTTTAATTGCTCTTATTAGATTAAATATATTTCCCTGGAGGGAAATATTGCCTCTTCAATGACATCATAGAGCACTTATTATTTGCTTCTTAACTCACAGTCTTGCTTGGTTGGTTTTGGTATTGTTTTTTTTTGTTTGTTTGTTTTTTGGTGTCTTTTTTCTCAACTAAGTTTTGTTCACACTGAAGAGCCAAACTAGTATCACAGCTTTACTTTTGTACTTATGGTACCCACTGTCCATCCTGGTCTTACATTATGGCCTCTTGCATTTGGGGACTTTGTTTGGAACAAGCCCTGAGGAAGGATCTCTGCTCTTGAGTTCTCTTGGCTCTGTTCAGAGATCGAGGAGTTACTATGAGCACTGTTTCAAGAGCCTTAAAGTACACACACTGCTGATTTTTCCTGACAGGCATGGATGCTCTTGATATCCTGGAGGGGAAGAAAGCTCTCAGATCCATTTTGTTTGGTTTCAGGTTATTAATACCTGAGAAGGTTCAGTGTGCCTGTCACTGTTTAAGCATGAGATCACTGCTGCATTAGAGAAAGTTTGTGTGCTGCTCCAGCCCATTTGACTAAGTGTATTGGGGTGGGGGATAATTTCCTTGTTCTGATTCATGAAATAGTCTGCTACTACTCAGCAGTATAGGGCAACTTCATGAATAAAACCTAAAATAATGGCCAACATTATGTTTCTGCATTTGAGAACTGCTGTTCCAGCACTGCACCATCAGCTCCTACCTTTCTGGACTGAGAAGCCGTGTGCAAACTACCTTTGGAACACAGTTATTTCCTTCTCTGTCCAAAAATATTTGGAAAAAGGTGATAGGCCCCTAAACCATGGGATTTGGAAGAGGCAAAGTCTGGGAGAATTGAATCTCCTTGAATTGTCCCACCACAGGGTTTGTTTGGGCTGGAAGTGTGCCTCTCTCACCCTGAGAATATGCTGTGTAGCCCTGTCTAATCCAGTCTTTCTTCTTGGTGTAACTGTCTTCAAGGCTTTACTAAAAACAATTGAATGTGTTAAATAGATAAATTGCTTAAATATTTTAAGGATTAAATTTCTTTTTATTCAGGTGAATGCTGAAAACCTTTACAGTAACTCACCTAACCTTTTAATTTTGGTTTACTATAACAGCTTGTAGTAGATGTCCAGGAAGATTGTCAGTGGCTCTGTGGGTTTCAGGAGTAAGAATCCCATTGCTCCCCTCTGGCTGCTTAATTTAATGAGACTTCTGCAGGGAAATACTAGAACTTGGAAACACATTAGTAAGTTTTGAATGATTCAGGAGTCTGTCATCTTAATATTCCAAAACTGATTTCTAAAAGTAGTTAAAAATTTTCATCCAGGTAATTCTGTATTTTAAAAGCTCCATTCTGCTTATTATCTTGTCTAACTTTGCCCTGCAATTTTGACATTAAGAGATAATAAGCTAATATCCAAATCCAAAAACGTTACACAACTTTGATGGTGAAACTTTTATGACTGGGGTTTCTTGGTACACAGAGGACCAAAAATGTCAAAACCCAATGACATACGTCAGAGAAATGTGTAAAAAGCCATACTGGGATGTATGCTTTATAATTGTGTAACTTTTCCTGCATCTTGCATTTCAGGAAAACACAGATGCAAACTGTTTAGACTCCACTTGATCCTACTTAAGGGTTTTGCTCAAAGTCAAATCTTTACATGAAAATACTGTAGCCTGATAAGGTACATCTCAAAAGCAGCTCTTGGTTCTTGATAAGAAAGTGTCACTCTGGGAGTGAAGAGGGTCAGGTCTAACAGCACAGGCTGGCACATTGTCAGTCACTGAGTACATCAGCAGCAGCACACAGTTACTCCTGAACACTAAAGACCAATAAAATTCATGTGCACAAGTAATCGCCTGGCAATCTGTCTTGAATGTTATACTTGAAGCTGTTTTTTACACCATGCTGCTGAGAGTACCCATGAAACAGCTTACAAGCATCTGGAACTGGTTCTGGGCTGTCTAATAGATATTAGTTATCAATTGTGACATCCCTGTATGGCATTACATTGCTTTTCTCTTCATCTGTACATAACAAAAGTATTCATAACTACATAGATTAAACAGGTTTCAAAATGTTCACTTTGATATTTTACTTTAGTTCTGTCTATGGACTGGAAAGAAGTAAAAAAGTGAATGCTGATGAGAGAGCACCCAAAAACATAACATAGTAAAAAAGTTTACCTAAACAAGGCAGGGAATAAGGATTGTTTGGGCTTTATGAGCTGAAACCTCTGCTCTAATGCTAGAATCCCTCTATGTATAAGTGAAAATACTGTAACAATTTATGTATGCCAAAAGCTTTCTAAGGAGCAGAGATACTGAAATAATAATTGTGGCTTAAATGCTGGTGTCTGAAGAGCATACACAATCTGGAAAAGATGGAAATAAAAGTGATAAACAGCAGGATACTTAGGGTGGTGTGTTTCTCTAAGTAGAATTGCAATTACTTAAAACTGTTCATTTGTGAGCGAGATCTCTGACAGAAGAGGGAATGGGTGGGCATTACTGTTGGGGTAGAGTTGATAGTGTCTTATCCCCATCATATTTGGACATTTGCTAATGGAAGGATGTGTTAGGAGTCTACTGAGTATTTTTAGAAGTACTTAGGAATATCCAAGTTTTTTATCTTAGAGGTGATGAGCAGGAGGCAAAACCCAGTTATTGGAGTGGAAGTGATGGTACACTTCTAAAAAAATTTAGATTGCTGATTAAAAAGCTGACAGTGGTTACTCTAGTTGATTGTGTGTAATGCATATGCATTTTGAATAGAATTATCATTTGTCACTGTACTTTGAATAGAAATATATGTGAATTGCTCTGTAACAGCTTCTGGATTCTAAAAGGGGAAATTTTAATTAAAAGATAGCTAGTTTGTGAATTTTGTTAAAATAGAGAGCTAAGAAATCTAATCATTAGAGCTTCTTTAAGCACAGGCCATAGAGAGAATAAAAGACCAATCAGTGGAAAAAGTGCTGCATCTTGGAATACAAACAGGCAAGTGCAAAGTGGGGATAGTGCATGTCCAGCTGAACTGCCATGGCTGGGAGGAAGTGAACCTTGGGTGGTGGTAAAGCAGCCCAGTAGTGAGAATGAGGGAAGAATAGTTACACTCTCATATCAGTGTCAGATCTAGACTTAGCTTTTGGCCTCTCTGAAAACTGAGATGATGGTGACATCTAAAGGGATAGAAGCCAAACAGTCAGCAAACCTTAGGGTAACTGGACTTCATTTTGCAATAAATGAACTGGAAGCAGATTTGAGTAGAATGCCCAAGGGATGAGGAGTGTGTAATGGGAGATGGGGATTAAGATGAAGTAATTTTCCACCGTGACTTGCAAAAGTGTTGGTGTATGAGATTGCTGCCTCAGTAGCAAGCTTCAGCTGGTATCATGTGACTGAAAGAAAGAGATACTCTAGGGACCATGGATTATTTACTAAGGTGTGACTTAAGTTGCCTTCTTTTAATAGAAAAATTATCTGAAAAATATCAAATATTAAAGTGAGAAGCTATGTAGAATACAAAAGCTGTTTGGTTTATTGTATTGGATTAGTTGAATGTTGAGAACTGATTTCTCTTGCAAAGAAAATCGGATTGATATTCTCTCTATCTCATTGTCACTAGTAACTTTCCCAATGCATGTAGTGTGATGCCATCCATTATAGTTCTAGAGAAAATGGGATATGTGTGAAAGAGGTATAGTTCAGAAGAGTAGGTACTGTCAAAAGAGCAGCTGTAACTACTCTGATCTAAAGTTAGTGGAGTTAAGTCCTTGTTTCTTTTGTGAAGCCAAAATGAAAAATGAGCTCGCATATTAAGTATGTTGGTAGTGAAAGCAGATTCCTCCCAGGGTGATTTGGATAAAATGGAGGAAAAACTAGGTGTCTTTGTGTGATACAGGGCTGAAATTGAATTTCTTCTGGAGATGTGCAGTTTGGCCCTACAGGGTATAGGGGGGTTCTGTGCAGAGGAGAATAGAGATTTGTGTGTTCTGCTTAATTGCACAATGACTAAGGCAGCAGGGAATTGTGATCTTCAGGTGAACTGTGCCATGGAATGGGTGGGGCAAGGTTTTTATAGTTGATAATAGGTGAGACCTAATGCAATTTTACATGGTACTTCAGTAAAATGTCCATATTCTTGCTACTTCTATTCCAAAACTGTCAGTTGAAACTGATGGAGATTGCTGGTCTCTTTTCCACAAAACTGTTCCTGAAACAGTCTTAAGAATAGAATAAGTGTCTCTGCAAAATATAAACAAAGGAACAGTGATGGCCCTTTACAGAATACAGCAGTAAAACATGCCAGTGAGGGCAGAGGACAATAGAAAAGAGAAGGTAGTCTCAGTAAAAACAAACAAACAAACAACAAAAAAAAAGATGTGAACATTTGCCAATTGACCTTCTGGTAATTTAAAACCTTATGTTACTGGAAGATGTTCCAGAAGAAAAATTAGAAATTATTTGCTCTGCTTCCACTGCATAAATTGTCCATACAGAATTTAGACTTTACTGGTTTCATATTCTTTGCCAAGAAGCTTCTGGCACTCTGCTGGAGAAATAGCTTGTGTAAATACTTACCTTAACAAATGTTTGATGCATCACTGTCTCTGGTGTCTCATTTGTGGTTACTAAAAAAGCCTTTCACACTGTCCCCTTAGGTTCCTGATGTCATCAGCAGCATAAGACAAGTCTCTAAAGCAGCACTGAAAGAAGATGCCAAACCAAGTAAGGATAGCGAAGATGCCTTCTATGACTCCCAAAAATTTGAGGTCCTGTACTGTGGGAAGGTGACAGTGGCTCACAAGAAAGCTCCCTCCACCCTGATTGATGACTGCATAGAGCAGTTCAGCCTCCACGAGCGCCAGCGCCTGAAGCTGCTGAACGAGCAGCGGAACAATGAGCCGAGTTTGGACTTGCCCCTGTGCGAGGAGAGCGTGCCAGCTTCTCCTCTGGACAGCCCCTTTGAGGAGCTGGACAGCCCAACCAGCCCTCCAGGGCATGCTGCCATGTTCACCATTGGCAGCCAGACCAACCTGGCCAGCCTGGGCAGCACTCGTGGCCTCTTTCCGGAGAGGATTTTGGAGGACTCTGGCTTTGATGAGCAGCAGGAGTTCCGCTCCCGGTGCAGCAGTGTCACTGCCGTCATGCAGAGGAGGGTTCATGACACAAACATGAAAATACAGTCCCGCAGAAGGCATGCAAGTGCTCCCAGTCATGTCCAGCCCTCGGACTCTGAGAAGAACAGGACAATGCTGTTCCAGGTGTGTTCCGGGATGGGCAATTTCCTGTTGGTTTTGTACCCTATCTTCTTACCCTTCTGTCAGGGTCCGCACTACTTGCGGAGTCCTGATAGGTTCTTTTAGGGATCTCAAAGCACAAAAGACACAGACCTTCTTACCTTACCAAATTTTGCAAGATAAGTAAAATGGATCCAGTATGGCTTCTTGATTTGTCGTAAATATTTTTGTATCTGTTCATAAATGGTTGGAACACAAGTAGCTGCAGTTTCACGTCAACTCATCAGCTCAGATAAATTTTAAGAAAAAGTATTTATTCATGGAGTAATCACTTAAAGGAGCAGAGTTTTTAGTGAAATAATTGTTTTATGTGTAGTTCTGGATTGTCTGTGTGGGTGATATTTAGAACCTAGCTGAAAAACATGAATATTCTTTCAAACAGAGAATCAATGAAGACTCCCATGCAAACAAAACCTCGTTTTTGTGCACTTAAAAAGAGAAAACTTCGCATAAGACTTCCACATAAACCTTGTATTTGAGCCAGCCTCTTTTTGATAATTTGTATTAATGTCTCCTCTTTACCAGATGAGTATTCAAACATCTTGGCACTGAAGGCTTCTTCCTTCAGACTCCAGTGGTTATTTCTTCTCTTGCCTGAAGTGCATTTTGCATCTTTGGAACTTGTTTTGAGAAAACAGAGGTACTGATAAAGGAGGTGACCCATAAAAGGAAAAATCTTTGGACCTTAAAATAACAGTGGGCTAAATGCCTGAATTTTGTCTTTCCATTTGGTTTAAGGATCATTCTTGGTTTTTATTCTCTTGAGGAAATGATAACTGAAGTGAGAATGCATTGCCCTTCAGAAAATCACAGCTTATCACTAGTAATGAAAAGGATTTAGCTGAAAAGATCTCTGAGGTCTGTAGAATAAATTCCATGGGCTTGAGAAGCAGTTTGGGAAAGCTGAAAGGTAGTTTGCTGCAGAACCTACTCTTCCTCATTTGGAATTATTACAAACCAAAAAGTATTGTCTTAGTTTCTCAGCTAATCTGTGGTATAACTTAAAAACCAAGAATTCCCAAATTTTGTTTTCAGCTTTTAATGTAGCCACATTGTTTCCTAAAGGTTTTAGTATTGTCTCTCAAATATATAATCTTAGGACTAAAATAACTGGAAGAAAAAAGGTGGGGGAGGGGAAGAAAAGTTGTGTTTTTTCCAAGTTGCTTTTGTTACTCAACTGAGTGTATTGTTCTCGCTGAAATATTCTTACTCAACACGGGCAGAATTGCAGCACCCTGGCACCCTTGTTCCTGCTGAGTAAGCTGTGGTGCCAAAAGGTACTCTATGTGAGCAAGAAAGGGCGAGATTCTGTCATTTTTGTTGTTGTAAATGCTATGCCCCCAAGACAGTCATAAATTAGATTTCTTTTTCTCCCCCTTAGGTTGGAAGGTTTGAAGTTAACCTCATCAGTCCAGATACCAAATCTGTTGTGTTTGAAAAGAATTTTAAAGATATCTCCTCATGTTCTCAGGTAAGCATTAGTAAGATGCAATATGTAAATCATCAGGAGAAAAATATTTTATTTGCTCTTCAGCTGTATTCCCTTGCTGGTCTATAGGCAAGAGAAAAAAAGAAATGTAGAATTCTTTTTCCAGAAAAGATGAGTGCAAAATAACCCATCTGAGCTGTGTAATAGCAGCAACTTCAATCACTCATCAACAAACAAAGTATAAACAGTTCTGCTTTGGGAGAGTATTGGATATGTTTTTGGAAGCAGTTTAATCTCCATTTAGGATGCTCTGAGTGTCCTGTTTCTGAGCAGGTAAGTTCCTGGAAGCCTTCAGAATGAAAGTAGGAGAGCATCAAATCAACCCTTCAGGAAAAAAGCAGTTCACCTGCATCATTTCTTCTGGAGAATATGGTGATAGGTGTACCTAACTACATTCAGTAACAAGTAATTATTTCTTGTAAGGTTAAATGCCAAGGCTAAGGTGTTCAGCTTTCCATCTTGCTCTTGTTCAGCACCAGTTACTACAGACACTTTTTGGTTTGAGGTCCTACTTTATTATCTCTTTTCATTTGCCATGCCACATCATCACTTCAGGCCTTCTTAAACATGATTATTCTAGTTTAAAGTACACTTTTGGCATTCTATAAACCTGTATTTCACCCCCAAGTGCATTCATTTTAATGCTAATAACAAGTCTTCTCTTGCATGACTGGGCTATCAATGCATAGACAAATTAAGAATTAGGCAATACTTGTAACTCAAGTGGTGTCTTGAGCTACCTACTAAAGGTCCAGGTCCATAAATCGACCACATTTTAACTACAATTGTATTGCTTTTGGTAGAAGACAAAAGCTAATGCAAATGCAGAATGGGACAGTATAATCTAGCAGTGTAGTAATAGCTTTATAATAAATAGAGATCAAAATGATTCTTGAAGCAGAGGTATGGAAAGCAGGATTTGCAGATGACTTGGATCTTCTCCTGCTTTTTGGGTGCAATGAAGTGACTCTTCAGCTTCAGGTACTGGGCTCCTAGTTTGTATATTCATACTGATATAATAGTCAAACAAAACAGTCCTAAGAGGGAACAGCCTTTTTTCTGCAGACTTTGAAGTATGATGACCAATAAGACCATGGAAACTGTCAAGGCCCAACTTGCCTTCAGGAAAACAACTTTGTACAGTAAATAGTATCTGGTAATTCTGTGTGTTTTTCACTCCCATGTCTTCACTTTCATTTGGACCAAAGCTTCTGTTACTTTGCATTCTTCAGTAACTCAAAGAGGCAGTCACAATACTTTGGGGATTTTGTTTGTTTTTTTTGTTTTGGTTTTGGTTTTTTTTAATGCGAAACAGTTACTTTAGAGAAGTCAAAGGAGTTCTGTGTTCAATAGAAATAAAATATTAATTTGTTCAAGACTAAGCATTGGTTGCATAAACCTCATCAGTACTTCCTTTAAGAACTTGGTGCTAGCCCCAGGGCTCCTCTGTTCTGGATTTATAGAGCAGTGATTTACTATGTATTGTGGGACTGTGGCTTAGGAATATTTGTCCTTCCAAGCTTTACAAACAATGAAAAGGAGATGTTATTGCCAATTTGCATTCTGGATTCTCTTAGTCTGGTCTAATAAAGGTATTTTATAGTTTAAGCATGGTTGAGCTGCTGCATTTAAGTAATTATCCACACTCCTTATAATTGTCACTCCTATAATTGTCAAGCAGCAGACGTAATTGATGATAAACCTCTGAGTGTGCAGCCTAAACTAAGATATCAAGTGGCTTTAGAAGTTTTCTTCGTGCAGCCTTCCCCTTGAGGGAACCCAGAGCAACAGAAAACTTGGCTCTTTTGCCATGACCTCTTAAAGCTGCTGTCTTAAAGAAATGTGATGGAAGTACTGTTGATTTGGGAACATGCTGTCCTATTTGTGCTTCACTAGGGCAAGTGTCACATCTGTCTCCCCCCTCAAATGTTCTCCTGTGGAGTCTGAGAAGTCAAGACAGCAGTAGACTTGTTCAGGCACTGTCAGTAAGGAGGGAACTGGCATCTCACCAAACCACCTTTAATAAATATGTTTTCTTGCAAAACAGAGGTCAACACCTCACTGTTCTGTGGATCAACATGTGTATATACCTGACCTTTTTATTTTATGCTTTTGAAGACTTCATATGTCATGAGAAAATGAAGTCAAGATTAGTTGGACTATGGTTCAATTAAATGCCATTTTTGTCATCTTAAGTGGCACAAATGTGACTTCTGGAATTTTGTTTTTAAAAACAGCAGTGTATAGTGACAATATGTTCAGTCTGGCATGTACTGCATTTCCAATTTTGTCTAGAGTGTTTTCTGTAGTGATATGCAAGTTGCTTTGCCTCCTGCTCTCTTTTATGGTATAGGTGTTTTCTTTGGAGATGGATCCAAGCAGCCCTGTTCTGATTTTTGTTGTATTTGAACTTGAGGAATTAGGCTTTCATTTGGAGAAAATCTACTCTATTACCATACTCAGATGATAAAAACATTGGCAAAAGCTTTAACGATAGTGAGTCGTTCCATGAATTGAGACTGGGAATATAGTGATTCTTAGGAAGCAGCTGTCTTTTCTTTCATCTTCTCAGTGCTGTTTTTAGCAAGGCAGCATTCCCTGTCGAGCTGTTATACTAAGATCTTGAAAAAAAGGTGTCAGTAGTAATTTTTTCTTTTTTTTTGTGTAGTCCTAACATGTATTACAGGAAAGCAAGAGTCTGCTGCTACCCTGATACTATGTTTTAGCATGGCTTGTAACATCAAATTTTCACTGTGGAGGCAATTCCAAATACAACCAAATGGTCTTTAGTTTGCTTCCCTGAAACTCCAGTTTTGCTAATGGAATAAATTCTGGTCCAGATTTATTGTTGTGGAACTTTGGTTTTGATTGTATAAAGATCTTCATATAACTTAAATACAAAAAGCGACTTAAAAATAATTATACTACTTGTAAAATAGATCATTAGGGATATGCATTTATAGTTATTAAAATTTTTGTAGACTTTAAAATTTAAATTTTTGTTTATAAAATCCACTAATGCTGTTTTTAAACTCTTTTAGGGTATAAAACACGTTGATCACTTTGGTTTTATTTGCCGAGAATCTGTGGAACCTGGGTTAAGCCAGTATGTTTGCTATGTGTTCCAGTGTGCAAGTGAGTCTCTGGTGAGTAATTACTAAAGATCCTTACCATTTCATCAGAGCATTTCCAAGGCATTTTCTGAACATAACATCTCTGTTATTCTTCTGTGTCAGCTGAGCCTCATTGGTCACATCTGCTCAGGTGCAGGACGTCAGCTGTGCCCATGTGAATTTGCAATAGGAAATGTGTAATTCTGATCATACACAGCCATATCCTGCTACTCTGCTGATGCATAGATCAATAACAAATAGATGAATCCATATGGGTGTGCTCATGCATGCAGACTGTGAGCATATTTGGCTTTGTATTTGATTAACTCTTCCAATTCTAACTTTTGAGAGACTTGGTTCCCCGTTAAACGTGTAAAGACATACTGAACCAGTAACAAAGCTGATGATAAAACCCAAACATACCCTTCAGGGTAGGGTTTAAACTGCTGGCTGACCCTGCATGACTTAAGACTACATCTGGCTTTAGCTTTTCCCCTGTCTGTTTTGTTCCTCAGGGGAAGAAAGTAGCAGCATCTGATCACAGAAGGAAAAAACCATAGTATTCCTGGATGTATAAAACTATAAAAAAGTACATTGGACATTGTATCGATTAAATGAAGTTCCAGATGCCACTGACTTTACTGATAACAGATAGCTTAATAGTGTGAGATTCATACAGGAAATAATTTTGACTACTCCATTTTTATTTTAAAACTGTAATACTTTAAAAGAAGTTGTTTCCTGTTCTGAAAGGTGTTTGTTTCTGATAGTGCTGGTAACAGCTGCTAACTCTTTCTCAGATAAACTTAAAAATAACTTTTCTAGCTAGCTGAAAATGTAATTTGTTAATCCACTGACTAGCTTGAGAGTGAATAGATTTACATCAATAAAACTTCAAACAGCTAACAGCTCTAGATGTACAGCTGAGGCTGCATTTTTCTCAAAATGGAGCTTGCTAAGAAATCAGCTTTATCATTGTACTAAAAGAAAAGTTACATCTGACCTATTGATAAATCTGACTATGCATAATTCAAAGGCTTAAGTGGTTTTTAGGAACCTCTTTGCTTATTCTAGTACTGATATGCGTGGGTATGCCCACACTGCAGTGTGAAATAAACATTTCTGAGCTACTTTCAGATGGAACCACTGGGATCCTGGTGGCAGTTCGACTGTGGCAGGGCAGAGCTTTCCAGATTCAATTTCTAGGCTTTTTTTTTTTCCTTTTTCCCGCCCAAGTGACAGCCCCTCAAAAAAAGTCTGTATGTTTTTAATGTTCAGCTGGATGATTTTGGTCTTAAATATTTCAGCCTTCTTCTTCCTGCTTATAAAACAAAGTAACAAGCACAATGAGGACCTGATTCTGAAGTAGAATACTGATTTTGTTCCTAAAGTTCTCAAGCTGCTATCTCCCTCTTTCCTTGCTGATCTTGAGACTGAGCAAACAGCTTTTAATAAGCATTGTATTCCCCTGAAATACAGAGAGGGAAACTCCAAGTGCTTTGTATGCCAGGTCTGGGAGCATATTTGCATGAATGTGGAAAAATGCTGTGAGCTCAACCTTTCTTAGTTGCAAGCTGAGCTTTTCTAGTGCTGTGTTTGTGGTGTAGTGGCAGAGGAAAGATCAGGGCAGGCCAGCAGCACTTAAGGGTATGCAGTGATTGTAGTGAAGCTGGTAGGCAGTCTGAGATCCAGGAGAAAAGTGAACTGCTGTGGGGAGCTCCTCTCTGCCAGCAGGGATGGCTCTGTGGGGTTGGTGCTAAAATGGTTTAGTGGTGGGAGGACAGAGGTTAAGAGGGAACATGTTTGCAAGAAAGACTTGAAGCTAAGGAAATTCATGCTTTTTATTTAGCCAGCATATATTCCAGACAAAAATTCTCACTTGCAGCCTCTTAAAATAGTGGGTGCTTTCCCAGTAAGCTTGAGTAGCTGCAGTCAGACATCAAAATTACACTGTCTGGCAGAACTTAAAGATAGTGATCATCTACAGAAGAGGCAGAAAGCTGGGAATTCAACCAAATTATTTAGAAAATAGCAAATGTGTTTGTATAGTTTTGTCTTTTTCTTTAATTGTAAAGCACCTGTCTGAGATGTGATTTATAAGTCAAATTTTGTGTACATGGCATGTATTTTTGTTTATATACTCTCTTCCCTCCTTCCCATACAGGTTGATGAGGTAATGCTGACCCTGAAGCAAGCCTTCAGCACTGCTGCAGCCCTGCAAAGTGCCAAGACACAGATTAAACTGTGTGAGGCCTGCCCTATGCATTCATTGCACAAACTTTGTGAGAGGATTGAAGGTAGCAGCTGAGTTTATCTTCTAAATGTGCTTTGCAGATTTTTCTAGAGGAATAACTTAGGCAATGTGAGAGCAGAGGGAAAGGTATCCCAGTATGTAATTCTTACTGCCACTTTGCATTCTCTGTGTTTAGGTGGAGTGCTAGCAATAATGATACTGCAAAAGAATATAGTGTAGCTTCTGTTCTAAATACATACTCTTTCATCATCATACCTTTCTTAATCAGAGCAGCAAAACCCACCAGCTGACCTTCCATTTGTTTATTTTTTTGGTTTTTTTTTTTTTCTCAAGTTGCATGCTTTCAAAATGACTCACAAAAAGATGGTCGTGATCAAAAAGGATCTTTCTTTCCTGTGTGTTCCTTCTTTCCTGTGAGGGGTTATTTTTTCCTTCTTTGTGTTTATTCGCTCACACACTTCAAAAACTAGTTATATTATGGGAAAATAAATTATTAAGTTAGGAGATTAATATCTTATTAAGAAAGTTAAGACAACTACCTGACTTGAGGTATGAATAGACAAACTTTTGTTCTGTCTCTGGAAGTGAAGTATGCCAGAACACATGCACAAAGTCTTACAAGATAGAATTTATTTAAAAAGTTAAGATCCTATTTTTATAGTGGCTCATCTATGTGTCTTTGCAAAGTATTGTATGCAAAAAAAAGCAAATATGTTACAAAAAGCAAATAGTCTTGTATTTTCTGCTGTGGTTATGGTGATGCTTGATACTTACAGTTCTCCCATTCATTGAAAGTCACTGTTGCCACTTGCTTCCCTCTGGTGGATGAAAAGCCAAGTGTAAAATCATAGTGGGGTGAAATTTTGCTAGGCTGTGACTTACAGTTTCCAGGTTTAACAGCAGGTATTCAGTAGTAGTAAAGCTGAGCTGGAAAGGTTTTCTGTAAATGATAGAGGCTGCTGTATAAGGCAGTGTAAGTAACTCAAAAAGTACCCAGTATTAAAATAAAATCTCTCTTGGGGCAGCAACTAGAATACTGTAATAGTAGTTGCATAAGCTTTCTATTTAGTG
This sequence comes from Cichladusa arquata, assembly GCA_026413545.1. Lineage (NCBI taxonomy): Eukaryota > Metazoa > Chordata > Aves > Passeriformes > Muscicapidae > Cichladusa > Cichladusa arquata. The sequence goes on from JAOTQP010000001.1 coordinate 49,682,437, forward strand.
ACTGAAAAACTTATTTTAGTGTCCCTTTTTTTAATCCATCTGCTTTGCGTCTAAAAGTTTAGCAAAATCAAATCTAAAGCTGTTTGATTTTGAAAAAAAAACTTACTTGTTCTGATTGCAATTTTCTATGAATGACCTTAGATGGAAAAAAAAATCTTCATCTGGTTTGAGATGTTTTCATTGCATTTTTTGTAGCTTCCTAGAATTACCTCTGTGACAAAATGTGGACTTTATTGAATATCAGAAATTCTTTCCTTTATTCTTACAGCTTTTATGCTGTTCTTGTTTTAAAAAATGTCATCAGTTCTCTGTTATGACCTCTACTCTATCCTTTCCTTCGGCAGAAAGGCATCTAAATTTTTCAGTAAAAAGCATCTGAAAACTTCAGAGTATCCTATGTATTGATTATCTCTCCCATTACAACCTTTCCTTCTCCTTTCCCATACAGTTGTCAGGCTTCCAGCTGTCAGTGATCTCTTGGCATTAGGACAGAAGACATTGGTGGAGTAGGGAGCACACCCTTTTACACAGGAGCCAGCCACCTAGCTGCTGCTGGTTATATTTTTTGCTGCTAAAGAAAGGAGACAAAGCCGTGTGGTTTAGCAAAACCTCAATTATTTTGTATCATATATACATTGGACATACAACTGTCATACATTTAACCTGTATAAACTCAAATGCAGGTTTATATCTTCTACTGTTATTTCACTCAAAAGTGTTTTGAGAGATTGAGAATCTTTAATGGTCCATTCTTTTCCTAGGACTCTATCCACCAAGAGCCAAACTTGTAATTCAGAGACATCTGTCATCACTAACTGACAATGAGCAAGCAGACATTTTTGAACGTGTTCAGGTAGTACCTTAGAAGCTGTTCTTCCTAATTTGAAAGAGTCCATGATAAAGGGGACTAGGTATTTTTGCTTTTGATTTGTTTTGTTTGTTGTGTAGTTGGTCTAGAATTTACTGTTTTTCCACCAAAAATCATACTGAAATAGCATGCTCCAACTTAACCTTATGTGTGATACACTGCTTTTGGAAAAATTTTGTTTCCCAAATTTGCTGAGATACTCTGTGTCCTTACATAAGAGTATATTTTTTGTTCGGAGCTTAATTTTTGTCTGTAAACACGTTTCCCTGCTTGAAAGTGATGTGGGAGTAGGCTGAGAGCAGGAGGGACATGCAAGTATCAGGAACATGTCCAGCATTTGCAGAATTTGTCTTTTTTTACTTACTTGGGCACAACATTCTGGTATAAGTCAATGTACTCTAGTGGATGAAGTATGCAAAGATTTAGGCTTCCAAAGGCTGTGCTCCTCTCTGGATTCCTGAAGAATAGAGTGGCTTGATTTCCTTATGCCACTTAGAAGGCTGTAGAGTAACAGACAGTCTTAGAGAGCAAAATGTATGGGCATAAGGCTCCCTTCTCTCTACAGCCTGCAACATATTTCAGTTTTTGTTCTATCTTGCTCAGGAGTATGAAGGCACACAGACAGAATTGCAATTTGACATAACAGTGCTCTGTGGTGTTTGGTGTATCAGTATTTCAAGGAATACTACGTAGGAAGGAAAAATAAGCAAATCATGACTTCAAAGACCAACTCCTTTGTTTGCTGTTACTGACAGAAAATGAAGCCTGACAATGACCAGGAGGAAAATGAGCTGGTGATCTTACATCTCCGTCAGCTGTGTGAGACTAAGCAGAAAACGCACATCCACATTGGTGAAGCACCGTCGGTAAAGCTTCGTGTTTTGTCTTATTCCTCTCCCCCTTCCCACCCTATTGAAATGCTGTCTTAGTTACTTGTAAGATCACTGCTAGATTTCTTCAGGAGTACCTGAAGCTGGGTATTATGGTTAAGAAAGGACTGTACAGGAAGAGAAATCTGATTTAATTTATAGTGGCTCACCTGGGTTTTATAAGTTGAGGGGACATGACAGGAAGAAAGAAAATCAATTAATTTGATGTCTGTATTTCCTTATGGTGTGAGAATAATTCTTCTTTTTCTTTCCCCTTTGATCCCTATGCCCAAGCAATAATATCTAGGAAGAATAGGAATGAAAAGGGCATCAGTTTTAGTTTAAACTGTGAACTTGCAAAGGAAATGGGCAACAGTATTGTTAAATTGGTATACTTTTACAGTATAGTCTATGGGATGGAATGTGCCTTTAACTGGGGTTTGGTTGGTTTGCTTGTTTGGGAGACTGTTTTGGTTTTTTTGTTTGTTTTTTTTTTTTTTTTTTGGAAGAAGGATAGTATGTTTGTGGTGTTTTTCTTAAATAAGGCCAAGGGTACTTTGTTTCTCATGTAACATGGTTCAGGTCTAATGTTTGGAAATAGTCTTCACAATAAAAAAAAGAATTTCCAAAGCTGAATAGTGCCCTTGCCCATTTCAACAGGTCATTTCTAACAGTGCAATTCCAGAAAACACCACCAGTGGTGGCCGGTTTAAACTTGACATTCTGAAAAACAAGGCAAAGAAATCCTTGACTAGCTCTCTGGAAAATATCTTCTCAAGGGTAAGTTTAACAACTCATTATCATCAGCTGTCCCAGATATCCTTGACAGTAAAGACCTATCAGATTTTTCTTTGTTTTGTCCTCAGTCTGATAAATGCTTAATGAAGCAATATCCCTGTTGTGAAATCTGAGTTACAGCTGGGTTGATTGTGACTTAGCTGTACTAGAAAGTTTACTGTAAGGCCACACATACTGAGGGGAAAAAAGACAAATTTCTGAATAATGAACATTCATTGTAGGTGGCAAGTGAGCCAGCTGAGTATTGTTGGATATGTTGCTTCAGAATAAAATTCAATCAGAATGGTTGCATGATCCCATAAAGAGACATGTAATTGGTTTTGCAAAGTGTGAATAAATGTGCCTTGCATATATGGGAAATCTCTCTATTGTGAGAAGTAATACCTTCCAGCTCATAGCTACAATTGCTCATATTAGGCACTAAGAACCTTTAGAAACTAGTAACAAAGTTCCTTTTACAGGGGCAAAAAAAGCCATAGTCTTAAAAAGTGAGTTGATCTTCATTTTAATGTTCCTAGCCAGATATGATGTGAAATTGCAGGTAATCACTGGAACTCTCTTACATGAAGTAGTCTTTTGGTAAAGAACTCTGAATGGCAGGTTTTGCTTAGTGTCCTTCACTCAGAAAGGTGAGTCAGAGAAGAGCCATATATCTGAAGAAGGCTGTATGCCTGGGATCCAGTGCGTCATTACAGCGGAAATGTGATGAGCTGAATATGGAATAATTTGGACCAGTGACATTAAGTTCCTTCTGCTAGTAACTTCAAAAGCACTAAGTTGCAGCTGTCCTGCAGCTTACATGGACATGTCATAAAGTAACCTAGGATGCCATGGATGTTCCCTATAAAGGAAACAGAAAACTCTTAGCCAGAGACAATCCTTAGAACTTACAGGTAGGTGTCCATTTAATCAAGGACTGAAACTAGCACTTGAAACTCTCTTGGTCAAACTCTCTTCTGTAGCAGATTTTACAAACTAGGGACTTGATCTGAATATGGAGAGAGAGAGAGAGAGAGAGAGAGAGAGAGAGGGAGAGAGAGAGAGAGAGAGAGAGAGAGAGAGGGAGTAACTGTATGTAAAAGAGAGCAAAAGAGTGATGGCAGTCAGAAAATTAATGTAATTTCAACAGTTTGGAATATCATCAGATGGTGACATCTACAGTCATGCCTTGGATGTGTCTGGTTTCTTTTCCACATCTAAGGGACATGTGATTGGCAAATGATCTAACTCTAGTGGTGGGTCACTAACCCTGCAGTGGTTGTGAAAGAAGTCATCATTTATTTTTTTAAAGCAGTATTCATCATCTTTTTACAGAGAAAAACTTTAAAATAGAAATTAGAAGTCAGTATAAGTTGGAGAGAGTCTTAGCCTCAATCTTAAGAAAGTTAGAAAGAGAGAAGTATGTAGTAACAGTATCTAGGAATGGATGGCTTTTAAGTGGATGCCTTTTTAGCTAGGTAAATAGCATCAAGTGGCATTTTAAGCACTCACTACTTGCCTTAGGAAACATGTTGGTTTCTGTGCTCTGGCTTCACATAGTCAGAGGAATACCAGTTCTTCACTTGTTTGTTTTGCTGAAATGACCTTATTTTCATGAGGTTTGGACCAAAAACAGGCTTCCTAATGAGGTACCTCAGAGAAATAAATATAACCTTTCTTTGACCTCTTGAACATATTTTATCCACTCCATGCTGCACTAACCTTTTCTGTTGTTCCTTCTTAACCAAAAAGTCCTTCTTACAGTGCCAAAAGTGTGCATTTTCAAAGGTAGTGAGAAACGTCCAATTTATACTTTGCTCTTAGTTTTTTGGAAGATTCAGTGAAAAAATGCTTCAGGCAGAGTATTTATTGGTAATGTGCTTAAGTGGGATAATGTACTTAAAGGGCACTCTAAGTTTTGAAAATAACTCTTACCAGGAAAAAGTAGGCTAAATAAATTCTGATGATGTTGACAAAACTTCCCCTGCATTGCAAACATACCAAGAAGAGCTCTGTTTATAGTTTTCCTAAAACCTAGGCTATTTTTCTCCTGATAAAGTACTGAAAACAACTTGCTTCAGCAGTCAGAAGTGTCCAACAGCAAACATCACCAGGCAGTTAACATTAGGAGTGAAAAGTAAAAAGTGTTGTGGATCTATTTCCTTTTCTTGTGAAACTAAAGGACTGTTACAAATTCAGAAAAGATCCTTTAGCATAAATTTCTAGCAAATTTGCATCAGGTTTATGTGCATTATAAATGAAAAGTCTTGTCTGATCCTATTTGGCTGGATTTGCTGCCAAGAGAGCATTTCTCCTTGGTTTTAATACTTTTACTCCTTTTGCTGACATGGATGTAATTAGTCTGAAATGTCTGGATATTGATAAAGTGCATCTCATGGGACTGTAGTGTGTCAGATGCATCCATCAAGAGCAGTGCATGCACAGTACTGAATTCTGGAGTTCTTTGAACTCAGCTGTTTCAGCCGACTTAGCTGTTTTGCCTCAGAAGTGTCAGGAGATACTCACTTGCCTCCAACAATAGAGCTGCAGGTTTAAAACTCCTGAGAGCAATGTGGGAGAAGAGATTTTGTAAAATCCTGTGCTTGACCCGTGGTCTGCAGTCTTACGTCAGACACATGGCATTCCTGAACTGTCCTGTGTTCACCTGTGCAGGTGTTGCCATCTTTTCCCAAAAAGAGGAACAAGACCAGATTAAATCTCTTGCCTCTTTTCTCGCAGGGAGCCAACAGAATGCGCGGCCGCCTGGGGAGCGTGGACAGCTTTGAGCGCTGCAGCAGCCTGGTTTCTGACAGAGTACGTAAGGAGCTCAGCTCAGTCTGGCGTTTTCATGCAGCTGTCAGTGGAGCGTGGACACGGCGCTCTGCTTTAATTTGAAGGAAGTAGAACAAAGCACATCAATTTACAAAACTCAAAGATGTTTCCACTGGGAGGCAGAGGGTGTAAGAAAGCTGGGATTTATGTTGACTTGAAGCTTCAGCTTTAATCTGATTGCCAGTCCTTTTTTCCTACACTTCCCTTGCTTTTACAAAAAGCAAGGAATTTCTGGTTTCTGCCTTGTTTTACTGAAGTAATTAAGTAAAGTCACGTCTCAATAAAAGGAAGTGCTCTGAAGGTGAAGAATCCTTTCTGTAAGTAATAGTTGCTTTAGGGAAGTAAGAATTTTTGACCTAAGCCCAGCTGTTGGGGATGCTGTATGGTAGCAAGAGGGCGGAACTCTGTTCACTTTCTTTTTGTTTCCTGTTTTTAAAGTTTTACCTCACATGAGGGTTGGTTACTGGTTTTCCCAGGAGGTGAAGATTCTGTTATGGTTTTCCTGCTGCAGTTACTCATAAACTGGCTGTGCAATAACAGTCTCTCTTCCAGGATGTCGCTGTGACGGTACAGGAAGTATGCTCGCGATATGTCGAGGAAACTAGCTAAAAGCAGTTTCCCTGGCCTTTTCCATTCCTGTGTTTTCCCGAAAGAGACAGGTCTGGTAGCTGGAATGCCAATCCCTGTGAGAGGATGCCTGGAGTAATTAGTATGTTTGTGTTGCGTATACAGCTTTATTCCTCCCTGCGCTTTCACTTTTTGGGAGAAGGACGCTGCTGGTTTGGAGCGAGCTATCAAAGGATGTCTGGTTTGGGTGATAATTAGCATACAATAGGCCATGACCCAGAAGGGGGAGAGGCTTTGGTGCCCCGGCGCTGGCTGCCTGCGGGTTAAGTGACAGCTGAGGGCACGGAGCCTCGGGCCTTACTCCGCCAGCACTTCCTTTCAGGACACTTCTCCGGGCGATTCCCCGCCAGCTACGCCTCCGGCGTCCCCGGTGTCCTCGGCCTGGCAGACGTTTCCCGAGGAGGGCTCGGACTCCCCTCAGTTCAGGAGGCGCGCGCACACCTTCAGCCACCCTCCCTCCAGTGCCAGGCGCAGGATCACCTTCCAGAACGGCCGCTCCCAGAGCGCCCGCTCCCCGCTGCTGCGGCAGAACTGCGTGGAGGCCACCAGGTGAGTCGGGCGTGCCGTGCCACCTGCCCGCGGTCCCCTGCCGTCCCCTGCTCCAGCATCACCCCCCTCCCTCCTTGTGGGGGCTGCAGCAGCCCTGCCTCTGAGACGGTGCCTAAGGAGCTCGGTTCAGGTTGGTTTCTGCACTTCTCCGCCGTCGATTTGTTTATTTATTTGCTTATTTTCAGCCTGTCTTCTCTGCCTCTGAGTACTTAGGTACTTTGCAGTAACTCAGTAGTCCCTGAATTAGTGGTTCAGGGGAGGCATCAATCCATCAAACTGATGATTTGGCCAGATGCCAGCACCAATCTGTTTATTTGTTTGTTTATTTATTTATTTATTCATTTATTTATTTGTCACCTCTGAGCTGAGCCTTTTTGGCAGTCATGTTAGTTAGACCCTTTTGGAAAAGAGGCCCCCAGTGCTTTAAGCAGCAGAGATGGCAGCCGGAAGCTTTAATGCCAAGGATGAAAAAGGTGCTAACAGCTTCAAGTGTCTGTAGCCGTGTTAGTCAGATCTCACAAGGAGTATGTCCAGAATTAAAACTGGTGAGGAGTCTTGCAGAAGGACATACGGATTAAACACATCCACTGAACTATGAGGCATGTGATTTCCCTCTGTAGCTTCCCTCTGTTACTTCTTTCTGCTTCCTTTTTGGAGACTCCAGCTATTAATATATGGAACACAGTTCCTTCACTCAGCAGAAGAGGTCCCCACAGTTCATTGTGGGCCCCTTTGGTTGTGCCTTCTTTTTGTCCTCTATGCTGGCTGTATGTGACTATACAAACTCCAAACCCTTAACAAAACTCAGGTCCAGATGAGCTGAATTTTTTTTTTCTGTTGGAGGATCACATTCTCCAACCTATTGTCTGTTTCAGTGCTTGGCTATAATTCTACTTTTTGTGGGCTCTTTCTAAAAATGGCTTTAAATAGTAATTTGTCACCTGTTTGATGTCTACATTAAAATATCAGTGTGAATGCTGCACCAGTTGGTAGAGAAGGGCAAAAAATTTTATTCTGTTTTGGGAGAATGGAATGGAGTGAAGGGTAATAAACTAGCCTTTGTTACAGTGTGTTTCTAGAGAGATAAATAATGTGTTTTTTACTGAGATAAACTTTTTTCCCACTGACCGTGTTGTATGCAAACAGGAAACCCTGACAGTTCAAAGTGAAGGACTTGCTGACTGCATTACTTTGTAATAACTTGTAAGCAGTTGCTGATTAAGTGGCATCAGCAGATTTTTAGTCAAAACAGTTTGTAGCAGTGTGGTTCCAAGATGGGATTTTTCATTCTTTCCTTTTGAGGATTAGTCATAAATTTTAAGCAAAAGAAACAGAATTATCTCCCTTCCAATACTTGTCACTACTACTAAGTAATGTTTAACTGTGGAGTAGGACTACCTTTCTTAATTTAATTACTTCACAAAAATTTATTCAGAAAGATTGCATTGAAATAATCTCTGCTTCCTAATGTGTTGTTTATAAAAGCAAAAGAAAACAAAAGGGGAAGAAACAGTGCAGTTCATATTATTGGAAGAAGGTTTCTAAGGATATTTTCTGAATGTTTAAGAGATTCCTTTTTTCTGAATTTGCTTTGGCAATAAATAAAGCTAAAGAAATAAGGTAGTTGCCTGTTTTGCAATGTCATTGTAAAGTTTTTAATAGAAATCATCTGTAGCAGCAAAATCGATATCCCCAGGGAAGCTGCCCGGGAGTGCACATGGTACATTTTATCTTCTGGAAAACAAAGTTAATGTAAGCCAAGATGAGGCATTTGGCCAGTGTCTGTAATCAGGTGGTTTTGTGGTTGTGTCCGAGTCCGTGCTGACCCTCTGCTGTGTTCTCTTGTTGCCTGCACAGTCCTGTGGTCGGGGTTCGGCGCGCTCTCAGTGAGAGTGAATCTGCGTCACCTGGTCTCCCCTCCTCTCTCTCTGCCCCTTCTTTCCTGAAAACCTTTTACCAGGGCTCAGGAAGGTTGCTCCAGCACTCAGAAAGTGACCTCTCCAAGAGGTGAGAGCGTTGTCTCCTGCCTACTTCTCCAGTGCCACTAGCTTAACAGCAGGATTCCCAGTGGAATGCAGCACATGGCATCTCTCCCACTCTGCCTTGTGCTCTGCATTTCTAACACACTTCCGTGATGCAAATGGGCAAACAGGCTTTTGGATAAAAAAGTCTGTTAAAACTAAAGGCTTCTATGCTGACATCAAGTAGCTGTCACCTATTTCTGTTGCAGTGTTGCAAATCTGCTGCATTGGTTTGTCACATGAAATGCAATGGATTTTAGGAGTGTTATGCCAATTTAATGCTTTCTCTGCTGAATGCGAACCAGCATGGTCACTGGCATGTGAAAATAAGAAAAGAGCAATAGCAAGAGTGTACAGTACTAATGTGGGTTGCCTGTGCATGAGGAAGGGGAAACACCAAGTAAACTAGATGATACTAACTGTGAGATGTTTGAGGAGAATTAACAAATAACTTCCAGTTGAAGAGGATTTGGGAAGAAGCAAAGGTATGAAAAGTGACAAAAAACCCCCATACCTGTCTCTTACAGACTACCTCTAATTTAGGTTCCAGTCCAGCTTTGTTTCTCAGATAGCAGAGTTGGCCCAAGGTGAGCCAATGCTCAGCTCAGTATTTTTGCTCATTTTGCAATGGACACCATTAAACCCAGCTTTCTGGGTTTGAGGAATGTATGAAAACTGTATTTTAATGCCAAATAATTCCAAACTGAAATTTCTGAGATTGGAATTGGTTATGCAGGCAGGTCAAGGCACTGTGAACTCTTGGGGTTGGGAGATCTTCAAGGAGTAATTCTCAGAAAACCACCATGTTTCTACTTAGGTTTTACAGTGTACACATTTCTGATATTATTTGATCTTTAATTTGTATGGAGACTCTTGTGAAAATGGGATCTCATTAGCTATAGGCCTTTCAAGGGGAAACTGGGTCACCTGTCATGGTGAAGAAATTGCAGTAGCAAGAGTGCACTGTTTGCATCTGGTTGGGTTTGTGAAGGGAATACAACAGATATAGCCAGAAAGAAGTGCTGAGTGAATAATGCTGATAATGTGATAATGGTCACTGAGGTAATCCACCACTTCAACTGGCTAATGGAGAATGAAATATATTGTCCAACTGACAGTGGCCAAAACTTGCAAATGTATGTTATGCCATCACGTTTAGGAGTGAGAGGAAGTTCTCATTTTTTACAGTGTGTTTTTTCTTGTGGGTTTCTTCTTTGGTTTGTTGGCATTTTTTTGGCCTTTGGTTCTTTTTCTCAAGAGAGGAAAGACCACTGTCTATCCCAGTAGGATCAGTGTGAGGTGTTCTTAGCATTCTCAAGTGAGTGAGTGTAGATTGGAAGGTTGAAATTAAGCACAGTGTGTCAGTGCTTTGCAATCTGCAGACTATAAACTGTTCGACTGTTAGGAACCCTAATTAAAACTTCAGTGCATTTTCCAGAATAATCCTGGCTGCTACACATTTCTGAAGTGTGGAATTCCTATTGCACTGGAGAAAAAAATCTGCCTTTCTTCTTTATCATATAGCTTTGAGATTACACATGATGCAGCAGGCAGCTTTTCTTGGTGTTCTGTCAAACTTCAATGTGCAAGAGCAGAGACAGTTTCAGTTGGAATTAATTTTAGAAAGATTTTTGAGTTGTAGCAGTCAGATGGGCTTATGCAGAGAGTGTTACAAAATGATTTGGGATTTTTTCTTGGTTTTTTTTTTGGGGGGGGGGTGTTTTGGTTGTAGGTTTTTTGTTTGTTTGTTTTCTTTTGGTTTTAGAGCATTTTTATTGAATCTCAGAAGGGTTTGGGTTGGAAGGGATTGTAAAGATCATTTAGTTACAGCCCTCCATACAGTTTCTTTCTTTAAGGAATGAACAGTATAGTGAATTTTGGCATCAGCATAATATTTATAGGTGCCTTCAGAATGTTTTTATGACATTGTCAATAAATTTCTCTGGAGAGAAGGCTAGGATAGAAATGGTTTCCATAATCTTGACTTTTGACAAGTGTGTTGTGCAGCATTAGACAGAATTGCAGATAAGGATTAAAAAATTATCTGGTCAACATAAAGGTAAACAAGACTTTAATATAAACATGAAAGCAGCACTTTTAAAAATGGAGCTGCCTTCAGTGCAGGTTTGACTAGCCCACAATTTCTCTGTTCATTGTGTTGCTATGCAAGGATCATTTAAACTGAATTTGAACAGATTCCTTTTTTAAAAACAGCTTCATGTCTCATGAAGGAAGTAAAATACTTGAGAATATTCTTTAAACAAAATAGCAGAAAGTAATTATTCAGAATAAAAATATATGACAGGAGTGAGAACCAGTAGGGGGTGTAAACTGGTAGGAACTGGTTTTTCTTCTTCCCAGATGGGAGGAATGCCTCATGTATTAGTCTTACATCTAGGTGTCTGCCAGCTTAAGTGCTGGGAAGTTGAATTCTATACTTGATCTGGGGGATTTCTTACCATCTCAGCCTCCAAATTGCTAAGTAGGTTGCATTGATTCAATTGCTACTTAGAGCAATCAAGAAGACAAGTTGAAATGAAAGCAAAATGGAAAAAATGCAAGTCGTGGCATGAGCAACAACAGTATTTATTCACAAGTCATTTGGCTTTCATGGACCTGAGTGCAAAATAATTCAGGTAAGTATTATGTAGAGTTCACAAGAAATGGGGTAGCATTGTGGTTTTTTTAAATATCAGTCTTTGGGAGCATTTTAAAGAACAGTTCTGGGAAGAGATTTAGATAATTAAAACCAAGCAATAAGCATATTTGTAATCTGACCATTTTTTAAAGATTTCTTCTTTCTTTCTTTCCTTTTTATTTTCTTCCCCTGAACTAGCTGTCTCATCTTCATGCTATGCATGACCTAATGGAATAGTGAATGGGTGAAACTGAGTTGCAGTTACCTGAGATGAAACCTTACATGATCAGTACTCTGTACTCTTGAGTTATTGCTTGGAACAGCTTAAGGATGAAAGTAGAGACTGAAATATTTGAGGGTTTATATTGAATTTACAACTGTCCATTTTTTATTGTATACAAGCTGATAAATGCAGTTTGGTTTCTGTATTGGGTCAGAAGTGTAGGGTAAGCAGCCCTGCAGAGAACCATTATTCTCCAAACTAAGTTGTGATGCATCTGTCGTAAATACAGAGTATTACATTGTTATCTTTTTCCAGAGATTCTTCCACTAGGTGACCTTCCAGCATGTTTCCCATGTAGAAGGAAGATGTCCACCTAAGATGTCTGCTTAGGTGGTGGTGAAAACTCCGCTCTGCTTTTCGGTAGTAATGACTGATCTCTATTTAAGAAGTTGTTTTTCTTGTTTGGAGATGCTTTGGCTTAGTCTCTCCACTCACATGAATAAACCTCTTTTGTGGGAGCTGATAGCTAATTTTTTTTCTTTACTCCCACCCTGTTTAGAGAAACTGGTTTTTGCACCAGCCTTCTGAGTTTTCTCGTTAGGGTAGGAGACACTACCATTTTACTCTGACTTCTTCCTGCTTTTGCTCTGTAGGGTATTGTTTCACACCTTCAGATCTGTTACTAGGCTAGGAGTTGTGTGTCTTGAAATGAGGAAACTCTTTGCTCCCTTTCCTAAATCTTGGTGTTTTCCTGGGTTGATATGACAAGGTGTGTTTCTGAGCCTTGTAGAAGTTTTCCTCTAATCACTTATTGGACAGCTCTTTGAAAGAGAAGGTGATTAATATTAGTTGCTTAAAATGACAGGGGATTTTTGTGAAGGGAGGATTTAACAACAGAAACACAGGCCTTCAGAACTATACGATCTGAACACTTCATGAGGTAGCATCTGTGATTAGTTCATCCCAATGTAAACTCAGTGACTCAAATGGTGTAAACAGGTTAGTTTCATACCCAAAAATAGCTACCTTCTTATTATGACCTTTCTGTGGATTTTGCTGCTGTAAATTGAACATTATTCCTAGGACTGTCTAGAGACCCAGTAGCTGAACACAGATTTTTGTGCATAGCAGTAGAAAGGAACTTTTCATTCCCTTGTTACATAGCGTCTGTTTAGTAAGCCCTGGAATGACTCAGTTTTTGTGTTACAACATGTGATGATATGTAAGACTTGAAATAGAAGTAGTTTTGTTACAGGTATTTATAGAAACAAAAGTTAGAGTTATATATGTCCAAAGTCCCATTTCCAAGAGCTGTTGGACTGAAATACCTTTGAAAAACAGTACCTATAGTTTCAGAATTAGTGTTATAGTCTAAGTAGTCTGTGTTTGGCTGCCATGAACAGTGGTTACCCGTCCTCAAGGACACAGAGTTAGACAATAAGATTGTCACAGTTGCTGTTTAGGTTAATGCAGCGTGGGGATCTACAGAGACCACCTACCACACCTATAGTGTGATGCTGTGGGGAACTGAGGCACTGTGGAAGCTAAATCAGGAGTAGAGAATAATTCAGACTATGTGTCATTCAGGGCTCCCAGACACTAGCACTGTTCTTAGAGGAGAGCAGGGCTTGGTGCCTTGTGCTGGGTGGGTGGATTGGAAGTCATGGTTATTTCTCTGCCAGGATACAAAGAAGGGTCTGATACCTTGGGATGACAGTGTGTCCAGTTGGTCACTCAGGCTTACATATATCAGGGAGGTGTTGTAGATCATTACCATGCTGACAGCTTTGGTCACCAAAAAGGCCAGTCCTAGCTTGGGGAATTCAGCACATTCGTTCAGCACAGAGTTTTAGTTATTGAGTGCTGATTAAGATAGTGTAGCTGGTAGACTGGTGTAGCTGAAACTTCGTAGTCCTCCCTTGCAGATCTCTCCTGTGCAAGCCAGATGTGGGGGGACGGACTCCAGCTGGCAAACTGCAATCACCTGCAGCTGCCTTCCCACCAAAAACATAGTGAACATGCCGGGCTTTCCTTTCATATAATTTTTTAGGATCCTTGCACTGTAGCATCGGGATTTGTTACAGGATGAAGGTTTAAGTGTAGCTACTGTTTTGATAAAGCAGTTTTTCCTGTGATGAAGGTGAAGCTGCAGAAACAGCTCCCCCTGTTTGATGCTCTCTTCCGAAAAGCTTGTAATTTTGCCTTGTGCTGTTGACATTACATGGAAGTATTTGTGGCAGATAATCAATGTGCCCATTGCTATACAATATCTGTGTACCTAATTTACCACCACAAATGAAAAATTCTGAAATATTTCTGAAAGTGGATCAAGTACTTACGAAAGCTGAACGTCTTTTTCTCTGGCAGTAGTCAGTAGAAAGGTGTACTTGGTGTGTCCTCCCAGTAAGCTCTCCTGTCTCCTCTCCTTGTTTCTTCCAGCAGCATAAGATACTATTAAAATTAATGTGTAATTATATTTCTACATGGCATCTGGGGAGAAGATCTGCCCTCTGTTTGCAGGGTCTCTGTTCCTACAGCTGATGAAACATGAGGACATGTGTCCCCATTTATCCAAGTGAAGCATCCACTTCGTGAAGCTTAGGAAAGAGACTGTATGAGAAGGCAGAACATTGTCTCCAATGAAATATGCACTTGTGAGCTCAGCATGACATTTAAAATGGCACTAAATGGAGTGCTGTGCTGGAGCACCATCTCTGCTTTTAGGGATGTTACATCAGATTGCTCCCAGAAGACTGATGTATGGCAAAACAAAACCCATTGCTCAAAATTAGAGGCTAAGTATTACCATGTTTCTCTCTTAGCTTCTCAAAAAGTTAAGCTTTTATTCTGAGCTTCCAGCTGAGCCCTGTATGAATGCTATGAATGCTTCCTGGTGGTATATAGTGCAAACTTCACAGCACTGTGCTACAAGAAATCAATTGGGTATTCAAGGTGAAGCTCACCCACAGCACGCTTTGCCTTCTTAAGCTTCCCCACAAAGGCTTTGGTTATACATTAGACAGAGTTAATAAAGGGGTTTTTTTCCTCTACAAGGAATACTGACTTTAAATACCCCCTCTTCTTTTTCTTTCCTTCAGTGATGGGGAGGGAAAGAAAAGAACATCAGCGTGCAGCAGTGAATCTCTAAATGCTGCGGGGGCCACGCTCACACCTCGCCGCATCTCCTGGCGGCGGAGAATATTCCTGCAGGTAGCTTCACCTATGAATAAATCTCCTTCCAAGATGCAGCATCCAGGTCTGTGTGTGCTTTTAAAGAAAATAAACAAGCGGTTGTTAACTAATACTGTAGTGAACGGCAACGTGTGACAATATGAAAGGGAAAAAGGAGTCAGTGTGGTACAATATTCGTGCTAGAACCTCACCAAACATCAGTTGTCCTCATTTGGCTTTAGATTATTTAGGTTTTTTTTGCTTTGAAGAGAGGATTTTGGCATAAAAATTAAATGAATTGCAATCTGCCATAGCTGCTGTAGCCAGGAAGTTAAGACAGGTATCTTGCTTACTAAGATATTCTTTTTAACAGTTAAGAAATTTTTACCCTGACGTGTGTACATAATAGGAGTGTTTGAAGAAAATGATAGATTTTATATCTTGTCCTTGTAGTGCACATAGCACCTGTTGAGTGTGTTAATATTCTTACAGCTTAAAGCTATTCTAGGTAGAAATCTCTGAAATAGCTGAAATTGTGCTATTCATAAAGTCCTGTTTGGCAGAATTCAAAACCATAGGAAAATGACAAACTCTATATTTAGAGTGCTATAGCACTCCCTGTAGTGCAGGCTAGCAGATGGAAAAAGTAGCTTTCATGTAGAACCCATGGTAAACCATAGCAGTAAACAAGCTCGACTGTAAAAGAGGCTTTATGGGTAAATGTCTTGTGGTAACTGTGAAAGGAGCTGGCAGGGGAAAGGTTTGAAATACTGGGTGACCTTTTATCTAACTCTACTTAATTTAAATACAACTTTATTAATGTAAACAGAGCACTTTTTTAAAAAGAATTCTCTATGTTGCACTGTATTTTCTCTTCTTTGGAATCAGCAAATCACTGCTGAATGTGAAAGACAGCTGTTTTTGTTCTGCTATGACACAGATTTTCATGATATGTCAAACAAGCTGAGTTTCCTGTAATAGCTTTCTGATTCTTTGCAGATGGTCATGATGGAAGTGAATTGTTACCCTTATCCCTTCTTGCTCCACCCCTGGAGGAGGACCCTCTGGTTCTAGTATTGCAAAATGAGGATGGTCCAGATAAAACTGGAGAGAGGAAAAACTCAGAAGAACTACAAAGTCTGTGGAGAAAAGCCATCCATCAACAAATTCTGTTACTTCGAATGGAAAAAGAAAACCAGAAGCTGGAAGGTTAGCTATTTAGAAAATACCCCTAAAAGCTATTGCAGATTCTGCTGCCTGAAGGTGAAAATTGGTCTGGTGCTGGGCACCTCAAACACAGATGTGGTTCTCTAACTTTTTGGTTAACAGTACTAGAAAAAACCTGTGTTTTCCTAGTCCTGTCTCACAGTCTACCAGGTTCTCTGTCTACCTGACTTGAAATGAGTAATGTTAGTGACAGAAGAAAGTGGTAAATTTTCCTTTTTGAGTGCATATTAGACAAAGGATGCTACAGTCTGTATTGTATCTGTCTGAGTCTAGGAGTTCTAATGTGAAGTGGAGTGAGGAGAACAGGTGCTGTGTGAACACTTAGGTGTGGTGAAACCTTACCCTTTCTATCTCGTTTCAGTCCTTTGCAGCTCATGGCCTTTCTCTCCAGGCTTTTTGTTCTTCATTAACCACATCACAGTGGTAATTTATTAATGCTTGCATCCAAATATGATTTTTGAGCAACTGGCTCTTGAGGTATGTCAGAAAGTTCTGTTTTTTGGAACATGAGCACTGTACACTGAAAATTGAGTGCTGTTAGAGAGGGATCTAAAGTTGACTATTCTGATTGTCAGCTGCCTGTGCTTCTGGCTAGGATATTTTATTAAGACTGGTCAAGACTCACACAAATAACATAGGATGCATAGTAGACAAACAAGCTTTTGGTGCAAGTTGAAAATTCCAGATGTCCTCTCTATAACTGCTGACTTCGTCTTCTCCTTTAATGCTGTATAACCTATAGTCTGGTTCTTCATACTACCATAGTACTTCAAATATAATGATCTTGTTGAGGTTAGTTAACTCTTTTTCCTCCTTTAGACTAGCTTACTAGGAAGGCAGGGAGAGGAAAGAAAAACATTAGGACAGAAGTCTTTCCATGTCCCTACAAGTGAACATCCTTGAATGTATTTCCTACACATATAGTGTATTTCTTGGTGCTGTTTCTCACTACAGTTTGTCTCCCTGTTGACAAACAGTTCTGCGGAAACTCCTAGATTCATAGGGAACATCTAGAGAGAACTTCAGCCAAAATCTTCATTTCATAAACCATTTTAGCAAATAGTCTATTTTTGTGGGGTGAGGAAGGGGGAGATCTGCTGTGGTGACTAATTTCATGTTATTCCCTCTGATACTTGGAGCTGCTGAGGGATAAACTCTTTGCTATACCTGCACTCTGTGGCTGAGGGTGCTGAAAACTGTTAAATCAGTCTGGTTCCTTCAGACTCAGTTACGAGTTGCTTCCATTCTGTAACAGATATGTAGAAATCAGGTTCTTCCAACCTGATCATTTGTGGTGAAAACAGGAGTGTTGTCAGTAGAGATGCCAAACTGGCACACATTTGCCAGCCCACACTCTTGGTTTGTGCTCTGAGGATCATGTCTCCATTCTTGTACTCAGGTTCATGAGTACCCCTGGTGAAACTGGTGCTCTCGCTGACTAGAATTCATCACCTTATTTTCAAAGGGTGAAAAGTAAACTGTTCTAACACCTATCTCTAGGTCTCCTTCCTTTGGGCTCTTATAACATGGGCCATTTTATGGACAGGACATGTACAGACCTGATACGTTCCAGACAAGCATAGGTTCGGGTGGTTCTTTGCATCCTAGCCTACAATTAAATGTATATCCCAGAAAGGGAAATGTAGCAACAGAAGTGCAGAAATTTCTTTACTTGAAGCCAGGTTCCTAGCTATGAAATTTATTAGCTGTGAATACTAGACTGGCTTAAGACTGGAATAGTTGTGAAATTGTTTCTAGTGGATTTCTGTTAATCATTTGTTGACTTTTATGTACAAAATATTAATAGAACCTCTTTTCCTATTCCTTTTGCTGTCGAGGAGACTTCAATGCTATTAGTTCTTTATTTTACAGAAGGTAAGTTCTGTCAATTGCACAAACTTGCTTTCTTTTCCTTTCTTTTTTCTTTTCTCTGAGAAGGTAGAAGCTCCTTTTTCCAGTAGTTCACCTAGAAATATAAGAGCTGCAAAAAGTAGCAGGCCACCTAGCAATGATTGGCAAAAATGTTAGCAAGGATGGTTGAAAACAGCCAAGGATGGGGTAGTAGGTAAGGCACATATGATCAATAGGCAGACCTGCTGGCTTCCACTAGGGTTAATTGCACCGTTAATGTGGGAGTTTGTTGTCACAATGAAATATGTAATTGCTGTCTTGAATCTGTTGCGTGCTGCTTACAAGAGTGGGAATTCTTGGGTGAAGGCATACAGCAGTAGGGTAGCATTTGAAATCACCCCAGCTGAACTGCAGATTCCCACACTCCCATTTTCATGGCAGTGCACTGCACTTTGTACAATTCCTGCTTCTGCAGGTAGTCTTGAATGGGTAAGATCTCAGAGGTGTAACATTGAGCTTTTGGAAATAATGTGTCAGTTTTGAAGTGGGCTAGGCAATGATCCTGTGGATTGATCTAATATTGACACTATCTGAAGTGAGGATGGTCTTGTTTTGCAGGATGATAAAGATGTGAGCAAGAGTTTGCTTTCACCTAGAGATGATAGTGGGAAAGGGGATACATTTGTAAGAGAAATGAGGCTTCTGCAAGAAGTAGTGTGCACAGATCAAGGCAAATTTTGGATAAACTCAGTTTCAGCTCAGAGGTGATGATGTGAAATATGCTGTTCGCTCCAATGACAGTCAAACATATCTCTCTAAATTAAGACACATTCAAGTCTTGGTTTCAGTTTTTTGTACCAGTAGTTAGAGGAACTGGAGTGTTTTTCTGCACGTGAATCATGAATAATAAAATATTCAGAGTTAATTTCTTAGTAATGGAAGGGAAAGCTGCTTCTTCATGAAAAGCCAGGGTGACAGTGCAGCTTTATTTCAGAAGAAGTGTAATAAATAGTTTGTACCTGGTAGTCCTATGCAGCAAAGCTTTTAAGTTTATAACAGCGGGAATTCTGTACTTCAGCACAAATGTATCTTTCTGGATATGGTTCCTGCTGGTTCATTCTGTTTGCACTAGTCAGCCTGATGATGCTAGGTAGCAGTGCCAAGAGCCCATCTCACTCTTAAGGGACATGTAAGAACTGGAACCAGTGTGATTGACTTCAGGATACTTCCCTAGCTTGCTTGCCTTAATCTCCAATACAAATATTCATATGTTTGGGACTTTCCATACTCAAACAATTGTAATGTTCAATATAAACAAGAATAAAGTGATCAAAGGTGTTTTTGCAGAGCAGGTGCTGCGAAGTTTTGTTAAGTGGGTATTTTTTACCCCAAGCTTTAAAAAAATATTTTTATGTGCTTCATGAATTGCTAATATTCATGACCCAGTAAGATAAGTTAAATTGTTGTATGCAACATCTTATGACAACTGGCTCATCTAAGCTATTAACTAATGAATTGTATCTGTATTTATTTGTAGTCAGATTATTGGATAGATATATTTTAGAGTGGGGTTTCTGTATTTGTTGTTACATTGTAATTTTCTGATATTCTGGTTTTCCATATGCTCTTCCTTTTTGTTCTGTGTTCTAGCAAGCAGAGATGAGCTCCAATCAAGAAAAGTAAAACTGGATTATGATGAAGTTGGCACATGTCAGAAAGATGCCATAAATATTTGGGATAAGAAGTTACTAAACTGCAGAGCCAAAATCCGATGTGACATGGAAGATATCCATTCCACTTTAAAAGAAGGTATTTATGTAGGAGGGCTTTTAGCTCTGAAGTCTCAAGATCATATTTTATGTTCCCTTCTGATACCAACAGAAATCAGCAATGCACTTTTTCCAGTAGCAAAAAATTGCCTTCTTTTCACAAAGGTGCTGCCTTCTCCTGCAGAACAGAAAATAATTTCTGCTGTGCCTGCAGCTTGCAGTGTCAGCACTGCAGAAACATGTACAGTTATACTCCTGAAAGCAGCATCTTGTTTCCATTTGTCATTACTTTCAAGATTGAACTTGGAGCCTCTGCAGCCGACATCATGAGCTTTTGAGTTCTGATCATGGATCCAATTGAGTCTGAGTTTCAGACGTTCTGATTTTACTTGCTTACTGAGAAGGCAGGACCATAATGTCTGCTGTGGACTGTGCCCAAAATCTAGAGGAATCAGAGCCAAGTTTTGGAGAGTCTGGAATACAGTCACTTTGTATTTCATTTCCTGGAGTGAAAGGCTGTGGATTTTGTCTTGAAGTAGATACTCCTGTGGATTAGCCATAGGCCAAGAGGGTATCCAGAGGGCCTTGTTTGGATAATACAGATGTAGGGCCTGATTGCACTGCTCTGCCCTCTTCCATAGAATCTCATGTTTGTGTTACAGATGCTGAAAAATAATTCAGTGTAATCTGGCTGTGGTACAGAAGGGAAGTTTAAATTGCTACTAGAGTAAATTGTTGTAGATATAAAGCAGTTCCTGTACGTGACTTGCAGAAGTCTGCCAACAAATTATTTACCTTGATACCCTATCTTCTGCTGTTGGGTTGCAGTTCAGAGTTGGAAACAAGGATATGGCTTTTCAACTTCTCTCCTTGTTAAATAATTGTTTACGTAGAGGGTATTAGCAGAGTTGGCATTTTGACTTTCAAAGGTTTGCAGAGTCAGATATCGAAGGGGAATGTATCTCTCCACATCTGTGGACTGACATGAGCAGCCCTTTGCAAAGGGAAAGAGGAGTTGGACTTCCCTGTATGTTACACTTGTGAATTTAGTTCAGCTTTTCTGAACAGGCCGTTCTACATTCTGAGTGTAGTTGTGTCTCTTTTCCTGCTGGAGGCTGACAGCTCAGAAGTGGCAAAGGAAGAGATATCTGTACCTCAGTTGCCCAGGGTACTGCTCAGTGTGATTGCCATTTAGTTTGTAGGTCATGTTTAGTTTGTGGGACTGAGCTGTGCCTACTGAATGAATGCACTGCAGAGTGGAGTTCACTTTGTAAGGGATCCTCCAGAGTGCTTCAGCCAAAATTATGACAAAGCAAATTCTTTTGTTGTAGTACTAAAAATATCCCCTTGCTTAGGCCTCTTGTTTTTTGACTGACCTGCAGGTGTACCAAAAAGTCGTCGGGGAGAAATTTGGCAGTTTTTGGCTGTGCAACACCGAGTCAGGCACAGGCTGCCAAACAAGCAGCAGCCTCCAGACATCTCTTACAAAGAACTTCTGAAACAACTGACAGCTCAACAGCACGCCATCCTCGTAGATCTAGGTAAGTCTGCCCTTTCTGACTGGTTTTGTGGGTCTTTGAGTGAAAAACACAGCAGTCCTATTAGAAGCTGTTGCTGAAGATAGATGCTGCTCTGTGAGCTCCATTTTCTGTGTCATCAGGATACATTCTGTGTATGCCACTTGGAGTCCTGTAAGCAGATGATTTCTTAGGCTATGCCATTCATATTTACACCCTTCTGCATCTGTCTGAAAAGAGAAGTCAGTTGCTTCTGCCAGTTCTGTGCAGACCTGAATATGAGTTCAAAAGGTGCAGTCCAAAATCAGTGGTAAGACACAGATTGCTCTGATTAAAGGCAAACTGCATATGAAAGCAAAGAGAGACGGTCTAAGGGAAGAGAAGTGTTTGTCAGATGGATTGGAGCTTTTCTTCAGAAGAATTGAATATCAACTACTCTTCTCTTTTACATCAGGACGGACATTCCCTACACATCCTTACTTTTCCACGCACCTGGGAGCAGGACAGCTGTCACTGTTCAATCTCTTGAAAGCATACTCTTTGCTGGACAAAGAAGTGGGTTATTGTCAAGGTATAAGTTTTGTAGCTGGAGTGCTGCTTCTACATATGAGTGAAGAGCAGGCCTTTGAAATGCTGAAATTCCTCATGTATGACCTTGGCTTCCGTAAACAGTACAGACCAGACATGATGTCACTGCAGGTAAGGCAGTCCTTCTGGAGCAAACCAGAGTTTTACTTTTGAGCTCTTAGGGGTTGCTTAGCTTCTCCAGGGCCTTATGAAGCTTCTTATACTGTTTTGGAGGTTTTGAGGTACATGCATATTTTACTGTCCAGCCCCTCTCTGCCTCTCAATTTGCAAACAGAGAAGTTTAAAACTTGCAGAGTTTTTCTTGTCACACAGCCCTGTAATCTCTTCAGAAATCCTGCATTCTGCTATTTTGCGCTTCTTTTTCTCTTCCTCACTGCTCTCTCTTCCTTATGCCAGAAAAAAACTGATATGCTTTGTCATGTGTGGATGGAGTTTAAAAATTAATTAGATTTTGTTTTTCTTCAGTCCATAAGCACTGTAGATTTCTCTCTTGTAAGGCCAAGGCAAGTCAATAGTGACACACAGTGGCCAGTCAATGTATTCTGCAGGCATTTGTACTTGGGGATGCTCTGCCTTGACTCATCATTTCATCTCTTTTTCTCTCATTGTCTTCTACTTCATCACCCTCAACAGAGAGAGAAAACAGATGAATTTTTAATCGTTTAATTATCTTATGCAATGATGCCTGCCCTGCAATGTTATTTAACAGCTATAGATAGACAAGACTGTTTAGGAGGGAGACAGAAAATTTTTCAGATCTCTATAAGTTTCAGGGTTTAAAGTTTGAGAAATATTTCACCTTGACATGCAACTTTCCACTGATTTGAATAATTATGATATGCTAAAACCACCTTATATTATAAAGGAATATACCATTGATGAGTTAAAGCTTTTAGGATCCACAGTGGAGGAAGAGAAAGCAAAGCAGCAGATACAAAAGTCTCCTTTTTTTCCCCATGCTCCCTGCATAGCAAAAACACATAATTGAGTAAAACTAAAGGGAGAGTTTCAGCCCACTTTTCATGACCAGTCACTTTAGGTGCTTATTTGGCAAATGTCCAGAGCAATGGAACAGATTGTAGTTAAAGAAGCTGTATGTGCTTGTTCTAAAAACAATAGAGGGCTGTGGATGTAAGTATGCTATAACAAGTTTGTTGTTGATTAATTAAGAATGAACAGCCATAAAAGGCATTGTTTCACCTCCTCCTGTTCCATTCCCCCCCACAATATTTAAACCAGTGAGGGTCAAAGTGTGGTAAATGCGTGTTTGTGGGTTTTTTTTTTCCCTAGAAGATGTGTATGTTATACTGCAGTTGTAGACTTCCAACCTCTGATGATTTGAGAGCATTCACATGTCCAGGATTTGATATTTTAATTCAAATGAGCGTGACTCTTGCATTGTCAGAACGTCTTAGTAAGAACACTTTTAAATTTGAGAAGGTTTATCACTTGTAGTACTGTTTTTCTTTTAAATTAAATGACCTCTCTTTCCCCCCAGTTTGCTTCTAGGTAGTTCTTCTGTTAAAGATTTTCTACTCTAGACAAACTAGGCAAGAAGACTTAGAGAATATTACTATATTTGGGTTGTTTCCTAATAGGAGCAGAGTACTGCAAATTCTTTTGCATTTACAATAGTGTAACACAGGCTTATAGGCAGAATTGGCTTCAGTCCTGTAGAAGAAAAATGTTGGGTGATTCTTTAGGATAATGAAAACTTACTTGACCTAGATCTTTTAGTTGTTGTCTGGAAAAAGTAGTAATCTAGATCCTTAGCTCATAATGAACTATCCCAATTGGTTTACTGCTCTGTGATGCAGTTCTGATTTCACATATATGTTTTGTATTGACAGTGTCCAAACTGGCTTAATTGGTATCTTACACAATTAAAGCAAGAGCTCAAATGCATGCACAAATTTAGCTGTTCTGCCTGAATAAAAGTGATCCTCTGCTTGTGCTCAGTGCTGACAAACAGGTAGCTTCAAGTGCACTCAGCTTTTGGTAGGGAACAACCATGACCTCTAGAAGTAGGAAAATAGCTGGATTTAAGGAGTCATTTTCTTATTGAGGAACAGATTCACCTTAAGCATAAGGCACTGTTGATAATAAAATTGGACCTGACAACTGATCAATATGTGTCTGCTTCTCATCTTCAGCTTTCTGAGAGAAGCGTTGCAAGGAAATATTTTACCACAGAATGATATTTTTAGCCATGAATAGCACCTTTTAACCATTTTCCCTTGCAACCTTTTATAGGTTGTACAGCAACACTTTTTTGCATCAGGATCTTAAATTCCACAGGACCACTGGGAGATTGGCTGGGAAATATGTATGTGGTACACCTCTGTGTAAGATGTATTTTGTGGTACAGAAACTGTCTAAAGTGATGACTGTAGCATTAGAGTTTTAAATGCAGCAAAAATAAGGCCAAAATTCAAAGAATTAAAGCTGAAATTCATAAATTTAGTCTCGACTCATGGAGAGTTTTGATATCTTGGAAGAGATACAACTACTTTTATTGCTTCAAGACTGAAAGTTCTGATTTGACAAAGTTAGAGCAATATATTCCCTTCTTACCTTAAGCCTGTGAATCTGAAATGATACTTCATTAGTAATCAGGTTCAAACTGTTCTTTGTTATTGACTGCCCTGTTGGTTTTAATTCATTAGTGGCAGGTTGTTTATACATGAGTAGATACCACTCGAGGCCCCAGGAGGCAATTAAGCCCCATTTTACTGTGCCATCTGTACTGCAGTTAATTTCCCTTGAATGAAATATGAATGATTTGGAAAACTGAGTAAAGCTGAACTTTTCTTTCTTTACTTTCTCCCCCCCCCAATCCCCTCATGCACTGTAGATTCAGATGTATCAGCTCTCAAGGCTTCTGCATGATTACCACAGAGACCTGTATAATCACCTTGAAGAGAATGAAATCAGTCCCAGTCTTTATGCTGCGCCATGGTTTCTTACACTGTTTGCATCTCAATTTTCATTAGGATTTGTAGCCAGAGTGTTTGGTAAGAAAGTTTATTCCATTGAAATAATAAACAGAACAATGTCCATTGTGTTTTGAAACACTCCAGGAGAAGTTTTCTACATGCTGGGGACATTTGGGGTGGCTGTTGTGGGTGGCAAGTAGCAACACTTCTCATGGTGGGATGTCAGCTCCTTCTTAAGAAGAAAATCCAAAAGATATTTCTTGAAACATTAGACTTGAGCAAATAATTATATCTTTTCTTACTACCTAAGAGACTTCTGAAGTGTAAACAGCAGAAAGTTTATTGTTGCAAATGTATTTTATGCAAATGTATTCAGTTTATATCAATAGAAAAGTTCATCTTGTCAAACATGCAAACTGAAAAAAAGAAAATAAATTTCTGAATTCTGATTCTAAAGTGCTTTTTAAAAAAATTCGAATTAATTTGAACTTAAAGGCTGGTTTAGGTGTTCATGTATATACTGAACAATTTCCAAGTCTTAATATGCCTCCGATTTCATTTAAGTAGTTTTTTATTAAAACCTTCTCTTCAGGCAATGTCTAGTACAGAAGCCTAAATACTGATTATGCCTGGTAGTGTTTACAGTATCAGAATGTCAAGTAATTATTTTTGTGTTCTTTTCTTGTCCATAAGAACTTCCAACTTAGTCAAATCTCTAATAATGCTCTTTTTTTTTAAATTTAAATTTATTTATTAATGCAAAACTCACTGTACTTATATATGCACCAAAAATATAAATGCATGTGTAAGGTACTTCCTCATAAATCAGATACTTTTTTCCCATTTTCATTTGGCACCTTTTGTCTTTTCCTAAGAAGGTTGATCTGACTTTGTCTCGTGTTTTAATACTGGAGTGTGTTAGGTTCTCAATTTGTGTGGTGTGTTGGCTTGGCGGCAGGAAGAGGGTTTTGGTTGGTTTGGCTTGATTTAAATTTTTAATTTTTTTTTTTTACCCAGTGCTGGCTGCTGTCTGGGTAAACAAGTGATTGGTGTATCTCTTTCTCAGTGGTCTACCAGTCATGTGAATATCTGTTTCCTGGTGGGATTTCTGGATTCTGGGACACTTGAGCATTTTGTGTTTCTTTCTTTTTTGTTGTTTGTTTTTTTCCTTTTCTAAATGAATTTTTTAAAGATGAGGAAGATGGGAAGGAGGTTTGGTGTTCATTTCTCTGTAAATGCAAGGCAGGTTCCCATTTTGAAATTGAAAAGTTACTGTGTTGTTTTACTTCTTAATGCTTTGAATTCCTGAATTTTCAGTATGTTATGGACCATTGTCATATTCCAGGAACAAATGGCTATTGTCTATCCTTCACAAATTATATACTTATATTTATGCTGTTTGAATGTCCATCATAGACTTGAGAAGGGAGAATTTCAGGAACTGCATTGGAGATGGCTGCCTCATCAGTGGCCTTGTGCTGCTGTGTGGTACTGGATCAGGTCAGGGATGACCTCTTAAGTATCAGGATCAGGAACTGAATTTCTTCAGTTGTGTGGCCCTGAACAAACACCCTGTGGTGTGACAGAGCCAACAGCTCAGGAGGTTTATTTGGAGTTCCCATGTGCTGCCTTCATCTCAGTAACTTGGAGTCCACCATTGATTCTGAGGCAGAATTTCTATTTACTATCCTTAAAAGTCACATTTCTATGCAGTCTGTCTACTGCAGAGCCCAGAGACTTTCCTCTCTTATTCATGGGGCTTAGATTATAGCCAGTAAGATCACTACTATGAATTTTGAAAATAATGTAACTGGCTGTGGAATCTACATGATTTTTTCTTTTTTTTAAGGACTAGCTTCTGCCTGTTGAAAACTGTTGTGTTGTGATCTGCTCCCCATGCTCCCCAATTGCTTTTCAGTCACAGGAGCCCCTAAAACCAGTTAGCAGTTGGTTAAACATCTCTGGCAGACAGTGATGAAATGCTAATTGCAGATAACTGCTACAGACATAATAAGCATGCAGTATTTTCTTTAATGCTCTCTCACGTCTGTAAGATTGAAGAAAATTCATGCTTTATCTTCATGATGAAATAAGACAGATTGCACTTCTGAACTGAATACATCTGCGCTGTGATTGATTAGAAGGAACATCCCAGTAAATATATGTATTAATCCAATGACTCTAGCTCCCATTTTCAAGATACTTTATTTATTTTCTCTTTTAGACATTATTTTTCTCCAAGGAACAGAAGTCATATTTAAAGTAGCACTGAGCCTACTTAGCAGTCAAGAGTCATCTATAATGGGATGTGAGAGTTTTGAGAACATTGTTGATTTTCTTAAAACCACTATTCCAGATATGACAAAACCTCAAATGGAAAAAATTATTACTCAGGTAAGGATGTTTTTCTCTTTCCTTTTCCCCCCCTATTTAGTTTAGTTTAAAAGAGTCATGCCTACACTGTATGCAAAAGTCTTCTCAGAAGAAGATACGTAAAGCTTCTTGAGAAATACTGTCAGTGGCTGAAATCTTTATAACTAAACTTCCTCTGCATTGAGGCTGCAAATTGAGAATGAGCCTCAGCCTAGTACCTCAATTGTGAAACTTGGAGCAGCTCTCCCCCTTCAGGTGGTAGTTCAGAGATAACAGAAGAGCCCTAGAAAACCATGTCCATGTGCAGGAGTGGAGTAAA
This sequence comes from Cichladusa arquata, assembly GCA_026413545.1. NCBI lineage: Eukaryota > Metazoa > Chordata > Aves > Passeriformes > Muscicapidae > Cichladusa > Cichladusa arquata. Next base: position 49,709,592 of record JAOTQP010000001.1, read on the forward strand.
CACTTGTGCATTCCTGTGGCTTGTTAAGGTTTGACTCTTTCAGATGCTGTTAGATAAGAATTCATTTTTAGACAATGTAAATCTTCATTTCCTCATTGCATTGACTGTCATGCTAAACCTGTGTCAGGCACTTTCGTGTCTCTCATGACTCACTGACTCTGGGAATGACAGAGATGCTAGTTTAACTCTTCTCATACTCTTAGACATTAAATCTGTTCTCTGCTCTTCCTGGGTTCCAGAGCAGCTGTGCTGTATGGGCAGGGTGGAAATGGCTTTGTGCAAAGCCAGGTCTGATAGGGCAAAGAGTGGTTATGTTGCCTGCAGAGCTGAATGTGGTTACATGCAGAGCAGCTCAGCTCAACTCTGCTGGCTGTGGTGTGGTGTGAGCAGCCTTCCAGATCTGCATTCATGTGCAGACTGCCTGTATCCTCTTGCTGCTGTCTAGCCTGGCTGCTGGGGCAGTTGTTTGGCTATGTCAGTGTTGTAGTTCCCAGGACCATCCCCTTATAATGGGTAATGAAAGAAAAATGTAGACGTTATGCAGATCTGTAATACACAGATGATTGATCAGGTAGCCATGTAGAGGAAAATGATACTTACCCAGCTTAAATACTGCATAATTTAAAGTTTTATCTCATTTGAGTAGAATAGAACACTGAAAGTAATACAGAACTTGGTTTTTCATGGAATCCATGTGTGTCTTGTGTTGGTGGAATGTTTATGATCTCTAGGATAAGGAACAGAAAATTGATGTCACAGTAGACATTTTTCCAGTCCTAGTCTAAAATCCTTGGTAATTTTCTGAAGCTGAGAGGCTGTGACTACATGTATTAACAGATCAGGGTTGTATGTCCCATAACTGTTAGGGGCTCAGTTCTGTCGTATTCACAATGCTTTGTCCCTAAAGTATTGCAGTAAGAAAGTAAGGTGTCATCATGCAGGGATAGAGCACATGGAAACTGTAACCATGAGGAATGTTTTTACAGAAGTCTGTAAATGAGCTCTTGGAGTCAAGGGATCCAGTTTTGAAGGCAGAGATCTGATTAATCCCAGATTTTTAAATTTTGTCTTGAACTTCGTAATATTCCTGATCAAGAGTCAAAAAAACTTTGTAATATTATAAAACTCTTGGATTGAATAAGACTTTTCTGCTGATACATCTCTTAGTAAGAGATGGTATTTGGTAATTGTGAAAGGCATGATCCGATTTATTCTGAAGTCTATGATTTATTATGGTTACAACTCTGTTATAATGCTTTTTCCGAGACATCCTCTTAAAATACTTCTTTGAAGGGAGCAGGAAAAGCATTAATCGAGAAGAGTTGACTCTTAGTCAAATATTCACATGGAATAAGTCCTCCCTATTGTAGTTAAAAATGGTCTTTTCTCTCGTGGCAGGTGTTTGAGATGGATATTTCAAAACAGCTCCATGCCTATGAAGTAGAGTACCACGTTCTTCAGGATGAGCTACAGGAAAATGTGAGTCCCTGTGACGAAGGTGAACCTCTGGAGAAGCTGGAGAGAGCAAACAATCATCTGAAGAGGCAAAACATGGATTTGTTGGAGAAGCTACAGGTAAACTACTTAGGCTACAAACTCATGGTGGAGTCATTTCTATGATTCAGCCAGTAGAGGAAAATGTATTGTTTTAAATGCATGTGAGAAGTCTTCTTACTGCAAGACCCTGTGCAGTTGAGCAGTTCTCTTAATTACAGCCATTCACTTCTGCTAGGCATACTTCTAACTCCTTTGTCATTTGTTGGACTTACCCTTCTTGATTTAGATTTCTTTTTTCCCAAAATCTCTCTACCTTTATCTGCCATAAAATTCGTTGGCAAAATCTGTGTATATTACTGAAAAGTGGGTTCTCTGTCCCTTCATCTCTCTGCTTCCCTATTGGAAAGTTTTAAGAAATAACCCATAGTGCAGAAGACTTGTCCAGACCTTGGTAGGCAGTGTTGTTTTGTTTCTTTCTGCTGAAACTCACAGTTTCACTTTTGGAAGGTGGTTTGTCCAAGCAGACCTGATTACATCTGAAAGCCCACCAGACTTTGCCTGGTGAAGTTGGGCTTTTGAAAAGCCCTCCCTCCTTCACTATTTACCCTTTGTCTCATAGCCTGGCCAAGACTTGTTTCAGTTGCAATATGTTGTATTGTCTTGCATTTTCTTGAAAGATAAGTTATTGTTTTCTTCATCATCAGGCTATTTCTTGTTATATTTGTGAATTTTAGCAAGCATTGCCAAGAGCTCAAAAAGCACTTTCAGCTTCTGAAACGTGAACATGGAAGGAAAAAAGGAAAGAACAAGTCCTCATTATTTTTGTGTTTATGGGCTAAGGGTGCTGTGTTCTTTTGATACTGAAAACAGGAATCACTTGAACTTTTTACTATTATTCATTTTTCTTTTTTTTCCTTTGTTTACTTATTGCAGCTGTAGCTTTTACCTCTGTTCTGAAAATGGACCAAAGGCATACAATAATTGAGTGACTGATTTGAAAGGCTTTATCAAAGCTTTTCTGTTCTTTCAGAATGCCTTACAATAATGCACCTTTCTCAGTGCTTGACCTCTTCACCTTTTTGTTTGTATAACTTCTTCATTCCTCTTCTTGTACCCTTTCCTAGGAGCAATCAGAATTCTTCCAGTACCCACAGAGGAAACTGCTGCTGCTGTGGTCCAGGGTTTATTTGACTAGTCAGAGGAAGCTGTAGGTTTTTAATTGGAGAATAAGGAACACAGTCTGCTTCTAGACTTAATGTTGAGGTTGTCTTTCCCTCCAACCTCTCCATCCTTCTGCTTTATCACAGAGGATTCCCCTTGTTCCATCACTGTCAGACAGGTCATGTCCTCCAGCTGCTAATTTCCTTTTTCTCCCTCTGGCTCCAGTTCCTTGTTACTCTCAGCTGTCCCTTGCTCACTGCAACTTGTATGTCTCCTTCCCTCTGTAAAGCTTTGAGAAATTATTCAGATTGATTTGGCCACTATGAGGAGATCTTGTGTATTACACACAGTATGCATTCCTTGTATTGTCTGCCTACACAGATGTCTTTTAGAAGTAGCTATGTAATTCTTTCCTTAGCAGATACTATATCATAACATTAAAAGAAAACTCTTCAGAATTTATCAATCTATTATAATGTTATTGTTTACAGGTTGCTCACGCTAAAATTCAGAGTCTGGAAGCCAGCCTGGAGACTGTTTTGACACGAGAGAGCAAAATGAAGTCTGTAATTCAGTCCCTGGAACAGGAGAAGATAACATATCAAAAGACTCTTGAGCAGATAGTGAAGTATTTGCCAACAGAAGTGTTATCTGACTGTGAACTGCTCCTGAAGGAAGTAAACTACAACCCAAATAATAAAATATGGAGTAAGCCATAAACCAGGGTTTTCTAGGAAGCATTTCTTCAAAAACAAAAAGGGAATGAAAAAATTTGTATGCTGCTTACAATAGCTACTTAGCAATAGGCAATGGTATTACCCAAAAATAGTGCTGGGACACTCATAGCTACAGATGGGCCTTCAAGTGTCAGTATGCAAATTCAGGCTATTAATTTTTTTATGATTATGTAAATAAACCACAAGGGGGAAATAAAGGATTCTCACATGTAATTATGATGAGTAGATGTATATTTAGGGTTGACCTAAAGGAAAGGAGAAATTGGAGTAGAGAAAGATAATGGTGATCTGCAAATTCACTCTGGATGTGCTTGTCTTGTAGTGAAATGAGGATAGTGTGTCTTTATATATATGTATATTGAATATGTTGAATAATACTTGAAGAAAAAAAAAAAGGAGAATGTAATTTTCCCTCCAAAGAGCAGCATGTTTCACATCTTCTGTGGAAAATCCATGTGAACTCATGTGTGCCTCTTTTAATTCTACTGAGATTGTGAGCACAGACCGATGAGGAGACAAAGCATCATGACCTGGTTTGCACAGAGAGAGCTGTAGTGCCATCCACTGCCTGGGCTGTACCAGCCAGCAGTGTCATTCCACATGCATGTTGGAGCTGGAAACAAAAGAGCATCACATCATAGCTGTGCCTCCATACCCAGAGCCAAGGAACAGGTGTCTGCACACACTCACAGGGCTGGCAAAGGCAAGAGCTAGCAGGGACTGCCACTTCCTCCCTGTCCTGTCTGCTGCCACCTGCCCTGGGGCTGGTCGTGATGAGGAGAGGAAGGAAGCACAACAGTGGCATGGGATTTATCCTGATACTAGTTTTCCACTGGAGACTTGCCTGTTGTAAGAGTTAGGTGTGTCAGGGGTTCTCACTTAACCAAAGAAATGCTGCAAGAAGCCTTGTCTAATTGTATCGGGATGCAGAAAGCCGTTTTAAATTTTATTTGAGAAGAAAACTGAGGTAGGTTGCAGGAAGTGTGAGTGCACAAGAGAAGACCAAGCAAGTCTCAGATATTATGTACCTTTCTGTTTTCACATATACAGTGGCTATACATTTCAAAGGGGATCCTGAAGTACAGGCACAATTTTAATAACACTGTCCAGGCTGTTCCTGTTTTAATACTGCTTTATGGTCTTCTTTTTAAAACAAAAGTCATGAATTTATGTGTTCTGGACAGAAGGTGGGATAAACTCTGATCATTTCAAGGGAGAAATTATGTTTATAGAGGTATAAAAAGTTTCATATAGATTTGAAAATGGTTTTTTGAGTGGAATTTTTGAGAAGACTTAGACAAATGTGTAATAGATAAGTATTTTGAAGTGCATGTCTGAACCCTTAATTGTGTTTTACAGTGGCTCATGTTCTCTCTTTCCATTTCTACTGTATTTCAGGAAACACTTATTATTTTAAGTAAGAAAACCAATTAAGCAAAGTGCCAAATACAGCAATGTCTTTTCATATAAGATTGTTCAATTTAGAAAGCAAGGACTGAATATCACTGCATTGAGTATTATGTTTTATGTTACCATAAAAGTGAGGAGCAACAACGCTTATTTGCTTCACACTGCTGTGGAACTCAGGGGCTTCGGCTCTCCTGGGTCTTTTGTTGTTGTTTTTTTACTTCCATGATGTTTTATTTGATTAAAGATACTGATTTACTTACCAGTCTCTCTTTTTACATTTGGGGTGAAAGGTCTTAGCACAGTGTATAAAATTGTGTGGAATCTGTCTAGATGTTTTAAGAATGTCATATTGTACTAGGTGGGGAAATGCCAAGTGAAAAAGCAGTTCTTTGCAGTTTTGTTCAGAGTGAGTTTTAGCTGATGTGTACATAAAAAACTAATCCCAGGAGCTGCAGCAGCGTCTATTACAAAGAACCAAGATTATTCAGATACATCTTTTTTTTTAAAGATGCACTGAATGAGCTTTATCCTCTGTTTTACATTACAATTTTTTTCATGTAATGCCTGGAGAAATTCCAATAAATGTCATTGCTGCATTTCCCATAGCCTCTGACTAGTTTCATTTTTCTACACTTCAAGTGCCAATCTCATTCTCAATAGTATTGTTCACATGAAATATGAAAAGGATCTGGCTTTAGTTTCTAGTTGTGGGGAAGAAAACCTGCAGGATTTGTAAAAGTACACAGAGTACAAGGATAGATATTCTTCTCAGGGAGAATAATCTTATATTGTTCTTAACTGAAGATTAAATTTTTAAAGTTATTTTTGTTCTGTAACAGTTCAGTTAGTACATATGCATATTGAGAATAGTGATTGATGAGCTCTGTGTATCTAGCTTTGCAGGGGGAGGAGGGTGCAACAACACATGGGAATAAACTACAGAAGTAAAACTACAGAAGTAAAACCACAGTGGGGTGAGTGCCTCATGGTGTCAGGACACTTCTGAAAATGTTTGTATGCTGAACCCAAGAGTGCCTTGTAACTGGGTATCTCTAGGCTGTGTAGCTTGAGGTCTGCACTCAAGCAGGTATCCTCCAGACCATCTTCAGATTAATAACTAGCAAGGTTATTTAGAAGACTGAACTGGATGTGTGTTTGTGTCCATCTGTAATGTATGAACAGCTTTACAGTTGTTCTGTGCAGTTGCACTTGTGAGGAGGGAGGTCTTAAGGTGCAGTGGGCCAGAGGCAGAGCTGCAAGGATAATTGCTTGGGAGAAGGGCCATTTCCTGGAATCAGAAAAATTGCTTTTCTATGTCTATATCTTGTTTTTCTGATGGGAAAAAAAGTTTTCAGAACAAAGCTATTGTTCTCTCTGGCCTGAGCACAACAGAGCTCTCAGTTTTTGCTCTCAGCTTCTGGAGAACTAACTCTTGAGTGAAAAGTATCTGCTGTTTTCAGAAACAGGTGGCTTTGCTTTCTGCTAAGAGGGCTTTTTCAAAGTGTGGGAAGACATATGTCCTTCTAGCTCACAAGCTGGCTGGTAAGTGAAGAGTACTGCTTTGCAGGAATAGAGCCAAAATAAGTCAGTCTGGTAAGGAGGGCTACTGTAGGAGACTCTGGTATTTGCTTCTTTTATGGATGGAAAACCTGGCCAGAAAGTTGTTTGTTGGGATTTTTTTCTTCTCTTACAAAGTAGAATATCTATATATCTCCTCAAAAGAGGAATGTTTATTTAAGATGCCTGAAAGTTGCATTTTTTCACTTTTGTCTAAGAAAAACACCAGATTTTACAGAAAACTGGCCTTTCTTGAAATCACAAATCTAGTTAAGTGGTTTGATTGTGCCCTCTTTAACATGATGCTTCTTAGCTTAGTATCACTACAAGAAAGCTGAATGATTTGTAACATACAAAAGAATTTCAGTAGTTTATCCAAGAATTTGATATTACTACTGTGATCCAGAGGGTCTGCATCTGGACACTTAATGTCAACCTGAAACCACATAGGTATTAGTGTGAGTAGCCTTTTCTGTGCTGAGGTGAATAACCCCAGGCAGTGCTAATAGTAATTATCCAGTCAGTCTTTGTAGTCATAGATGGGTGTTGACAGGCATGTGCAGGCTGTAACATGACAAGATTTATGCCAGGCTACACCATCCTTTAGAAGAATTCTAATTGATTCTGTATTTCTGTACTTCATCTTTTACTGACACTGTTAGCTCTTGAATGCTTTTAATGTATACTTTTCCTTCCTCAGTCTTTCTAATGACTAGAAAAAACAAAATTTAACACTCTTTTCAAAAGACATATCCAGTATTTAGCTATATCCTTGCTCCAGTGTGCAAGAGAGAGTTTACATGCCTAAAGTTTAACACGTTAGCTCAGTCTGTCTGAAAGTGTGTTGAGCTCTGCAGTGACAGTAAAAAGCTGGGCAGTGAAGCAAAGATGACTGTGTGCCTTGAGCAGCTGACAGGTTCTGTGCTGGCTGGTTTGCAGTGTAATAGAGTCTGGACAGACTGGCACTTGGCCTGTTTGGTTTTACTTTAATGCTGACCTTAACTGTGGACCAAAGGAAGCAGCTGGCAGTACTCCTTTACCAAAATGTTCTGTTGGCATTTCCTTTGAGTTCCTCCAGTCCTTAACTGTTCTCTTCAGAACTCTTGCTCAGCAGCCACTTCTAATAAGAGATTTGGGAATTGTGGTTTGTAGTCTTCCCATTGAAAAAACTTCTCCTGCACCTTATCCAGACTGTTTATGTGCTCAAATTGCAGCTTACTCAAGTTTTCACTCTGATAAAGGCAAGTAAGAAGGTTTTATTATACAAGTTTTATTTTTGATGAGAGTGTGTGCTGAGAGGTGACACAAGTGCCATGCAGGATACCTGACTAGTTCTGTGTGGAGCTGCTGAGCTGTCTGCATCATCCTCTGCAGCACTCAGTAAAGGGTGATTTTTTTTTTTTCCCCCTAATGCTACAAAAGAACATATGCCTTCATTTTTTTTTGGTAATGATCAATCACTAAAGTTGATGTTCCGGAAGAAATCATAGTTATTCGATTTGTGCTTGAATATTGCCCACGAGGTGTCACTGTTGGTTTTGTACATGCAGCTCGTGTGTGTGTGGTGGCTTGGTGGTTGCTGTGGCTCTTACTTTAGAGAGCAATATCAACTTAGTCTCCTGTCTGATGAAGCATGATGCTCTATTTGCATGCTGTTTGTAATAAACTGTGATGTTTGTGGTCTAAGTCTTTATTATAATGAAAGGACTTACTAAATGACATATAGGGCCTTCTCAGAAATTGATATCTTAACAGTGTTTCTGTTTGCTCTTGTATAAGAGAATTATGGCAGCACTTCACCCTAAAACACACATATATTATTCCCAGCAATCTTATCCCTTTTGCACTGTTTTGCAAAGGTGTCTCCTTTTGCACTGTTTTGTTTGAGCAGAATTTGTGTTTCTTGAAAGCAGCATTGAGTTGGTCTGGTCTAACTGCTGTCTGATTTCACACTTACCCTGATCTTTTTAAAACAAAGCTTCCTTGCAATAAGCTTCTCCATGTCCACTAGATCTCGAATAATCAGTTCTTTTTGCCTGGTTTTCTTTAAATTAATCTTACTGGGTTTTAGTGGTCAAAAGGAAGCTGGAGGATTTGCTCCTAATTTTCCTAGACCTACATGAAATCATGAAACATGATTTGCTGCTTGCATTTTCCAGTTAACACATTTTCCCTCCAATGGCATAGCTTTCATAGTGAGCAGCGTGCAGGACACGTTCAGATAATGTGATGTTCCAACCATCCAGACACGGCTGCTCCCAAATCCATCTGGACAACAAGCACAAGTCATGTTTACCTCCCAGCCAGAGCCCCATGTTCAAATACTCAGGTAATTATGGCATCAGCAATTCCCTGGGGACCTCTGGGCATAAACAAAAAATACCACAGCCCTTTCTTATACGATGCCTTTGCTTTTCTAAAAGCTCCAAATTACAGATGGGCCTAATGGGTTGAAGGTGCTTAAAGCAGGGCCAGTGCACTCCATGTGCAATATACCATCATTTGAAAAGCTCTCACGTTGTGGAAACATCATTCAAGTGCTAATTTAAATGATACTAACATCTGAAACGAAGGCATGCTCTGACATTTATAGGTTTAATGCCTATTTCTGCACTCTACCAAAATAGATGGGCTGTGGGTGGTTCTATGATTATTGCTGTGCATTAGCAAGACAAAAATTGTGTAGGCAGCTGCTATTATGCCTGAGTAAATATAGATGAGGGAGAATCTATGGAGTAATTTTTTGATGTCACGTGTTTATTTAAGATATAATTAGGAACAACATTCACTTCAGCAGTGCTTAAGGCTTTTGAGAGGGAGAGAGTATCTTAAAAATTCAGTGACTGATATGCCTCCATACTGCATAGCCTGGGGTCCTGGTAGCAGGGATGGGGTTGCACAGTGATTCTGGGAGCAGTGATTCCCTGCAGCCCTTTTCCTGCTGAACAGTCACAGCTATTGAGGTTGGATGCATTGTCAAGCTATCATCCTGACCAAAATTTGTGACCCTTGTGTCCTAAAAACTCCAGAGGGCTTTGATAGGCTGAAATGAGTATTTTTGCACTGACTTTTGGTATTGCATGTTGTGGAAGTAGGAAAAGTAGCAGTTCTTTTGAAAGAACTAAATTTTCTCATATTTTGCCCTAGACAAGTAAAAGCTATATTCTTCCTACTGTAAATGGGAAGGGAAACGAGGAATGCTGAGCCACTAAACTGCTCACAGTGGCATAACTGCTTTTAGTACTTTTTATTCTTGGCAGGAGGACAGGATATTTTTTTTCCCTTTAGGCCAGTTGGGCCCATATGTGTAGCCACTGTAGTCCTGTTTGCATTCTTCACAAAGGGTGACACTTCTGACCATTTCCTTGGCTTGTGGGTGATGTTCTTGCCAACCTCAGCCTGCTGGAGAAACGTAGCATCTAAGCTCTTGTGTTTTCCTAAAAAATATATTTCCATCAGCTCAGTGGACAGTATCATTTCTCTCCATCTTTTGTAAAAAGGCAGAGAGCCTTGTCTGGCTGTTCCTTGGGGTTAGTTTGCATGCTCCTGCAGACATTGTGCATAAGCAATGCCAGATGATGTTTCATATGCATGGCCACAGCTGGCCAGTCATTAAAAGGTCCAGGCCTTGATTCTTGGTAACACCCCTAGTACATGGAGGTGTTGGGTTTTTATTTTCAACTGTCTCTCAGTGGAAGACAGCCTGATGCAGTTAAACAGCCCTGGAGGAAACTTCAGCTGAGGGGGCTGGAGATGTGTAAAGTGGTTGTGTGTGGGAGGGCAGGAAGAAATGGAATTAAGGTAGGAAATCATAAAGTAGATGTCACAAACACTTCTCTTTTTATAGCAGCTTATTTATACCAAAGCTTATGATACCATGTCAGTTTTTGAGGAATTCTGGTTTCTTGACATTTGTCCTACTTACCTCTTACAAGAAATATATATTTTTCCTAGCACCACTTGAAATGATCATAGAATCCTAGAGAGCCAAAGCACTCAAATGGTGCAAAACTGCTGAGAGAAGAGCCCTTCATTTAGAAAACTATATTTATTTGTGATGTAACAGAGCCTATACAACATAAAATCTCATGAGAAGGCAAAAGGTGTACACTATCCCAAAAATTTACCATTAAATCAAAGATGTGGGAAGAGCAGCACCAGCCCAGGGCAATTATGATCAGTTTAGGCAGATATACAACTGTGTTGTAAGTGCCTGTATAGGTGGGATGATTTGATTTAACCTTCATCAAGCTTTTTGGGTCAACACTGACTTTGTAGAGATACCTCCAAAGAGTAAATCTTATCCATCTAATTTTGATGTCCACCTTATTCTGGCTATGATGAGTCCTAAAATATTTACAACTTCCTTCTCTCCCATCCACTGCAAATACAGCAAGAAAAGTATAGGTGCAGCACCTCTTGTCCCTCTATATAGTAGACTAATGGTTAGCACAATTGTTAAGGAAACAAAAAGCATGATTTCTGGTCAAAAATGCATCTTGGAAAAAATTCCAGCAGTGGAAACATAACATGGACAGCTTCCACAGCCTCTTTGTTTATTCTTATAAATAAGAGATTCAAGTATTGAGCAGGACTGAACCCTCAAAGGATCTCAATTACAGACCCTGTTCTCCTCCCACTCCCCCCATTTATGACATGCTTTGAGAGAAATTATAATGAACATGCTATTAAACAAAACATGACCCCTCAGGCTCTCTAGGCTGTGGCAGATCCTCTGCTCCTTTGAAGTGTGCTCCCTCCCCTGTGTGAGCTTCAATCCTGATAGGACTTTCCAGCCCATTCTTGCTCCCAGACTCCAAAGCTGGGATCTCTAGCCACCATGTTGGGGAGGGCAGGAAAAGGAGAAGAGAGAAGTGTGATGCTGTCACTGTCTCTCCACGCATGCCAAAATTGCTGTTCTTCAACTGCAGTGTCATTCAAGCTAGTGGTTTCAGAGGGGGTTTATTATTATTTTTATTTTCTTCCTTTTCTTTCTCCTCATCTCAGGGGAGTCTGAAAAGAGTCTCAGTGTAAACCTCTGAACACAGAAATAAAATGTAGTCCATCCTGTGTGCAATGGGAAAATGAATAGCAATAAAACTTTGCCTGGAGCCAGAGTGAAAGGTGAGGGAGGATTTGCTGCTGCCTGGGGCTGCAGGGAAAGGTGAAGGAGAAGGATTTTCTACTGCTGCTGCCTCAAGTAGATAGAGCATGCTGGAGTTTAGGGCCTGGTTCCATATATCTGTGGTAAAATGAATGTGTGCTCTATCACCATCCATGGTGTGTGTGCACAGCAGCAAACCACTTCAAACACAACTAGAAGTGTAATGGGCCAGAGGCAGGGAAGCAAAAGGAGAAACAGAAGAGAAGGAGGAACATACACTGCAGGAGAGGACAAGGGCTGGGATTGCATTAGGCATGTGAGGAGAATCCCATGCCACTTTTCCTGCTGGAGGTGCCTGTCCCCATAAGGTCTGGAGTCACAAATCTGGTTGGGATATCTCTCTAGAGCTCTTCCAGCAACCCTCTCCCAGCTGTAAACATCTTAAGATATAATGTCTGCTGCCTTTCACAGTAACAGTGGGAGGAGAAAGCACCTACCAACAAAATCCTGTGTTGCCCTAAAGCACACTGATGGCACCCACAATCACAGCTTCCCACAAACAGGATTCCTTTTCCTACAGGAAACAAGTCACACATTAAGTTTTGCCACAAACACAGTCACTTTAACAACTGGAGTGGGTAAAACATTCTTCTCTTCCCAAAGAGCAAGTTCAGCAAGTTCACTTAAAACTTCTGAAGTCATGAAATGGAAGAGGTGAGCTTTTGAACAAAGATCCAGTGCACAAAATCCCTGCATCTCTTTGGCTTGATCTCTGACCTGCAGGTGAAGAGGAACTCTATTTCTCAGAAAAATCCAAATGCCAAATCAGGCAGTTAGAGCACACAACCTCCTTGGCATTAGCCTTTTTTATAACCCTCCAAATGCAACAGCACCCTTATGGTCTGATGGTTGAACTTTTTTTTTTTCTTTAATATCAGAACATACATTGGTCTGTACATGTAAATGATAGATATAATTTCATTACAGAGGAATCAAGAATGTATAGCATGTTTCTTTGGTTTTGCAGGGCCTTTAAAACTTGTGTACTGAGAGTGGCTTCCTTTAGTCGTCCTTTTACAGAAGCTTTTATTACTTCCTTTGCCTTCACATGAGAAGCCACACATAGTCATGGCTACTATACCATGTAGGATTAACTGAGCTTGCAAAGGTTTGGGATGTTGAGCTTTCTGCAAAGTCTGCTACCTAAGTATTTGAGCACTCTTCTCCTTTACATAATCTAATTGTTACATTCATTGAAACCTATTCTCTCTTCCAAATCCTGCATCCAATCTCCACTAGGTAAATGTCAGAGCAATTAGATAGAAATGCATTAGATATAGATGGGAGGAAAAAGAAGATCACCAGTTTCTCAGCAGGGTTCACAGCCCTTAACCACAATGCAGAGCTGATGTGATCGCCAATTCTATCCTTCCCTTATCCAATTTTCCCCCTAACAGCCATGGGAATAAAGAAATGTCAGTAAAAGTAGCTGTTTCACTCAATTCTTTCCTGACCACAGCCTGCACTAAAAGCTTTATTTTCCCAGTGCTCTGCATGCTGGAGGGAAAGGCAGAAGGAAGCCAGGTAGCTCACAGAGGGCTAGGTTCACCACAGCTGTGGCAGGCAGGATAGAGGAGCAGGGCAGCAGGCTGAGACAGAGATGACCCAGGAAATTGAGATGTGATGTAAACTTCAGAGAAAACAGGGCTATGTCCATGTGCCCTCCCTGAAACCTGAAGTAAAGGGGCAGGTGTGGGTGGTGGTGGAGCAGCAGCAGAGAGAGCTCCACAGGGGAGTGCAGGCAGCAAAGGCAAAGTGGGCTCTTCAGGGCTCAAAGAACACTCCTCAGCTTTCCTCTGCTCTTTCACCAGCTCTCAGCAGCCTCTGATGATGGCTGAGATAGCGCTGTGAAGCAGGAATGTGGCTCTAAAGTACTGAGGGCTTAGGGAGAATCTTGGGGAGGGCACTCGTCATCATATGGGAAGTAGGCAGGAGGCAGCTGGGAGCATTAAGGTTCGAGAGAGGGGAACAACCTTTCTTTAAGAAAATGGGTGGGGGAGGGAAAAAACAGAATTGGGGGAGCATACATGTGGGTCATGGAAGAGGTGTCAAAGAAGACATCAGTGTTTCCCAGATGAACGCTGTGCAATGCCCTCGCTGGGGTGTGAAGTTCAACAGGCTATACCACTAATAAAAAATAAATAAATAGGGGGGGAAATGAAAGAAAGAAAAATATGGTCATATCTGATAGCCATCAGTCGTCTCGCACTATGGAGAACTTGATGATGGTGACAAAAACATCTCCTGCTCTTTTTGTAAAACCCTTGACTGTGAGAGAACTTGGTAGGAAACAGTCAAAACTGTTGTTCTTAATTTTGTCTCTATCACCCAAAATAGAAAAATAATGTCAAAACCAAAAAACAAACAAATAATAATGAGAAACCAAAACCAAAACCCAAACCCAACCAAACAAAAAAAGATGCCCAGAATTTTATTCATTCCTCTACCAAAGAGACTTACATGTACTTGCTGCTAGGTTTTTGGAGACTGAAAAGATTAATGAATCCAAAACCCAGTCTTTGTGTGAATTTGTATAATACACACAGTAATAAAATTTTATAGAAATTTTTGCTTAATCTATGAAGATTAAATTAACCACAGGGCTATTGTCTGTAGTGTCTAATTTTTATCACCTTGATTTCCAAATAAATACTTTCCAGGGATTCCCGCTGACTGGAGTTACCCAAACAGGTTTGCCTTGTGCTATCATGAGCTGTCACTTCAATACTGCCACTGAGGTTTTCCTTAGAAACTGATGACTGGGAACTAATGTTAATGGGAATCATTTTAGAATATTAAGCCATGACTCAACTTCCTTAAAACCAAGGGAGATTGGGTGTATGTGAAGAATGATTGCTGCTAGGAGCAGGATTGGAAGGGAAGTACTGTATTAAATATATACTTAAATGCTTCATAAAATGCTTAATAGAATATATACTTATTAAAGTAGATAGTGGAAGAGAATAGTCTCACCTGAAATAGTTAGGTAGGACTAGAAATCTTGGCTGTGTCTTGGATGTCCTTCACACTGCTGCAAGGAGAAAGTTTCATCTCAAAGGAGGTGGGTTAGAGGACAGTTATTGTCCACATTTACTCCACACTCTTTAGGCATTTATTTGAGTATTTCTATGCACTCTCTGCAGGAAGGGAAGAGTGGGAGAACTCCAGAGGATAATCTTGGCTTTATGTTTTCTTTCAAGTAGTTTAGTGTAAGACTAGAATTACTCCCTGGATGGACCTCTTTTGTCCCACTGACTTTTGAAGAAGTGTTAAATTAATTCAGTGTGCCTAACTTAGTTGGGTTAATCTAGGCCTAAACTGTGGGATTTCCCTGTTGTTGGACTGGTGCAATTGTGCCATGCTATGTTGTGGCTGCTGAACTCTTCCTGGTTTTACAAGTCCCTCTCAGAACCTTGGTGGTTGTGATGCCTCTGTGTCAAAAGCCTCCTTGCCGATGGTGGTTTTTAATTCTGAATGGTTTTACACCCCCGGGAAAAGTAGCAGATCTCACCAAAACTCTTAGGTTTCCAAAGGAAAGGATGTAAGTACAAGAAATATTAACAGAATCCTGCTAACCACAGTTAAATCTCTGCTGTTGTCATAGAATTTCTCCAAATAGCAAAACTTATCTGTGCTGTTCAACACAGCTGGAAACAGCTAGGTAAATACTGCATAATGATGAGTGCCATTATGTTATGCAGGTCTTTTTAAAGGTATCTGTTGTATTAGTACAGGTTATTTAAATAAGAAGCTTTCCCCCTGGATCCTGAAAACAGCATAACAATTTTTTTTTTGGTACGTATGTAACTTCAATCATCTTTCTGTATTTCAGGGCTAGAATATAGTCATAAAAGTTAACACAGCTCTTCAGATTATTCTTTTTTTCTGTAAGCATGGCTTCATAATGGAGATTTAGTGGGCTGTAAACAGGATGTCATATGGTGCTCTCTGTCAAAAATTAATGATGGCAATGAAGATTAAATTATTCTTCCGTGAAAATACAGCACATACGCAGGGAGATGTTTGCAAGCAGGCTTAAAATAGTCCATTCCCTGAGGACAGCCTGGGAGTTCACTGCCTGCTCCCTGTTCCTTGTGAGAGTCTGGGTCTACCACAAAGAGGAGCTGTGTTTAATTCCTGCAAAACCCTGGGACACAAAGAGAGGCTTTTGTTTCTCTGCCTTCCAGGTGGAAGCTGTAGTCTGTGGTGCCTGGATAATCGGATACTCAGCTACCTGCAGTGTGCTCCCAGCGCTCCAATTTGCACTGCTGGCCTCCATTTGCTGCCCTGCCTTGTCAGAGCTCAGAGCGTTTCAGTCTGTGAGGATTCGTTGTGAATCTGACTGTGATGCTGAGGTGGGTGGAGAGGGGGGAGAAGGGATTTTCCACAAATGGAATCCAAAAACCTGCAGCATATCTGTATGAAAAAGGCTTCCATTCCATCATCTGCTCCAGATTTTTTTTCTCTAGATGCAGCACAAACATGTCAGTGGGAGAAGAAAATATTACATTTTCCTGAGACAGGTTTGTCCTGATGCTGGCTAGCATGGATAGCCTGATGTGCCAAGCAAAGCTGTTTCCTGTGAGGCATGGTTTTCTGTAAATGCAGCTCTCAGGAAGCCTGTGGGGCTGCTTTCTATTTCATTTGTTGGCAGTAGATGGCTGTCTGCCTCTGCAGAGCCTCAGACCAAGCCAGAGTATTCCCCAAGCTGCCTGCTTCTGCACTCCCTGAACCTGTTTTCCATATTACCACTCAGTAAAGATGTAAATATTGAGCAGAAGATTTCATGCCTTCCACAAGGGCACAGCTTTCTCAGTGAATTCATTCCTGGTACTGGGGAGAAAATTAGGAAACTACATCTTGGAGAGAAGACGTCATTGTGACCTTTCAGTCCCTTGTGAAAGAACTACTACCAATATTTCAGCTCAATGATCTTTGTCTTCTCATAGCTTCAGCAGTTACTAGTTAGGATCCTGAAATGCCTCAGGTTTGGGCATTTTTACATTTTTGAATGTTTTCTTGTTTTCTTAGTTTTGTGAGCTGCCTTGATTTTTTTTTTTTTTAATTCCCAGCATCATATCCTGTGTGTCTTCTCATGTGAATCCCCTTGTGAGTAGATCTTTATTGCTGCACAATCCTTTGAGCCACCTAGCCCTGGGAAAACACATCTATTCCCCTTGTTTTTGAAGCCTGCTGTCTAAGAAGACAATGTGTTCTCGTATGCTTAGAATTTATGAGCTGATAAAAGTGAAAGAGGGGGAAATAAGGTGGCTACGGTACTGACTCCATCCCCTGGCACAGGAAACACAGTCCTTTGTGGCAGGAAATCTTGCTTCAAACAGGTACTGTGCTGGACCTTCGACACATATGGATGAGTAAACTGAGTCACACCTGACATTTTAACTCTCCTTTGAAGTTCTGTCACTAAAGAAAGCAAAAATGTATCTGATATGTAAAAATCGACTATTCTCGTCTCTGTTCCTTCAACTGCTTACATATTTCAGGGGGAAATTACTCCCTTGACAGACTTAGTCTCTCAGTGAGCAGTGAATATTGTTGCTATTGCTCAGGAATTAGCTGAACAACATAAATTATTCTGGCAAACCAACCAGTGTGCAAGCATGTAATTCTCTTTTGACCTATTAGTTAGAGACTATCAGCACTGGCTCCCGTTTTGGGGCAGAGGTGACTTTTTCTTCTGTAGGCAAGGGAATCTGGCAGAGCTTCTCAGTTTTGCCTTTCAAATGGGTAGATGAGGGACACTTTTGATGTTGCTGTTCTTTTATATGGGGAATGGTGTCTTTAATGGGATTTTTTTATTGGAAAAGTAGTAGATTTTACTTTATATGCTAAGATGCAATCCTTGGCTCTTCCAGTTGTTTTGGGGAAACTTGGTAACTGGGATGTAGCCACCTAGCAGAGATTGTCTAGAAGACAGGGTGAGAGCAGAATAACCCCCAGTACCTCTGTGACCATTGCCCAATACACTGTGTTCTCCTGTACTATATGGTGGGCAGCTGCCTGCACCCATTTCCATCCTCCATCATACATACGGCTCCACATTTTCTATTCTGGTCACTCTGTTGAGATCTCTGCCATGGTTCCAAAGTCTGCATTTTGCATCTCTGGATTTAGCACAGCAGGTTTGATTATATTCTGCAAGCTGTATAACCATTCCTGTCTCTATGAATGCAGGTAAGGTCTAAAACACCTTCACAACAGAATCCCTTCAGCCCTGGCACGGATCAAGGATTTTCCACCTGCTCCATATATCCAAGCAGTGTGCAGCTGCTTCCATAGCCCACAGATGAGTATCTGTGGGGCTGGGACAGAGACCAGATGTGGGCAGCCTGTGGAAGAGAATGGCAACATGCTCCAGAAGGCAGAGTGAGATGGAGAAGTCTGCCATGAGTTACTGCAAGGCTGCCTTCAAATGTTGTTTGGTCTGCTGTGGGAAAGGAAAAGAGATGGTCAGAGCTGTCATTTGTGGATCACAGCTGCTATCCAGGCCCTCTGTTTACAGCTGTGGTGTATCTCACTCAAAAACAAAGCTTCTGTAGAGTGATTCCTATGTCACTGGGGAAGGTCCTTTTGCTTTGAATTTTGTCCAATGTAGAGTGCTTGTCCAAGCATCCCTTCACCACAGCTGCCTATTTCTAGGATGGACTGCTTGAATAATGCATTGGCACTTGAAGAGTCTGTCACAAATATTAAGTGCAGATAGTGACAACAATAGATACTGAACTGAATTTTCAGATAACTCCTCTGTATTTCTTCATCTATCCTCTGAATTAACTTGGGCTGGGGTTTCTTGCCACAGAAGCCCCAAGAATTGTCTTTAAGCCTCAAAGTAGAAGACTAGTTGAAGTTTTAGAAATGCTCACCTTGTTTTAATCTAGCTGCAAAACTGCTCAAAGAGCACAGTTTAAGGGGTGGTGTAGCTGCTGCTCACACTGGCCTCAGGATGCAGGTGTTTACACTGCCTCCTGGATTTTACAGACCATCTAAGTCAGTTCTGAAATGTAATTAAATCAAAACCCTTTTTATTTAATGAGTAATCTTCCTTCTGACTTAAGTCAATTAAGTGGTCATGTCTAGATTTTTAAAGAAATCCCTCCAGAATCTGGCCAAGGAAAGCCAGTTCTGGTATTAGCCATACTAGAAGGTAAAGATTTTGCACCTTAGCAGTGTGCAGCTCAGCTGAATCTAAAAATGCAGAGTTTTGTACTCCTTGACTGAACAACTATAGGTAGTGTTTTCAAATAAATTATATTCTTATTGGACATGTCTATCAATGAAATAGAATCCTAACTACTGCTTCAAACATGACCTACCCTGAAGGGAGAGTAGCAGAAAATATGAAATTTGTTGCTTGCAACATAACAATTGTGATTGCAATTTTGATTACTGCAGAAGCAGTTCTGGGAAGACTGCTGTCCTTCGTGTACTGTATGGGAAAACAGGGGTGAAAACAGTCTAGAGTGAAGGATCATCATTAAATGTCTGTGGAAACAAATAAATAAATAAATAGTGTCCTCTGTAAGGATAGCAATGAACATAAATAAGGAATAATGTTGTTATACTGTAGACAGTCTTCCCACATATGACAAGAATGACTCTTGACATTATTGAGGGGTTTTTGTGTATTTTTGGGAAATTTTTCAGCTGTTATCTGTGTATTTCAAATAAGCCAAAAAAATGGATGGTTATCTGAATAAAGCATCCAACTTGTGTCTTCTATTTGATCTTTCTAGCCATATGAGTAAGCCAATCAACATCAGAGGCTATCTCAAGCCTAGGAGAAGCTAGCTGAGAGAAGATAATATCTTTCTCTGCTGACTTATCTCAGAGAAAAAGCCCACGAATAATTTCACAACTTTCTGACACACTGGACTGCAAATACATACACAGTGGAAACATATCGTTGCTGCTGTATATTTTGAAATACATTTTTTTCCAAGGTCTTAACTGAAGAAAAATCAAAATACGTTTTTCCTCAACCCTGTCTCTTCCCCCAGCTCACTGAAGGAATCTTTTTCTGGGTACCTGTGTTCAGTGATGTAAGCCTAGTCAATAAATTCAGTTCTGTGTATTCAGCTGCAGTAAAGAAAGGCTAATACAGCTGGGACATCAGACTTAATAACCTCTACTCTTTGTATCTGTGGTGGTCTCAGAAAAGAACAAAAGGAGATAAATATATTGCTTCTCATCAGTATGGCTATATTTGGAAGATCTCATGTGATGTAGATTTCCATTGTTTTATCATTCCAGAATAAAAGCCCAACACAACACAAACAACTAAAAAAACCCCTCACAAGTCCTCAACCCCTGAAACAATGATGGAAAACCATGGTCTCCTCCAGTGTCTGTGGGTCAATGTGTCCTTCCCTGTGAGCAAATTAGAGGTACCTTTGTGCAGCATTTACAAGATTACTGTGGAACTAAATGAGGGCTCTCTTTCACATTTGAGTTGCTCTTGAACCTCAATGAACCTGATGTAGTTAGCAGGGCTATGTATAGGGCAGCACAGGCTGTCAAATGTACGTGCTGTTGAAACAGAGAATGAGTAGCAGAAAATGTCAAAGGGCAGCAGACCATAGAAATGGTGTCTGGAACACAACTGGCTGGTCTTACTTGCTCCATTTCTCAGATTGTGCAGAAGAAATGAAAGGAGCGAGGTTTTTTTTGTTTGGTTGGTTTTTGTTTGGTTGGTTTTTTTTTTTCCCCATAAAGCTTAGTCACAAAAAGGGGCATCTCTTTGTAGTGGAGACTCTCTAAAACCTCCTTGTCTTTATTCTGGGCAGGGAGCATGGCTGGTGTATTGTGTCCTTTTTCTTTTCAATACTGCTGTTTCATTCACCCTCTGTATCCCTGGAAAGGCCTAGATAAAGTGTGATTGATTACCTGCTTGGATCTACAGCAATTTATCTCATTCAAAATGCTAATTTGGACCTATTCATGCTCTCAGGTGAGAGAGTATAATTTTAAAGGCTTATTTAAAATCCTCTATCAGTTCCTAAGCTCTTAATTAGCATTGAGGGACTATATTAAATAAACTCGAGGTTTTCCCCCTGAGCATCAGTGTCGTGCTGTGTCAGGTCCCTAAGATATATCATGGGTGCTGTGACAAGAATGGTCATCTGAAATGCAGGTTCCTACTTGTATGAGGCCCAGTGAGGACACAATGCTGTAGTTCACCACAGACCTTATCCAAAGTCCATGTCTTTGGATATCCAAAGAACTCTTTATCATCATCAGTCCTGAATTTGAATTTTTGTTGAACTTCAGCTCAAAGAAGAGCAAAGTGACAAAAAATCCCATTTCACTGGAGAAACAGCCATCACCTTAACAGATATATCGATGGCTTTGATTTTTGTAGGAATCAGAAGTCAGATTTCTCTTTATTGCCAAATCATTAGTAATGAAAATAAACCTGGAAAAGTGGGATCCATTACACATTTCTTTGTGTTTTTCTTCATTGCTTAAGATTTTAATTCCTGAGTATTCAACAGTTTCTTCAAAAGGTGAGTCTAAATGTAGTTCATATTCTGGACTGCAGTTATGTTTGGTGATTGGATCAAGTCTCATAAATATTGTGTACAAACACCAAAGAAAATGTTAATTTCTAAAGTGACTGTAGAATTATCTTGGGGTTGTTAGGAAGGAGTTAAAATTTTAAACATCTGAATTTGAAAAAAATTAATCCCACTCTCATGAAGTGATTGCCAATCATCATAATAACATCCAGACTTTTGTGGACTGGAAAGCTCTTTATAGAGGAGGTCGGTATTGTTAGCCCTGATTAAGCTGAGGAACCCAGGGTAGAGCAAAGGAACTGGCCCAGCATCACTCAGCCAGTGATGGAAGTGACAAGAACAAAGTCCAGATCCCCTTTGTCCCAACCCAGTGAACTTCACAGAGGCCATTAAACATCACTATCCTCATTTTGTGAAGGGCAGAAACTGACCCTAAGCAGAATGGAAAGGCAAGGGACTTCTGTCCTGTCTGGCATCCCAAAACAGGATGTCTCATCTGGGGCATCACCTTCCCAACTCAGACTCTGGGCATTCTTCCATTTCTGTTATTCCTCCTGATTTCTACACAGTCTGCTCTGGCATTTGTTTAAAAAAAACAAAAAAGAAAAAAAAAACCCCACAGCCCTTGGTTTTCTTTTTTGAATTCCAACCAGACCATTATGCTGAGCTGAACATTTGTGAATTGAAGCAAGTCCAACTGCAGTGGCCTTGCCATAGGCACACCCTAATTAACAGCAAAAATTTCCATATGTTCCACCCTTCACACAGACGTGACTGTTCTGTGACCCAAATGCTCTCATTTGTCTTGTGCAGGAGAGTTTTCACACTGGGGCCACTTTGACTTGTGTCATTGCCTACATCTGCTTACTTCTCAGGTGTTTTTTTTCTTTTTCTGTCAAGCCTCTGTGGCTGCTTTCAAAGGCATTTAGAAGCTGCTTTCAAAGGCTTACTTCACTGAGTATTTTTAACCCCACTGCCTGTATCCTCTTGCTTCATCTCACCATAACTTATGATGTTGAATTTTTGACATGGCAATTATTGAGAAGGTGACAGACTGGCATCATAAAGAATACCTATGGTGACTTCATTGAATAATCAAGCAGAAGTAGCCCAGTTCTGGGTAGAGAAAGTTCTTTTTTTAAGAAAACATGAATATCCTTGAAACAATGGGAGTAAAATAGTTAAAGTCAACTTTTTATCTGCATGAACAAACCTTGTTCTCTCTCTCCTAGTGAGCAAAGCCTTCCACTGATGTAGATTTTTGAGAAACATTCAAATCCTGGAGACTCTCATAATGCTTATTTGTAGTTTGTAGTTTACACTTATGTATTTGGATTCCTTTTTTTTTGTTTTTTTAATTGGGCAGGGATGGGTCTTGAAGTCTTTTGCATGAGCCTTCCATTGCTGCTATCAAAACTATTAGTATTAGTTCTGTGGTATGTATGGGACAAGAGGTGCTCATGGATCTTTTTTGAGCAATGAAATAATGAGGTTTTGCCTCCAGCTGCCTTGAACTATCTAAACAAAGAAAGTGAAGCTTGGGTGAGGCTGGAAATAAACTCTCTTGTGGTAGTTCTGTACTTTGAACTTCAATTGCAGGCAGGTAATGATATTTACTATTTGCTTAGGTTTTTTAGCCAGTTTCTCCTTCTTTTGACCACAGCACTGCATGCCTCACTCTAGAGTGGGAACACTGGAACAGGTGTGGTCCTTCTCCCCCTCCCTTTCATGGAGGCATTGTACATTGGGGCATCCTCTGAGATACCCAGGCTTATGACAAGATATAGCCTGTACAATGTCATAAATAAATAGCCAACATGAAAGAATAAGACCTGATAGAATTGTTTTTGTAAACATATGCAGTGAACAAATCACACCAAAGCAGAGGATTCTTGTAACTGGACTTGTACTTCAGAAATTCATCCCTTCTATAGCCCTTGTATTCCTAGCCAATAATAGCTGCTCTGCCTTGGAGAAAATTGCTATGATATATTTATCTCCCCTTCCAGGTTCTAGTGATAGCTGTGTCTTATAGTTTTGTGGGATGGTATTTTCCAATGTTGCATTTCATCTTTTTGGAGCCAGTTGGAAACACTGTGGACATCCAAGCCAGACTGCTATTCTTTAAGGGGGGTATTTTGTCTGTACAAAGGATCTATCTCCACCTTAGCTGTGGAGCCATCAGGGGTTAATGGGGTATTTCATGGGTCTCAAGCCAGCCCTCTGCAAAGGAATGAATTCACTCGCATCCTGTTTGTGTTAAACCCTATGCAAATACAACATTCAGCATTTCTCTCCACCTGGCTCTGTACCACCTATCTTTATTTTTTTACTAACTCCCCAAAGCCCTAATTTGCAGCGCTGGTATGAAAAATCTGACAGGTACATATGACAGCTCTGGCCAATCTCTCCCCTTAGATGTAAGAAAGACAGTTAATAACCTTTTTAGAAGGATGAGACAAAGAGCCTGTATATATCATCTCTATGTATTAATATGCTATATATGTGGCCTATCCACTGTGTCTGTCTAGGGAAAACACAGGTTTCTGATGTTGCTGTAGGCTGCTATTTTCACAGTGCAGCTGAAGAACATGCTGGTGCCATCTTAGCCTGTTAGGTCCATCAGTCACCTGAAACATGTCTGTGCCCCAAACCATTCAGGCACCCCAGCTAACAGAAACACACCCTCCACCATCATTCAAATTTGGATTTTAAAAAAAGGATATAAAGAGATTCTTCATGTTGCAGATTCTCTTAATTTTCTGTGTGTTTGGGGGAAAACCCAATTTTTTAATATTTAAAATAGTTATGAATTACAGCCTTCTTCTTGAAACTTAAATTTATCACAGATGTTTCATAGGTATATTTTAAGGCATTTTAATGGACTGTGTATTCAGTGACTAATCCTAAAAGACCTTTTTAAGACTGCAGAGCTGTACAGGGTTAGTCAGCATCGGCCAAAGGGAAGGCAGATTCTTGTGAATATAGATCCAGAGACATTTGGCACTGGTCTCTCCGTGATAAAAATAAGGTAACATGCCTGTCTCTTAGCCTCCTTTTAGGGTAATACAACACTCAGAGACAACCTGGTTTAGCTAAACCTGCACAGAGGTTTAGCATCAGCCTCTGAACTGCTGCAGCAAAGGTGGGACAGGATTGTGCTGGTGCTGTGCCCATCAAATTCCTTTGTCTTTCTTCTTTCTAAGGATCTGGCATGAAGTGCAACAGAGTGAAAAAAATATGTTTCATTCAAGGATCACAAAGCCAAACTTCCAGACAGATTTAGCTGGATATCCAAAAAACATTAGCTTACAAATGAGAATAGAAATGCTCCCCAAACTGAGTTCAAAATTTTTGGCAGCCTGGCTTGGCCCAGGGCTGTCAATACCTTGAAATACAAAGAAATCAGTGGGAAGGGTTGGGTCTGCATGTGCTTGCTGAGCAGTCCACAGCCCACAGGTTTGCTGCAAATCCTCCGAAGGCTCAGCAGCCGAGCCATGGGGCCATGGCATGCAAATCAGTTCCTGGCATCCTCTGGCAAGGAGAGGCAAAGGATGTGCAGTCTGTTATCTTGCCTAAATATCTGTGGCGTCAACAAACGCTTTATAACGATAACAGTTATTTGATTCCCCCACTTTAATTGTGTTAAGAGAACACATTTATTACACGGCTGCCTGGTTTCTGAGGGCAGTGCAACAAAAGCCTTGGCACGGCCAGAGGCTCTGGATTTGTCAGCAGTTTGCCAGGCTCACCCACTGAGTGCTGATTTTGGGAGGGTGTGAGAGGTGCCAGCCGACAGCGCCTCGGTTAAGCGAGCATCAGTGGCGAGCGAGGGTGCCTGGTGGTGAGGGCAGTGATGGCCTGAGAGAAGGGAACAAAGGGAGGCAGGAGAGCATTCCCTAATCTGGGGGAGCAGGGAAACCACCCGCCTGCCCATTGGCCGCCCGTGATGGAGGCAGGAGCAGAAGGGAGGCTTTCAATCCAGCTCAGCCGAGAGCGGTTGCCATGGATATCTGCTGATGGGAGGGTACCAGCAGCGCCGGCTGGGAAAACTGTCTGGGATGAGGGATGAAGTGGGGGATGCTCATGGGTGTGGGGGGCAGCAGCAGGGATATTTCCAGCAGCAGGGAAGCTGAAGGGATTTTGGAATGGGACGAGGCCTTCCCAAGAGTGTGGCTTCCCCCCACGGCAGCACTGATGGCAGCTCTGAGGCTACTGAGTCTTGGGATGGATTAGCCTGCCCTAAGAGCTCAGAGGGTTATTTCTGAGCCACACCTTTGTTCTTTCTGTGTGTGTGTGTGAGTGCATGCAAAATTTGTCTTTGAAGTCCCTGGTTCTGCTCTCTAGCTGCAAGGCAGGTGCAGAGCTGGCATTGTCCATAAAATTGGCATTGCAGGACTGAGTTTGCATGTGTGTGTATGTGCAGTTATGGTGTGTCATTTTTTTGTATACTGGAGGTTATGGTGTGCCATTTTTACCTCTATTAAACTAAGAACCCAGTGCACAGCTTTATTTTTGTGACCCTGGCTGCTGATTTCAACAGTGGTTTTGGGTAGACAGAAATATTTCTTGTGTGAATGAAAGTGCTGTGATTGTTGGAATCTGTGTATTTCTTCCTCTGCTGCTCACGTGCTGCAGTCCCATGCCTGTCCTGTTTTACTGTTGCTCAGAAATGGTAAATGCCCATGTGAAGAATAACAAACTGCAGTTATTCTTCTGTTTTGCTGAATTAGCAAGAATGAACTCAAGGTATGCTCTTCTGAAACACTACTTAATAATGCTATGTGACTAATATTTTTTTACAGCCCTGGTCCTTTCAAGCCCTGTACTCATTGGGTTGGCTGCTGCCACAGTAGTTTAATTCAAACCTCCCTGTTTGAGCTCCATCCCAGCAGGAGCCTATAAAAATAGGACAGAATTTGCCTGAAATATATGAAACACATAGATCTGAACTTGTAATCATGCCCTCCTCTAAGTCAGTCCTCGTGAAGTGCTGTTAAAGGCTGTGCTTCCTGTGGGTAGAAACCAGCATGGGACACAGAGGTGAGGCCTGAGGAGGCAGGACTGGCCTTAGCTGACTCGTGACTCATTTAGCTGTGATGTACTGGTGATAAACTAGTCTCACTGAGGACACAGGATGGGTTTATTTTCATTAAATGAAAAGAAATACATACATCATTGGTTCTTTATACACTGTGCATGGAAGCACATCAATGAAAATTTATTCCTAGGGGCATGCTCATCTCTAGGCAATGTTCCTGATTCAAGATGCTCTGGAGCTAAGGAATGATCCTGTGGACATGAATATGCTCAACCTTAGAAACATGAATAATAGCCACATTCAAGTGTCATCAAAGTCAAGCATTTGCAGGATCAAAGCTTTAAGGGTGCAGTCTTGTAGAAACACTCCACAGATCCTGATTTGATGCAGAGAAGTATTTGAAAATGGCAATATTTTATGGCTAAAGACACTTTATGATATAAAATACCAGGGCAGCTATTATGTAAAATACTGAAGGCAGCAACTTCCCAGAGAATATGTTTTATGATGGCTTTCTACACAGGTGATTATGGGTATTGGTGGATTTTCACTTTGAGAAAGACTTTGAGCTAATAACAGAATCATTATGGAGTTAATGTGTACCTGCATGCACCCTTGGTAAGTGCAACATGTGCCCTAAACGTCACAAGACAAATTAATCCCTGGTGTAATATTGTTAATTGGTAGGGTTATGTGAATGATTAGTACATTATGAGTCAGTATAAATCCATTCTAGTAATTGGGCAGATTTTCTTGTTTAGAGGAATAAAAAGAGACAGCAGTCATGTTTCTATTCAGCTGTCATAGTCTAAGTAATAAGGATAGTACTGAATAATGATTTTCTGTATTTGATAGGAAAGGATTCTACACAAAGGCCAAGAAAAAGGGAGATAATCCATCTGATATGTTAATTTCCTAAAACTATGGACACCAAAGCTATCAAAAATTCAAACCCAGAAGTAACTAAAGCCAGATTTAACTGAATGTTAAGAGGAGGATGCTGCATTTTTTGAAGGAGTGACATGACATATATATTGATGTACAAAATTTAGGTAATTGAATTCTATCCAAATGGGAATGAATGCACAGCTAGTCTAATTATGAAAAAAAAAAAAAAAAATAAAAAGTTTGCAGCCATTGAAAATAAGGCATTTGGGGTAACAAAAAATTACAGGGATTTAAAGCTAAAATGTGAGTCCTTGGCAAGCAGAGTCCCAATACATCTTGTCATACAGCATAGGAGGGGGCCTTGCTTTGAGAAGAAATAGAGGTTCACAACTAGGACCAGCTGAACATTGGGACTCACCTCATCTGAGGAATTTCTTTCATGTGCTATCTCTCACTGTGCATGGGAAAGCAAATAAAAGATATGGGAAAACTGATTTATGCCATAATTTACTAAAATAAGATTATCATTGTTTTGGAAAACATCCTTAATCTGGTTATCAGACACTTGTCTGTAGAAAAATAGCATATTGATCATGACTATTTACTTCCCTGTAACTTACTTCCCAAACTGATCTACAGGTTCTTGTCCTACTGCTTTTCTCATTTCTGTGTCATTGTCCTGCCTACCTTTGCCATATCCTAGCTCTTTGTTCTGTCCATCTGCCCTTCACAGTATTATTTCTTACTACCCTCAGGACAACATAAAAAAATGTTCTGTAGTGATTTAAGCATTTTACATAATTTTTAATCTGTAAGGAAATTTAATATGAAGTGTAGACAGAATGGAGATAAAGCCATGTTAATCTCTTTGCCATTCTTCATCAGCTGAAGTGGGCATTCAACTCATAAGCAGCACTGTCCTTTCTCAAGTGCAAGGACAAGCTAATGAGCCAAAGAAGCAAATCATTTAGGTCTTCTTTGCAGAAGCATAGTTTAAGAAGCATAACATTTCCTGTCCAAGAGAATAGACTTATCTAATGCAGAAATCAAAGGAGACAGAGGTAGCTGACAAGTAATCCTTCAGTCTACAAAAGTTATAGAACAATCACATAGGTGTTGTTTTTTAAAAATGTTGATTGGGGTGAATGATGAGCGGAGGCCTTTGCAGGGGTTTCATAGAGATGTTTATT
>JAOTQP010000001.1:49741379-49768961 GCA_026413545.1 Cichladusa arquata
CATAGAGGACAAGCTCAGCAATACAACACTTTCCAGGAAAAACAGAAAAGAAAATCAAAGAAAAATTCTCAACTACAAGTACTCAGAAGTGCTGCTCAAATATTTCTGATCCCATCATTTCAAAACCACGTGTGCTGGTGCAATGAAGAGAGCCCCTGAGAGATGAAGTTCCTTCCTGCTTCCCTCCCTCCCTTTCTCCCATCCCCACCTGCTCCCCTCTGGGCTGCTCATGTCCTTCTCCTTGGGGCTGTGGCATTGAGGAGAAGGAGGCAGCCCCAGAGCAGGGTTAAAGAGCACCTGTGGTGGCTGGAAGCAGGGTGGACTGTGTGCCTTGGATAGGGAGAGTCAGGACTGGCTGTGCAGCAGCCACTTGGGCTAGCTCTGCTGTATCCCAGAATCACACTGTGAGTTTAGCCTGGGTCAGGGTGCAGAAGCTTCTTTAAAAGTCTTCAAGGCCTAAGGTCAAGCTAGAAATGTGTTTTTACTCACCCTTGCAGAAGTGAGAAACCAGACCTGATGCTAAGTATAGGCAAAATAAAGGACATAGTGGAGAACAACTACATTTTTTAGCTTCCTGAACTAAGCTGTGTGAGAGCATCTTGTACTGCTCTGTAGATTCATGCAGTATTTGGGGGCTCCTTGCCTATTATAACATGAGGTAGCTATAATTCACCATGTCCTATGGCCCAAAGTATGCTTTTACTGTGAGAAACAATAGTATAAATAGCCCTGGAGCGATCCAGGATTTTTCTCCCTAGTTTTCAAGTTTCATTCCAAAACAAATGTTTATTTGGTTTTCCCAGCTGTCAGGATCTCAGCTGAGATTCAAAAGATAACTGTACTTATTTGCATTTCAGCTCTGATCTTTTTCCTTCCAATGTCTGACTGACTAATTTTTACACCATTGACATTTGTTCAAGCTGATTCTCCTAGGTAAAGACAAAATGCAGGTATTATATCAATACTTATCCAAACACTTTGTAGATTAGGCTACAGAGAAAGCTCAGGAATGAAGAGATTACATCTTGTTTCACAGGACCAGAGCAGACAAGCTAAAGAGGTCCTAACTTGTGTCCTAACTTGGTGCTTTCTCAAATAGACAATAATATCAAATGTTATTTCTTGGGAAAAAAAGGTGGTTTTTTTTTTTTTGTTTTTTTTTTTTTTTTTTTTTAATATAACAAATAGAATGCAGGTTTATATCTTTCTTCTGCTGATAAATTCAATAGAGAAGGGGAAATCCAAACAATTTTCACCAGAAGGAAAAAACTCTTACTACAGTCATCAGATTTACTAACAACGCTTTATTTACTATTGCACCTTTTCAAAGTGGAGCCCAACTTCATCAGAGCAAAAAATAAAATAAAAAATTAAACACTAGAAGATGCATTTGGTAATTCTTGCTCTCTTCATGTTCTAGTTGGTATCTATCTGCCCTGTTTCATCTAATAAAAAAAAAATCTAACAGTGTTCGTATAAGAGTTTTCGACAGTTCACATTGATTTTGAAACAGTTTTGTTTAAGTGATGCAATCCTGAACTGCTGAACAACCTGAGAATAATTACTTTCACTGTATCTTGAAGGGGAAAAACGACCCATCTTCTTTCATTTTTTCATGTCCTCTTTGTTCCCCTCCTTCTGTTAAATGTGTATCCTCAAGCATATTAAAAAAAAGCATCTTTTTGGCAAGAATTTTAAAAGCTGTTGCTAGGAGTTCTGGCATTAACTTATAATTTCAAAGGCTTCTCTGTCTCCCAGTCAGTGACTGAGCAAGGAGTCAAAGCAGCTGCCACTCCTTCCTGTGTGTCCATGCTGCATTGCAACAGTAC
Organism: Cichladusa arquata; assembly: GCA_026413545.1. Lineage (NCBI taxonomy): Eukaryota > Metazoa > Chordata > Aves > Passeriformes > Muscicapidae > Cichladusa > Cichladusa arquata. The sequence goes on from JAOTQP010000001.1 coordinate 49,743,209, forward strand.
AGCTGTTCAATTCAATTTATTAATACACTGAGGAAAAGGAGATACTGAGACTGGCTGCACCTCTGCTGCCTTCTTAAAGGCCAGGGCCTTGCAGAGAGCTAAGGCCTGGTTTGTTGGGTTTTTTTCCTTTTTTATTCCCTGTCTCACTTTGCCTCTTGGCAGGTCCTATCGGTCCTGTTGGTCCTGTTCAAGCCAATGCAAAGGTAAAACCCAATTCTTCATTTTCTCATGTAAGCATATATTATTTCAGGAAAATCTAAAGTGGCCTTGGACCTCTGCTTTAAATACACTGCAGATGTAGCTACTGCGACAAAATAAAAGTCAGTCACTATGACCTAAACCCAATTGCACTGGAGGAGAATTGGCAAAAATGGTTACTAGAAAATTGTGCTAAGCTTATGACCTATGCTAAACATTTGGTATCTCCTACTGTAGTGTAGATCCATTGTAGTGTAAAAAGAGATAATATTGGTCTATCAAAAGACATAACCTACTAGGAAGAATTTGATTAATAAAAAAATTTGATTTTCTGCTTTAATATAGATTCCGGCTTAGAATAGGAGGACTACCCCTCTGCTATATATTTCATGGAGACATATTCTAGGTTAGGCACATTTGCCACAATCATTTTGCTCTATAAAATCCTGTGATGAACTGTTTGTGGCTTTAACATTATTTATGGCAAACAGAGGAAAATGACAGTGTGTACTTTTATCTTGAGGCTCTAGGAAACAAAGCCTTAGGAAAACACAGTCATTATAATGGTGATACTAAGGATTAGTTTACTTCAACTGAAAATCTATTACACAAATAATATTCAAAGGGCTTTTGAAATATGGCCTTCTTTTTCTTCCCTATTCCTACAGTGTTTCCAATATTAGGCTTTCTGTTATCTTTTTACACCATGTTTAAAACTTCATGAACCTACTGTGTAAGCTAAAAAGATAACCAGATATGCCTGCATAAAGAGAATGAATAGAATTATACAAAGCAAATTTTTCTGTATAGAACATTTAAAATGCAGACCATTTTATTATTTCAAGCTAGTTGGGATTGAAAGAAGTCCTAAACACTTATTTAATGTATGTAGTGTGCATGTAGATATGATACATATGAATTTATTAAATTATATGTAAGTTGCCTTTTCCCTTTGTTCTATGTTATCTCCAAACTTTTGTGTAATAATATTAAGCCTAGGTCCCCAAAACTGAAATAAGAGAGGTATATATTTAGGCACATATATTGACATATTGAGAACCTAAGATACCTATGCTGTAGGAGTCTTCACTGCTTCACCTCACTTTAGACGGTGCCAATATATTTGTCTTTAGTATTTGTAGACTGACTAGTGCTACAGGGAAAGGTAAAACACACTTCCAGGTGTACCAGTCTCAGCTTTACACCCCTCATGAGCTCCTCATCACTGGCTCTTCCTCTAAACTTCTGAGTAGCTTCAGTCTGTAATATGCCATACAAACAAAACAAGTGGATTCTCTGCAAGTATATTTCATTGATCCATCTAAATATAGGCACACATTGTCTCAGGCTGGGCAAAATTCAGCTTGTGATCAGCAGTTGATTTATACACTCTCAGTAAAGCTAAAATTGAAGGTTTATCCCAATGGAAAAGGCAGTTACCCAGACCTCCCATGGACCATAGGGAGCTACAGTAGTGCTGTCTAAAAGAAAGCTCTGCACATACAGAATATTTTGCAGAAAAGCAAACAGTAAAATGTCACTAAAATGATTTGAATTACTGAAACTGAGAATCTGAAAGTTAGTTATCTTGTTTATATTTGATTCTTCTCCATTACAAAGTTGTCTGCAGTAGAAGTAGGGGCTGTCCATAAAACGTGGGCTATGTACTTACGTGGGCTTCAGCTGTTTCTCTCAGCTTGCTCCAGACTTGGGGCAGGGGCTTATTAATAGACAGGAATTATTAGTGTGATTGGGGGTTGTACGAGCTCAAGACAATGTTACAGGTGAGGAATGGTATATCAAGTTATTTATCTGAGATGATCAAAGTCAAAGCTGGTTCTGTGGTCCTTGGTCAGTCTGGTTCAACTTTATATTGATAGAAATCAGAAGAAACCTTGCTAGTGCCAAAGAAACTGTGCTAGCATAAAGTGCACTGAGATCAGACCTGGACGTCGTGGGACTGGGGTAGTGGCAAGTGCTTTTATTTAACACGTTGCCCAGATCATCTGAGATACATATTGCAAATTGATCTAGTTGAATCTGGATGTGGGAAGGAAGCTGCACAGATTTTGGCTTTGTTTGCGTGGGTTGAAAGCGATTCTCCAGGGTGCATCCACTTCTTCTGACTGCTCAGCTGTAAGTCTGAATGAAGGCTGGAGAAACAAAAAGCTGCCTATGCAGACTAAACCACTTGGCTCCATGCCCTCCTCAGTGTTTACCCAGGCTGCAGTCTGTTTCAGCAAAAGAAATCAAAGAATAAATATGCTCTAAGGTCTAAAGATTCTCTCAACTATGTAAAATCCAACACAGGGGCTGGGAAGGGCAGCTGCTCGTTTGCATTCCTGGCATCCACTGCTAATGACTGGAAGAAACTGTAAGAAATGTTGGCTTTGAGATGCATTAATGTTTAAAGGAAAACCACAGCTAACAGAACATTTTTTTTTCTTCCTTTTTGCACTTTCTGGGCTCTTTAGACACATATTTGAGATGCCCTCATACCCAACATTCCTTATATAGCATGTGTGTTTGTTTTTGTTACTGAGCTGATCTCCCAGGCACTTTTTCAAGGTTAAGCTCAGCAAGGCTGTATCTTCCTTTGGCTCAGGATTTTCCTCTCTCAGACACACTTTACTTGCCCTAGTGACTTAACTTGCGTGTTGCTCTCTCAATTTATTTCCCAGTTTATGATTATTCCTCTCTCCCTCCTTTCTCCAAATTTGAAAAAGAAAAAAATGACAAAGGTTTCTTTGCAGTAAAATATATCTGCAAGGAAATACATCTGTAGAAAATACACACTTTATACCATAGATTTTTTTCTTTTCAGATTGACAATGTTTCTGAACACAACTGGGCTGTAAACACCAGGAGACCATTTATGTTGACTAGAGGAAGTCTGGTCAGGGGAAGTGAGCACAGAACTGGAAGTATGAGTTGCTAAGCTTTCCCTATCTCTGCCTGTAATGATTTCCAGGCATATTTTGTCCTAACAGAACTTCCTAATGTTTATAGTACCTTGCTAATGATTATCATATTTTCCAGCATTCAGATGGGTAGAAGACAATGGTGCACAGTTCATTTTTTGACTGGTCCCCAGTTAGACCAACTGAAAGAAAGGGAAATACAGCCTTTAGTCTGTGTTGGCCAAAGACAGTCCATGCCACACTTACACCAGTGGTTTTTCTCCAACAGCTGGTCCATATCACAAAGCACAAATATCCCAGTATGCCTCAGTAGGCCAACAAGATGGAAATTCCCATTAGCTTCTGCTTCAGCAGAAATTGAGAGCCTCTGACTTGTGTTAAGGAAATATTAGCCTCGTTTTCCATACTGAGGTGCTGTTGAGATCTGATGAAAATTTCAGAGCAAAACAGAGCTTTTGTTTTCCCTGACATTTGTGCACTTGTTATCAGCACCCAGACCTACATAGCCTGGAAGTTTGAGTCACCACCTGAAGAAGCTATGCTTACATGTGGTTTTTTTGTATTGTTTTTGTGGTGTCATTTCTTTGGCCCTAATTCCTTCAGCAAGCCTCTTTCTCCAGTAGGAAGGTCAAGAAGATGAAATCCCAGCCCACTTGAAGGTAATGGCAAAACAATCATGGACTTCAACAGGGCCATAATTTCAGCACCTCACACCATAAAGCAGCCTTTGGTACAACTGATTTCCTCAATTGCATTTGCTGAATATATGGTTTATTCTAAGGTTTCTCAGTGTTTTTTGTTCAGAAAATACCCACAGTGGCTTCTGGCTTCTTTTTTATTTTCCTCTGTAACAACTCATTTTATTGTGGCAATTTAACAAATTAATTTAAGGGTTTACCTTAATAAAGGATATGATAATAATTTTTCTAAACTCACACTGGCACAAAATCACCACTATTAAGGTTCTGTAGGATTCTCCATGCATTAGCAGATGTAATTTCACAATCATAAATCCCCTCATGCCCCAAAAGCAGTACACAGAACTGTCTATTTCAGTAGAAATATATTTTAGACTCAAGCACTCGAGTCAGAACAAAGCTAAAAATTCTTACCAACTGCTCCATACATCAAGACCAATCCTGAAACTGATCCCTTATTTTGAAGCTTTGTTGAACTGGAATTAAATCAGGACAAGTTCAGCTGCCCCCAAATCAGAACTCAAAATCTTTTGCTGGTATGACTTTCTCCATGAAAATGAGATAGATGTCTCATCTCAAGTTATTTTGCCAGCAGCACCTCAAAGATGCAGGTGCTGTGATTAGTGGGAAGGTAGGAAGCTGATTTATGGTTAGAAAGAAGATAGAGAAAATTAAAACTTCTTTAGAGTAAGAGTAGGTGGGGCCATTTTTGCCTGAAGAAGTGGGAAAGATGGCACAGGCTGACAAGAAACATGAGGCAAAACTGGCTTGGCAGTGGTGTGAGGAGCGTGTATGAGATGACTGAGATGAAGCTGTGCCTAAATGGATTTCCAAACTACAACTGTGATCTTCCAGATCCTGCCCCTTAGCTGAGAACTGAGAACTTGTTATCCAATAACACTGCTGTTTTTAGCAGTCTCACAATGCAATATATTCAGCATTTTACTGAGTAATTACATATCACAACATGCAACATTACACGTTGCCGTATGTGATACTGCACATTACATAGGATGCAGTTATCCTGTGTAGTGTATAATTCATCTAAATATCAAGGATATGTGATTAAGCCCATATAGTTTCCATGTGAAATATAAACTTGTCTAATACAAATCAGTAGTAAAATCAGCACAGCACATTCAGCAGAAAATAGGTTTGAAAAACAAGGTCAATAAAATTTTTACCTGTAAATCACCCAGAGCAAAACAAATAATTATTTTAAACTCTGTACAGTCAAAGAAAGAACCAGAAAATGAAACCTGAAAATCAATTAGCATCTCGTCTGAAAGCCTTAATAGAGTAAACACACATTTTTTTCTGAATCATAAAAGCACATGAAGGAGAAACATCTCACCTGATGTCCACAAAGCTGTCTAGACATGAAATGCAACATTGTTGCTAGAAAATATGTATACCTGTTAATCAAACCACTGCAGGTAGAAACCCACAATTTTATTAGAAAACATCAAATAAAATTACAGTGCAGTTTATCAACAGACATTCTCTGTGCATCCCTGATTATATTTATTGTGGGTTTATCCTGCTGAGCTGAATCCCACTAATAGTATTCAAGGAAATATCTATTTGCTTGATTTGTGAGAGGAGTTATTTTTATTCACATTTCAGCTTCCCAATGGCAGATGAAGCTTTATTCAATGAAAGCTATTAAAAGCACAGAAAGAGACCTCTTCCCTGCCTGATGGCACATTCTGGCTCTGTCTCACCCACAGGGTGATGCACAGCACAGGCATGTACAGACAGGGTGGTGTGTGCCGATGGATTTCGTGTCTTGTGTGTATTAGAGACAAGGTTTTATAAACTTTTGCTTTCTAGAAAGCAAGCTGGACACCAACAGTGCTCTAAGGCAAGCTGCACAAGGCTTCATGTGGACAGGTTAGAAGGTTGTACCAGTTCTAAAGTTGCAGGTTAGTTTATCTGTCTGAGGACACATGTTTATTAGACCCCTGGCAGAGCTACACACAGTGGTCTCTGGAAGATACGATGCCATTATTCTTAAAATAACTAAATAAAATGAAACTAACTGAACTGCAGTTTATTTGGTTTCTCCTGGTCTGACTTCACAGTGTGCAAAACAAGGTAAAAAAAGGAGGCAGCTGCAGAGAGTTCATGGCCCACCCTCAGTTCTGGCAACCACCCAAGCATGTTCATGGGACTAACGGGTAGAAATTGTGTTTCCTGATGCCTTAATGAAGAATTCCTGTGGCTAAGGTGGCATTTACATGGAGGGTTGGTGTGGCCCTTCAAACCACACCTGCACTTGCACTTCTTCAAGCTCATCCTTGACCTGAGGGCACGTGGCTGCCCTGAGTAGAGGTGGCACACCCAGCTCTTGGAACAGCCCTGGTTCAGGCTGCTAAAGTGTGAGATGTTTATAGTCTGGGGGAGATTTACGATAATGTGTTCCTAATTTATGAGGTTTTTTCCCTTCTTTTCCTCTCCCTCTCTCCCCCTCTCCCCCCTCCCACCTTCTGTCACTGGCTACATTTTAAATCATTGATGTGATTCTCATCATTCTTGTGCCTGGACATAAATCACTCACCTACCCACAGCTATTCACGTGTCTGCAGCAAAGTGCTCTCTGTGTGGTAATTTGAAAGGCAATGAGGGAAAACTGGTACAGATCAATAATGGAGGATTTTGGGGGTGTTTAGCACAGAAAGTGGAATGAATGATATTCTTTGAGGATAAAACATCTGCTACAGCCCATTACAAATAGAAGAACCTGGATTTAATGGTGAGTCTGGCACGTGGCACTTATTGTCCTAACCAAATAAAGAATATGTGTTTACATGGAATACATTAATGCCTGATGAGGAATGGATGGCACCATAAAATATCAGTTGCTTCATGTATTTATGAGGTCAACAGTGACTTTTCTACATTTTGTAGGAAAGTTTGTCTTGCATTAAAAACCTCATGATGAGTAATTTTGTAGCTACAAATACCAAGGACATTGAAGAAGCCACAGATAGAGGCTGCAGAGCCTATAAGGAAATACTGAAAAAATGTTCTTATTGCTGTGCTGTGCTTTGGACTTCTTGTTTTCTCCCTGTGGGGCTGAGGTGAGCAGACCTAAACTTGGCCTTGCTGGGAGAATCAAGCAGAGCAGCAGTGCTCTCCCCTACACTGCAGGAGTGACCTTTTCTGTCTCTGAACCCTGTGATTTGTCCCCTGGCAACTTAAGCATGATGCCCTACTGCTACCACCACCACTGCTTAAAACTGCCCTGCTTAAAACCACCCCAAGTCTTCCTGGTTCCCTTCCACAAGAGGTGGGCCCTGAGATGCCTCCTTGGAGTGCTACAGGAAAAAGTAATGTGGTTTATGGGATTGTCTTAGAAGAAATAACCTACATTCAGAACACCTATGTTAAGGTTATTTCTGTTTTTACAGTGTAGTCTTTTTTAGTCTTTAAAAAGAGCTAAGGGGAAAGATTTCTTACTTGAGACATTTCTTAAACAGTCTATAAGGGAGCATCAGATTACATCTCTACCTGACCTGCAAAGAGAAGACCTTTATGAAACTACTTTTATTTTTTTTCTGGGTTTTGGAGGTGCAGGACTGTGGAGGTGACTACAGTAGAAGATAGATTTTGAAAAGAATGATTTTGGCAGCTTTATACTGTGCAACCTCACAGCTTTTTACTTTCCCAACATGCTAGCAGTGAAGTGCCATGCATTTGCTCTTTTTTAGGGTGGAAGCAAAGTTTATTATTGTAACTCTTTTCTTACTCTAAGAAATGGGTCCTCTAAGCTGGCATGGCATGTAGTTTCTAGAATACTGTTGAATAAAGGATACAAAATATTTCATTTGACACTTCGTATTGCCCCAATCACCAGCTTGAAAATTGTAACAGCAGTGACAAAAGCTGAAAGACCCGTTCTGCTGGCCTGATTCATAGGAAAATAATATATTTTTGTTCAAGCTGTCACAGCAAAATCCCCTTGAAATGTTACTCAACATGACTGGATTGCAGAGTCAGGTCCTCTTTGAATAAAAGTCTTTAACTTTCAGAAGAACTCAAGGAGTATGGTTTCATCATTTCAGAAAAAAAAAAAAAAAAAAAAAAAAAAAAAAAAAAAAGCCAATGGCAAAAAGATTAATTTTCCCATCTTTCGTTGAATCCTTGAAGACTTTTATATGATTCAGTATGTTTTATGAGCTGCATTTCCAGGGATGCTGGCAGAAAACAGGGTAATCACTCTTTCACCATCATGTCAGCCTTATTTTAACTGGCCTCCACTGACTTTTGGGAAAATGAGGAGCAATTGGAGCCATCAACCAACTCTGTGTACACCTCTGTCTGGTACCTGACCTCACCAGTCCACCTGCTTTATCTACTTTACAGCACTCATGGGCCCCATCAAATTATTCTGGGAGGTAGGAGCAGGGAAAAAACTGGAATAACTTTGTCCTTTGAGTGGAGGAGGCAGGAGTCCTCCTGGCAGCTCAGCCAGCAGAACTAGCCATTTCCAAATCTGCAACTTGCTGTGCTTTCTGCTGGTGGCTGTCTGGATTGTAAACTGGCAGTAAACTCCTTCCCTTCCCCTCCCACCTATCCTGTACCTGCTTCATTTTATGTGTTTTTATAGGATGGTGAGATAAAATATATGATAATGTTTTAGGTTGTCCAAGCCAGTAACTGCTGTTCAGCTCATCCCAAAAGAATGCTTCCTACATGTACTCTGTGCATATATGTATCCTGTGTTCTCTGAAAGGGATGCAGGTGCACAAATATAAATCTCCAGTACCCTCCTAAATACCCTATACAGTCAAGCTGTTCCTGGCTGAATTGAAAGAAAGGAGCTTAAAAGCTCACTTTCCCTTTTCCATTCCCTTCCAGAGTAGTTCCTGGGTTATCCTTCCCTCTGTGTTCAGACACTCAATATCGAAATAATTTTATCATCAATCAACCAAATATACATTCTGAGTCAAACGCTGCTGTTTGGGTCAGCCTAGAAATCTCTCCTCCTGCCTCTAATCACAGCCTGTGACAGATGCTGGGGGAAAGGGTGACAGGATAAGGATGTGAACAAAGTGACCTTGAATTTGCTATACTCTTCAGCTCACAGAAATCAGCTGCTTTGGGGCTTTGGAGATGAGAGTTGCATGCAGATGATTATACAGAGGTGCCACCTATCTGATGTACACTCAGTCAATCACTTTCTAAACCCTTTTTCCTGTGGTGTTTCTTTCCACAGGCTGTCAGTGAATGCCAGGATCCTGCTCTATGCTGTGTAAGAAAGCTTTTCTTTCTGCTTGCTTTTAAAATTTCTCTGGATAAATTCACTGGGAACTCTGCAGTTCTTATTTTATGAGAAATAATAAGTCTCATGGATTATTTAATCTGTTGCATAGTATTTAGGTTTTTGGAAACCTTTGTTATATGCTTCACATAGCCTACTGGGATGAGCCTTCATATGGGAGCTGCTTCATTCTGTGATGATCCATATTGCCCCTCTCCCCACCTTTCACAGCTCTGTTAGACTGCTTTGGAAAAGGGGTGACAAGAGTGATTGCACTATAAAATTACACAGTGACATAGTGATGGTTTTTTATTCACTTTTTGGCTACTATGGAATGTTGCAATGCAAACTATGAACCTGAGCAGACTCGCCTAGTACCAGATAGCCAGCTAATCAGGCTTCAGTGACTTTTCTAGTAACTATTTCAATGATGCCAGCTTTTCCATACAGAATAGAAACTGTTTTCTGTTCTTCTTGTGGTTCTTTAGCTTATACCTAAATTATAGCATTGAGAAAAGAAAGAAATAAAAACACCTAGGTACGTTCTAAGTATGATTCTTAGTTTTCTGATGTGATGGAGCTTGAGTTTGCACTGAATGAGTTGCACTGAGTTGAATTTAATATCTTCAACTGTTCCAGAACTAAACATGACTCATTCCAGAACCCAGGAAAGGATAATGATATGGAATAAAGCCCACATTTGAAAGGGGAGATGGAAAACTTGTTCTTAAACCATTTGTTGAAAGCTGAGTAGAGTTTGAAACATTAAGAGGTGCTTCCAAGGAAGATGGATTAGTGACCAGAATTCAAGGAGAGCAGTCAGATGTGAATAATAAATTGCATTTGGTCATGTTTTTGTGGTTTTGCACATGGGCACTTACACGGTACAATATAAAACTATATATGAGGTATAGTTTCCAGACTTTTTTCCTTTACTTTTTGTATCTGTCATAGAGGCAGAATGAATGTGATGTGTTTTGTCCAGCTGAGTACATCCATACAGCACAGCTCCAAGTGTCATGCACAATTTGCAGTGTAGTATTTATAGCCAATATGCAAAATATTAACGCAACAGCCATCGACCCTGGCCGGGCCTGTGAGCACGAGAGCTGAGCCAGCAACCACTGGCAGTGACATCATACCCTGCTCTGCCTCTCAGAACAGGGTTTTTCTTTTCCACTGTTCACTGTCAGGAGCAAAGTCACACGACACTGCTGCCTGCAGGCTGGCGTGGGGACCAGGAGCCAGGGACCTTAATCTTTGTGCCTGTGAATAATGAGGTGTGTGCCTGTGCACTGGCAAAGGTCACACTCACAAAACACGTATTTACTGCCTTTTCCATGCCATCAAGGATTAGGGAGAAGGCTTGCTGGCTGCATGTGATCCAGCTGTTTCAGATAGCTGGATTCTGGGCTCTTGCTGCCTAGAAAGAGTGTTAGGCAGCAGCTCTGCACCTGGGATGTCTGCTTTTGAGATCCAGAGATAAGACACCAGTCCCAAATCTAGGGAGTTTGAAAATACACAGGATTGGAAAACTGGATGTAATGCAACAGCAATTCAGGCACATTTTTAAAAATAATGCCATTTTTTTCCCTGTGGAAATTATTGGCACTTCCAATAAACAATTGTGATTGTTTTCAACTTTCTTTGAAAGACCCTTTTAAAATACCTTTTTCTTAACCAAAACCTTCAGGCACAGAGAATTCTTTAAAAGAAATTACCATATTTTCCAGGGGAAAGCATACATTAAAATAATTCAAAATTATTAAAATAAACAATCTAACAATTGGTCCAATTTTCTGACCTGTTCTACTCCATGAATTTGGAGGGCACTGGAGGGCCCTTTGAGAACATCCCACATATTTCTCCTGTTTGCTTCTAGGTCAGATGAGGATTATTTTGTTTGACATTATGTGAACTCTTTCCTTGTAGTAGTTTGCGATTTCTTTATGTATCCTTGAAGCAAATTCAGGCAAACAGAGATGGGTTTTAATGTGCTTGTAAATACAGAATGGCTAGGAAAAGTAACAATTTAAGAGACTTTGTGCACATTGGATCAACATACTGAAAAAACACCATTGCTCTTTGTAAGACTTTGATATTTCACATAAAGTATCCTAATATTTGGGCTGTTCTGCTTCTCTCACCTCTAGACAGGACTAAAGAATGGCAGATAAAAGGTTGCAAAGATAACAGTAAGAGATGAAGTATTGTTAAGGAAAGAAAATTAGTTTCATTTTTCCAGTTTCTTTATTGAATGTTTATGTCTCTTTTCCAGAGTACCATGAAATATTAATAATGCCAAATGTCTTGCTGTGATAACTTGATTTGACATCTCTGTTTTGGCTCTGGCTGTGATCTAAAGTTCTGAACTCATAGATAAGTAAAATCCAGAGGTGGAATGCATGTGGAGATAACATCTGTTTGCCACCAATGTGTCTTTTAAAGGGTAATCCCTTATGCATGGAGCTGAGTGGGGCTGTATTTCATGACATCTCTTACTGTGATTGCTGATCATTAGACATACCTCAAGCTAACTTTAAATGTCTCATTTGGGTAGGGCTACCAGCAAAGCAAAAGAAATTTGGTGCTCAGACTGAACCACCAGAATATTTTTCTCAGTGGCTGGGTACATTTTGCTACCAGACAGAGCCAGTTAAAAAGAAGGTTGCATATTTAAAATAATGTCTGCATATATTTCAGTTATGGTTTTGACCACTGCAATTGAAGACCACGAGTTGCACAAAAGTCAACTAAAAAACTCTGTAAATAGAAAAATTGTCTTTATATATGCTCTTATAGAGATACTATGTAACTATGTTGATGTCCAAAATGCCACTTCCACTGCCTGTCTCACATCAATTTGTTAAATACCTGATTCTTCATTCCTTTGCAGGACTTAGTGGAGTTGCTCATTATATATTTTTTGTACAGCAGGGAGGAAATGGTCATCAGCTCTTTTGGCATGTGACCAAAATATATCCCAGGATATTTTCCTTTTCTAAACAGTCTTTTCCAGCTGATGTCACAAGAAAGCAAAATACCTGCAAAGGAACTGAGCAACTTCTGTTGAAAAATTTGTCCCACATAGTTTCACCAGTTGGAAAATAGCATTTTGTTTCTCTTTTTCCTCACCCTCCCTCCCTGTCTTTTTTTTTTTTAAATCTCTAGAATGATCTTTGACCAAAAATTCTTGCTGAGAATCAGGGAAGCTCGATTCCTTTCTACAGGCCTAGAGACCATGCTTATTTAGCTGCTTACAGTGCTTCCTCTGGAACTGGTTGTTTCAGAATGGCCTCCTAACTTTTCCATATTCTTTTTGCAGGAAAACAAAGAGGCAACTTCCATCTCTCTGCTCTCTCAATGCTGTTCACAGAAACTGAGTTTATGAACTTGTTCATCAACTGTTGTTCATCAACTCACCTTCCTGCCCACAGGTCTGGCATTGTAGAGGAGAGGAAATAAGCTGAGGGGAAGATTACTTCTCATTCCAACATCTGGATAGGAGTGTCTCTGCACACACAGGTTTTCTCTCTGTCTTTGCCTTCATACAGCAGGGTCACATAAAAAAATAATAACTCAGGTTGAAGAGACATCTGCCTCTGGTTCAACCTCCTGCTCAAAGCAGGACCAGGTCCAAAGATTTCTGTGTTCTCCCAGGAGGTAGTTGCAGACAGCAAAAACCTTTTTCCTGAAGGCAAACAGCCCCAAGTCTCAGAGTTTCTCCTTGTATGTCATGTGCTCCAGCCCCAGGCAGGCTGGTCACCTCTGCTGCACTCACTTCCAGTGTGCCCATGTCTCCCTTGCACTGAGGGGCCCAGAAGGGGACCCAACACTCCAGATGTGTCTTGCCTGCGCTAAGCAGAAGAAAAAGACTGGCCAACCTCCCAGTAATGTAGCCCAAGATGTTGGCTTTCTATTACACAAGGACTCATTAGTGGTCACCATGGTGTCCAAAAAGAACTCCTTGTCCTTCTCTGCAAACTGTTTTCCAGCTCGGGGATCCAGTGTGTTTTATAGCATGGACTTATTCCTCCCCAACACAGCTTTGCATTTGGCTTTCATAGGGTTCCTGCCTGACTGCTTTCCCAGCTGGCTGAGATTCCTGAGAGGAAGTCCTGCCTCCCAGTACACTGATCACTTCCCCAAGTACCCAACTATGATGTCTGCGAGTTCCTAAGTTCTCCTATGGGTTAATTTAAGCTCTTATTTTTTTAAAAACTTGTTTTTTACTTAGGGGATGATTCAAGTATTTTGGCCACATCTGCACAATTAATTACATAAGGCCTTTGTTGTTACAGACTGGGGCAGCCACCTGACATAGAAATGGGTCCTAGAAAGGGTAATAAATAAATTCCATCCCACTGCAGGTGAGACAGCCAAAGCAAGGCAATTTCTTTCCAGAATAACTGGTACAGTACTTTTCTTGGAACCTGGCTTCAATTTGATAGAAACACTTAAGGAAATAATAATTCAAGTAGATCTGCAATCAGACAGGAGGAAACTAACCCTTGATTAGTGGAGAGAGGAAGAGGAAATAGCCTGGTTATGGAGCTGGGGCTAGTACTTCTTGCACAGAGAAAACTGTAGAAGTAGTTCCAGTCTACAGCCTCATTAGTCCTTTATTTGCTTTACAGCTCAGAGTCAAACAAGCAGCATCCCTCTGCTTCTTTCACTCCCCCAGTACCTACTGTCCTGCTTCCATTTAGCAAAAGTGACCTTCTCTGTCCTCATACGTTGTGCTTCCAACACTTTTGGCTCTTTGTCCACAGCAAACGCTAAATGAAATTAAAACAGAAGCATAAGCTAAACTACACCCTGTAGTACCACAACCATGTGTCCTGTAACCACAATAAAATACTACTGTGATAAATCTTTAAGTAGGGGTCAATAAAGCAATAATACTGAACAGCAGAAGCTGATCATTTAATGTAATGACTGATTTATTACACCATTAACTTGTCCTTAGCTTTGTCTTAGGACAGTTTGCTGAATGCTTGTTAACTACTGAAACAAACTGTTTCTTGGTAGAAATACTTAAATAAGAGCCTGGAAGTTATTGACCAGTGTAAGATTGGTCCTTCAGTCTACCAGAAAATTAAAGTCTGTAGTGCAAAACAAAACACATATGATTTGGCTATTTTCAGTCACTACAGTATCAAAGACAGCATGCAAATGTGCAAAAGTAAATACAATGAGTAAATAATAGCTTATAGCAACTGATGTATAAAAATTTCTCCTTTGGGAGATAATTTTTTTTTACTACAGTAATTAGGAAGTCAGTATGACTGGCAAAAACCTGGCAGACAATGCCTTTGGCCAGTAGAGACCTGTTGCAGCAGACCTCTCATTAGAAGTAGAAATGAGCCAAGACACAGACTCTGATTTACCATCATGAAAAGGGTCCTGGTTTATTGTTTTTACAGATTAGCCATCCTGACCCCAACTAATCATAGACTTTGACTGCAGCAAACTCCCACCATAGGTTTCCTTTGCAGACTCTGAATGCAGGTTATTTCCTGCTGGAATATGACTGCAAGTATTTCCTTGCTGCCTCTGACCACAAGCTTGCACCTCAACTCTGACTGCACACCCCCATTGCAAGGTCTGATTGCAGACCCAGACTGACCTCACAGCAGCAAGTCTCTCTCCCATTCAGTCATGCCTCCAGTCCATCTGAAGCATAACTTCAGTTCCTTCTTCCTCTAGGCTCCTCTGCCTCCTCCAGGTCCTCTTTCTCCCCAAAGAGCCCCCTAACCAGCCAACCTACCCCTTTTATCACTCTTATCTTTATTAGTCACAGCTGTGACCCATTAGGGGCAAGGCTATTCTTTGGTAATTAATACAACTGTGATGTATCAGGGGCCTGTAGCCTCTTCTACACCTACAGAGACCTGCCATGAGTGGAGGGATGTTGCAGAGGATAGAAGATGGTTATGTCAAAAGTGAGAAGAACTTGAAAACTATGTGAAAGGAGGTTATGATTGTGGTAGCAGGGCGCAGAGACCTTGTATCTGCCATCCAAGTCTGCTGTACTTTCCTCTGCATGGTCAGGAGGGGTCAGTCCCTGGCTTTTGCCTTTCCCAGATAGAAAGCATCCCTTCACATCTAGCCTTTGTCACCAATATTGGAGTGCTTCAGAATATTCTTTGGCTGAAGAGGTGTGGGCTAGCCATAGTCTGGGCTGGATCTAGACCTCAGGGTAGATTATTCTGCATGGATATGTGCTTACCTGTGGCATTTGATGTGGGGGTTCTTTCTGACCCCCGGTGCTCTAGGCACCTAACTCTGGAGCTCTACTCTGAGCTCTTAGGCTCTTAGTTGTTGGGTAATCTTCTAAATAAGCAGAGCAGCTAATAGTTAAAAAGGTTATTTATTACAAAGCACATCTTATTACAAAGCACATCAGTCTCCACAGTACACAGACAAGCAATAGCAAAAAGCAATGGTAAAAGTAGCAGCAATAAGCAAATGGCTAGAAGCCAGAATGGCTAAAAGCTGAATTGCTAAAAGGAGCAACTCTTCCAATACATATTCTTATATAGGATTTTTCCAACAAGCTAGGATGCAAGCTCGGACCACCACCCTTTAACCTATTAGAATTCTAGTTTCTTAGCTCACCAGGTTATGTGTAGCACTACGCATACAATCTATCTTGTTCTATCTAAAGAATGTAAGCAATATTCTTACTATAACTCTATTATGTCGAGTCCTGTCTACAACTGTGGGCTTGGAGCTTCTACTGAAGATATCCGTATGTTTGCAACCTTCACTAGAACACAAGCTACTACTGTGGAATCCAGACCTTTTACTCACTAAAAGCATTAGAACTCATTGTAAAGCTTATTCAATCCCTCACGCTGATTTCTCTCTGAAGAATTCAGAGCAACCCCTAACTCACTGACTCCAACACTTACCAAGACAACTATTTGCTTGCTCCAGAGTGGAATGGTTTACTTAGGTCTGTACAATAGAGATAGGACCCTAGTGTGAAACAGTGGAGTGTCTGTAAGGATACAGCTTTAAGAACACCAGATGTGTTTGTGACAGTTTTCTGACACAGAGGCCAGCTGGCATGGAAGGGCCTTTGGCCATACAATTAAACCTTCTAGCTTCCAAACCAGGTGTCAGCATTCAAACTGAGCATGGTTCCTGACTTATGCTCGGGAGAGAACTATTTTGGGAGAGTGCTATTCTGTATTGGAACCATGCCAGGATCTGCTCCAACAATACTGGGAGATGATGAATTCTATTGCCCTGAACCATTTCCTGACACAAATTAATTTATTTTATGCATGGAGTTTTAGAGGGCTGAGACAAGTATCTGGGATCTGTACAACCATCATACTTTCCTGCTAGTGTAGCTCCACTGACTTCAATGAGGTTACTTCAGATTCACTCTGGTGTGATCAAGATAAGAAGGTTTCTTACATTTGGATTTCGGAAAAGAAACATCCACTTTCTCCAGCTAATAATTAAATCTTCTAAAATTCAATGCGTGGATGAATATGAGAGAGGAAACATCAGCAGAACCAAGAGAATAATTATCTTGTGAGGGAAATATATGGGGAGGGATAGGAAAGAGCAAAGATATGTGGGGCAGGAAACAGTGACACTGGAAGTAGAAATATACACAGAAAGAGTCAACACGGAGCAGAAATAAAGCCAAGATTGATACAACATAGACATTGTCATAGGTGGCAAATAGGAGAACTGGAAATACAGAAATGGTAATGGACAGGGAGATAAAGTAAAGTAGCCTATAAGGCAGTGATGGGAGAAGGCAGGGTGCAAAGGAATTGGATGTGTGCCCAGTCTGGAGCAGGATCTTGAAACTTGTGACTGGGGAGACAGGAGACATCTGGACCAGCAAGGAGAATGGAGAGGCTAAGATGCAGAGCTGAGAGAAAGAGAGGAAACTTAGACAGAGTCTCTGTTGGATGCAAGGAAGTGTATGACACACTGGGCTTTATAAATCAGTGTCAGGAACAACATCCTGCCAACAAATGCAGGATGAACAAAATAGAAACCGAAAACTTCACTATCATCCTGGGAAAAAGCACATTTTTAAATGCTGCCTGCCTCCTACATGGAGCTGAATGCATCTGAAAATATCCTCTAATTTGCATACAAATAGCTACATAAATTGGACTTGATCTTGCTTGTGGTTGTAAACAGAGGGATGGGAACAGGAGGCAGCACAGCACAGAAAATGTTATGCTGGGCTCGATTTGTAGTTCTGCTCCAGCATCACTTTGTGACCTCATGGGGATGGGGAGATCATATACTTGAGAAATCTGACTTTTTCTGGGATATTTAGAATAGGGCTGTCCTCCTTAATTTTGGATATTGAGAAGTTACACACCTAATAAATATAATTGTCTGAGAGGATTACCTCAGGCTTGATTGATGCTGAATGGAGGAAAAGGTGGAAAGCCATTCTTCTGACCTATTATAAATGCCTGTCTTAGCAAAGATGAATTGCCCTTGGGAGAAGGGGTCTATTAGCAAATGTAAAAAGAACAGAGTGTAAGTACATTGGATTCAAATGTCCAAATGGTAGGCACCTGAATTACAGCCAATGACTCCAACCTAAATTGCCTCTTTTTCAGGAATTTGTTTGAAAATACTTATTGGCAGTACTTAACATTCTCTGTAAGTGTGTTGAGAGCTTCAAATGTGACATGTAAATATACATATTATTAGTAGCAAAAATAGCCTCAAATTTCACATTTTTAACACTTGAAAGGTCAGATCTTTTAACAACAAGAGCATTGAAATCTCAATATTTCAAACTGTTTTTCTCACTTCTTTTCCCCTCCGACCTTAGTCATTGAAAACAAAAATATTTATACGCTACTTCTATGTGAGCCAACTAACACTGCATGCAGATGATGATGTTTTCTTCTAGAAATATTAAGTCTATTAGAAAGTAGCTTCTCTGACACTGTTATTTACAGTCTCAAACAGAAGTAAAATCTATATCTAAATCTAATATAAAGCTATACATATATAAATAAAATTTTGTGTAGGCATTTGTTGTCTAAATTTAAACCATTTAGTTCCCTCTATGCCTTACAGAGAGGTTTCTCTGAAAAGGCAATCAATTCCATACTAAAATGTGCACCCAAGACAGATGAGATAAATCCTTTGTAAGTGCATCTTTTCACTACTGACTACTGGGAGAGCATGGTTTAGGCATGGGGATATTTACATGCCTAAACTGCAGACAAGTGTCTCATGTCATGATCTCCTTGCAAAATCATTGCCATCAGTTTGAAAAGACCCCAGGATCGCCAGTGTTCACTTCTGCCTCCACTGCATTTTCTCCAGGATTTTGGAAGCAGTGAGACTACCAACATCACTGAATCACCTCCTGTGTTACAAGCAGCAACGATAAAAACATGTCTGCAGACGCTTTCTTAAACCCATACTCTGTATCTCCACATTCCTGCAGCATACTCCTTCTTTTGGGAGGCTGCTCTACAGTATCAGTTTTATTTGGTTTTATTTTTGTGAGTATTATTTGTTCCAGCATGAAGAATGATCTGCAGATCTTTGTTGCTCCTTCCTTTGTTACTTGAGGTCCACATTGTGTACCTGTCCTCTTGGCAGACTGCACATCCCTCTGTGCCCTGGATGTGCTTGACTGTCAGACTTGATGGATCTCCTATGAAAAAAACTACAACCATAACCAGGCTCCAAATTTTTTCATTTTTTCTATTTTTCTGATACTGATGTGCACGTCTTGTCCTTTCTCTCACTCTCTGCCTTTTGGATGCACATCCCCAATCTTTTGTTTTGATGCTGACTTGCCTGAACTTCAGTTCACATTCTTTTCTATTATTTGATTTTTAATATCTCTATTATCTTGCATTGCTTTACCTCAGAGTTAGTTTCTTTCATACTCAGTGTCACTTCAACTCCTTTTTTTTTGGGCCAATTTATAGTGTGTGTCCTACAACATTCCCCAGCACAATCTGTCCAGGTATCACACTGCTTTTTCTGGTTTGTTATCATGCTCATCCTCCCATTTGCAGGTAGCCATTTTCATGTAATTTATATGGTGTCTTTGTGTTCTCCTGTACTTTGCCTGTTTCTCAAAGAAAGATACCTCCACTAAACAAGCCTAAAAGCCTTGATCCCTGGAGAAAGATCTGAGTAATTTGTCAGTGCAGAGCTGGCGAGAAGGTCTCTGATGTTTGAGTGAACAGTTCCATAGAATATCATAACAGTTTTTTAAGTTCTCTCCCTTCAGGGGTGGTTGTCACACCCACCAGCTTCCAGGAGGTCCAGCCCTACCCATAACAATAAATAATTCCCTTGCTAGAACTCATATGTTGTTATTCTTTGTTAGAGCTGAGCTGAAGCAAGGAGAAGTCAAAGCCTTTTGACTGTGCTAACCATTAAACCGTTGCAGGTGGTAAATGTTTTTGCCCAGAGAGTTTACAGACTTGAAATCAGCTAGTGCGACTACAACCCCATTGTCAGCTGTAGATACAGAGAGTGAGGCCACTTCCATACCTTTGATGTTCACATCATAATGCACACAGATATTCATGTCCCAGGATATTTAAAAAATGGGAACAAACCAGAAAGCACGTGGAAAAAACACAGTGCTGAAAAAGATCAGGGTGAAGCACCAAAAAGATACCTTGCTATGCTCATTTAGAGGGTTGGGTCTTTCATGCAGGTCCTCTGATGGGCTGGGTGTTGTACTGCCCCTTTCCCTGTCTCAGTGCTGTCTCAGACTCGTGGAGACTTCTTAATTTAGAGAGCCAGCAAAGCAACCTTATTTGCTCACTTCATGAGTTGGCTTCAGATAGACAGTTAAGGGAGTTCATGCACAAGGGACTCAAGAACATATGTACAAGCTTTCACAGAATTTCATGGGAAATTTGCCAAAAGGTTAGCTTTAGACTAGACTGTTTTCCCTTAACCTCCTAAGCGTGAGATAAAGAGATATCAAGTGAGAGACCAAGTTTCTGATAGAGGCATATGTCTGAAAGCTGACACAGATCTGTGGCTCTAGCAGGGTAGGAGATTGGTATGGAGAGTAAAGGAGCAAAGGATTTTGGGCTGAGAGACAGAGGTACTCTGAAACCAGCCCCAACTCTGGCTTAGCCACCTTCTGTTTCTGAATTAAACATTCACAATTCTACTTGAAACCGGTGGCAAATTTAGGCCAAATTGAAAGAACAGCCCTGACTGAAGAAAGGCAAGAAAAGAAAAAAAACAACCACCAAACAAAAAAAGTGTTGGCAATGTCAAAAACATTAGTTTCAGCGTTCTCCAAGCACAATGTTTCAATTTTTTTGAGTTGGATTCAAAAAGAGCATCTGCTGAAGTAATTCCAGTTCTCATAATCCCAGTGATGAGGATACTGGCCCAACATGTTGAAGACCCCAAACCCTACATAATTTTGAAAGGGAGTTTGAATATCTTTCTTCTAAGGAGACTTTTCCCACTGAACAATCAAATTCTGCTTCTTTGGTTATTTAACTATTATTATAAACAAATATTCACTGTGAAGAAGGGGATTCCATAGGCTGGGAGTCCAGAGAAGGGAAACCTGATCTCAAATCTTTCTTCCAAGTTTCATGACAAGGGGAAATTGGTCCCAGATGAGTGCTTTAATCAGCTTATTCTGGAGAGAGGTGACAAATGCTGCTGCATGCTTTTTGTGGTGTTTTTAATGGCTCCAAGAACTAGCTTTTCATGCATGCTTTTCCCCCCTTTTCTTTATTTTGTTATATTTTTAAAAAATTATTCTGTATCTGGAAATAAAAAGAAACCTATCAATTCCAACTGAATGAAAATCTTAATGGTTTTTTCATCCAAACCAACACCATTTTATTAATTTTGTGATCCTTTTTCCCCCTCAAATTTTCATTTTGCTTCCTCAGCTTTTTAGTTCATGCGTTGAACAAAAGAATAAGTAATTTCTGTGGCACACATCCAGCTTCCTACTGAATTTCCAATCCAGTGGAAATTAATAAGGGACAAACAAATATTTTCTATTTTTCTCCATAGAGTAAATGACCAAATCCCTTTATTTGGGTCCTTGTTTAATAGCACTCTACTGATTGTGTAAAAATCATAATTTCAATGTCAGAAATAATGCCCTCATTGTCTGGTCCATTAAAAATAGCTCATGAAGGACACAAGCCCCACAGATTATATTACTCTCCATTATTCCATTTCCCTGGGAACTTTTTCGTTCTGTCATACTTTATTGTACAAGACAGAAAATAAAATAGTTTTGCAATAATTTCTGGGCTGTTCTGCATAGTGTGCTGTGCATCTTTTTTAATGTTTTTAATTCTTCAAGTAAGAAGCATATCCCAGCTTTACAGCATTGGCCTTCCAGGAGCTTGTGGGAATGAAGGATTTAGAAAGTCTATGGTAAAGGGATTACTACACATTACTGTTGCTTAATGACTATTACAATGTGCAAATTCAGATGCCAGTGCCAAATCAGCACTTTCAGCAAGTATTAGGGGAGATATAATAGAGAGGGAAAATTGGAGTCACTAAATATTTTATCCAGGAGACAGGCTATTTCCTTGAGGATATAATTTTTTTTTTTTAACTAATATGAGGCAACTCAGATCTCAAGAATGTTGAGTTTTCTTCTGGATGTAACGAACTCTTTGCTGACTATCAAGGGAGGCAGAAGAGCAACTTGGGTACTTAGTTGGCTAAATATGGACCACATTGCCTCTTGCTTGTTATTTGCATGCTTGATGGAGAATGCTGAAGAAGGCTCCTGCTCACTGGGGCTTCCTTCTTGCCGTGGTGCTCCTCCTCAGTGGGCTAAGATGCAGGAGCCCAGCAACTGTGGCAGAGCTGTCCATGCTGTGCACACTCTCTCCAGCTACCTGCCAGCCAGAAATTGTGGTGCAGAGCCACAGCTCATAAGGGAGTAATAAAGATGAACATGAGTAAGAGGGGGTCTTGAGCTCAGGCTTTCTGCACGGTCTCACTTTCCCATGTTTCTCGTTTTCTTATCTGTTGAAATAGGATGATGGTAATTAACTTTCAAAGGTGGTGTGAAGTTTAATTATTGCACGCACTCCTCAAATGCAAGATAGCTTAGTGCTCTATTTCTGTAGTGCCACTTTTTAACGTTGTGTGGGAAACGACACATTGCTCAGAAGCTGCTTGTATCTGAAAAGGAGAGGCAGAGGAGGGTGAAGTAAGAGAACTCTTGTTGGCATGTCTTTCAGTGGGTTGATAGTATTGGTGTGGAATGAAAAGACTAATAACAAAACCCCATCTTTTCTAAATATACCCTTTGGGAATAAAATAATTTTGAACTATTACCAAATGCACATGGATCCTCTCGTATGTCTAGTGACCTATTGGATATAATGCAGTAAGACTCCCTTAATAGCAATAACATTCTGGACAAGAAATGTAACTCTCAAATCCTCTCCTGGTATAAACAGTGCATTTATAAACTGCTTGGCAGTGAAGGTAATTATCTCCTAATGAACAGAAAATTGTGTCTAGGGAAAAATCGTGATAGAGAAAGAGAAGTAACTAATTTTTAAAATGGAATTATACATGTATTGCTCTTATTATAATAATTAGTTTTCTCCTGCTACACTTTTTTCTTTCTATGTTCCACTAGACTATTAAATCAATAACAGTCTCTAATGTGTCTGAAAAAAGTTAAAGACAAATGAACTTTCCCATATGGATGTAATATTTGCAGCCATAAATAAATTCTTACTGTTTTTGTCAGGCTTTTCACACACCCACAGATTCTGCTATCAGCTAGTATATCTTTGTGTAAGACACTACGGGATCAGATTTCCCTGGATGAAATGTTGGCCAAACCAGAAAGAAAATAAAACAGTGTTTCCAAGTTCTGTCTTCCCTTCTAGCCCAAGTAGAATATTTTCTTTCTGCTTTTCTCCAGAACTTCCAACCATGATGTCTACTTGGAGGGAAGGTGAAGCAGGTAGTGTTGCTGGTGAGCTTTTTTTTGTGATAGCAGAGAGAATCTTGCTGTTGGACAGCTGGGATTTGGGAAGTCTGAAGTGCAGCAAGTCACCTGGAATCATTGCTGTATCTTCCTCTTCTAGCACGACATCCACTCAGCTAGATCAGTCAATGTGCCCAAAAAAAAGAAAAAATCCTCAAAGATTTCTTCAGTAATGTTTAAGGGTATCTTTTGATATTTCTCTGCACTGTACACAAGGCTCCTATGAATGCTTCCAGAAAAGGTTTGCTTGCAACTAATCACATGATACTTCATATAAAACTGTACTTTCCTCCAGACCATAGCTCTTCACCAGTAAAAACTTTCCCTGAGAGTTACATATGCAGATACTAAAGCAGTGAGGTGTCAGAGAGTACTATAGTCTCAGCAGTGGCTCCACTAGACAAAAAAACATGGTACCCATTTTATCAAATAGAGGGTGAATATGAAGTATAGAACCTCGTTGTCTTCATGGAAGTCAGAGCAATGGTCTGTGAGGTGTTAATCCTGAATAATCCATTTATTTTTGAATCAAGGGATGCCACTAAATTCTTGTTTCTGGGGAGTTGCCTCTTTTCCACAAAATACTTCTTTTAGATTTCTTTCCTTTTGAAGCCATGGCAACTGTAGCCATGGCTTTTACCACCTATAAGAATTTTTAATGCTCCACAGTTGAGCTGTCTTTAGCAATTAACAGATGAAAGGCAATGGCTTAATAACAATAAGACCTCTAATCATCAGGGTATATCTTATATGCACACTGGACTTGTGTACACAAGAAGGATTTGATGATGTCAGCTACAAATTGGTTCATATAGTCCTACAATTACAGAAAGTAAATACCTCTGAGGGCCTCTGTAAAATCTCTGCACATCCTCCTGCCCTGAAGCTGTAAAAGTTACAGGATTAGTTATCACTTTGCTGGCATCTTGACTGAATTTTGCACAACTTGTTATTGTAGGACTCCTGTGATGGAGATCCCCCCACCTACCTCTGTTGGCTTGACAGTCTCATTCCAGTGCTCTGTTATTCTCAGTGTAGACTCTCCCTGCTATGCCCACAGAAACACAGAATATCCTGTGTTGGAAGGGACTCACAAAGGATATCAAAGTCCAACTCCTGGCCCTGCATAATGCCTGCCCCTCCTTTTCCCCTCAAAGGAGGTTGTAGACCACAATGATGTCTCCCCTCAGTCTCCTCTTCTCCAGGAACAAGCCAAGCAACCTCATCCACTCCTCACACAGCTTCACCTTCTTCATAGCTTTCTTTTGGACACTCTCTAATAGCTTTATATTTTTTTATATTATGGGGCCCAAAAGTGCACACAGCACTGGAGGCGAGGCCATGGCAGCACAAGCAGAGCAGGGCAATCATTTGCCCCCCTCAACTGGCCAGTGGTGCTTTGCCTGGTGCACTCAGAACACAGCTGTCCCTCCTGGCTGAGCTCCTCACATCTGGAGCTGAAGTTTTGCTGGCACCTTTCCTCCAGCCACCAGAGATATTAAACT
Source organism: Cichladusa arquata (assembly GCA_026413545.1). Taxonomy (NCBI): domain Eukaryota; kingdom Metazoa; phylum Chordata; class Aves; order Passeriformes; family Muscicapidae; genus Cichladusa; species Cichladusa arquata. The sequence continues at coordinate 49,767,790 of JAOTQP010000001.1, forward strand.
CTGCTGCTTCCTGGTAGTGAAGTGTACATAGGAATGCATCAAGTTCCTTTCCAACATACCAGTCCTGTGTGTTCAACACAGGGCAAATAAATAATTATCTCAGGTATGTTTTTTTACATCTGAGCTCATAACCTAACCCCTGGATCTATATTGATACACTAGATAGATAGTAGGGTCTAAATTCTACTCCTCTTTTAACAGTTACCTTAAATTCAGGACTTGACACTTTCCAAGATAGCAGTGGCTGTAGACATCTGCCATCCCTGTTTGTGTTCATCTCTTGCCTATGAAAAACATCATGACAGATTGGAAAACAGAGGCTGTATCACTGGGCAGTACCTAGATGATGTGCCAGATGTGCAATTAAGTTCGATGCAGTATTAAACTCCCTATTCATTAATTAAGACATTTCGATATATATCTCAGCTATCTCCTGCTGAAGAATGAGTCAATCAATGCCCTGAAGTGCAGAGTGTGTTTTGAAGCTGTCTGTTAGCAGAAGCCATTAGCAGATAGACATACATTAAGAGATCTGTCATGGGACTGAGCACCCAAATACCTCTCATAGCCCTGTCATGGATAGGTTTGGGTAAGGCTGCATCTGCACAGCAGAATTAAGACGAGTTTAGCTGAGCACTGTGCTAATGTAATTCCAACAGCTTCAGTAACAACCAATGCAAACAACAACGTTGTTAAGTTTGTACTGTGGTGTAGCCATAAAAGTACATAATTCTGGATCTCACTACTGATTTTTATCTGTGCTAGCAAAACTGAGGTAGCACAGATGTGCCAGCTTCTGCTCTGAGGCATGCACAGAAACATTGATTTCAATGCTGAAAATAACCTGTGGGCTGGAGTGAGCTGTGTAATCCAGGAAGAGGAAAGAGGCCAGTTGGCAACTAATTTCTTGCTGCCTTTATTTCTCCAAGAACTAAATCAATTTTCCTGTCTGAATGGGGTTGCTGAAAAGCACAACCTTTTTAAAAGCTACTTTTCTCCCCCCTTCAAATTCCCCAATCTAAACAAGTTCCACACACTTCCCACTGGAAGAACAGTTTTAGAAAAATCAATTGATTGAAGTAGTCCAAGCCAGCAAAAGAGTAAGAATTTCCATTTGATGAATATTGCTCACCAAAAAAAAAAAAAAAAGAAAAAAAAAAAAAAAAAAATTA
>JAOTQP010000001.1:49771600-49804468 GCA_026413545.1 Cichladusa arquata
CCGTGCCGTTCCGGACCGGGCTGTGCCATGCCGGGCAGTGCCGGACCGGGCCGTGCCGGGCAGGGCTGTTCCGTGCCGTTCCGGACCGGGCTGTGCCATGCCGGGCAGTGCCGGACCGGGCCGTGCCGGGCAGGGCTGTTCCGTGCCGTTCCGGACCGGGCTGTGCCATGCCGGGCAGTGCCGGACCGGGCCGTGCCGGGCAGGGCTGTTCCGTGCCATTCCGGACAGGGCTGTGCCCGCCGGGCGGAGCCGCTGCCCCGCTCCGGACGCTGCCCGATCCCCCCGGCCGGGCCGGGGCACTTGTCCAGGCCGTTGTCCGGGTCCTTGTCCGAGACATTGTCCGGGACATTGTCCGGCACATTGTCCGAGTCCTTGTCCGGGACCTTGTCCGGACCCCACGGCAGCCCCGAGTCCCAGCTGGGACGGGCACCGGGAGCGCGGCAGCCGCGGAGGTACTGAGCTGCCGAACCTCCCAAGCCGAGCACGGTTCACCATCAGGCCGCAGGTTTTCAGCGCTGTTAAGCTCTGTGACCTGCTCCTTAACAGGGTTACGCATTACTGAGCCCAAACAGATGTCCTGAAAACTGAAACCGCTGGTTAGGAAGCAGCAATCTTGTTCATTAGCTTCCATGATAGTCAAATCGTCCATAAAGCCAGTGTTTAATGGCCAGCCAATGAATAATCAATGTCTCACTTTTCATCCGAGTGTGAAAGTGAGAATAATCTAATACACCTTGCCCCCGGTAGCGCACCAGGCCCTGGATTCCGTTTCTATTCAGGGCTGATTTATAACCCAATGGAAACCTGATGTAAACATATGATCAATGAGTCCCATCATTGCTAATAATAACCCCCAACCGGCACACTCCCTCATCTCCAAAGCCATCCCTTTAGGCTATTAGTTTCGTCCAGCTAATCCTCCCCACTATTCCTGCCTGCTGCTTTTACCTTGGCCATCCGTTCAGTCCGGCAGACTCAGAAGTAATTTTATACGCAGCAGAGAGCGGGTGGAATTGATTTTTCGCTCAGTGCTCAGTTCCCATCTGAATAATTATCAATTTTACTGCCTCATAAAGGGAAGAGTCAAAATTTCAAATCAATTCAAAAGAGCTTCTGAGACTACAGAAACTGTGGATGAGAATAAAGGTCAAAGTTGTCAGTGACCCCAGGAGATGATGTCAGATATTAGTACCCTGAATAGTTGACATCAAAGGCACTCAATATGATATGACTAGTGCTAATGCAAATCATATTTATGCTGACTGCTGGAGACCAGCCATTAATATTTAAAAGAGTATGTGAAAGCCTGCATTCAAAATAAATAGAACGTATTCTGCAGAATCTGAAGTTAATAAAGACAGATCGCTGCCCAGTCATACGCTGTAAAGTGAAAGATTACTGCGTATTAACAGCCTCAGTATTACATCAGGATTGCCACAGATGGACAGCAGAGCCCAGAGCCCAGCCTGCTGCTCTGCCCCTTCCATCACTGCACGTGAGGTGCAGCGTGGAGCCATCCAACAGCCCCAAACGCTGACTGCTGCTTCCAGGAAACCCCTGTCAGGCGTGTCACACACAGGGACCTGTAATGTGACAAGGGAATCATCCCATTCTGGTAATGATGTCAATAATAAACACCATTAATATTCTCGGAATATAGTGCCAGGATTATATTAGCTACCATTAGTTCCTTTTCACCTTCAATTAGAACAGCAAGCAAACGCCAACAGCAACTGGTGACTGTGTGCAGGCTTTTTACAAATGACACCCACCTAGCAGGGAAATGCAAATGACCACGGTCCTCATTTGCATTTAGTTAATCTCTGCTTTCCTTAAGAGCCTCCTGACCTGTGAAACACACCCCCTTAAATGGCAGCTCTGCAACGGCATTAGATGCCTGTAAATAAGCATTTTCAAATAGTTTAATGAGAATTTAAGGGCATGTGCCATGGAGCAAATGTGGAGATGTGTAGCTATGAGCACCTTGGTCTCCCTGTAATGCACTTGGGCTGTGAAAACCTGAAGCACTTGAGAGAAGGAGCAATCTCTCCTAAGCACTGCAGAGGCCACTTTGTTTTCAGAAGCATGAGATTTAATTTCTATTGTATTTACCTTTAATAGAAAAACGTCCCACTGAGTCATCTACTGCAAAGTACAATATTCAAACTTGACAGCATACAGACATTCAATTTACACATTTCATTACCAAAATGTGTAGTTCAATGCCAGAATTTGTTCTTCTTCCTAAAATACTTTAGAGACTTTCCTTCCCATTTGTCTATAGAAATGTATTGATGATCTCACATCTTTTTATCAGCAAAAATGAAACACCCAGTTGTAAGATGCTGCACAGCCAAATACAGAGCCTACACTGTTCAGTGTGACAAAAAATAACTTCAATCCTTGGTTGTCATGAGAACAGAGCTGAAGCTACTCAGGGTTGCATCCTAGCAGGGGGAAATTTCTTCCATCACTAAATAGCCACTGCAAGCTGGTGTTAAATACCCTAAAACCCAGGAGAATTCAGAAACAGAGTAATACCCCCTAGAAAAGACTGTGAATTCACCTGCTGTAGAACTTCTGGGCTCTGCTGCATGAAGTGGGACGATCTCTGTCTGTGATGTGAAATGCCTCTACCTCTGGGAGTCTTCTGGTCTTCTTTAGCCAGGTGCCCAAAGAAGCAGGTGACAACATCTTCTAAAGTAGCACAAGAGCTGGAGGAGAAAATTGTATCACTGTAAAAAATGAAACAATTTTGTAATTGTTTCTGTAAAAAATTACTAATAATGACATTTCACAGTACTTTGAGAGCCCAAAGTTTAATCTCTTTGACACTAGGCTAGGTGATAAATCACCCAGTCTGGTTTGGACACGGGGCTGGGCAGTTTTGAAGGCTGCTTTTCCTAAGGCCCTTTGCTGTTGGGGAACTGGTTATTCATGCCATACCATACCATGTCATGGCATATCTGCATTAAGGATCCTGGAACTGCAGGAGCCTCATTCACCACTGCATGAACACCGTGGTCCCTCTGGGAAGTGCAGGATGAGGGCTGACATTTTCCTGGTGTTCAGTTGCACATTCTAGAGACTGCAGATTCCTGGAAAATAAAATTCTGGTTTGATCTGCCTGCTGAGAAGACAACACTGAACCCAATAATGCTGCTGTCCAGGCTTTCCTCAAGAAGGGTTTCCCAGTGTTTCTCTGCCCCAAGGAGCTTACAATCCATGGCAGGTGCCAAACACTCAACAAGAGCCATTAAAGCCAGTAAGAAGGTCATCACAAACAGCCAGTTAGTCAGTTCACTTACTAACTAGCAATTAAAGTGGGTTCAAGTGTATTAAATACATTGAAAGCGGTGTCCTGGCCTGTGGTTCTCATGCACTCTTCCCTCACCTTGTTCTGGCAAACATTGGGACACCTTCCCTTGCCCAGCTGCCACCTCCTTGACCTGGCACCCAAAGGACTCCCTGGGCACCTGGACACAGTCCCTGTGCTGCCTCCAGCTCCCACCCTGTACCCACTCATTTCCCAGCTCTGACTCCATCCCAACCCAACCGCTGGAGCTCCCTGTGCAGGCAGCAGCTGAACCTGCTGGGTGCCAAGCTGAGCCCTCACTGATGCCCTCTGCAATTCCAAACTGAGCCCTGACTGACACCCTCTGCAATTCCAAACATCCTGTCCACGTGAGTGGGGTGTTGACGGTTCCATCCTGTTACCACTGGCTTCAGCAAGAACTTCTCTAGGTCTTTTATAGTTCACAGTATTTATTTCAGATGGGCCACTGGAGTAAGGGATGTGGGGGTTGCAAAAGGAATTAAACTGTTAAAATGCTCATTCTAAGGGAAAAGGGATTAGAAGGATCCAATTAAATGTACCTTGAATTCTTTAAACTATGCTAATTTGGAGGCCTGCCAACCTTGCAGTGTTCATTTAAACACATCCCTCTAGACACTGGAGTATTTTGATCTGTGTCTATTTAACTCCTTGAGCTCTGTGCTGACACTGTTAACCCTTCACCATCTAAATCCTAACAGCACCTTGCTAGGGCTGTTTTGGAGGAAATGCTGAAGGGACATTTACAGCCAGACAAGAAGTGGTCTCCTAAGGCTTGATCTTCCAAAGCAACCAGCTGGCTCAGCAGCAGGAGCTGGGAGTGACCTAACAGCTCACAAAAATGAGCTGGAGCCTCTCAATTCTGTCTCAAGGGGACTCATGAGTTTCTGAGGGCTGAACTCAAGGGGCAAGAGGGCAGGACATTGATGGAACAGAACTGAGTCCAAAGCTGCCAGTGTTGGCAAAGCCAAGGCCACAGAACCTGGAACTGTCGTAATCCCAACCAAAACAGTCCTGCATATAAACTAGAAATGCAATTCATGGTGGAATTGAATCACCATCAATAACAACAAGTGAGAGATTTGAAAATAGATATTTCATAGGAGGGCTCTGCTGTATTTCCTAACCAGTGCTTAACTCTATTTCTTTTTAAATTGAATAATACAAAGTAAATCACTATCATCAGTTTACAAAACAGCAGTAGTTCTAAACATGCTGATGCTGTGCATGTAGGTATTTTACACTCGACAGTAAGTGATTTTAGCAGGACAGCAGACAGGTCTACACTATCATTTGCTCAGGAGAATCTGATATGAGTGTTAAGAGCTACTTAAATTTTCCCATAACTATATATCAAATATGCTTCCCTATGCTCATTTTTCCTTTTGATTGCAGACAGGGAGTGTCAAGCAAACTCCCTTGAATGACTCTTTTGGGCATGTGGAACCCTGTGCTTTGCAAGAACAGTGTTCTCACTAAATCTTAGTGAGACAAGCCAACCAAATAAATAGAACAAACAGGAGCAAGGAGGAGCTACCAGCTCTAGGCTACGGACAGATAAATGGGTGAGAAGCAGAATAAGGATAGAATTATAAAGGAAACAGAAAAATCTTGGTATAAGCAGGAAAAATGCAGTCAAACCACGCTTGTCACTCCTGGTGCACTCAGCTCCATCCCCTGTGTATGAGCCCCTGGGATCAGGGGTGAGCAGGGCGAGGTTACACAAAGAGCACCCCAGCTCTGGGGGTGTCAGCAGGGAGCAGCAGCACTGCAGAGCTCTGCCAGGCACAGGGAGCCTCTGCCCCTCCTGATGGCCAGGGGGGCTGGGCACGGGCATGGGCACAGATGGCAGCTGTGGCACCACTCACCTTGGGTTTCTCCTTTGCTGGCAGGTGCTCATTGCAGATTTGGGGGCTTACCTGCACTTCTCTGTTATCTGTTATCTGTTATTTGTGTTATCTGTTGTCTGAGTTGTCTATTATCTCATGCCTGCAATCCCAATCAGCCACCAGCTCACTCCAGTGCAAGCTGAGCAGGTATCTTAGAAAGGGTTTTCTTGTTTCAGAAGAGACAACAAGACCTGCAGAGGAGCTGATGATGCCTTTTGGCCTCAGCAATATGACAACAATCTGCTGGAGAGAAATTGTTTTTCAGCAGTTTAATGACATTGCTGAATCTCTGCAAATTAAAAGATTTTGGTTTGGTTTTCACATAAAGGCAAGGAGAGGGAGTTAAGTGGTGTTTTCTTTGTCCATCAACTGCTTGTAGTTCAGTACTGGCATTATTTGCCTTTGAGACTAAACCTGGAAAGTAAATGGATTTAGCTATTTAACATCTAAATTAGGCAACAAGACAGAAAAAAAATGTTTTACCTCAATGAATAGCATCCTATACTATTAATCATATGAGAATTAGGAAGGCTTTGCAGAGATTAGTGACAAAATGCCAGGCAGAACACCTGATCCACTGAGTCAGCTGAGGAAAAGCCAGGTAAACACTTTGGAGGGGAACTGCTGGAATGTTCATCCTCCCAGTAAAACTCAGATGAGGGCTCCATTACAGCTGATTTGCAGTGAAATGCCTCGGAAGAGATACAAATTCCTTATAAAATGGGGAATCAAGAAAGATATTTACTCAGCAACAGAATGAACACTCCTCAGAAAAAGGAATTTGGGGAACGTTTGTCCTACAGCTGACAGAAACAAGAGTCTCAGAAGTTTTGCATACATAAAGAGAATAGAGAAAAATGTCCCATACCTTTTTCTGTGAAAGAGAAGAAATCTCCTGGTATTTAATTTTTGAAATAAAAAGACTCCTTCTCCATATTCCAAGTTACTTTAGACTAGCACTCCCCAGCCCAAACCCCAAATTATTGGACACTCATCTGGTTCAAAAGCAGTAATTAAACAGTGCAAGCGAATTCAGTGAGCTGCAATCAGATGCTGTGTTTGTATCATACTCCAGGTGTGCTTCTGTGGCTCTGATTCTCCCCTGAAGTGTTCTCAGGAAGTACTGAGTAACTGGTTTCTTTTTTCCATGGGCAGATACCTTTACATTCCTCAAATCACATCACAGCTGTGCAGAACAAGCATTATTTACACAACAGCTATGCTGATCAAATAAAACAAAACCCCACAGATACCTGTACACACATTAATATTTTTCTTCTGAATAACAAATGCATGAGTTTTCAGTACAATTCCAGGAGAGACAGATGAATAAGTTCAATAATTCAGGCTTGTACAAAAACACTGTCTGTAAAAATCTACAGGTTTTAAAGAACTTATCCAGTAACCAAAAGAGTCACATTCTTCAGCTATTCAAAATCCAAGCATATTCTAAATTCCAAACAGCAAAATTCAGCATCTTCCATCATCCCTGATATTTTTTTTTTTAATAAGATACGCATGAATGTGCTGCCTTGAAAACCTGAACTATCTAAATACTAAAATTCTTTTTTCAGCCAAGTGAAAGCTTGAAGTGAAAGTGAAGTCCTGCTACTGCAGTGACTCCTTCAGACACTGAGGTCAGAACACAGATTAAGATGTGTCTTCTAAACTGGTAATGGAGCTCATATGACCCTGGGCCAGACACTCCAAAAATGAGTTATAAGAGTGGCTTCATTTTGGATATTACTGAAAAAAGGAGTACACATGCATAGAAAATACTGGCACAACCATTGACTAACGTCAACACCATTAACAGATGACAGAAGAATGATCTTATAAATTTGATGACATGACAACTTCTAAACTAGCCAATAAATCAGAATATTTTGAGAGACAAAATATCTTCTTGTCATCAGCAGATTTCAATTTTTCAAATCTACCATTGGAGATAACTTGCTATTAGTTTAAAATGATAAGCTCAGGATATTCCAAACCCACTCCAGTGTTTTGCCATCTGCCACAGCTCCCAGCCTAGGATGATTCTGTCCAGGATTCCAGGCATGTCTTGCATTCTGCAGGAAACCTCACCCAGATTTATCAACCCAAACCACCCAGAGAGAGCTTTTTTGGCGCCTAGGTGAGCTCCTTTAACAGGCTGTGTGCTGTTAAAGCTCAAGATCCCTGCTTGAGCCCACCAGCTCAATCCAACCATCATCTTCCTCTTCAGGATTCTTGTCTAGGGAATTGGGTATCTGGGAGTCATGTTTGACTATACAGACAATACACTGACTTCATTGAGAGCCACTTTCCACTTCCATGGACTTTCTTTATGTTGCAAAAACAAACCTGGGTGTTACCAACTTTAACTATCCCAGATTTGTCCCTCCTGCAAGACAAGGACAGCTCTGAACCAAAGTGGCACAAAGAAAAAGTCTCAGTTTGAATGCAGGCTGATATTATGCAAGATCTGCTGTTTTCCTGTGGAGAAGTGGGAACATGGTGTACTTTAATTTTAAAGTTTTTCAGTTTATGGGGAATACACAGTGCAGTGACAATTTCCAGATTGAAACTAATTGCAGATTAGCTGGATATATGAGGATGCTTTACAGTGCATGCAGGCAACAAAATGGGTTTGCAAGTATAGAAAGGGGAAAAAAATGCATTTCTCTCTTTTACAGGCCTAGTGAGTGTTCCCAAAAAGCTCCTGTTTCACATGGCACTTCAGTCATACCTGTATTTCAGATGTCACTATAGAAATAAATTCAAGTAAGTGAACTGAAAACTGCATTTGAGCTGTTCTAGATCCCTCTCATTACACCAATACAAAGCCTGTGGTGGTGTTAATTCTTTTTTCACAGAAAGACTCCCAAGATGAGTAATTGCTTGTTAGCAGGTCACTGTGGGACACTGGAAGCAGCATTTTGACACAGGCCTGAAGTACATTGTCAAAGTGGTCGTCCCTGCTTAACTTGAAGACACCAAAGCTGACATAATTCCCATGAATGGAGAATAACAGATGGAAATGGCTTTGACTTTCAGCAGATGATCGTGATCTTTTGACAAAGTCCCATGAGAGAGGATCTGATTACCTGTTAGTTAGAAGGAAGGAAGGAAGGAAGGAAGGAAGGAAGGAAGGAAGGCAGGAAGGAAGGAAGGAAGGAAGGAAGGAAGGAAGGAAGGAAGGAAGGATCTATTTAATGCACTTATCATATTTCCCACAATTGGCACATTCTGTGTCAGAGAAGCCCTAAGACCTCATGACTTTTCAAGGCCAAATGTAACAAGAGTTAATTCCTCTTTCTGTCTTCCAGTACTTAAATCTAACAGCCCCTTAGGGCTTACAGAATATGCACTAGTTGTGTTTAACATTTGCTTAGCAACTTTTGCATCATTACTTCTCTGTAATTAGAACACCTAGTGGCAACGGTGATAGACGCTGTACAAATTGGTGATATAAACAACTAATTTCCCTTTCCGACTCCAAGAGGGGAATTAACTTTGTTTTCCTGTTTGATTTTGGCTTTCTCATGGTGAATCTGGACATACTTTTTTTCCATACCTTGTTGGCTATTTTACAAAAAAAAAGGAATAATTTTTCCATATCCCATTACTTGGCTTTTTGTTATTCCGCAGATGTTACATGTGAGAATAAGCTATTCTGTCTTCTATGGTGATGTTTCCTCTTTTTGGTGTCTTCCATGAAGTTGAACAAAAAAATGCTACTACACTTTTCTAATTTTGTCTGATATTTCTAACTTAGATAAAATTTATAAAATAAGAAATAATCCAAAACTGAGAAAAAAATTCGTAGACAGCAGAAGAATACTAACTTTTACTTGACTGTGTAGCAGAAGCTAGACTTTCCTCACAGAATTTTGCACAGAAGAAGAATTCATTAACAACTTTCCTCCAGGTTAGAAGGATTCCGTTATTTTGGTGTCTTATACTTTAAATGTTCAAGGGAGTCCTGCTACCCAGATAGCTGCTGATCTGGAGGGGCTTTATGATATTTCTCCTATTTGATCTATAAATTTTAGCTAGTTGTATTTATTGCAATGCAATCTTTTCTTTATTGGTTTTGGTTTCTTTTTTTTTCCCTTCTCAGTAAGTGCAAAGAATCATGAGGGATTGGCCAAAGGACAAATGTGTTAAATTTTTGATTTAGATTTTTTTCATCTATTTTAGTAGGTACTGAAATTAAATATGTGTTAATAAAGAATAAGCTTTTGTTTAGGGTTTCATAACCCTAAAACTACTTTTTCTCTGTCAGCACTTTCTTTGTTAATTTCGTGCCATAATCCCAAGGTTTTTTACAATCACAAGTGCACTTTTATGCTAAGTGTGGTCTTTCTTTTAATCTGCCACAAGTATTATCTTTTATAGAACACAAAGAACAGCAGTGAAATAGCCCAACTGCCCTACTTGATATCTCCCACCAGGTCCATGTGAGGCTCCTTGGGCTTCCCACTCTCTCCTGCCTTCTAGCTAATAAGCAAACACAATATTGAGGCTGGAGTCCAGGACTTTTCTTAAAACATCTGAGTGCTAAGTCATCTGATGTTTTGTGTGTAAAGAGAGCTGCTTTATTCTCTGCCATGCGCTTCCTGTGTGACCTTGGCAAAGTCACTCACTTTGAATTTCAGAAAAGGCTGAAGGAACTCGAGCTTCAGCCAGAAGCGGAAGGCAGTGAAGCTGAACCGCAGCAGCAAATGAGTCCCTGAGATCCCAGATGCAAAAGGGGTCACTGACACTGCCAAATCTTTGTGTGGCCTTGTGTGCCCAGTGTAGGATTAGCCAAGGTGAAGGAAATAACACATTTTAACAGTATCCTGTCTGATTCTGGTTGCCTGGGGCACTAGAGCCATTGGGACGGTCTCGGTGGTAAGGTTGCATAAGAAATTGTATTCTGGCTTCCCAGACTTGAATTAGTCTTCACTGTGTGGTCTCACATACCTAGTGGCAAAATATCCTGAAGTTAAGAATATTGTCCATTTTAGACCACTCAAATATCCAGTGATAAAAAGTCACTCAAGCATAGCAAAGCGTTATGTGAGTATGGTCAGGATTATATGGCATGATGTAGATGAAAATGTTACACTTGGTTTCTGTTGTAAAAGACTGCATCTATATTTTTAATTTGTTCTTACAGATAGTCCCATTTGTTATATTATCCTATTGCTATATTATCCTAAACATGTACTTTTCATTGTTGTTTTCTGAAAGCTTGGCAAACCCAAAACAGTAAAATACAGATGGGCTGCAGTGCACAATGCAGGATGTGAGAGAGGCACTGCTCTGTATCAAAACTCATTGTAGTCTCTTCTTAAACAGTATCAACAAAATCCTGTCCAGTTTACATCAGGAAAGGAAAATGGTGTAGTAAGGAGTTTTGGGGATAAAGAATAAAGGAAAGATGAAAGCTTTAGATGTAAGGGCAGAAAGTCCCAGATAAACATGCTCTGATTCCCTCTGTCTGGGCAGCTCCTCCTGGGGAGAACTGAACATCTTGTAAGTAGACCCTTCTTTGACACCAGTCACTCTTAGGTGTCTTGGGGTGCTGGCTTTGTAAAAAATAACAGCTTTAATAGTTTCTTAATATCCCTTAATATTTTGTATCTTAATATCCCTTCAGTGCTGTAAAAATGAAACACCACTTAATTCCAGCAGGCTTTTGGTGTTGTGACCTTTGTGCAGTCCTGAGTTATACAGTAAGTTAAAGCTGTCCCTGTCTTGCATTACAGATTCATGAATTTCTGAACTTGCAGTATGGCACAACTGCTGTCTAGTAACAATGGGAAGCTGGCATTCTGTCCAGTGGAGCATGAAGTCCCAGGAGAGCAGACAGAAAACAGTAGGACCTGGAATAAAAAAAAAAAAGCACACTTTCCCTTCCCTGTTTCTTGTGTCACCACTTTTACTTCATTTCCTTTGTGTATACCTAAACACTGTTTGTGTCCAATGGAAGTGACAAGAAACACTTAGGTGAATTGGCAAAGAACAAATTAGCATCAAAGTGAATTTGTTGACTCACATGGCTCCAGCAGGGGAAGAAGAAAGTGTTGAAATGCAGAACCCTAAAACTGTGAATTTTGTTGCACCTACAACATTTTAAAAATACCTGCCAGAGTTAATTCCTTATGCTATTTTTAATGCTAGTTATAAGCAAGTACAATCTCTCCAGCCACTAAAGTCTGGTAAGCACGTCTGTGTCTACACCAATATTTTAATTGTGAAGAGCAAAATATCTGGATACTTCCACTTACAGTTGCAGGACTTTCTTTTGCCTACTTTGTAAATCTTAGTTATGGGTGTGCATATGCCTCAGTTATTTTCAGCACTAGGTGATCACTACATCCTTCCCTGGTGTGACAGAAGCTTCATCTTGCTTAACCAAGGTATGAGCATCATTGTGAAGGATCAGCATGGAGGTGATGAACAATCTCTTAACACCAGAATAACTCCATTGAATCCATCTATCTCAGGGCAGTTGTAGTTAATTTCCTATTGCCATTTTGTGATCAAGCTCAGGATTATTGTGTCTAAAAACATGTTAAGTTCTTTTACAGCTTTAGGAAACTGCCACATCTATTTGTAGCTTCCTCTTCAGTCTCAAAGGGGGATTTTTTGCATATAGTGATGGGACAAGGAGAAATAGCTTTAAACTGAAAGAGAGTAGGTTTAGATTAGATATTAGGAAGAAATTCTTTACTGTGAGGGTGGTGAGGCACCAAAAGCTGTTGCCCAGAGATGTTGTGGATGCCCCATCCATGGAAGTGCTCAAGGCCAGCTTGGATGGGACTTTAATTGATGTGGGCTAGTGAGAGGTGTCCCAGCCCATGGCAGGGGATTTGAAAATGCATAATCTTTCAGGTCCCTTCCAACACAAACAATTCTATGGTCCTAAGAAAAGTCAGCTCCCTACTTCTGAACAAAGTTTGTCCTTGTCAGTATAACAAGAAAAATGAAATAAATATTTATATCTCATAGTGAATGTGCACACACAGGATAAGCACTGCTTTCAGAGGATTGCAGGTTTTTTTTTCAGCTTGTCTTTTTCTTTTCCAGGGGCTTTCACATCAACTCCTCTTATTATTCACAAATAAGATAACTGATGTTCTGGGCACACCTGGATATTTTAATTCTATGCATAAAACCATGGTGAAAACAGGGTAAGAAACTATTATTGGAATCAGAACAGAATGCCTCTAGGAAAGAAATTGCAACTAAGAAAAGGATGGAATAGGAACAAAAGCTTAGTCTGGTTTCTGACTGAGTTTTGGAGTTCATATTGCTGCAATGACTTGCTCTGTGAAGGAATCAGTTACTTTTTACTTAGACTGAGTAAGATTTCTGTTCATCACTGATGTTATTGAGGTGATTTAACTGTTCTACAGTATTTTCTGTATGTGGATGGACTTGCAGATGATGAACAAAGGATTTAAGGTTTTTCTTTAATGGTCAAGGTTGAAATTTTACCATGTTTCTCTCCTAGAAAATGAATGAAATTAAGTGGGATAGTTCTAATCCATCCCAGATTCTTTCAGTCAATATTTCAATAGGAAACCACTTCAATTTTTGAATCTCAGTGTGCTACTCTCCTGACTCTTGAGTGGCTCTTTAAGTCTATACGTCTTAATGACATAGACATTGGAGATTGTATCAAGTGTCCTTCTGAAAAGAATTGCATAATTATTTCAGTTCTTTGTAGATTGGAAAAGAAATTATATGCCATTTTTGAAAGACAATCTGTTAGAACTACTTCTCCAGGTAATCTTGTGCATTACCTGGATTTTTCTAGCCTTTGGCCATGTGCAAAGGAGAAAATCTGACATTGACAAGCTTCAACTTAAATTATGGCAGAAGAATGATACAGAGGGAATGGGCAGGACATTGTATGGAGTTCTGAGCTGCCAAACATGGATTCTGCCAACTCACAGTTACCACAGTTACTGTATGAAAATCCTCTCCTACAAAAGGTGCACATGAGCAGGGAGAGATCTTTGCAGATCCTTGCCCAGTTATAGCCATAGGCTGCATTATATTATATATTATATTATTGCCCAGAATCAGGGGATTCCCCTTAAATGCCTAGAGCTCCCACATTATTCTTGCTTTAAAATGCTAGTGACTTGGGTAAAGGCTTGCCTTCGAGATAGATTTTGAAGTCCTGTTTGCTTGTAGTCACTTGCTTGAAAGTTTATAGCACTGAATTTTGAGGATTATTTGCAGTGATTACTTGTACCTTTTCAACAGTTGTTGTCCAGGAAAGAATTTTTCATCTAATCTATGTGAAGGTGTTAATTCTGATCAACTTTTGTGTTTTCCAAGTCCTATGCAAAATGTTTTTATTCAGCCAGACACAGAGGCTCCCAAATACAATACTAGCAGTGAAGGATGTCGGGAGCAGGGGTGGATGAGTTGCTGATGTGCTTCTCCTTATGAAGGGAGAACAGGGCTGCCTGAAGGAAGGATGTCTTTGGCTGATGGAAGAAGACTCTGTGAGGTGTATTGTTTGGACACAGGACACACTGAAATCTCTGGAGGACAGAGGAAAGTTGACTTGTGAAATGTCTGGGACCATGCTGTTCAGATGTTATCTGAAACATCTCCAGTATTTACATGAGAGAAGATATGAAATAAATGACCAGGACTTGTTTCAGATTACAAAGCTTTCCATAGTCACATAAGGGTGAATGCAGCAGCAGTCTCTTTGGCACAGCTTCACAGCTAGGGAGTCCTACACAAACCACCAAAGGCAAGTGAGGAAGACTGGTGTCCTCATAATTTTGCATTGAAAATCCATGCTTGTTAGAGATCTTCTCCAGGGATAACGAGCAACCACAAAATTCTAAACAAATTCTAAACAGAGAAGGTCTGAAGGGAAAAGAAATAACAATCCTGAAAAAGTCTTGAATGTCATTAACCTATCAACTTTCTTTCTGGGATTAATCATGCTTGTGGGTCTGGTCCATTGTCCAATGGGGTCAATGAAAACACATCTTCAATCAGGAATTCTGTTCTTGAAGTACACTCTTCATTTGGCTTCTGTCATCCCAAGATGGGCAAACCACTTATATACCCAGCAGTTGTAGTGCAGTGAACTACAGTGCAGCTCTACAGCATAAACGTGAAAAAAGTCAGAAATGGTAGAGCAGTGGGATTTTTGAAAACAGAGTTCTTCTACAGCTTTGTTTATAACATACAGAAACAGAACTTCCCCTGTAATCTCTCATTTTGAAGTTGTGGGTGATATCCTCCAGACAATATGCTATCATTTTCTTGTCCTCTGAGCTCAGCACATTTTAAATGATATGAGTATGTAGCAAACATTTCCCCCAAGGCACTAAACGTTTGCTGTCAAAGTTTCAGAACCCTGCTACTCCTCTACAATTGAAATTGTGCCTGTTAAGGGTTTTCTTCTGAGTGGGATACACGAGGCAGTTCCTTGTTAGTATAGTGACCTTATCACTCTCTACAACTCTCTAAAACTCCCTGAAAGGTGGCTGTGGTCAGGTGGGGCTTGGTCTCTTTCTCCAGGCAGCAACTGACAGAACGAGAAGACACAGTCTTAAGATGCACCAAGGAAAATATAGGTTGGATATTAGGAAAAAGTTGTTTGTTTGGTTTTTTTTTTAATGGAAAGAGTGATAAAGTACTGGAATTCCCTGCCTGGGGAGGTGGTGGACTCACCACCCCTGGATGTGTTAAAAAAAAAAAATTAGATGTGGCACTCAGTGCCATGGTTTAGTTGAGGTGTCAGGGCACAGGTTGGACTCTATCTTGAAGGTGTCTTCCAACCTGGTGATTCTGTGATTCACAAAGTGGCATAAAGCTTACCTGAAAAATATCTAAAGATAAGACTGAGAAAAGAATATGTGCCCATTTACATGTATAAGAATTTTCAGCAGCTGTTGCTGTTCAGACACAATTATTTCTCATGAAAATGTTTGGAAACAGTTTGGTTTTTTTTAAGTGCAATCAACTCAAGTTATTGCATCTGGAGAAGATTTGTTGCTATCAAAAGTAAGCAGCAAAAGTGGCACAGGAAATACAGTTCTCTAAGTGGAAATCTGTGGCATTAACATGATTCTACCTACAGGTGAATGGACATTGCCTCCTTCTGGTCCATCATACTGAGAGGGCAGCTGCACATGAATCTGAGAGGTATTTGTTTTATATGCATATAGTCTTGTCTTCCTAAGGACATCTGTAAAGTTAAATGATTGGATCTAGTTATAATTCTACAGTCAAGTTAGTATAGTTCTCAGAGTAGATTAGGGAACAATTCTAATTGTGTGGTTCTTAGAAGAATTTGCTATTCCATCCAACTTGAATAAAAGATTTAGGGAAAACCCCTGAAGGGATAGGAAGATCTTCAGAATACTCATTCACCCTTGGTCAATTATGGTACAGGATCTGACCACTGACTACTAAAACACTGCACAGCCTCAGCACTGCTGGCTGGAATAGGCTCAAAGACATTCACCAAATTTAACATTAGTTATGGGTAAGCATTGTTAAGTTTCTATCAGCAGATAAAGGAGATTCAAACTGAATCCAGCGCTACTGAGATATTTGCAAATACAAAACATAAAGCTTTGATATCTACAGTTTCAATCTTGATTTAAACCTACCTAAATGTACCTGTAATGTGTCTGTACTGTATAAAGAGTATTTATAGCAGAGGAGAGCATTGCCTGGTCTGCTGAAAAGCTTGATTACCTTCCTGCCTACATTAGTTTCCCCATGAAATACTGTGTTTCTGAAATGATATGTGTAATTAGAGACATGCTGTGAAGCTTGGAATTGAGATGAGGCTGCAGTAGGTAGTATGGAGGAACTCTAGCTTACAGCTTTGTGCTTAAACTGATCTTTTCATTCTTGGAAAAAGCAAAAACTCCCAATGTAAAGACGAAATTCATTTCACCTTGATCAGACTTGAAGTGTGCTTAAGGTAGGAAAGATGCACACAAACTGCAGATGCAGATTAGATGCTGTCTGCACCTCAGACCACAGAGAGATACCATAGCACAGCTCCTTGTTTGCCTTTTCTGTGTATTGGTTACTGTTTTAGCTCTACTGTTGGTTCCACCATCTCCTTTTTGCTGGATGTGTGGTGTGTGTCATGTCCTTGAATATTGGTGTGTAGTATCTGTGCAGCCTATCCTCTTGTCCTCCTTTGGCTCACCCACACTTTCCCTTCTCACCTGTAGAGCTCCTACTGATTTGTTATATTTGATATCTTTTGGTCTCTTACTACTCCAGCCTGAGCAGATGCTGAGTGCTAGTGCTGGAGAGAGATTTTTGTTGGCCTTCCGATCTACAGCTGAATTTCTCATGATATGGTTCCCAAAAGGAAGCACCCTGGAAAATATTAGAGGACAAACCTGACAAGGTGTTTTGGTGTACCATCATCTGTCTAAGTTAGACAGGAGCAGCATGTAGTGAATTCTGTCACCTTGGTCTCCACTTCTTTTTGAGATCACTTTTGAATATGTAGAAGTCTTATCCATGAAGACATGAACTGGAAGCACTTAATTAGGCAGTGCTATGTGTTGGGACACTTAAAAAAAAAAATTAAAACCCTCAACAGTTAATGTGTTTGAGGTAAAAAAGGCTTTATAACTTTTTTGTAGAAATAATTACTAGTTTAACTTTTTACCTTAACTATATTGAGGTATTGAACTTGTCCATGATGTAAGTAGAAATGTGCTTAAGTTCATAAACCCTTCTTATTCTTTCTCTGTGTTGCTTCATAGGTCACACTATAATTTACAGATGTAATTTTCTTTCTTTTTGGGCTGAAAAGTCGCATAACTCTTCTCTCTGACTTGGCTCAATGTCTTCACTGTTATAGCAGTCCAAGTATTAGAAAAGCTGATTTGAAACATCTTGGAGACTTCATAGAATAACCACTTATATGAGCTTTGTTTTCACACAGTATCGTCTAAATTGCTGATATTTAACAAGTGATTAAAAAAGAACAGAGGATTTTGCTTTTTACTCTAGCCCCATGGGAATGTCTTCAGTTGAATAATTCAGATTCATGGTTTGAGGCAGAAAATTATAGCACATTGCTAGAAATGGGATATTATTTATCCTTCTAATAGTCTGTGAAGCTTTAGTTTCTATTTTTCAACATATTATACTGATTCATTTCTTAGTGTTGATACAGCAAATATGAACAACTCATTCACACACAGTTCTTGTTCATTCTGTGCATGTGCTTTGCAAGCATTATTGTGCTCAAGTGAAAAACACAGGCTTGGAAGTTCACCTAGTATTCAGTTTTTTTAAAATGTTGTCCTCAAATTTATTCTGATGGAAATAATGTTTTTTTTAAAGACATAATTATTTACACACTTGTTTTTCATCTGGAAAGGTTACTCATCTCACAGTACAAACATCTCAGGAAACCTATCTTGTTCCAGAAATATTTTTGCTGTCATTAGAAATGCTGATGGAATCTGTATAAGTCATAAAATGTTCAGTTACTGCTCTTTAAAAGGAAAAAAAAAAATCTGTATTTTATTACAACAACCTCTTTTTTTTCTTTTTTTGAAGTATTTATCTTGAAGAGAAACCTTGAAAATGGTACTTGATTCAGTTCATCAAACTTTCAGTTTCTCTGAAGCACAGCAGTACGATCTCAGCTTTGATGTATTAGCTGTTAGAGATGTTCTTATTTGTTAGTTACATTCCTGTGGTGAGGAAAAGCAAGGGATTTTAATAAAGATTTAAGTAGCTAAAGCCAAAATTTTTCCTAAACAGCACAGATTAGTATTGTAGAAAAACAGCTGATGTTGCAGAAAGATGTGATAAATTAAACTTCAGAGAATTCCACTGTGTGCACAAACAGTCCAGAAGAATTTCAAGCTGGGACCCCTACCTGTATCATGCTTCAGTTGACTGGGCTCCTGCGTCTTCTCTTTGTCTTTTCCCATTTTTAAGTCATCACAGTATATAATTTACCCTGACCAGCATTATATAACAGTTGTTGTAGTTTAGCCAGTGGTTTTGTATAAGAAATGCTCTATTTTAGACGTTTCTATCTAGACTATGAAACTTTGGACAGGCTTGGGGTTAGAAAACTTCTGCACAGGCATTGTATTAAAAGATGTAATTAAAAATAACAGGCTGTGTTTGGAAAAAAAGTATATGCAACTAATTATGTAATAGAACTTTGGTCACCCTCTGTATACTGTGACTTCCCTAGTAAAGCATATTCTCAAGAAGATTTTGCTTGTACATTCAATAAACCCTTTTACCAGCTATGTGGATGTTTCTTCTACATATCTGTTGTATTCCCGGATTTTCTGAGGGTTTTTTTTGTTTTGTTTTTTTGTTTTGTTTTAGTTTTTTTGTTTTGTTGCTTTTTTTTTTGTTTTTTTTTTTTTTTGTTGTTGTTGTTGTTGTTTTCATTTTTGGCATTTGTTTGTTTGTTTGTTTGCTTGTTTTCTTGCTTTTAATACCTTGATGCAGATCCGTCCCTCTTTACCTGAAAGAGGTGTGCTGTTGCAGATGTGGCAGTAGGTGAATGGTGGGTGATACCCCTATGACCATGGAAGCTGGTAGCTTAGTCTTTAGTCATTAGTTGGTGTTTTCAGTTCCTCTGTACCTTACCAGTTACATTCACAAGAGTCTGCAGAAGCTGTGAATAAGTTGTGAGGTTCTAAAGGCCCTTTACCATCCCTTTCTTATGCCAGGGGGATGTTGGCAGGAGGATGGGGCTAAAGCAGAGCTGTGCCAGCACTAAGGCACTTCAAAGATGAAAGCCCAGTTAGCCTTTACACAGTCAATAAAATATCTACAGAACTTGAAGAGAGAAGTAAGGAGTACCATGACCTAAATTTCCCATATCTAAATAAATCTAAGTGAGTAGTGCTCGTGGGACTTAGAATATTTTTTAGAAGGAGGATGTAGAGAATGAGGGAAAGCTTGTGAGGGTCTGTGTTGTTGGAAAGCTGTCATCTGTGTTTTGGTTAGGTTGATTTTTTATCCTTTCTGCTGTCTCCTTGCACATTGGCCTGAGAAGAGGAGTGGACATGACTCCAGGATCACTGAAGCATAATTGCTTCAAGCAACGAGCCAGCTGCTGTTACTCTGATTTGGTACAACAGGCAGCAGTCACCGAAGCAAGTCACCTGCCTAGGATCTGTTTTTTCAGATCTGCACAAAAGATGTCACCTGGCAGAGGAACCAGAAAGTTATAAAGAAGAATAATGAACCATTTCTATCAGCTTAGGCTGAAGTAGAAATCTCTGCTTCAGGAGCTCAGCAGTGTGGAAGGGAAATACAAACGCATCCTGAGGGAAGAACAAGATAAAGTGAAGGACAGATTTCAGGCACTAAAGGTGGACTCAGCCCACTTGACCTAGGTACTGGACAGCTTTCTGGTGTCTGTTTCAGCCCCTAACAGAGATGCTTTCAATCCCTGTCCAGTCACTGGGGAAGGTTGTGCTAGTGGAGATTTCCAGAGATGGATCACATCTGTGTGAAGTACTTCACATTGGATGGGTGGGGTCCTACCCTTGGAAGATTTATAATCATCAGTTACAACTTAGAAATCGTCTTTTAAGTAAAAGGAGCAATGTTTCCAGTTCTTCCAAAGCTCCTGTATACTATGCATATATATCTACTAAAGGGCTAAAACACAAAGCTCCTATTTCTGGCATGTGAGAAGAATCTGACAAGTTGGTACTTTGCTGTGGGATGTGCAACTGCATTTTGAGTCCTTGATCTCAGGAGATATGCAAGGCAGAGAATGTACTCTTTGGAGATATGCCACAGGGATTTAAGGGCTTCTAGACACAGCTTAGGCTCCAGAGGCTTGCAAGTGTTACATATGTGAAGACTGGGTTCCCAGTAGACCATCTGAGCTTTCAGCAGAGGGTGTGTGATTAGGTTTTGTCCCTTGGGATTATGAGAGTCTCCATTTTCTTCATGCATATTCAGCATATAAAATCTATTAGGCTTGATGGATTTTTTTCCTTTAATACAGAGAAGAGGAATATAAGGTTGTTGTTATTAGCTTGAGTGAGCCTGAGAGTCTCTGAAATCTTTAAAATACTTATTTTTCTAAGTTCTTCAGAATTTTTTATGTAATGTTAAGCTGTAGTTGTGTGAGTATTTTCTTCAGCTGCAAAGCCAGTTTAAACTATCTCCTCAGTCAAATAAAACATCTATAATGGCCCTGCTGGAAATTACATAGCAATTTCAATTGCATATTTCTAAGGATTATACTAATTTAAGATGGAGAGGTTAGTACTAAGTTATGTATAGAAGTATCTCTTAATCAAAATAGCAACAGATGATCTCAAAGGAAAAGCACTTTCCCAAGCTTGCCAAAGAAAGCCTGGCAGACAAAAGCAGCAGATCTGTTTGAACATTTATGTTTTGGTGTTTCAGGTTGTTAAGTACTTTGTCTCATTCTTAGCCCAATGCTCTTTCAGAAGAGAAGGAAGCAAAAGTCACCAAGACTAGGAAGGAGTATTTCCAAGCTGTATTAGGACTATAATTCAGCTACACCCTGATAAAATGCCTCCGTTTTCTTCATGCACAGAATTAAATCTGAGCAAACTGCATTGAAGACCCTCTTCCTCCCTTAAAAAAAACTGTACAAGGTTTCTGTTTCTAACAGCTTTTAAAAATATGAACCAAATGTAAACTCATACAATGTTGTTTTCCCAAGTTAGCTGGCAACCTGAAATTACAAGCCTTGGCCAATTTTTTTAATAAAGGGCTTGACTGAGAAACCCTGAAAACTGCTGAAATACCAACACAGTGACTCTTGCTACAAAAATACATAGTTAATGTATGTCACCTAAAATCTATCTATCTATCTATCTATCTATCTGTCTGTCTGTCTGTCTGTCTGTCTATCTATCTATCTATCTATCTATCTATCTATCTATATCTGTTCTTCAGGAGCTTCCAGAAAATCTCAGTTTGAACATCCTCCACTGCCAAGATTCATCTTACCATTCCTCACCCTGTCCCACATTCTGCAGGCACAGAATGGCATGCTAGGTAAGAGCTGAAAAAGTCTTCTCCTACATCCTAAAAATGATTGTGGAAAAATGTACCTGAATTATCTCTGGTAGCAGGCAGTGCACTGGAGCTGTAAAATTTGAGATTAAATTTGTTGTGGAAACTCCAATTCCGTTTCACTGTGTAGCCAAACCACGTAATGCTTTTGTTTGGGGTGAAAGGGGGAAGAAAATAAAGAAAAAGACCCAGCCTGTCCAGATAATTTCTAAATTATTTCCTGCAAGTGGGTTTAAAGAAATTCACGAATTTCAGGGCTGCTCAAGCTTTCATCACCTTGACTGTCCCTCAGCTGGCCAGGCAGGGTGTTGCAAGCATGGGATGCAAACCAGGAGGTGACAGGTCTGGCAGCCTGTCTCTAGTCCTGCTGGAGACTACAGAAAGGGAGAGTCTCCCTGGAGGGGGCCTACACGGAATTTCTGATCACTTCCACTAATTAGTCCATCACGTTAGGCAGCAAAGAGTTTAAAAAATAATTTTAGCATCTCAAAGTAATTTTCTGTTTCTAATGGTCTGGTTTTGTCACCTGTATAACAGGACTAGGAAGCAGCATAACTTTCTTATTATTTCATGTCTTGACCTCTTACATAAATTTCCTTAGAGTTGAAGCTTATTAAACTTATTTGTTTTCCATCAGTTCCCTCAATGTTTATTGCAAATAACTTCTGAATGTTTTAATACTTAGCACCTTATTTCTATCCTGATACTCATCTCCAATGAGGTTTTTTTTTTTTTTTTGGTAACTTTTTAACAGAATCCTTTTATTTTTCCATTAAAACCCATACCTGGCTGAGAATTGTGCCATCTTATGGCTTTTTTTTTTCCCTATAAAGCAGTTTCAGAGCTGACAGCTCCATTTTGAAGTTAATAGGAAGGTTGATATCCACTTTAGGACAAAAAAGGACTCTGCATGGGAAAGTGTTTTTCTACCCCTCTACTACCAAGGAAGTTAAAAGTTAAACAAGTTTATATAAAAATCAAATTATATTTAAACATTAAGTCCTGCAGAGTATTACTGTTACCTGATGCCTCCAGAACTCATGCCTATCACTTGCATACACTAGGATGCAGCTTAGACCATCCAGTTTCACATGTTAATGGTCTAATTAAAATGTGAAGTTTAACACTTGGAAAAGAGTAAAAATGTCAAAAATCTATAAAGCTTATTGTCTTTGTTTCTAAATCTTTATGTGTGTGCTATACCAAAGCATATATCCTTTGCTCCCATTTTTTTTTTTCCAAAGAGAGTCAGCTGGCTCTGTGTCTCTGACCTTACCTCTTCATTATTTCTCAGGGAACCAATCTTCTTGTCATCTGCAAATTCGATCAGCAATGATTTTTATTTGTTTTCTTTTTTTTTTCCTTACCAGGTTCCTGAAGGGTCCAAAATGCAATCTGTGCAGGACTCCATCAGTAACACTCCTGTATGGAAGTGGGTGCCTGTTTACAATTACATTTTGAAACCTATCAGTTAGCCAGCTCTTAATTAATTTAATGTTGTGTCTGCTATATTGATTTTACATCATTTGAGTTCCCTGATCAAAATATTATGTAGTACTCAGTCAAATGCCTTACAGAAATCTAAGTATATTACATTATCACTATTACTTTAATGAGTCAGATTTGTAACCTCATCAAAAAAGATAAGAAATTTTCTCTGACAAAGTCTATTTTCCATAAATTCAGGGCAACTGGCATTAATTGCATTATGCTCCTTTAATGTAGTATTAATTAAGTTCTCTCTTTTCCTGTTTCATTTTACCATGAACTGCAGTCCTGCTGACAGCCTTATTGTGGACTCAGGTTTCATTAATCTTTTTAAGATATTGTCACAGCATAATTTTTCCTTTCAGCCATCTGGAACTTTACCAATATTCCAAGAATTATGGAAAATTAGCTTAAGTGTACAGATAGATGTGAGGGAAAGGACCCTTCTTTTATTCCTTCCTTTCTTGGAAAAGCTACCAGGACCACTGACATTTCCCTAAATCCACTGTGTCCAGCGTGAAGTCACAGGATACAAGTGATACAAGGAGCCCTTTTTCTCTTTTTTAACACAAGAAGTCCTTTCTCTGGCAGCCTGCCCATTCCTCCAAGGCAGTGGAGTGCAACGTGAGTTGAAATCATGTACCTCTCTTTGCAGCACTGTGCAGTTACCAATGCCCAAGGATCACAGCTGTTACTGGCATTGCCTGGGAGAAACAGAAAAATTTCTTAGACCAGGAGTACGAGGTTTGCATTAGAAGTCACAAAAATATCTCAATTTGAACAGATTTTCTTCTGTTTTCCAGAAGAAAATTTGTTTTGCAGATTTTCTTAAAATTCAAACTGAGCAGGTTGATTAATCAACTTAAATAAAATAAAGTGGCTTAGGAGAATGTCTCTGTACCAGTGGGCATGACGTGGACTATGACTTCTTTTGAGAAAAAAATATCTTGACAGAGACAGAAAGGAAAACAAGCAGTCCTGAAGAACCTGGGTTTTGTAAATCTTCGAGTTGAAAAATTCCTTTTTGCTAGCTGCAGTGTTATTTCTGGCACTGCTTCCTGCAAGTAAGGGAGTGAGTGGGAGCCCCAGAGCCTTGGAGCATTACAGAGGCTGCTTGTTGAATGGCAGCCTTAGTTACTGACTTCTAGACTAAAAAGTCCTGGACAAGGCAGGAAACAGCCTATGCTGAAGTTCTGGGGCATAAATGAGGCACTCACTGCTAAAGGATGGAAGAACTGGACGGCCAAAGAGACATTATTATGGGAGATGCTGTGTGAATCGAGCTTAAAGAATGTTTCCACTTCCCCTGATTTAATTTCATACCTTGATGTCCCCCTGCCCCATCCCCACCCAGTGTTTTCTGAGAGCTTGGTAGTACCTCAGTGCATCCTCTTAAAGCACAGAGTATTTCTGAAGAAAACACAAGAATCTGATTTACATCCTGCTTTTTAGGTAAAAGCAAGAAAATTCAGGCCATGCCCTGGAAGACAGAAGTATAAATCACCTCTGAGCTTGAAGCTAGGTAGTATAGTTAGACTAGTGCAGAGCCTGAATCAATAAATTTTTCAGAGAGGAAGTTCTGTCTCACTCTTAGATCTCTTCCACTGACAATTGCAAGACAAAGGCTGTTTAGAATATTTTAACTGGATAAATTTGAACAAGCTAACTTTTAAATGAAGCAAGGTACCTTTAAAAATGCTAGATTATTCAATTTTCTTTGTTTAAAGGGTAAAAATGAAGAAATCTTTTGATTTAGCATAATTTTATACAGGAAGCTTCAATGATTAAAAAGTTGCCCTTTGTTAATAAAATCACAATATAAATGGCAAATTTAAAATTCTCCAATATGGTCTGTGCAAACCTTCATAAGACTTCCTTTTAAAGATTCAAAGTGATTTTTTGCCAGACCCACAGAATTTTTTCCTGTTTTCTGACCAGTTTAACTGAAATATACTGTCACTGACATGCAATTACTATGATCTTAGCAACAGCAGACTTTTTGGGTGGAGAGCAGAAACTAACCAGACAAAAATGTGTGTGTCTAAAAGGAATGAGTAGGGTGTGATACCAAAATGTACGCATTTCTCATTTTTTTCAAGACTTACTTTGAAATTCACAAATGCTGTGAGGTTTTGACACATGCAGAGTCTAAAAAAGTTAAGAGAAAATTGGGGTGGCTTCGCATATTCTGCATCAAAATGCGAGACTGCAATGTGAGAGACGTTTCACCCTGGCACCAAGTCCTTCCCATGGATTTCTTGGTACGTGGTCTTTACCAATTGGCAAAAAAAAAACCTAAGGTGAAAGGAAGCTGCACAACATTCTTGCTGTGTAGTCCCTGAATAGAGATAACCAGTCATCAGTGCAAAGTTTGTGTAGAGAAACAATGCTTAAATGGCAGTCCTAGAAATTCAGCTTTTTTAAATTGCTACACATCTAGGGAAAACTGATCAGCATGTTCTCTTCTCATAAATGAAAGAAAAAGCTTTCCAATGTGCTGGCTATGATTTTATACTGCTTGTGCAAACATACTGAAGGAAAATCTAAGAAATGCCTCCACTGCCAATAATATAAATATTCCTTGCTGTTCGTTACAGTGTGGAGGAGTAAGAGTCATATTCCAAAATTTCATCTGGTTATTTTAACAGAAATGTTCTTTAGCTGTTATTATTTCATGGTCACTGAGTGGATATCTGAAACTGCAAAGACAAGGTAAAGACCTGAGGTTCACTTTTCTTGTTGTGTAAGGCATAATTGGCTCTCATTAGAGGCTTCTTCCATAATGGCATATGTTGTCATCCCTCTAGCAACACATCTAGACAGGCCTTTTTTTAGTGAGATTCCCTTAGGGAAAGCTATTTCCACACTGTACTGCCACTATCTACAAAGTTGTGCTCCTGGGTCGTGCCTTAGGTAATGGAAGGGACAGACCTAAGGCATCCACCAGTGTGTATCCATTAGTAATTTCTCCCATGGAAATACCACAAAATGAAGTGTAAATTCAAGGCAGTGCTCTGCTTCTTGGTGCATGCATTCCAGCTCCTAGTCCCCAGAGACCTCTCTACTGTGCAGTTTACTTCATTAGTAGGCAAATGAGGAGATATGGAATATGAGGGGGGGGTGGAGGGGGGGGCTTTCAAAAAATATTATTAGTAAGTGAATGCATCACTTGAAAGAGTCTTGCTGTTTCTGATTTTTCTTTACTAGCTGCCTTTCTCCCCAGAAGATACTTTGCAGTTTATTACCCAAATTCTGATTACAGACCTGTCAGAAGTAGATCTGTGCCTAAGTGAACTTCTCCCCTCATCTGAACAGTGTTCCATGGTCAAAAAACCTGTAGTTAGCATTGTGTTTGGGAGGACACTCATGAAATCACTAATACAGGTCAATAGCTGAAAGCTCATTTAAGCTAATATTAGGAATTCAAGTAACAGGATTTTTAATAGCATTTCTCTCTGTATGACAAGATCTTGTTTAGCCTTATTCAGAGAGAAAAAAACAATCTGCCTGAAGGCATGCAGAGTTCTGGGATAAATAATTAAACTTGAAATATGTTCTCATACTATGCTGCCTTTCTTTTGAAAATTTGGTGGGAAATTCCACAGTCCAAATGAGGTAGTTGTCTGCATTTACCTTGCATGGAGTAGATTCACTCCTTAAGGTGTAATGCCAGGGTGAGGCTGGATCCAGCGATAGTTACTTCAGATGACATGAGTCTTATTGTCTTTGTGGTTCATGTCTTCTAGCACGGGGGAAACTTCTGCATAAAAGACTAGAACAATGGTTGGATTTCTTGGGAAAGCCATATAAATACAAAGAAAACCATCATGCATCTACAATTTTTTTTGTTTAATTAAAAACCCCCAGAACATAAAAACACTAATTATTTTTTTTCTTTCTGTTTTGCAACTTCCCCTTTCCTCTTGCCTTCTTTTATCTCCTCCTGCCCAAGCCGAAGATATATGGAAATTCTCACTGAGACCAGTCCATCGTAAGATGTCATATACATTACGAAACAGGATTTATGGAGGACTCAAATTTGTAGAAGATTTAGGACTCCTTAAAGGGCATTTGGAAATCTTTTATGGATTATATACAAAAAACAGATGCTGCATCTTACAAAAAATTGTCATTGTTACTTCCTACTTGACTATGGGGTGGGAGAATGAGTGTGTTCTATACTATTGTGAACTAAGACTTTTTTTTTGTTCACACAAAAGGGTAGCTTTGCTTCCTTTTCCCTGTTGGGGTGTGTGTTGTTAATTACAGAATATAGCACCTCTTGTGACAATTTTTTTACAAAGAAGACAATTATTTAAAAGCCACCAAGAACAATGAAGAAGAACAATGGCTTGGCTCAGAAAAAGTAACTTCTTGTTTAAGTTGAAACCACAGAAATATTGATAGAAACCATGTTACCTCTCCTCTGGGAATTATGCATCATTTGGCTGACATGAAATAGGACTTATATTTGTGTCTTTTCTTTATTGGACTAATTAGGGAACCTTGCTAGGTCTTCACTTACACCAGCTGAAAAATTATCTGTTTGTTGAAATTATCTTTTTGAGGATCTCCTCTCTGCTGCCGCAGTAACTCCCTATGGGGTCTGGAGTGTGCTCTCTCCAATGATTCCTCTATCCATAACAATCCTCTTCTGATCTGGTTTGTGAGGTTTTCTCTGAGGTCATACACAGGGCCTGTAGGACCATGGGTGGGAGATCACTCTGGGTTCCCACAATTAGCACAGACCTATCATGGAAAAAAACTTATAATGACCATTTCTCCTTCAAAGGCCCTGCTATCCCTTCACTTTCCTTAAGGCAATCTGAGTTCCTGAGGAAGTTGGCAAAAATCCTGAGATCCTTTAGAGGCCAAATACTGTGTCTTGGCATGGTAGGAGTAAAGCAAAGTTAATTTGCTGCTCAGAAGCAGCGCAGTGAAGCTTTTATTTTCTCTCTTTATATTTGCATTTGGGCCTTTACTGATGACCTGGACAAGAGGATCAGGAGTACCCCCAGCGAGTTTGCAAACAACACTAAGCTGGGTGGGAGTGTTGATCTGTGGAGGGGAGGAAAGCTCTGCAGAGGGATCAGGACAGGCTGGATCAGTGGGCTGAGGCCAATGGTGTGAGGTCCCACCAGGAAGTTGCTGGTCCTGCACCCGAGTCACAACACCCATGCAATGCTACAGGCTGGGGAAGAGTCACTGGAAAGCTGCCTGGCAGAAAAGGACTTGGGAGCGCTGGTCAACAGCAGCTGAACATGAGCTAACATGTGCCTAGGTGGCCAAGAAGGCCAAGTGTTAAAAAATGTGTGGATGTGGCCCTTGGGGACACGGCTTAGCTGTGAACATGGTGCTGCTGGGCTAACAGTTGGACACAATGACCGTAAAGATGCTTTCCAGCATGGACAATTCTGTAGTTCTTTGGATTTCCTGCCTCTAGGTTTGCTCCAAGGATCTCTTTTTAATTTATATTTTTTTAAACCAGCTATGATTGCTATTTGGCAGCTTGCCTTTTTTTGGAGTGCTGCCATTTATTCCATATATTTGCTGATATCCCTTTAAGTATGTTATGAACATTTAATTAGGAGGCTCTGATTTTTATCTGTGACTTTTTACCAGCTGATTGCTTGTTGGTGGTAGTGGTGCACAGTGGTTAGCTGTCAGTATGCAATTCCTGCACTCCTGTCACTTTTTGGTACAGAAATAATGATTTTAAAAGAAACATATTATGTGCAAGTTTTCTATTTTTTCTTTTTAAGGAAGACTACTTTGATATATTTTTTCCCCAGGTTAAATTCAGTCACAATACATGCTAATCACAGTATATGGTTCCTTTTTGTATCTTCCAATGTTACAAAATTTGAACAGGGAAAAATGAAAAAGTGTTATTTGAATTAGAAAAAAGTGGTCTCAGAATTAGGATAGAAGGAGGAGAATCAAAACCAATTGCATTCAATTTCTTTATCTAACACTGGAGTTTAACCAGTTCATGTTGACATTTGCAGGTTTGGAGCAGTCATAGTCACAGTGTGTTTAGTGGTGAACAAAACACTTCAGCAAAGATAAGCTGTACACGCAGACATTTTTTGTGCATATTTTTTTAATGGTTTAATTATTGAAAATGCAGACTTTAACCTAGATTTTTTTTCACACGGGTATTTTCAAAGAAGGTGATTTTGAGAATGATGGAGAATGAGTTATTGTTGTATGAGCCAAGAGCTTCTTCCAGAGGAGCACACTGAACAACTAAAAGAGTGCCTCATTGTCACCTGGGCAGTTGAAACTCTCAAGTAGCATCTGCTGGGGGTTGCTGTGCTGATTCTGCCTATACTGCCTAGAAAAAAATTATGGCAGTGCTTTATTTATAACCTGTCTCTGCTTCTGGACTACTCAAGCAATTGTTGCCTTTTCTCAGGAAATCATAAGACTTAATGCTGTTGAAGTGTCGTCTGTTTCATGCAGAGGTGAATAGTGATGAAAAAGGTGGAGGAGTTTTACAGTAGTACTTAAGCACCTACAAAAGCAGCTGCCTTATCATTGTTTCCTTAAAAAATCATTAAGGTACCAGGGATTGACTAGAACAATTCCAAGCTGAAAGATATAAGTAGCCCTTTAGATGCAGTCTGGTGTGAAATAAGATTTACAAGGACTAGCAGGAGCAGCAGGCTTTGCTCTTTCCTGGCTCAGTCAAGGGTTAATGTTTTTTATTTGAAAATAAAGTCAATTTAAGGACTACCTGTCAATAGGCTGTTGACTGTTTATTTATCTGAGCTGGTGGACTCTGTGAGGTCCTAAATTAATTTATGGCTCTTTATAGTGAAAAACAACAACTCAAACTTTACCTGCAAGCTCACTAACACGTAGTATAGCTTGTGGACTCCTGGGTTAGTATTTGCATTGGGGTGTTTGGCACAGAGGTCAGCTTCAGTTTCAAGTGAATTCAAACTATAAATCTCTGAGCACTTGTTTTAGGAGCATAACATTGACACAACCATGTCTGCCTCTGAAAGAACTGACACAATGTCCTGCTTGTGTCTTGGTAACCGAGCAGGGATACTTGGTCTTTTTTCAACACTGCATGGTCACAAATTCCATTTTTCGGCACTCGTACTATTATGACCATTTATAAAAATCACTTCTGCTGAAAAAGCATAAATTCTGAGCTCTTAGTTTTTCTAGAATTCACAGTATAATTTCTGGTTTGAAATTGAAATATTAGAGTAAGAGTATTCTTCATGTCTTCCTTGAATTTAAAATTACCTCTTGTAAAAAGTAGTAACTTAGCCTCCCCTCACCTCAATTCTCCTTCACATTTGAGTATTGCTGGAATAGATGATAACATTAGGGAGCTTTTTGACAGTGTGTGTAACTCAGACATTTTGCATTTGAGTTCTAGATCAGTAATCTATCTCATTTAGCTCTGTACACTTCTGTACCACCTCTTATTGTGAAAGAAAGCCTTAATATCCCAAAAATCTGTGAAACTACTTTTTAGCTTCAACTACGTCCTGCTAGAAGTTGAGCTCAGAAAAATAACCTTATTTTAGTTAAGAACTTTACATGTAAGATTCAGATTGTTTAAAAGCAGCCATATGGAGGTT
Organism: Cichladusa arquata; assembly: GCA_026413545.1. Classification (NCBI taxonomy): domain Eukaryota; kingdom Metazoa; phylum Chordata; class Aves; order Passeriformes; family Muscicapidae; genus Cichladusa; species Cichladusa arquata. Next base: position 49,801,963 of record JAOTQP010000001.1, read on the forward strand.
TCTGCTGGACTTGGCCAGAATGTGGTTCTTTTCCCTCTGAGGTAAGGGCCAGGCTGTGTTAGATATTTGCCTGCCTCCCCTGTCTAAAGAAGGAATTCTGGTGATGAACTCAAGAAACACACATATAACCTAATAATTTAATTTTGCTCCTGCATCTGGTTCTTGGTTGCCTATCTAATGAGTCCCAGACAACAGGTATGACCAATTTTGAAAAACATGCCAGAGACACATATAGATTTATGCATTAAGTACTAGCTTTTAAAATCTTGTTTTAGTGATTGTAATTTCCTGTTGACTTGAAAAATGAGTGATCAGAATAAATCAGTTTTGTCTCATGTAAAATTTAGTGTTTATATCTGCAATACTGATTCAAGTTTTGCATCAGTCAACTATCTTTTCTTTAGTGGATATAAAATTTGGATGAAAGCTTAACTGAAATATTTAGTTCTTGTACCTGATAAAAATGAGAAAATACTTTTGGATTAAATTGTCATAAACATGGTAAAATAATAAGGAAATGTAAATTTGCTGTTCCATGACTCTTATTCTTAAACTTTGCCTCAAGGCTTACACCTGCTGTTGATTATATTTTTTCTATGGTTTCTCTTTGAAAATAGTTAGAAATAATTTTTAAATTGTCATTATTTTTGAACTTAAAAACGTACCTTTTTTAATTTGAAAAGGAAACTTTCCTAACACGTCTGGTCTCCTGCCATTTTCGTAAAATCACTTTTTATTAACTCAGTACTTCACATTACATTTATAGTGCATTTAGCAACAGAAAAATGGGGATCAGTACAGATCTTGCTGGAAAGTCTTAGGACTTTTTCCACCAGAGTATACTATCCCAGATGGATTTGTCATTCACAGCCTAGGCAGCTTTACTAATATCTAAAACAACATCTTTGAACTTCAGCACACTGTTTATTGTAAAGAACAGATAGTAAGGCCAAGGTGTAATAAATGACCATGAACTCAAGAGTCACAGATACTTTTAGTAGAACTTGAAAAGCAGTTCTATTCCTAGCCCAGTGGAATATCAAAAGTAGTAAAAACCACTGCGGTGGTTTAAAAGCAGCTGGGAATTAAACCCATATAAGCCACTCCCTTTCCCCTACCCCGTCCAGTGAGAGAGGGACGAAGGCAGAGAGTGTGGTTTGAGACAATAATTTACTGAAAGCAAACAGCTGGAATAAGAATGGCACAGTAACTGCAGCAATATTAATAACAAAAGTGTACAAAAGAGAACGTGGTTTACACACTAAAGGCGTCCACCACCTCAACTTAACTCTGTGTGGCCACTGAGATGAAGGCAAGGTCAGCAGGGGCATGCAGTTATTCCTGACAAAAAACAAGGGCACATCCTTCAGCATTGATGTGTATAGTGTGGAATAGCAATTTAACTAAACCTGCAGGTTCTAGGCTCCTCCTCCTGCAAGGAAACCTAGGACACTACCCTAGTTAAAGAGACTCTGAGCCAATATGGATCTTACTACTATAGGAGGAAGTTCACCTGCCCACACTGAGCCATACTGCTGAGCACTACCATCCTCTGTCAGGGATGTGTAGGGTATGTAGAACAGGAAAATAAACAAATTAAAGGATGACCTGGCAGTTTGGTAGCATGGAGAAGCAGTGCAAGCTGGCCTTATTTTATTTAGCAGTAATAGTTTGCACAGTGAGATAATATCACTTCTTAAATAAAGAATTTATGTTATAAAGTATGTGGTGAATGAATTGGAAATTGGAAAAGAAGTGTAGCTCAGTGGAGGTTAAACACTCACACTGAGGGGAGGAAAGGAAGAGGAGGAACCTGCTAATACAAAATAAGCAGGGGTGTCTCATTTAAACGAACTGAATAAAAATTATCAGCCATATTTCCCCTTTAAATTTGATGGATACTAAACAAGCTTGATAAATACACATCTATACCTCTAGCCTGTTTTTGAATACACTGCTTTGCCACTCAAATGGTTTGTTGTGTTGCTGATAATAGCAACAATGAGAATTGGGAGAAAACTTAGTTTTGAAGGGATTTAGAGAAAGGTTCTCTTGATAGGGCTTTTGGCTAATTCTCACATAAGAAATAAATTTTTCAGCTTGTCCTAATAAATATAAATTTGTGTTTTTATAATAGGAGGGCCACTACTGTTATGAAAAATATTTTATTCAGAAAGATAAAAGGAGAACTCAAAAAAAGGAGCACTCAGTTCCTCTTCCTAGTAAATGCATAGAGGAGAATTGTATTATAACCAATTCCATTTGGCAAAGCAGACATAAAAGCTAGTGGTCATTGCTGTGCCCTACCAGCTGACATTATCAGCAAGCTCTTTTGTAAAGTGCCTGAGTAAATGCTTTTTCTTTCAAATCCTCAAATCACTCTTGTTTCTGAGGGGTTTTTACAAACTCAGTTGAAAATTGTTAACTGATAGAAGTCATAGCTGTTGCCTTTTTATACAGCTTTTGTGTGAATAGTAAATACGATAAAGATGGGAATGAATGAAGC
>JAOTQP010000001.1:49804568-49821640 GCA_026413545.1 Cichladusa arquata
ATGAAGCTGCTGCTTTGTTTTACTAATAGCATAAATACATTAAAATAGAAAAGCTATTGTGGCCCCTTCCTAACAAGAACCATGAAGAGTTCTCCACCCACTACTTACTTGCTTCTGGTCAGCTCCATTCCTTTCTGGTGTGTGAGTGCAGAACTGCAGGCACTGTGATTCCTACTGAGTATGAACTAGGTGGCACATCTGACCACCAGCCTGGACTTGTGTTTTGCTATGACAATACAAACAGATGGCACATAAGATTGCCCAGGAAAGAGCACACTGAGGCTTAGCTGTTGCTTGTTCTGTTCCTAGGGGAAATCATACCAGCCTCCACAGCACTGTGGACTCCAAGAGACTGCATCCAGTTTTCTCTTGAAGAGTCACTATTTGAGAGAAACTCCAGTGGTAACTCCTTAATAGTTCAGTACCAGAATTCTAATGTAGACAGTTTGTATATGTCTCCAGGGCAATGGAAATGCCCTTTGTAATCCTAAGACTATGAATAAATATAAACTCTGAAAAATGGGAAAGATGAATGAGACGGCCATTTTCTGGGCTTTTTCAGATGACTTACAACAGAACCTTTTTTTATTATGTTGCAATAAAATTGACCCTTCTCTATTTTTTATTGTTAATTTAAAAGCAAGAAAGTACATTACTGCTTTGAAAGAATTCAGGAGACTGCCAAAAAAGAATCCAATGAACTTGAAAACCTTACTGATTTTCATCAAAGCCAGCCATGGGAGCAAATGGAACAACGTGAATGGATCCTTGATTTTACAGAGCACATGTAGTGTGATCTGGTACAATTGTATATATTCAAGCTCTAGGGATAATAGAAGTTATTGGCCAGTTGTTGTACTGGCAATATTCCCACAGTGCAAATTTTGTATCCATATCTATGAAAAAAATAATACTGTAGAAGCAGTGAGGTCCAGGAAGAAAAAACTTCACAATGGTAGTACTTAATTGAAAGAAGACATTTGGGAGAAAGAAATTGTGCCATAAAATACCTGACAAAGGTAGGTAGTATTGTAAATGGCCAATAAAGCTTAGCATATTCTAAACAATTATAGTTTAAAGTTGTCCATACATCTTCAGCAACCTGCTTACCTGATCATCATGCTGGTAGGTATTTCCATTTTCACATGACTCTTATTGCAATTCAAATAGGTAATCCAGCCAAGACCAATCACTGTATAAAAGATTGCCTACTAAAAACAACTGTGTTCTAATAATACACATGACAAGCAAGCAGAGTCCTTTAACAAGACAGTTGGGTTCAGGATTACTCAGTATATGTCTTGCATGTGCTGGTCTTGTCTGTGTGAATAGGTGGATTTTTTAAATGTGCAGATCCCCACTGGACACTCTGGTGTACATTTTGAACATGAGCTCTCGGAAGAATTAACCTAACACTTAACTCTGATCTACAATTCAAATTTCTACCTGCCTTTTAGGCAGTAGATCTCAAGTTTTGGAATTATTCCATATTCTATACAGGCGGCACTGTAAAATGGAGAAAATGCTCATCTTGGAAGGTGGAAGGCAAAATGCTACATTTAATATTTCAGTTCTTATCTACACTTGAGTTTTCTATGCTCTTTTTCACTGATATGTCTTAATATTTCATCCAGAAATTTTGTATTTGTATGAACATAGGGTTGATAATGTAGAGATGTTTTTGTTTGTGCTGAGCAGAGCTTACACAGAGCCAAGGCTTTTTCTGCTTTTCATACTGCCATGCTGGTGAGGAGGTTGGGGGTGCATGGGAGGTTGGTAGGAGATACAGCCAGGACAGGTGACCCCAAATGACCAAAGGGATGTTGCAGACCATATGGCATTATGCTCAGTATATAAAGGGCAGGGGTAAAGTAGGAGGAAATGGGGGGATGTTTGGAGTGAAGGTGTTTGTTTTCCCATGAATCATTACCTGTGCTGAGGCCCTGGAGATGGCTGAACATCTGCCTGCCCATGGGAAGCAGTCATAATTAAAGTAATTAAAGTTTAACTTTGCTTGGGTGTGCAGGTTCTGCTTTACTACTTGAACTATCTTTAAGTCAATCTATGAATTTTCTCACTTTTGCTCTTCTGATTCTCTCCCTGACCCTGCTGCTAGGAGAGTGAGTGAGCAGCCACATGGTGCTTGCTTGCTGGGGTAAAACCACAACACCTTAACTGCCAAATACCTAAGAGAGTATCATCTATTTGTTAATGAACTCTCTTTATTTATATATGCTACACTCCTGGAGGCAGTGTTGGATGGTGAGAAGCATACAAGTTGTGACTGTATATCACTGAACCCTAAGTGGCTTTCTGTGTTGATTCCTCAGTTGAATAGGTGTTCACTCAAGGGATAAGACATTTGTATGTCTTTTTATGTCCCCTAGGTCAGCCCAAATTTATTTATTGCTAGTGTCCAGTAGGACATTTTGAATCTCAGAAGGCTGAAAAAAAAAATTGTTATCTCTTTTTATTCTTAATGTGGTTATATGTACTTGAAAAAGTGCTCAGAAAAATCTAGGAGAAAGATCCTGTGTGGGTATGTCATCCTTGATTCCAACCTCTTTCACTGATATGGAAGTAGATCTTTGAACTGATCTGAGCAGTTTAAAATGTTTTTTGAATGTTAGTCATAATACAATCAAGCAATGGATCACCTGGTATCAAAACCCCTGCGCTCTTCCCATGCTCATCTATCATTTTTACAAACTGCTACAGGAGGAAAAACTTCCTATTTGAACTTTAAAAAATATATATGCAACTCATGAATTAGTTTGATTTGCTTTGGATTTATTTTGTCATCCAGAGCATGTGACATCTTTGTGGCTTATTTCAGTAGTTATTTTATCAAATAATCAGACTCCACTGTATGCTGTTTAAACTTGCTCCCATGACATACTACAAATCTCAGTTCTCCTATCAGTAAAGGTTGCTCTTGGTCCTAGTGGAGTCTATTTCTGTCAGCAAGGAAGGCTCTCACATCTCTGGGGTGACATTAATGATCAGTGTTCTGGCTCACATGGGCTCCTACCAGCTGACCTGTGTAGGTGAATTCCTGTCAGCTCAGGTGAGGAGCATCCTGTGGCTCACAGCCTTAAGCAGTGAGATCAGATTTCCCAAATCTGTCTGGCAGCTCTAAGGTTCAGCCTCCAAACCCTAAGGACAAAAAGATGTAGCCTCACATCAGCATAACCTATCTTTTGGAAGGCTAGGCTTTCACACTGAATAAATACAAAGACAGCTGGGTATTGCTTCATTTCAAGGGAACATTAATATTAACCAACAATGGAATCCCACTGGGAATGTATGGCTCCTGTTCAAATTCCAAATCAAACTGTTATGGCTGATGCTGAGCATTAAAATATAAAATAAATCTGGTTACAATGCATTGAATGTACTAGATTGAGAACTTATGATAAGGGTAAAAAATTGCTGCTTTGAGTGCATATCTGAGACTAAATCAGTGAAGTAATATTCTTGAAATGAATATGAGGTTTCAAATAGTTAGTTATAACCACAATATACCAATTTATAAAAGTGGTTCAGTGCAGGATCTTGCAGTACAAGACAGTGGAGCCTTGTCACTTATTTTAAATTTCATTGAAATATTTCATTCTCAGAATCAGTATAATATCACAATACCAAATCATGAATGTTTCTTACATTATTTTACATTCAAAAGTCTCTTCCTTTTTTGCCCCATTGGTATTATTTCTTCTTAAATGCCTCTGCAGTACAGAAATGAAGAGTACATCTATCTCCTTATTAGATGGACTACTTAATCCTGCTAGATTTGCCAAATTATAAAGTAAGGAGTAAAATGTATAACAGAGTGAAATGATTGGATATCATAGCTGAGCAAGTAGCAAAAAATACTTCCTATGAATAGTAATTAAATTAGGATACAAACATAATCAACACCATTTTATGAAAACTTGCCATGGTAATTTAATCCTTAGAATTTACTATCCAGAACACTCTAAAAAGTGTGATCTCAGATGAAATGCTTGGATTGTCTGTGGAAGTAAATTTTGATTACATCTTGATTGTACAAGATGTGCTTTACAGTTTGCACTGGCCTGAATAATATGAATTGCAAATATCCTAAGCAGCTACAATACAAATCTGCTCTGTCAGAGACACTGAATTCACCTAAAGGATGACCTATTTCCAGCTCACTAGCTAGTTCACACTTAATCTTTGTGTGGACACCCCATGTCAGCTGGCTAACACTACTTCAAAGATGAGGCAAGATCCCAGTCCTGATTTTTTTTAATGCTATGGCACTTTTACAGCAGGCTAAGCCATGGATCTTTACTGGTCACTAATGGAATCCACATAGAGAAATAATTTTAAAAGTTCTTGGCATTCATATTGTCTTTGGCAATGATCATCTTCATTTATCTGTGTTTGAAGAATTGCATTTCCCTGTTGTGCTCTGTGGGGAATTGTTGTAGGAGTGCTTTGTAGTGCATGGTGGAAAAAGCATCCAAGCTCTGACACTTTTTTCCTTATCCTGCTATCCACTAGTAAGCTGGATGAAAGGAATAGTGTGTATAGGAAAGGAAAAAGAATTGGAAAGAAATGGAAAGAGCTGATAGAGCTTTATGGAAGGCATAACTTTCCAAGGCAGGGTTATTACCTAGGACTTGTAGGCTTTGGACATCAGAAACCATTTTCAACATACAACTCTCAACTAAAATTTTTCATATTGAGTCACCCTCAGTTTTCTCCCTTGCTCCCAGTATTTTGTTTCCAGAAAATAGTTGCTTAAAAAACCCAGAATAAGGTCCAGAAATGCAAAAATACCACAACCCAACTCCTGACATGGCAGATAACTTCTTACATTACTGGCCTTGGTATGAAAGGTGCTCTTTTACAATGTTCATTTACAGATACATCTGTACTCTCTCAGATACAAAAAAAAGATAGCATCTTCATTTTGGGGCTTCTTTCTCAGAGCTTCTTATGCCTTATGTCTTCCAGTTATGATCTAAAGGAACCACTTATATTTCTAAGTGAGAGGACAAGGCATCTGTTCCAAGCAACGGGCCTGGTATCATCTCCGGCTTGTTCCCTTTTCTGTTTTCAGAATTTAGCTTTCACTAGGACAAATGTGCCTAAGGAGGGTGGGTGCAAGCCAGGTGATGCTATCATCCCAGGTATTGGTCTCGGGTGTTCTTATAAAATAATTGGTAAATATATGGCCAGTTCTGCTTTCCCAGTAGCACAGACTCCTACATATTATTATTACCTCCTCTACCCTCTGTTATGTTCATTCATGGAAGGAAGGTCTTCTATCATAATCTTAGCTCAACTGTTTTGACTCTTCCTCTAGTTGGCGTGTTTGCATAATGACTGTCTCATTCATAAAAAACAACAGGCTGACAATGGAGTGTCATCTGTTGTTTCGTGTCTGATTACGAGTTTTTTTTCCCAAGTTCCATATGGAAAATAAAATATGCTCATAGTAACAAGAATCTTCTTATGCCTCACTCTACCACACTGGAACATATGCAAAATCTTTCCTCTTACTGTTTAGTGAGTAAAAAAATATCAAAAGCTGGTAATTCAAAGGCTCAGCAGTCCAAAAAAATTCACAAGTAATTTGGAATTACAATAAACCTGAGGCTTGTTATAAAATCTACTCTCCAACAGCAAGAATAAAAGGGAAAACATTTCAACCAAATTTTTCCCTGCGAATCACTCGCTCACCTTTGGCTGTATTATTTATTTTTCAGTGATATTTCATTTTAAAAATACAGTTTCCTCATTCATTTTTCAAAAGGAGCAGGAAAGTACTCTCCAAGATGTTAGTGTGGAATCATCACATATACATGTCCAAATAACAAATGAAAATACTTAAAATATTCTAAATGGGGGTAATGGCAATGGGAATTCTTAAAAATGTACCACAAAATTCTTTGTAAATGTTCCATTTATGTTATGTGCAGGCATTTGAAAGCACATTTATTTTTTGCAAAAGACTGTGCATCGCAACCTTCTAATCTCTCTGAGTTTTCATTTCTTTAATTTCTTTAATTTCTCCACATGCTACTTGCTTTAGTGACTTAATTAGGAGACCAAGGTCTAGATTTCAACATAACTTGGATGTGATGTAGACCTGGTGGCATTACTAAGACCACTGGAACTGGCTTGCCAGTCTTTCTAATCTTAGTCATAGGAAAGTAAGCAGGCAAATCTTCAGGATCTGCCAACTAATCCCACTTAACCTTTGTTAATTCTATTAAATTTCACCCCTTAATCATCTTGCTGTCAGCTTCTACATTTTCTGTGGCATTGTCCTTTAAGCCTGAATCTTCCCTTCCTTTAATCACAAAACCTCCAAGCCTCTGTTGAGGAGTCTCAAAAATTCTTTGCCCTTGTTTCTTGTATACTACTATGGGGTAATAAACTCCTTCTAACACTACACTCTTCTGTTCCAGTTTCATTCTCATGAAATCATATCCCCTGGAAAAAAACCCTAAAATTGTTACGGAATTATCTCTGAAAATATGTAATCACCAAAGCTATCTCAGCCTAATTCTGTTTTTCTTGGTATCAATCCTTATCACGAGGACATTCTTCTATTTGCTTTAGAGTGATATATATGGGATTCCACTGACTGATATCCCAATTGCAAATGTTCTCCTCACACAAGTGGGGGACAACACCTCTGCCCAGACTTTTCTGACAGGAGTGCTACATCCTCTTGGCATATTTTAAACTGGTATTGCTCAGCTTTTGGCTCACCCTCAAGTGAAACTCCACCTGTCTGTTCTTGATGATAAAAGGGCAAAACCTGAATCAGCCTGGAGAAATTATTTAGTCCCAGCTTTGCTGAGACCCTGCTTATTGAAACAGTTATTGTTTTTTATTGAAAATAAATTTTTTTTGAGATCATACAAAAAGTCTTTATTGAAGCTAGCATATGTTATTTAAATCACAGTCTAGTGGATATGCCTGATTTTGTTAATTTCTTATGAAACTCTGATAGGACTCTGGAAGGTCCCCAACAGGACGAAACATCATTCTAAGCAGGGAGCCATGTAAAATCATAGATTTGTTAAGGCTACAAAAGATCTGCAAGATCATCAAGTCCAACCAAAATAGCTAATAAGAATCTTTGAGGAACTGTGAACTCTGGACTGAGGAAAATAATCACTCTTCACACATTGTGCTAAATATGTAATTATTTTCTTGCTGTAAAATTCAGGATAGTCTTTTCCAAAGTGAAACACAGGAACTCACTTTTGCTTAAGGATGGACTAACCTTGGATTTTGGAGAGTTAACCTCAGACCCCTGTTTTTCCTGCTTGTATTTGGACTCTGAGTTTAGAGACTGGTTTTTTGTTACCCAGAGATGATTCTTAACTTTGGTCTATGCCTGCTATCGGGCAGGATTACCTTTAGCTCCTTCTGTTCAGTGTTTCAATTGAAGACTTATATTGCACTTGGTACAGGAATTGAGGCATGGCACTTCAGGTAAGTGTCCTACCAAGCTTCACACAAACTTCTTTCCCTCTTCCTCAGTAAAAGATCAGAACTCTCCGAGTCAGATTTTGAGAAACCTTCTAAATCTGAAGTCTGAACCCAGCTGCAAGGTTGCTCAGCTAGTTGGTTTTGTAAGAGCCCACTGGCACAAGACAAGGACATATCTGGCATGGTATGAACACCGAGTATTTCAGTGTCAATTTTGAAGACCTCTGCAGTATGAGTATGGCACTTAGGCATTCATAGGGCAGCAGAAGATAATTTTGCCCACTGTTAATACAGAAGAAATGGTTATCATCACGCTGCCTAACTCCTCAGCTTAGTTCTGGGAGTCAGGCTGTCACCCTGGAACCTCAGATGTTTGCCCCAAGGCCAATGCCAAGCATCACTGAGTTTCACTGATAGCTCATGAACACCTTTGGGCCTTGCTATTTTACAGCTGAGAACTAAGCATGGGGAAAAGCACTATGAAACCCCAGAAAATTAATGTCTTTAGATGTTAAATTAATGCAAAGACTCCAAATATATGGATACTTAAAAACTCTACTTCCATGCTATAAGTGAAAGCCTTTCACATCTTACTGAAATACAAAGGACCTGAGAATTACAGGTTGCCTGCTGCTTTGTCTCCTTCTAAATCTTCCAGCTATTAAACAAAACGTAAGAGACCATGTCTTCATAAAAAACAGTTCCTAATGGTCTCAACACCTCAATTTTTTTCTCTCTGACCTCTGCCAGGATTTAGGCAGAAGGTTATTAACAGCTGATGGGGCTACCAGTATCTCCTGTTTTAGCAAGACAAGGTTATTCAAATGTTAATGGTCTTGTTCAGTCTCTCTGGCTGTGGCTGCTTTTGCCCATAAAATGAAAGATTTAATTCACACTGGAGGTTTTGGTCAGAGGTGAAGTTCAGAAAATCAAGCAGAATTCATAATTATACAGACACAGATTCCCTGAGCTGTCTCAGCCACTTCAGCTGCCATGGCCTTATCTTGCAACATCACCCAGGTGCATTTGTGAACTCTCTCTCAAATACTATCATCCCTTAGTCAGTCTTAACAATACACTTTCTATTGTAATTTAAGCTCAAGTGGCTTTATTTCAACAAGAGTTGAGCTGGTGAGAGCTGTGGAGTGTAGATTTTTTTACAGCAACTTTGCCCTGGGAGAAAATAAGGAAGCCAACTAGAATCTTTCCCTTTTTACCAAGAGTGTGATAACTGAGCGATTTCAAAATTATGTATAAAATGTTACTGTACTTATTTGCAAACAGAAGGATGTCAGTCTGCCACGAAACCAGGAACTGCAATGTCAACATGCTGTAGGGAAATATGAATAGTTGATAAGAACAGGTGTGCATGAAAGAGGTGTGACATATTTTTCTCTAACAAAGTTGTGACAATATCTTTATCATTCATTTGAACAAGCAAGCACACACATGCATACACACATGTTTTTCACCTACTTTTTTTAGAGATAGATTACCCACTGAAAATCTGCATCTAACTTGGGAATTTAATTTTTGAAGTATTAACGATATTTATTCAGATCTGCCTCTCTTAAATGTGATTTTTATTCAAGGCTTGAAATGGCTTTTCCCCTGCATATGTTTTAAAGGCTCAGGAAGATGCATTAAATTTTAAATAATAAATACTGTATCTATGATAAGTAATTTGAATCTGCTGGTGACTGAATGCCATTTCTTTCAAATGTCACCAGTCTTGCTTGTAAGCAATTTGTTCAAGTCTTCAGCAGGTATATACAGCATTAAGAGTTCTGATATAGCATTAAGAGTCTGTGACAGCTCAGGCTTAGTATGACTAAATTATATTTGATACTGAGAAGAAAGTCAGTACAGCATGGCTGGAGCAGAGAAAAGGAAGAGAGAAAATATCGTAGCTTTCTAAAAACTGCTATTATTGTTACGATTTGGGGAATGAAAATGGCACCTCCAAACCTGAAAGCAGGGATCTCTATGGTGAGTGCTGAAGGGCCAAGATCTTTCCTTCTGAAGCCTGAATAGTGTACTTCAGTATAAAGAAATCTTGTCTGAACAATTTTGGTCTTGCAAGAGCTAAGCTGGGAAAAGTTAGTTGGTAGTGATTGTGTAGTTTGAAAAACTTCCACAGTCCACTTCAAGATCAGTCCCTTGGTGGAGTCTTGGGAAGCAAAGGAATAAAGTGTTTTATGGAGGAATAATAATGGGAAGAGGCAAATCACATAAAAAAAAAATTAAGGATGTCCCAGGGGGCACCCTACAAAAATATATATAGAGACAAGTGTCTCACCTTCATTTTAAACAACCTTTTCCCAAGTTTTTCCTCGGTGGCATAACATTTATGATGGTTCCTCTTCCCCCAGCAAAAATCTGATAAATGGAAGTTTCATTGGTAGATATATGATATCCTTCTTAAAGTAATTCAGAGAAACACAATGGGGTTGTAACAATGTTAAAAAAAATTCCAATGTTACCTTTGTAATTAAAAAAAGTAGAAAACATCTATTACTGTGAAACAGTTATTTTACAATTAATTTTGGTGGGGATGAGGAGGATAAATATGTTTTTGTCACTGGCTTGGCAAATCTTTAAGCTCTCCACACTTCTGTGGTAGCATTTTCTTGGGATACATATGTGAAACACACCATTTACTGATCCATGGCTGCGGTGACAGTGGGAATGCTGCACTAGAGAGAGCTCAGATGTGCTCTGGCCATGTCCCAAGTCACAGCAGGCAATCCTCTTCATACCGTGTGTGTCTGCATGAGTGACTGATAACTGCAGCTCGGTTGCTGAGAGCATTTGTTAGGTACAAAGAGAGAGCAGCACTACAGTTTTACTCTACTGTCTAATACATGATTTCAACATGTTTGACATGAGGCCAGAATGTTTCACTTTCTGCTATGTCAGGAAAAGACCATGCGAGATGGAAGGCAAATGGCATCTATGAAAAGACCCACCAGTGTTAATGTAGCAAGCATTCAAGCTCTGACTTTGGTCAGAACCCAGGGCTCACTGCATTAACTCACAGATCTTAACGTGCTTCAATTCAAGAAATGTCAGACAAAAGGAGAAGCCATGACCAGAAAATACAAATTTTGGAGAACTCACAGCTCCTTGAGACCAGCTCTCCCTCTTTCCTGCCAGAGAACTCAGGAATCTTTGACTTTAGAAAAAACAGTTGGCTTATTCCAAGACTCAAGATGGTGAATTTCGCAAATATTGTGCACACTTCTTGCCAGTTTTACTGCCACTGACTGTACAGCCTCTAGGATAGCTACATAGATTAGCAGTGGGCAGGGGAAAGATACTGCCAAGAGCTTTCCCACTGGTGGAAATGCCATTGTTGCTATTGAATATAGAGGATTTGAAAAGTCATTCTAATGTGATAACTAGTAAGCAGCTTGAAATTTCCATGCATGTAGAAAATGAAATAGAAGTTGCACAGTCAAGAAAGCTGTTATCATTAATACTTTCCAGCCAAAGCCTTGTCCTCAAGGAACACAGAGACTCCCTCTGCACTGCAGTCATAGTTCAGGGAAAAGTGACAGAAAAGTCCACGCTGTTCTCAGTTTATGTGCCAAGACTGATGCAATGATGAAGAAAATGTTGAAGTCAAATAGCAGGAAGAGGAGAAATACTTCAATGTCTAAAATCAAACAATTTATATATGAGACTATCTGTCTTGATTTGAAAGACAGGTGTTTGTTAAGAAAGGCAGAAGCCTCTCTTGAAATGGACAATGTAAACCCCTTCCCTCCAAATTATTATAATTTTTAAATTAAGGAGCTTTCAGGCAAAGATATGGGAATAGGAATAACCGTTCTTTACTAGGAATAAAAATAAAAGAAAAATACAGAAATACAAAAAACCCCAAACCCAAAGCACTGACAGAGTCAGAATACAACCTGACACCCCGTCAGTCAGGGTGTTGGTAGCAGTCCCATTAAATGGTGGCTACAGTCCTCCTGCAGTGGTAGATGTGGTTCAGCTGAAGCAGTGGTTCTGTAGAAGGGTGCAGTTTTCCTCTGAAGGCCCAGGGATGATGCAGAAAAGTCTGATTTTCCTCTGGAAGTGGAAAAAGGCTGCTCTGATGTTCCAAATCTCAGATTTTATTTAGGTAGGAAATGCTTGGCTCCTTCCCATGGGTGGGGCATCTCACAATGGGATGATGTAATTTTATCAATCATGCAGTGGGATTCAATGGCCCATTAACAGAAGATATCTTCCTGGACAGAGGATTTGTCATGGAAAAGATAAAGAACACTGCCCCACCTGGTTTTAACAGATGGTGATAGAATACATACTTTTGGTTAAATCCTGCTTTGCAAGCCAAGACACTGCCCAATCATCTTGACTTCAATTCAGCCCCCTGAGACTGTAAGCTTACAGCACCTGTCCTTGTTCATTGCATGCCCTGTGATCAGCACACTGCCTGTGGCTGTGTCCTGATGTGGGACATGGCAGGGGAAGGCAAAGCAGCTCTCACATCAGCTGGAGAGAAGGAGGATGCAGCTTTGATGAGACTGCAGCAGCAAAGAGCCATCTTAATTGCCTAGAAGCCCTTATCAGGAGGGGCTGAGAAGATCCACTGCATCACACACAGTCTAAACTCGGTCATATCGAATCACCATGACCTGACACTGATAAGGAATTCTCTAGCCACCAGAGATGAAATCCATAAGGCTTCCAAAGCATTAAGCCACACTGCCCATGACTAAAAATGAAATTCCTTCCAGTGCAAAGCATGCATCTCTGCTTCACAAGCTGGCTGAAGATTAACAGTTTCAAAGCCTCTTTGCTTGAGCTTCCTGAGCCTTTTAAGAAACTCACAGAGTGAGAAGACAGACTATCATTCTTCCAAGGCAAAAGTTCATTTCAAGCGAACATGCTGTGAAGGAAGAATATTTCATCGTATTTGGGCTGACCATAAAATAGGTGATTGGCTGCAGCATTCAACTGTGCAAGTCCCTGCAGCAAATCTGGAAGAAACCAGCCTTTCAGAAGACACAGTTGATGGGTCTGAATGATGGCACTGCTACTGAATTGTATATTTTCTACAACATTTCCAAATACTTTTAGCAGCCTTGATTTTCAATCAAGTCCTTTAACATTCATTGAGAGAGACACAATGCTGTAATAAGGCCTTAAGGTTATAAGAGTAGCACTATCAAAGAGCAATTTTGTCTCATTTTTAGAGCTGTTTGTCATTCCTCTTCAGTCAAAATTTACTGGTAAAAAGTCAGTTTTTATAAGTGTCTGTCATCCTGTGAACCCCTCCTAACATTAGGTGATTATTGACTAATCTGAAGATCTCATAAAGGACATTTAAGGATGTGATGGTTCAGCCAAGTGCCTGAGTCCAGCCAGCAGACAGGCAGAGATGTGTTCCCAGCAGGCAGACACACACAGGGCACACCCTTGCTCCAGATCCCCACGTGTGTGAGCCCCAGCTGCACAGACCACACAGACATCGGAGCACACACACAGCACAGGCAGCACCAACCTCCTTCCCTGCTCCCCCAGTAGGATGGAGCTTCATGAGGGAGGATATACAAGCACACGTGTCGAGTGGATCCCTCCATCAGCCATATCCAGACATTTGGTCTACCCAGTAGCTGCCCTCTGGCAGTGTCCTCAGTCACTGGGAAGCAGCCTGAAGGACAATCTGGAGAGCTGCTCCTGTCGAATCACATTGAACCACAGGAATGATGGGTCTCCTGGAGGAGTCCTGAGAGGGGCTGGGACAAGGCATTCCTTCCTTGGGAGTACTTGATTGGGGTTCCCACCTGGGATCAAGCCCCTGGGATTAAGCCTGGCATGGTACTGTTTGGGGCTGCCTCCTGCCATTGTCTGTCTAAGCTCCTTTTGTAGTGGTGCAGATGAGCCTTATCACATAACCTAACCCAGCTGTGCCAGTATGCAAATCAAAATTTAATTATGCACTTCAGCTTAAGGAACCAGTATGAATGGCGAGCTATTTCTGAATGTGCACTGAGCAGTGGCAGATTGTAAAGAAATCAAGAGCTGAACTTGTAGTGATGCAACAAGAGGTAAACTAGCAATCAGTTTATATGTGTACGAATTTTTTGGTTTTGTTTTTGAATTTTGAATTTTTTGTTTTAAATATATATATATTTAAAGAGATTTCTCCATCTCTTAAGAATTCTGACATCTTTAGATGATACTGCCTAATTCCAAATCTGCAAGACCACACTGAACTAAAACCTAATTTCTGGACAGCCTCAAGATGATCCTGTGTGGTCCATGTTTCTACTGTGAGTCATAGTGAGGTATGCAGTAGCAATGAAATTTCCTGAGCTGTCTGGGACACCTGCACAGGTGTGGTAAGTATGACTAACAACCTGCAGGATGTCTGTGATCCTCTGGAAGGACAGCAAAGGGCATCCCAAACAGCACTAAATATCTGCATTTGGATATTTGAATTAACAACTACCTGCTTCTCAAAAGAACAAAAGTGAAGTTTAGAGTGCCATGAGGTTAACTATAGGTGTCTGCTTCAGGATAAGGTGAATAACTTGGAGACAAGAGTCCATGAACTGACAACGTGTGGGATAGCAAAGGGCACGAAGACAGGTGACACCCATCTGGGTGCATGGACACTGAGAGACACAGCAGGACCTGGGAATTGCCAATCTTTTGGATAATGAAGGAGATGAAAATGTGTAATGCCAGCAAGGTGGGTGGACACAGAGTGAGCCAAGAGCCAAAGACTCAGGAGGAAGAATGAGACTGGCATGTGGAAGTGACTGTGAGGGCATAAAAGCCCAGGAATTTTATTTTCTTCCTTTGCTGGGAGTCCCTCCATGGAGGAACCAGCTCAGGCTGTTTCTGTGTTACTGTGCTGTGAATAAATGGTTTTATGGAATGAGCCACCTGAGACTCTGCTGCAGGAAACCTGGGGCTGAGCTGCTGAGTAAGCCTGGTCTGACTGTGTGAGTGGGGTGTGTGGGGAGCAAAGCAGGGAACCCAATGAATCACTGGAGTTTCCCATGAAGTGAAGGGGCTTCAGTCTCAGCAAAAATTCTCTGGTGTTGAGAGTGTGAGTGCCAGAGAGCCTCTTGAATGGTCAGACAGGGAATTTTCCTTAACATGGCAGATATTACACAAGATCTGCAGATGTTCTGTGCATTTTTACAATAGTGACCAGCGGCTGAAGAGGTCACTTAGACCATTTTCAATGGTGCCTGAACTGATTTTCAGTTCCTAATTGTCATTAGCTCACCTAAACTATAGACATTTAGTTAATTATCCCTGATCTAAAATATTAAGAAGAAGAAGCATGGTGGAGTTATTTAGATAAATTTTACCAAGCATACAACAGCAAGTTAGTTATCTTCTTGGGAAAAAAAAAAAAAAAAAAAAAAAAAGAGTTTAAGCGATAGCCTGTTTCCAGTTGTATAGAAACCTCCTTGATGGCATTCAAAAAAGCATTGCTAAAAATGAGAAATAGTATAAAAAGCAGCACAAAGAGGAGAGAGTAAAAAATAGTAAAACAACAACATTAAGAATGAAATATAGCAGCCTAAAGGAGGCCTACGTGAATGCTGGATATGGACTTTTTCAAGGGCATGTAGTAATAGGATAATTTGGAATAGATTTAGACTGAAAAAGTATTGATTTAAATTAGATATCAGGCAGAAATTCTTTACTGTTAGGGTGGTGAGGAACTGGAACAGGTTGCCCAGAGAAGTTGATGGTGTCCCATCCCAGAGAGTGCTCAAGGCCACTGAGCAACTCAGTCTAGTGAAAGACTTTCCTGCCCATGGCAGAGGGGTGGCAGCTAGATGATCTTTGAAGTGCTTCCCAGTCCAAACAGTTCTATGATATGGTATGATATGACATGGTATGATAAGTAGAAACATGCAAGATTATAAGGAAACTTCTATAAACATAGAAGTAGAACATAAAGACAAGGAAAGCGTTTATTACAAAACAGGGAAAGACAGTGAATAACAGGAGGAGCAGAAACATTCAGTGTCTCCTTTGCATTTCATAATTGAAACCTGAAGTGTGATTTAGTATGTAACGGGACGTGTTTTAACAGAGAGGAAGAAGAACACAGCAGAACCAAGAAAAAAGAGCCTAAAAAGTAGTTAGGTCTATCACATTATCCATTCATAAGCACCTCAAAGCTTGCCTCCAGTGGTTGGAAATCCAGCTGAAATAGACTCTGAAGCACTGGATACACAGGCATTTGAGGGGCACCCTGTTATAGACTAGGAAGTATGAGTGAACCTGAGATTCTGTAGAGGTAAATGTATCTTGAGCTGTGTTAGAGGAGCATTAATGTATGACAAGGGAAACAGCAACTACCCTGTAGTTAGTGTTGGTAAGGCTCAGTTAGAGCATTGTGTCTGGTCATTGTGTCTGGTTATTGTATCTGGTTATTGTACTTTATGAGGTATGTAGAAGAATTTGATAGAAACCAGAAGAAAGCACACAGCATGATAAAGGGCTGAGAAATGTGCTAGCTTCCTTTTATGGATTTTTTTCACTATGGAAGGACTAAAAGAAACCCTTAATTTCTCAAACACGATGGTTTTGGTAAGGTTTGAGATGAAAACCCTGCTGTAAGGACAGGAGATGTGAGCCATTGAGACAAGCATCAAAGGATTACCGTGGAAGCCCCTTCATTCCCAGCTCTTGAGCAGAGACTGTACCACAGTCTGTCAGGAGTGCTGTGGTCAGTGCCCAGTTTAACCAGAGACACAGCTGGTCTAGTGGATCACAGCATGCTGCCTGCAGCCCTGGCTCCCTGGCTCTGCATGGGCTTTGGTTGCCTTGCTGCAGCAAAAATAAGGGAGCCAATTAATGCTGTTTGGGATGCAGCCACTTCCCCACTAGGAATTGGATGAAGAGTAAGGCATTTCATACAGGCCACTAAACAGCTGTCAGGTGGTAGCAGTGCTCAGTTGCTACTGACCTGGGCTGCATTTATATTTTAGTGACTTGCTGTGAAAAGCTCTATAAGCCATTATCAATCCCCTGGGCAATCAGCCCCTGTTTTAGAGTTCCTTGACAAATGAGATTTAGCTTCCAGAGAAATGTTGCTAGGTAGCACCTTTTTATTCCTAGATATTAACTTGTCACACCTCCCATTGTCACTCTTTTCACTCGACATAGCCATATAGATACTAACCAAGAGAAAAAGGAGACAAAAGGGAAGGTATTTTACTACAATGTGGTTTTATGTTGTTATCATAAAAGAAGATTTGAATTGGCCTATTCAAACAAAGAGGGAAGTATATACAATGCTCTAATGTTGTGAAATTACAGGGAGTATTTAATTTTCATGAAAAGGTGTGTCCTTTAAAAATTATCATTAGAAGTATGTGTAAGTATGGTTTGAGATTTTCAAGCTTTCTGCTGGGAGTCCTTCTGTTTTATTGTTTTGTAGAAGGCTTATAATACCACTCTGTCTACTTGTTGCTGACACTAAACATGCAAAAAAAGAGAAAAATAAATTACTCCTTTTCTCCCACCCTCCCCCCAAAAAAGAGTTTTTGACAGATTTTTGACAACAAATAATTAACTAAAAAAAAAAATTTGTGCTCATT
>JAOTQP010000001.1:49833117-49871286 GCA_026413545.1 Cichladusa arquata
ACTTCCCTGAAACTTCCCTGAAACTTCCCTGAAACTTCCCTTCCCTTCCCTTCCCTTCCCTGAAACTTCCCTTCCCTAGTCTCGTATACCAAGTTATTTTCCTCACTTAAGTGATTTGGAGCACTGCTGTGCATGAGGACTCTGATTTTGCTTTCCTTGCTGGTTTCTAATTGTTCTGACCATTTTCAGCCCATTTACAGAAAGGTTCTTTATGCCTCATTGTAAATAGCTACATAGTGGTGTATTATACCGATCTCAATTCAAGCCCATCTACACTGATATGTAGATAGTACTGAATGTTGGCAATAGGCCACACTAAAGGGTGAAAAGAGAAAGACAGGTTGTCAGTCAAAATGTTGATTACATACCAAGTATTAAAACAAACAGCTGATGATAACTGTGATGATAGCTGTGCATTAAATTTAATATTAAGTCAAACATGATGAATATAATTTGGCAATCATTTTTATGTAGAAAATTTGCTGTAAGAAAAATCCAAATTATCACAAGCTGTTATGAATCCACCTCTTTTCCTAAACCTTAATATTTAGACCACAGGATCTGCAATATAGATGTTGAAGTAATAAGAGAATTAATGCATTAATGCTTTTGCATCAGTACTTCAAAGCACTTTGCAGCAACATAAAGAATGTTAATAAAAATTAATTACCTTGTATATATCAAAGAAATTATACAACCAAACCCATTGTTTTCAAATGATATCACAGCTACTCCAGAACCAACAACTGGGCTAATGTATTATAACCATCAGGAAAAGACACCTCTCATCCTTTTATGTCAGGTCCCTTCATCTGCCTGAGTATTAGAAAGAAATTAAGAATGCCTTGTCTTTCTTCTTACCAAAACTATAGATGAGTGAAGAAAATTATTTTACTAAAACGTGTCCTAGTCCTTCTCAGAAGTTTTTGGTGGACGACCTTAGTAGCAATTCAGTTTTTCTTCTGTTTGCTTAAATAACTAACATCTCCACTTAGGCCCAAGTAAAATAATATTAATCAGAAAGAATTTTGAAGATCCTGCAGGATAGATGTATGGTTTTCCGATATATCAGCGCTTTCTTAACTGTTATCAAAAACACAGACTCACTTTTTGTGAGAATTTTTCTTCATGCTGAGAATACTTCTTGCAGTTCTGTTTGGTAAAAATGAAAACTCAGGAGAGTGACTGACATCTTTCTTACTCAAATGCAAGTCAGTGCTGTCTGTCCAAGGCATCTTATAGTGCTTCCCCAGGGAACACCACATTTGCTCCAAGACAGCGATCTTTTGGCACTTCACCAAGTTTTCTAGGAATTCATTTCTTGTCGGGAGGTCATAACATCCCTCCACAGTAAAGTTCTGCAGGCATGACAAGACTGTCAGCTGCAAGGGTCAACTTGCTAAAGCAAGGAACAGAAAAACAAGGCTATGAAATTCCTTCCCAGAGAATGCAACAATTGCTTCTCAGATTTTACCCCCCCCCCATTCTTTCACTTCCCACCAAAAATGTAAGCATCAAAAAAAAAAGTCTCCTCTCTTCTCTCTGCACACTTTCACTATTCACACCAAGCTTAGGAGAGGCTACCCAACTCAGACTGTTACAGGTTAAGTAGTAGGTGGGGTATGCAATACATTGATTCACAGGCCTTTACACAGCTAGAACCTCATTCTGCAGCCAGTGAGCTCCTTTGTTTTCCTTGTATACTTGCGTGAACTGCCAAGAGATTGAGTCTTTTGGACAGATATCTCCTTAGCTGTGTATCAAAATGTCCTTGGACATAATAACTGAATTAATATTTAGGGAAAAATGTGACTTTGACTGGTAAATGATCAAGATCTGTATGTATTGAATGATGAAAATCTTGGATCATGTGAAGACAGAAACGTGCATTAGTTGAAAGTGTACATGAAGGAGGGCTGAACAAAGGAAAGATTGCATTTTCTCAATACTGCAAAAAATGAGAAAAAAGTACCTACTTCACAGAGAGAAAAGAACAAACAGATGTGTTTGCAGAATGTCCATTTAAAATAAGCTGCATCTCTTGGTTTTCAGTTCAGTGCCTTCTTGGATGCCCACATGGATGTTGCTGGAGCTTTGTATCAGAGAATGTCAGTGACACTGCTGTCTTGGCTGTATCCTGGCTCCATGCACAGAACCACTTTTTTCCACTTCTGAGTGCACACTTTTACCACCTAATGTTATTGAGGTTTGCTGTCTGAATTTTTCAGCCTGAAATACTGGCTTTCTCATTAGAAACATCTTTCTCATTAGAACAAGACAATTCTGCCTGTGTTTCCTGTCCTGTAATTCAACTTTGTTGCTTATCTGGTTATTGCTATATTACTGGCCAGTTTACTGTAGAGACAACTTGACCAAATTAACTCCTTTTCTAAATAATTTATTAATAAACTCAAGAGACTTCTCAGATGACACAAATGAACTTTATTAGCATAATGTGAATAATTCAGCACTTTCTACAAAAAGAAAAGGCTTAGGAAATACAGAATAAGGATGCTATCTTGCCAACTTTTGTAGCTAGGCTTTCCTAGAGGCAAAGGACACAAGTCTGCTGCCAAAGTTTGTTCCCATGAGGAGGCTTTCAGACTTAAGTTTCATAAGAGAGTACATTTCCAGGTACAAAGCCTAAATTTTTCTCAATATTATTAAGAAATCAAATAATATTGATATACTGGGGAAGTTTCTTCTGTACAAGTAATAACTGGTTAAGACTAAACAACCTTTGGAGTTTCCAAAATACCATTCGAGTCAATATTATAAATAATTTCCTTGACTAAACTGTAAATTGACTTAACTTTAGGCATGTGTGACTAAAACTCAAGTTTTGACTCTGAACTGAGAATAGTGGGTGCATTGAGCAGGAGACTCTTGAAGAATTTGATTGTATTTTAAATCTTGATTATAGTCTTGACAAGATTATACAATCATAACTCAAGAATGCTTTATATACAGTGTTATTGTACACAAAGGAATTCTATATTAGATATGTTTTCACAACAAATAAAAGAAGCAAAGGAGATCTTTCAGGGATCTGTTCAGACTAGAAGAAATTATTTAATGAGGATACATTCTATTCCTAGGGATTTTATCCTCTGTCTTTTTTCCTGAGAAATGTCTCTTCCAGCTGCAGTATGCTGGCTGTCATCATGAGCTACTGCTCCTATGTTCTCACAGCAAAGAAACAATACATAGGGCAGGAAAATGGCACTTTGTGGGTATCCTGAAGAACAGCAGCTCTTTTTCCAACCTGTGATGGGCTCATGGTTCTGCTAAAGCCATGGCACAGAGCTCCTTCAGGCTCCAGTGGGCTTCAGGCTGTCTATGGAGAGATGCCTGCATTCTGGCTATGGGAAATCACCCTGGTTCAAAGCCCCTGGATTCTCATTGTACTGTCCTACACAAAGAGACCTGCACCCTGCTGGTGGAATAAGTACACTTTGGCAAAAGGGCACAGAGAATGGAGGTCTGGTTGCCCAAGATATCAATCTGTCTGCTCTTAGATTGCTTTATGATGAGTTTCTTTTCTACCTCAGTTTTCCCCTCTTTATACCGAGAGTAAAATGTCATACCTGCTCCCACTTACCTCTCCAGATCTGTAAGGATTAATTAGCTCATGTTTGTACACTGCTCTGAATGTGTAATGAGCAAAATTGTTTTTCCTTTCAATTTAATCCTGCGATTTCTACTCTTAAAATTTTTAATTGCTGTTAAAAATATGCAGAACTTATTACAGCTTGTTTCACTGAGGAAAAAGTGACAAGCTGTTGTATGGGTAATAAGACAACGTGCACCTCTTTTTTTGCTATTCTCTCATTTATTTTCTTTTCTCCCTTGCCAAAGGCTTTTTTTTTTTTTGTGGTCCCTGGGAAAAGGCAACCACACTGGCCTGATTCCCTTTGTCTTATTCATTCTTTGGTAGGAGGGCCACAAGTTCACATTTTAAGAGAAATCCTCTGAGGTTTGTATGTGTGGTAATTTCAATAAAGCTGCTGGAAGTACATTTTTTTAATGACAGTATCTGATTTTGTTTACAAAAGGCCAAACCCAATCCTATTGTAAATCTCTAGGGGAAATGCTTTTAACTTTTATTCAGTTAATTCAAAATACTGAGGCAGTAAAAACAGCTTGCTTAGATGTCCATTGTAGAAGCAGTGATTTATAGTGTCAGTTACTCTAATGATAGCTTTATAGGATTAAATTATTTACTGCTAGGAATTCAAGAAAAGTAGAACTAAATGCAAACCCAATAATGCTGCAATTTATGTTTCTTTGGAAAATATGATCATTTTATTTTCTTGTTCCTTCTTCATTGTTTCTCACTGCATAACTAAATTTCAGTAATTGAAATGTGTGCAAGTGATGGAAAATTTTAAGTTGCAGGCAAGCTCTTTCTGGAAAAAAGTACAG
The DNA here is from genome assembly GCA_026413545.1 of Cichladusa arquata. Classification (NCBI taxonomy): domain Eukaryota; kingdom Metazoa; phylum Chordata; class Aves; order Passeriformes; family Muscicapidae; genus Cichladusa; species Cichladusa arquata. The sequence goes on from JAOTQP010000001.1 coordinate 49,837,543, forward strand.
CACTTTTCCAGAACTCCCAACTACCTCCCTTGTCTTTAGCATTTTGTTTCTTCAAAGATTTCAAAAACAGTCTTGAAAATGTCTTCATTCATCCTTCCCAAGATTATCTAGGCTGAAGACTCCTTCTCAAGCCAGTGAAATCAGTACAATGCCTACAGTGAGTTCCAATCTCCATCACTAGCCACTTCTGTTGAAAACCCTACATTTTCAAATTACAGGCTTATATGCTGTGAATACATGTATTTTCAGGACAAATTCAGCTAGAGTATGTCTTGCATATTGGGCTTATCTGAGTACAATCCTCAGTGTCAACAAAAATGCAATTTTGTCCAGCGAGCAGTTCCTGTAATTGCGCTACAAGATTTATCCTCCATTAAGCATTGACGGGAGATGGGAAAATCATGGGAGATGTTTCACTCCTTCAAGATCCATGTCAGTGCCTTTATTACACAGAGAAACCCGCTGGTCCCAGGGAACTTCCCTTATGAGCTGGCAAAGACAAGAATGGATAGAATAAAGTAGAAGAGAAAAGATCTGGGGGCGCTCGATGTTCCAAAAAGGCACAGAGGAAACCAGCAACAAAAGCTTACTGCAAAGTCCTGCAGATGCTGGATGAAGTTGTCAAAAGAATGCAAGCAGCATAAAAAGCAAGAATCAGAGAAGATAAATAACATACCTTTGAAGGGAAACAAAGATGTAATATGTGTGACATATATTTAAGGTAGATTCTTGAGGTTTTATATTGAGACATGCATAATTATGTTAAATAAAAATGGGAATAAAAGACACGAGACTGATTAGCAATTTGAGGGAACACAAATCAGATACTCATTATCTGCCAGCATCTGTTTGCAGGTTCCAGATTTTTTTTTCACTTCAGTAGTTTTTTATTATTTGATCAGAATTTCACATCAGAAATTAATTACCATTAAAGGCTAGTTTAAAAATTCAGCTATCCACTCATGGAGTTACGCATATCACATGACTAGAAACTACTCACATGGCAGGAGCAGTGAGAAACGAGAAGAAACAAATTACTGTAAAAAAAAATACTGTCAAAAGTGCTCTTGGTTCAGCAGTTATATATAATGAAGCATCCTTAAAACAGAGTGTTACTTGAGAGCTATTAGGCAAACAAAGAAAGGACAAGCTATAAAATGAATATTGTTTATAATAGAAGACCAGGCTCATTTTGACAACAGCTTAAATGTTAGTTTCAGTTTCAAACAGATTTCCACGAAAATGTTGAATAATATGCTAATTCCCACACGCTCTACCAATGAGATTCTGAAGGCACTATCAGAAAACAAGCAGAAAAATATTTTAAAATACAACTTTAAGATTCTGACTCTTTCCCATGAAAAGCCCTCCATACATGAAAAGGCTACAGAAATTTGGGAAGCAGGAGTTAGCAGCTCATCTAATCATCATCTAATCATCATTCTAAAAGTACTGTGATGACTTAGACACTAAAAAAATCCACCCAGAACTAATGAAGTTGGTCAAATATATAGAATTTGCAAAACTTACTGTTTGTTATTCCTAGAAAGCTCCAAAAGAGCTAAGCAAAGAATGACAGAACTACATTTCTCACAGAAATTTAGGGAAACAGACAATGCTGTTCCAGACTTAAAGGAGTATGGCATATCTGTGTTCCACCCTAACCTCAGCCAAAATTAAAAGATAAGTCAAGTGGCACTACAGCTGAAAGGTAAGGCACTTTCACAATTGAAAAAGACAGCGTTTGAAAATAAGGGTACTTGAAAATTATTCTTTTTATTTATTTAATTGTATGTAGTACTAGCAAAGGAAAAAGAAAAAGCAGCAAAATAAAAATAAACAAGCCAGGGCCGTGCAATGACTCCTCAATTGCTCTGTATGGCTCTTTGCAAAGCAGCCTCTCAGGCACCTTTAGCCTGTAGTGAATTAAACTGGGGAATTCAGTCACTGGAAGTTTTGCAGAAGATGAAAAGGCAAAGAGATAAGGTGAAGGATTAAAAAAAAAAAATCCTTCTGGTATCATTGGCTGTGGAGATAACATTTCTGACTTGTGAAGGACTGGGGTCGATGTATTCTGCAGTCTAGGGGAATGTATCAGGGAAGGAAAATATCAACTATGGGGCTGCCTGACAGCCTCTGCCAGTGACCACTGCTGGAGAGAGACTATGGGGCTAGAAAGATCTCTGATTATGGCCCTCCTCTGCTCTTGAGGATGTTGTTTAGTACAGAACGAGCACTCTTTGTAAATATGAACCCTTCATACATGGTCATCTGATTATATAAAGAGAAAAAGAGGAAATTCTATTTGAAATCTTTGACAGACTTGCTCTCCAGTAGTGAAATGATGTTTGCCAGGCCACCAGGCAAGCAAGTAAGTTATTTCCAGTAAAATGAGTGAGCATCAGAAATGAAATTGTTATGCAGGCAACATGAAGTGAAAGAACTTTGGCTTTTCTACAATGAAGAAAACATAGAGGTGTTGTCAGAAAGGAATGAAAAACCCACGTCTACCTGGGAAAAGAACAGCTATGTTTGGAATATTCAAACCCTAGAAAAGGTAATGCTTTGTTAGCAAAAATCCATCTCTTACTATAAGACATTGGATCCACAGAAAAATTACCATTTCTTGTGTAAAACCAGATTGATTTAAAATTGAGTCTGTATGTGTTTCTGAAGACGTAACTAAAGAAGTCTTTTTATTCTCAAAGGGTGTAGTTATTTTTAATGAAGAAAAATACTTAGAATTTTAGGCAATTATAAAAAGAACACCCCTTGGTGGAGGAGAGAATGGAACTGTGATATATAATTTAAATTATCTAGTTTAAATTGGTGGATACTACACAAATCATTGCACACTTCTTTGCAAGATAAATCCCATGTAAAACAAACTAATAGAGGAAAGATTGAAAAAAAGATTGAAATTAATGCCAAGCAAATTATCCAAAGCAAGGTTTCACAGAAAACTAAAAAATATGTCAGTCAAATAGAACTCAATATAATTTTCATTAAATTGGAGAGGCAATCAAGTTTACCATGCTTGGAGTTAATAATAACCAATATGAGGAGTTTTTATTGTACTTAGTGATGGTTATACAAGAAAAGAATGACACTGATAAAGAAATAATTGAAGAAATTAGTTTCCTGACATTGATAAGAAAGCATTACTTCCAATAAAGTAAAATATGCAATCCATCAACTTAAAAAGGACATTCTCCTAGGAAAGATGGAAAGATTACAGCAAGAGTTACAGTGTAGTTAATAGCCTAGAGCAAAGTGTAGGTCAGGGGATAAATATTTAAACAAACTCCATGAGAGCACAGCATCTACTGGTGAAGAAGCAATGGTTCAATAGAACAAATTGCCATTGCTTTGGACGTGCCACTCAAATCTTGAAAATGACAGGATGGAGCCTGGATGGAGAGGCCTGTCCTCCTAAAAATTTTGCTCTAAAAAAATCATGCCTGAGTAAGTAAATGTAAGTGGTGATTTTACAGGGAGATTTTACAGCAGATGGAGATGAGGCTGAGTAGCTTCAAGTTAATTTTCTTTTAGCAGGGAGGGATACACTGATGCAGTCTTTCTTTTTTTACATTATTGTCTTGAAGTTATTTTATCTCATAATAAAAAAAGGCTAAATTAAAGTGGAATAGAGAATTTTTGTTGCATGCCACAAAATAATTTAAAAATTGAAAAATTAAAACAAAAATTTAACAGCCAAAATATTTGTGCAGTTTTGGTTTTTTTTTTCCCTCTTAAACACTAAATCCACTATTTGGGTTTTTGTTATTTTTTTTAAGAATAGAAAGGTCAGAGGTTCTCCCCTCAGTGAAATGAGGTTATTTTAGACAATAATTTACAGAAAAGATGGACAACAACAGTCCCCATTGGGGAGGCAATAGTTGCAACCTACACCTTGTCTCTGATGTTTACACAAAGTAAAAGCACCAGAGCAAACCAAAGCTTTCAACAGCTGTTTGGTGGGTGCAGAATAGTCCTGGTCCTGTCGTGGGAGCAGCAACACGTCTGAAGGTTTTGCTGCCACACACTGCCCTGGCTCTTACTTTAGGCTTTCTAGCACCACTAGATAGTCAACAGGACTGAGGGTATTCATGCATTTATATTTGTGTTTCCATCCAAATCTATTAGATACCACAGTAAAAAAGCTGACATTAATTTCAGTTTAATTTTCATTAATGCTGAAAGAGGAATAATCAAAAAGCACCAGAATCTTCATGGGCTGTTACTTCAAAGCGACTGATGTCCATCAAAATTCCCTACTGCACTAGAGCTTGGATTTTTTGCTGCTCTCTTTGTAACCTATTTGAGGGTCTGTGTCACTGATGATGTCACTATTCTGCGTAGGAGGGTATTGTGCAAATTGTGATTTTTTTTACTCTCTAAGTCGAATGTACTTCTACATTCATCCTATTTAGGCAATAGGTGATGGCAGTTGATGTTATATAATCCATGCTTTTCTGCTTTTGACAGAAGGCTGTAAAGCTAATAATTCATATAAAATGGAATGTTTTGGGATCACAGGGATTTCAGATAATAATAATTAAGAAGGAGTGGGGAAGGTAAAAATGGTGTTAATATTTATCCAGATTTTGCAATCCAGCCGCATTAAGCTTTTCTCCCTTTCATGGCTCTCAGCTGAACATTAACACAAGGGGAGGAGGACAGTGAGACAGAAACTAAAGAAATGGTTCACATAGAAATGGTTCACAGAGACTGACACAATGGCAAGAGCACTGACGGAAAATTATTTGTACAGTGGAAGAAGATCTTGACACACAGTTGCCAGAAGGATGATATCTGCATGCAAGATAGGCACCATATTTAAGTATTATATGCATTTTTAATACATTTCTATTTTTTCCATACATTTGTTATTAATCTAAGTTTAAATATGTGTAAACATATGAGAATGAATTGTCATATATGCTGAATAGAATTGCTGACTGAGTCATACTCCAGGACTTGAAGAAATTTTAGTCCAGATAAAGAACAAAGGTAGTCATAACAAAGTCAAAGAATTAAAAGGTATTTTATTAGACTGAGTTTTTACTATTATTGATTGAAGCACTTTACAGTTTTTATTAAGAGCTGAGGATTTTCATTTCATGAGTTTGATAAGACATACCAGAATAGTAAGGAATTTTAAACCAAGGGCTCTTCTGTCTCTGCTTTTAAGTTTGTTACAAGCAAAGCTTTGATTATCATGTCCCTCGCCTCTTATCACACTACATTTCACATGAAATTGAGACAGAAAATCACCTGGAGTAATTTCTACTTAAGCCTTATCCATGGAGCAGCATCCATGCATGGCAGATGAAGATCTTCATGTCCCAACTCCTCCCCTCTCCCTTTCCAATGTCCATATTTCACTAGAGGTTTGTTCTTCACTAATAATTTAAGCATTGTAAGGTGAAGATCAAACAGTTTTACTACCTCAAATTTTTAAAGCCCCTCCATTATGGTAAAAATCTCATGGTCTCAGTGGACCAAATACCAAATACAATGATTTGAAAGCAAAATATTAAAAATGTTTTCACATTTGTATAATGTGACCTGCAAAATGCATGCAGTGTCTTAATATGAAGCACTGATTATCCAACATGAAAAGACATTCCTTGTAGAAGATGTTTTTTTGACTGCTGGTCCAAGAAATTCATATTGCAGCACAATTTCTCTGAAGGTGCAGTAGAATACAAGGCACAGTTAAAAATATTTAAGAGCCAGAGAGTTTTGCCCTTCAAATATATCTTCTGGCGGCATAAAAGGACCATATGAGAAAAAGATTTGCTTCAGCAGTGCATGTGAGTTACTCTGCCTCTTCACAGCTGACTAGTTCTTTGAAATGGTCAGTCTCCAGACAGAAGGAGAAAAGAGTTCAAGGCAAATGATTACAGCAGCAGTCTGAGCTAATCACACAGAAGTGAAAATATTTACCTTCTTAAACTCAGTCCTTATGATCTAAATGAGGTAAAAGACTTAGGGGAGGCAAAAATAAGTAATATAATGGAAAAGACTAATTATTATGTGTTGTAGATATGTAGCAATTTCAGTTCCATTTTTCTTGGATATTTTTCAATTTAAGAACCAGCAGTGGGTATGATATGTAAGTTTCAATGAGACTGGGTGTTTTAATAAAAGGACTAGAACCCTGTGATCAAAGAAAAATATTACTCATAATAAGAAACATTTTTAATTCAACAGCAGGCTTTGAGTGCACTAAAATGCTCAGAGAGGCTATACTCTGATCTGCTTACATGCCAATGGGTAAAAACATCTCGTAAATTCATCCATGTTACTTCAGGACAAAATTGTTGTTGAGGAGATAGATCAGGTTTGTAATTTCACATAAATTGTTTTTATTTGTAATGGAACTGCATGACCCATAGAAAAATACACCCTTGTTGTGGATCATTTAGCACAACCATCTGTACAATTCTTAAGAATGAAACTTTCACCATAGTGTGACTTTTGTTCAGGATGTCAATCTGGTTATTATGCCTTGGCTTAATTCACTCTCACAATAAGATCACACTTGTTCTTGGCAGATGAAATAAGGAATAATGAGGTACTTAGAGAAATTAAATTTCTACATTATAATATAATCAGATTTTAATGAAACGAGTAATATATACCCTTCATACCATTTTGGTTTGTGATAAACCTTACTGAATTAGCACAAGATTTGTTTTGGTGGCCATGAAGAACATGAAATGATTTATTCTTTGACGTAAAATGCTGTTCTATCGGCGTGAAATCTATTACAACATTATATACAGCCTTTATTATTTCTCTCCTATTGGATAATTGGAGGTCTGTGGTATTATTTAAAGTGATGAAGTAGCAACCTTAGCTCATTTTACACTTTTCAATTTCATGCTTGTCTTCTGTAAAATCTTTTCCATAAATTAACGTTCAACAGAACATGGATGCAGCACGAAGTATAAAACTTAAATACATATTGATTAAAATTGTGTGCAGAGGCAATGAAACAAGAATTTCTGATTAATGTGTGTTACTGATCAGTTTAAGCTTTTCTTATAAGACACATATTCTAACAAATCTAAACTTAAGCAAACCAGGTTAGAAACCAGAAAGCCAGCAATGAAGCTTCAAGAGAAGTAGCTGAATATTTACTGTGAATTTAATTGCCATGATTAAGTTTATGTTAGCTACAAAACACCCTCGACCTACATCCTCTTTTGTTGCACAGAAATACCACAAAGAAGAGAAGCAAATATGAACACTCAAGCCTTAGTATGAATTTTTCCTGAAAAGCTTTGGGAACTTAACGGGGTCTAATGTTTAAAACTCCCTTGTAATCAATGCCCTGAACTACATCTCCAGAAGGAAAACCAGATCTTAAATGTGTCTTTTAAAGGTGTCATCTTTCTCCAATGGTCTCATACAATGAAGAAGGCCTTAAGTGTGGAAGAAAACCACATTGTATTACCACAGTTTCAAATGATCCCATGTGTCCATAACTTAAAATTTTTCCCAAAATAGATGGATACTAGAAAGCATATTTTGAGAAGAGAAAAAAAATCTTATAAAGACTGTATAGGAACAGGCAGTTGTCTTACCAAGACAGAGAACTCTAATCAATATAAATGGATAAGCCAGTTACTGGGTTTATGAGCAAGAGAATTCTTGGAAGCTGCAAAAAACCACTATATCGTGTTTCCTCACAGATTTGAAGTCTTCTATTCTGTTTGACCTTTTTTAATAACATCCTGGTGATTTGGAGGATCCATTCCTCCTTACAGAAGTGTGTGGTTTTGTTACACTCTCTGCAGAAGTTGATACTGATGCTTAGATACTGACTTTAAGCGGTTCAAATTATTTTTTTCACATTTTAACTGTTTAAAGCAGTGTTTCAGATTCTGCCAGATTTTAGTTAAACTTCTATTGCTGTCCTTTTAGTAACCTTCCCATTGGAACTGATTATTTGCAGCTTGGATGGGATGAAAACAACATTTTAGAGAGATAATATTTTCTTTATATATCTCAGTTTCATAAACTTTGGCAGAGATATGTGGGGGGATTCTCCATTTTTCTTTTTTTTTGCATAGTAAATATAACTTATTTTCTGAGTACTTCAGGTATTCTTTCACACTTAGCCCTAAGAAGCATTTGGAGATTAAAGCCCACCAGAAAAGGCTTTGTCATTCTAACACCTGCAAGCTAATATTTTGTACAAATTTTGGGTAAAGGCTTACTACTGATTGATAAAATTGCAGCTAGTAATGACACATTTTTAAAGAAGTATTTTGGGTAAGTATGCACAAGGATGCACATTTCTCAGCACTGCCAAGATATTTGCAAAAGTTGTGAGAAAGTCAAAAATGGGACCAGGGGCCTGGTAAAATGCCCTGTCATGGGATAAGTGGTACTCTCCGTGGTTTGTCACATAAAAAAAAAAAAAAAAAAAGAGTGACAGGAGACTTGTTTATGGTGCATAAGAGCTGTAAAAATTAGACCCCTTCCATCCACTGCAAACCCCAGTTATTCTGCAGACCATTAATCTATCAGAGAAAAAAGTAATCAGAGTCAAAGGCTGCAGATCAAAGCCACACAAATCTATAATGGAAACAGATTTACAGTAAAAATAATTAATCTGAGGAAATCTGAAGGGGGGAAATGGTTTCCACTGGTGATATCAGCAGTGACCAAGTGTGTAAATGTCCATAAATGCCACTCTGCTATGTACTGCCTGTTTCTTCATCATAGCTTGGCCTTCTAACTTCCCTATTTAAGCCAGATTAGTGACTGCAAGAAGAAAATAGTAAGCAAATATTCTGATAAGTCCTTTCTAAATTATTTTATATCAGGTTTGGCTAAATTATGATATATTGATCTTCTTTGGGTTCTGGGGTGGTTTTTTTGTTTGTTTGTTTGCTTGGGTTTTTTTATTTTGTGCAAATCAATTCTTCAGTTACTAACAAGAAAATATCTTACCTACTTTTTCTTTTTTTTCTAACAGGCCACACTGCTGATTTTCTTCTTTAGTATAAAAGGAGATTTCTCTCTCTTTTCTCAGTTTTACTGGAAATAATTCCCACATTAACATTTTACTGTGAAACATTCCTTTCTGGTTTCTTTATTCTGTCTATTAAGCTATGTCTATTTGCATTGAACTTTGCCAATTATAAACCTAAATTGACAAACCTGAATTTAAGACTCTTCTTTTGTAATAATGAGTCAATTTTTTAATATCAAGCTTTAATCTCTTCTTCACTTGACTTTAAATAAATCATCTAATCAAACCATTAAACAAGTAATTTCAGAATCAGTCATTATGTGTTTCAATATTTATTGGCAGTGTTACGATTTCTATTCAAAGGATTTTTTCGGAGGTACACTTGTATATCAACAAAGGAGGAAAGAAGAGAAAGCAAACAGAATAATAATAAAAATATGTAGGAAACCATATTCAAAAATGTCCAATTTAACTCATTTTCATATTGAAAAAACAGGAAAAGTAATTGAACACAAGGAAACACTTTTTCACTGTGAGACAACCAAGCCTTGCCACAAGGTGCCTACAGAGGCCATGGAGTCTCCATCCTTGGAAATATTCAAAATCTGTCCAGACACAAACCTGGACAACAGGCCCTGGCTGGTCTTGCTTGAGCAGAAGGTTGGACCAGATGACCTCCCTTCCAATCTCAGCCATTCTGTGATTTATGTGATTTTTGTGCCATTGTTTTGCATCGCAGCTGAAGCAACAATGCAATCTGTGGTTCTGTAACTGAGTACAATGACCAGTGTACAGCAAATGGCTTTATTTTGTAAGAGACACATCAGTACTCTTCCTTTAAGGACATCACTAGAGAGGTAAGGGATTAGGAAAATTAATTTGAAGACTGCAGAAGCTAGATCAGGAGAGAAGTATGTTACAAACAATAGCAATAACTTCCATGCTCTTCTTGCACAGAGTGGCAGCTCCTAAAGTGGAAGTTAAGGAGAGTATTTAAAGAACTGTGTGAGCTGGAGCAGGTGAGAAAGGAAGGAAAACATATAGTCAAATCTGCACAGTCTGGTATTACTGAAACTTCTTTAGCTGACAAAACAGACTGGCAATGATCCCTCTAGGCCATGTGCCAAAAGCAACCTGGGAGACAAGCTATGTATGCTGCTCATTCTAAGGCTTCCAGCAAAAGAGCGTCTGAGAAGGTGAATAGCTCATCCATCTCCCACGTATTTAGCTTTAGCCAACAAGAACAACCCCTACAGCTGCGAAACAAGCTCTGATAGTGGATAAAATGTGAACAGGTTGTGACAGCAACTATACAAATGCAAGGTATTACTGACATGCATGAATGAGAGATAATAAGTGAGAAATCAAACAGTCAGCATAGCAAAACAAAATATGTAATGTAGCTACATTTTGACAAGTGGCACAAAGCTTCCTAAAGCAAAACAATAGTGAAAAGGTGCTGCTTTGGGCTGAGCCACAGGAGATGAAAGCACTCAAGGATTAATATTATCAGAAACTACATTGCTCCAGCCTCAAGATCAGCTTTCTCAGCCCTTAGTCAAGTCACAAATTTTATCTTCTGATAAAAGGTCCAGCTAGTATTAAAGGATAGGAAGAGGAAATTCATGGCTTTTTGTAACAAGTGCTGCAGTAGACACGGATAAGGCTATCTAAGAAAGACTTGGCTATGGAATTGAACCAGTCAACACGACAGCTAGTCAGTACGATGCTCACTGAGTAAGGATTTGGCCTTTGATGTAATTTTAATAACGTGATAGAGCAGTAACATTGCATTTTTTTGCCAAACTAGTCCATTGGGATACACCTCCATGAGATACAAGCATGCCTTAATCTACTGAATAAAATGTGCCAGCGGGGGGCATGCTCTTGACTTTATATTATTGTGTTTAAAAACTGCTATATTGTTCTCCACAATCATACTGTTTATTTAGTTGACAAGCACATGCTGAGCAGAGGTCTTCAATGTGTGCACAAGAGAATGTGCTTTTAGTTTCCAGATCCTAGTATCTCTCTGTTATCAGTTTACTGAAACTGCTATGGAAAATGTTTTCTATTATGTCTTCTATAGGTAGGCTACAGATCAATATTCTGATCTAGTTAAAAGTTCAAACATTATCTGTGTTTTCTGATTCCTTGTCTATTTTCCTTCTGATTTTGATCCCTGATTTAAGCAAATCTCCACCTCCATTCCTTAAATGAATCCAGAGTGCTTATTTAATGTCTAATGCTATTCTTTTTAGTCCATTGGCTCCAATTTCCCACTACAATGGTTAAGAGGATAAATAGTTTCTTTGTCCTCTGCCTATTGCTTACTCTCCTTGAGAAACTCTTATTATTCTTCCTTTGTCCACTAATTATTTATTTACTTGTTACAGTGCTTGCTTACTTCAATCCATTGAATTTTCTACTGTTCATGCTCTTTAATTATCGTAAATGTTTTGTGTTTACTCTTGCTGCTGCTCTCTTTACATCTTTATTTTAACTGCATTAGTTTCTGCCACTTCTGGATATTAAGATTTAGTAAAGCACTTCTGTGAGTAAACACAGAGTATTTGTATTTTAGAGTGAAGTGAATTTTCTGGATTTTGGTATAGAGAATGGATTAATATTGCCTTTCTGAAGATATAACATGATGACAGGCACTTACATTACATGGCAGATAAACGATGATGATACCAGTTTTCCACTTTTCTGCCTGTACTATTGATCTTGTTTATCAGCACTACCATAAAATACCTAGCTATTCACTATGTTATCTCCCTCAATTAGGTGGATCTCATTAATCCCATCTTGTATGTTATCTGTTTCTGAACTTGCAATATTTGAATTCAGTCTTGGAAAATTGTTTACAGAGATTGAACAAGATAGTGAAAAATAGTAAAAAAACAAGCTTGTATTGTCTGCTTCAAAATCACATGTGGAATCTTTTTTTTTCTTTTCTCCTAGAGGCAACCTCTGGCTTTGTAGCATTTCTAGAACAGTTATCATTGCCATAGTAAGGAACTAAAGGAAACTCTACCTTTATTCTTAAGATTAAGTATGACTAATTTGTCTTTTCTCCCCATTCAGCAGATCTACTCTTTCTCTCTCCAGATATAAATGAACATGTCAGGGAGGGACCTGTATTTATATTTGGAGTCTATATCTCATTAATAATTGAATATTCTTAAGAATGTGATTTCTGAAATAATTAGAAATAACAAATAATCAGTTAATCTGAGGAGGAGCAACAAGGCTCCTTCCCATCAAACAACATTTTACAGGGCTGAACACTTCTGCTGTGTCTCAAATCCAAGAACATTTGTTTTCCTTGTATCATTCCTAATATTTTTTTATGTAAAAAAATGTGATCTGCAAAAAATCAATTTGAGACTTAATTATTTGAAAAGAAACTAATTTCTTCCAGTTTCATTCACAGCACCCCACCCCTGCTCCCCCTCTCCCCCACGTATAGAAACCAGCATTCATCAGTTCTGGATGATTTGTGTGTGATGTGGACTGGGTGCATGATTTAAAGTTAAACCCTTTCTGGGCCTCAATTTATTCTGCACAAAAAGAGGATTAATGGGGCATAATGAGGAGACTGTACACTGCAATGGGTGCCTGTAACAGATGTTATGGAAATGCAGGATCTTCGTGATTACTAAGGAAGAATAAGGACTTGACTCTCCTGTTGTCAACATGTTACTGAAAGTTTTGCTTATCTGATTCAACAATGCCTTGAGGGCAGACACCACCAAAATGGTGTGTGAAGGCCCTTTTCCCAACACAGCCTTCTCAGGAATTAGACTAAATAGACAAAATATCCTGTCTCCTTCATCTCGTTTCCCTAGTGACTGGAGAAAATGACTTGTGTTCGTCCATAAGAAGGCCACGCTCTTTCATGGTCCCAACAGAGACTTCCTCACAAGTACAGGGAGGGCTCAGCCTGTCTGCTCTTGCATCAGACCAAACTAGGCTTCCTGCTTCTTATGAAACGTTGCCTTTCCAAGAAAGATATAACACATATCAGGGTTATATCCTTTTCCCTTCCCTTTATTCTTAATGCAAAAATTTTAAAGGGAAATAGTCATGTAACAGTTCATTTTGCACATGAATTGTTTTACATTGGACAGAGAGGAAACTTAGCAATTTTAATTAGTTAGTTTCATTAACTATTTCACTGAATTTAGCACAAATTCTATTTCAAATTAAGTTTGAATAAAATGCACACTGAAAGGTATTGAATGATGTGACACTACCCTTGTGTATTTTTATCAAAACTTTTAATTGTGCATTAAAAATGCATTACATTTGACAGACACAAAATAAACTCCGGAGGATAAACATACTGATTTGTTTTGTGTATCTTAATGTGTGTATCGTAAACACGACTCCAAAACATCTGTTTCATGTTGGCAAGACATGGGGAAAGATTCTTTAATTTCACAGCTCCCCGTGAAGGATAGTTTCATAATTATTTTGGTGGGTGAAAGGAAGTGTTTTAAGGTTGCCTCCTCCTGTTTGTGGAGATCCTGGATAGCTGGGTGTTTTAATCACCCTCTGGCACTTGGAATACTAGTCTGAGTGCAAGGCTGTGTCTATGATGTGAACTAAAACAGGCCAAGGGAAGAAACATCCTTCTGTCCTGTGCTTGACAAGAACTGCCTGGCTGGTGTCCAATCTGCACAGCACTTGGCCACCAGCCTCCCCCAGGCCCTACATGGTGTGCATCTGAACCCAGCTCTCAAATATTTGGTTTTATTATATTTTTCAATTCAAGTAATATAGGAGGCTGCAGTAGTATAAAAGCTGTGTTTTGATTCATTAGAATAGTATTTAAGTTTTTTGAAATTGAGAACATGTAGAATATCCTCACCTATGATGGGAAGCTACCAAGGGAGCTTTGAGGATGTGCCATCTTCTGGAATAGCTTGGAAAAGCTATCAAAGGAGAGAATTAATCCTGATTCAGTCCTTTGCTGACAGAGAGAGTGTCCCTGACATGTTGCTCCTCACAAGTATTGCTTGGAAAAGAGCTTGTTCTTACTTGAGGGGATAGTGGCACAAAATATTCATCTCAGGGCTTTTGTGTATTTTCACCTTAGGCAGAAAGTATATATTTGCAAACTCAAGCAACGCAGCACATTATGTCACTTTCATTTATGTCCATAGCAACGGACGAAGCACAGAACAAGCCGAAGATTTTTTCTTTCTGTGTGAGAATCTGTGAAAGACTTGGAAAAAAATTTCTGACCTCAGAGGAAGCTGCCTTCAGCTACTACATCTCATTCAGATGTTGGGAGTTCAGGCTTTAACCTGTTTTAAAATATGTGTTTAATATAAACATGATCTTAAAAGTAAGACTTAATGCTTTTTTTTTTTTTTTTTTGCCAACAAAAAAACCTGATAATGTTTGAAGGAATTCAGAGCTCTAAACAAGAATTTATCCGATCAAAAACAGTCACTCCAGATAGAAAATGACAAATTATTTTATTGCTCTTCATGAAAAGAGCCTTTTTTTCTGAGACTTGTGGGTGCTTCGTGAAGCAACTGGAGCTTTGAGGCAGAATGACAGGTACTTTGAATCAAAGAAGAAAAAATGAAAGATCTTAATGACTCTAGACACTGTAGAGTCCTTACCTCATAAATATGTCTGATTCATTTTCATTGCTTTCAGCAGAGCTGAGTTATTTCAATCAAAATGATAGCAGGCAAAAAAAAATCTGCTTAGTCTCTTGACTATTGAGTGGCATCACTCATTCTTGAAATAACTTTTGTGTGAGTATAAAAAATTTCCAGGAGACCCATGGAGTTCTGGGGATGGTTCTGCAAGTCCCTCACAGATGACATCAGGGCTCTGCATATGAACTCTATTGCAGAATTCAGATCAAATGAGTTTTATGAGTCCTTAATTATCACTAATGGCATTGAAAGCATGTATGTTCCTGGGGAAAGATTTTCCACGTTCCATATAAACCCTGCCTCCCAGACATTGTTCTGAGACTTTGAGAAGATTTTTTACTCCGTACATCTGCTCCCACCACCATAGAATTATCCACAATATCTATTTTTGAGGTTATTCCAATGCTCATTCTTTGGATGTACATTGGATGCTTCTTCACCACCCCCCCTCCCTGCCTTTTTCCTTTAATCTTTGAATCAGAAAATCATAGAAATACTGTTTTACAAAAATATCCAGAATTCAGGGACACTGAGTTGTTTTTTAATCATGGTATTTAATTGTTTTGTGTGAGATCCTTATTAAGTGGTGGTCTCATCATTTGGATATTAAAAAGTTCCAAAGATCCTCTAGGACTGATGAGCCTCCCTTCACCAACAATTCCAAAACATGAGAAGTTAATAGTACTATATTATAATCAGTCATCAAGTTCTCTTTGGTGTCATATCTGTGACATACCCTTTTTTCTTCCTTGGTGTTTGGAGGTATTTCAGAGAGATACATATTGCTTGAGCAGAAATAAATATTTAATACATATTATTGCACCTTAAGGTTGTTTTTCTCAAACATTATTAATCCTGCAGTAGAATCTATTACAGTTTAAGGCAATATTCGACATATCTACACTTAAAGCCCTGGTCCTATTTAAAACTCATGTGGCCTAACTGGACTACATTTTGTTGTTAATTATATCCATATTAATTAGAGAACACCTGTTTAAGCCATATGAGAATAGATTCTGGATTTCTGTCATATAGATTCAGGAAGTTCTTTTATTAGCTTTTGTCCTTTTCCTTAACGTGAGAGTTCCCTTCCCCCTTCCCCAACACGTTTAAGAAAGGGTCACTTATCTGTTTCTCAGGATTGTTTGCTGGAACAATGTTTGTCAAAGTGTCACTTTGCAGCTTGCACTGCTATTCATCTATTGCCAGTTCTCTGTTTTCTTTGTTATTGTTGGGTGTACCATTTCCTAATAAAGAAGGAGAATGTTGCTGCCAGACAGAAATATAGGAACCTTATTTGACCATAACAGATTTTTTTCCATTCAGTTCAGAAAAGTGATGCAAAGATCATTTTTCTAGGTCACTAGTAAGGTCACCCCGTCATTTTCCTGCCTTCATGGCTTCCTGGCTTATCCTGCAGCAAAAAATTGAATAATTTGTCTCTGCTTTACAGACCACACAGGACCTAGCTCCACCTACATTGCTGTTTCTGTCTCCTTCATCACTGAAAAGGTCATCTACTCCTGCTAATCAAAGTTGCTGAAATTCATAATTTCATAGTTCTCTTTCTGAAATACAATAAAAAAACATCCCATGTGTAGACTGCTATGCTAGAAGCATAGAAGGATGATTGATAAAACCGCCCCAGATTTGTCTTCCTGATTCCCTAAACTCTCTTTATATGGTGTTTTCTCTCATCTATGCTTGGATCCTAAGCTGTTTGAAACAAGGTTGTTGCTGAAGCATAGACTCTGATCCCTGGCTAGATAAATCAGTAGGTAATAACTCCAGCAGAAGCAAGAAGTTGGATAATAAAGTATACAGAAAACATAACAAAAACAACTCATTTTATTTAAAAATAGTTGCTTTTGATTTCTGTATTAGCAGTTTTAGGGGAAAATAACAAGTGTCTGGTTTTGTAAGCAGTTTTCCTATCCTGGCTGGTTACCACTGTGTCTCCTGCTGACCACTTATATAATGTATCCTCAAGAGCAGTTGCTCACATCACTAGATCATTTGTAATCTCTTAGCCTTCCATGTAGTTCTAGCAAAGCTTCCAAGAGACTACAGAGAAACAATGCCAAGGAATTTTAGAAGAGCCAGGCTGAAATACATCAGAATCTGATCTGGCTAATCTCAGCACCAAACTAAATGGGCAAGTAATTTAACAAGGGGTGAAGGACATCTAGCTCAAGATGGCACCACTCCAGTAAGACATGAAGTCCAGCAGATTCAAAGAGATCTGATGAAAAGATGAAAGACTTCCTAAAGGAAAAAAAGTTCAAATGGATCAAGCCAAAGCCAATATGCAGAACTTCAAATAAGACATGATATGGTTACCTTGCGAAGTCTGGCAAGAAGGAAACTCAGATTCTTTTGAAGTGAAAAGTGCCCATGATAAGTAGAGCAGAAAGGAAGAGTCAGCAGAAGTCCTGTGTTCATAATGAACTACTGTAGAAGGCAGCTGTACTAGAAACTGTGTGGGGACTCATCAACAATGATATTGGGATGAGAAATGTTAATTACAACCGAACAGCCTCCTGTTTTGGCAGAAATCCCAGGACAAAGTGCTGGCACTTGGACTGCAGATGCGATATTTTATAACATCCCTGATGTTAAGAAATGCTATAGTTTCCTCTTTTTCATATGTTGGTTACAGATGAAACAAAAACAGAATTTTTTTTTTTTTAGATAGAATCTCATGGTTTTATAGGGACTGCAGTAACAGGCTGATGGTGAGAAGTGTGGATTTTCTTTTCTCTGGAGCTCAGAAAATTTAGCTGTTGTTTAAACACCAAGTGTAATACCAAGGTAAAAGTCAATTCAGCGATTATCATACTGGGACTGTGGTAGATACAAATGACTTCACTAATCTATTGAGGAAAATTCTTTACTGTACCAAATTTGTAATTAGCTTGTAAAGGCAATTATGCACTGAGCAAACAAGTTACACACCAATAGTCCTGAAACAGAGGGCTCAGCCCATGCCTGAGGAACACACCCACACAGAGGCTTGGTGATTCGCAAGGGGAACTGACTGCCACCATGATTTCAGTGGCAACTGCATTGCTCCATGACTTACATCACATGTTGTGAACAGAACACACCTGCCTTGTTAAATTTGAGCACATTTGGCATACTACCTGAAGAAACATCAGCTGGGTTGGAATTACCTATCCTCTATGAAATTCACCAAGATTTTAAAGTTTTGTGCTCCCCATTAGCATATAAGCAGTCTTAGAGAACTAGGGAGTTTTGGGATGTTTTATAGAACTGTCAGAGTCCTTCAGAACGGCATGTACACAGTGGTGGCTTGGTGACTTTAAATCACAGAAGTTTTCTTCATTGTTTATTCTATGCGGGTTTGTTTACTCATTTTTATTTCGACTTGTGTTACCTCTCTTACCAAGGGGGCATAACCTACCTCATTCTAAACCTCGACCTCATTTTCTCAGTGTGTTCTCTTTGTAAAGATAAAAATTCCTTAAAGAGGTTGGTGATGAAATCAAGGACGTGCTGGAGTATGTTATATAAAGCTGTGCAGTTAAAAATTAATGTTAGTAGTTTGGGTCAGGCATAACTTTCCTCTTCCTCCTCATCCTTTATAAAGGCTTTCCTTCAATATCATATTAACCTACCTACTTTATCATTAAACACTCATTGGACTTAAAGGCTTGATTTCAAATTTCTCCTGAATAATCACTGTGGAATGCAACACTGTTAAAGCTATTCCACACTATATAGATTAAAATTAAACATTTATTAAAGTGGAAGAGAGACTGATGACCTTAACCTAATGTCTGGGCAACAACCTTGCTGGAAGAGACCAGGTTTAAATGACTTCATAATTTATTAATGTAGGCATCACTCACTATATTGGAACAATATGAATTGAAGCAGTGAGGTAACTAAAATGCTAAAACCATAATTTTTATGTTACTAGAAGTTTATGTCAACAGATCTGAGGAGAGACAAATATTTCCAGAACTGGCAAAGAACATCTGAATTAAACAAGATTTCCTTCTAACTTCATCTTTTCCTAAATATGTACTAGAATAAATGTAGTAGAATAGTAAGAAAACAGACAACTTAAGCAAGAGTGGGAGATAGCTAAAGAAAATAATGTATGCATAGTAAAACTTGAAGTATGCAATAGCACCAAGACTTGACTTATTAATTTATTTGCCCATGCAGTTAATTTAAATTGAATAATGTCATCAGTATTACATAAACTATGACAATGAGTGCCATGTTTAACTGCCCACTTTTATTGTCAATTTTGTATTTTCCAGAATTCTTCATTGACTTTTAGGAAATACTTTCCTACTCTCCAAGTGCAGTTGTCTAAGTGGGTTAGTGCATTTGCTAATGTTTCTCTTTGCTGTCCTCCATGTTAACTATTTTATGCCAATAACCATGATCAGACAACAATGTCATAGCAAAGGAAAAACATCTCTTTAAGGCAAATACTGCAGAGTCTCTTTTTGGCCTGTAAAATGTCACTGTAGCCAGTTCTTAGATAATTTCTAGCTCACCAGCTGGCTGACTGGCACAGATCAGCTGGGATGGGCTCAGCTGTTGCAGACCTTGCCAGTAAATTTGTTGCTGTATTAGCAGAGTTGTTGGCTAGAGTTTAGAAGGTGGAGGAGGACAATAAAAGGGCAAGAATGAGGTGGAGAAGAATGAATATCAGCCAGATGGTTGTAGTGGTGCTAGCCAGGAATAACAGTTCATGAAAACTGGTTGATATTATTATTATTATTACATTGCTCTCACTCCTATAAATGACTTAGCAGTGGATACCTCTCAGTCATGGGCCTTGATTTGCAGCAGAAGTGCCAGGTATTGCAAAGTATGAATAGCTGTCCTTGACAATAAGAACTGAAGGAGAAAACTTTGTCATAATAGGAGCCATGGATGAAAGATTATTGTGAGGATTTGTGTACACATAACTTTTGTGCTATGTAAACTTTATGCAGTTTCTGTGCTATTTTTCCTACTGAAACGTTACAGAATTACAAAAGTCAGCTTATAAAAGCCAAGGAAGTTTTACATAATTATATGGACTATAAGTGAATGATGTGATCAGAATCATCACACTGATGCCATTTGCAGCTGGAGTAATTAAGGAACATTTTTTGAAGGCTTAAGAGGGAGTGTGCTGGAAGATACTAAAACATTTTTGGTGTTGCAGTTATTTGAGCATGAATTTCGCACATTATCTTTGCTAAAAAAATAATACTTCTCAGTGCAGATTAACTGAATTCTGAATTCTGCAGGGCCCTTAAACACATTGATTTGGACAGTTTGCTTCTTGACCCATTCCAGGACATGGTGAGGGCACACATAGTATAAAATCTAAATTACCTGATTTCACATTATGCCTAGTTTCAGGCATTAGATTAAGCACCTTGAAAAGCACCAGTCTATTTTCACCATTTCTACACAGGGACTGCAGGCACTCAATTCACCTTACTCACTGAGTCCCTGTAAAGCTGGATGAAATATAGCTATCAAGTTAGATGCAGTATGACCTATGCCTCTCCATACCATATTACACATCACATTTACTACAGATATTTTTTCAGTGTTATAAAAGCAGAGTAAAGTAGGCATTTAAAACCTGAATATTATAGTCTGATTGTTGCCTCCGGTTAAAATGTCAAGCAGACTGGAACTACTTAATTATTAAAAAGATTGAAATTATTAAATAAGTGTGATAGAAGTTAGAAGAAAATAGGTGCATGCTGGGACAAGCCTATCATTCAGAGTGGGTTTAAGATGAGGCATAAAAGACTTATTTCCTTTCACCTGAAACAAGAGAATCCTCCACATAAAACATAGATCAAGTGGAAGACTAAAGGGGAAATGGGTAGTAGAAATTTACTGGGTATCACTTGATGGAAGTGTGTTTCAGAAACATTAAAAAACTTTTTAAAACAGAGGGAAAAAAGCAGCCAAAAGACAGCAAACGGGAATAAGGATCACACAGTAAAAAGTGGTAGAATTCTATGTAGAATGAAACTTCAAATGTTGTGCAAAGAAATAGCCTCCTATTGTTTAACTGTAATGGTGTTTAAGAAAATAGAATTTTGTGTGCATTCTTTGCAAATAAAGTCGTCTATATCCAAGAAATATCTGACTACCTCACCAAATTAATCCTTGGTGTTGAATAATTTTGAAAGAGCCATGTACTGGCTAACTGCAAATGTTAAAATAAGCTAAAATATCTTGAGTTTTTCATCCCAGATCTTAAATAGCTCATTTAAAACCAAAACCAAACAAAACCATCAAAAAGGATACAACAAAAGATATAACATTAAGATACCTTGACCTAGGCTTTATATTTCCTTCAGAGTTTGAATTCAGTTTCTTGGACTGCTTTGCATTCCCATGGAAACCCTTAGAATTTGTTTCTATTTGACATGCAATTAAAATTCAATCGAAAAAAAAATATATATATCTTTAACCCTGGCTTTCAACTAAGCCACAATTCTGCTTTAAATCTCTTAGCCTTCAGTTTGGGAAAAGGGATGCTTTGTGACAAGATGTGCTAAAACATGAGCTGTGTGTCTGGAATAGTCACGATACCTTAGAAACAGATGAACCATAAATGGGATCAATGCTACTGAGACCCTTCTGAAAGCTTCACAGATCTCTTCAAAGGAAAGATGGATAAATTTTAATATTTGTATTCTATATTTTGAACAAGGTGATTTTATGATTGGCTACATGGCTGTGTGTATGCAGGAACACAAAGAGTGACTTTGTAATTAAAAACAAAGCAGTTAGTACTGTCTCTGGGGATGCTCTGGAGCTGTGATAAAACTGATTCATATGAGTGACAAACCCACACGAAAGATAGACAATTTCTTCTGACACCTCTATCAGCACCAGAGCAGCCACTGAATACAAAAATGAAGCTGTCAGAGATTGACAGATTGCAGGAACATGTGGTGCTCCAGTTTCAGCCACCAAATCACATATGTAACGTTTCAGGGTAAAAAGTGAAGCCCCAGACATACATTATACAAAGAGTACTGTTAAATCTTCTTTACAAAATGAGGACTAGTGACACCCAGCCTAAAAGTTGGGGAGAAGAGACTTTACGAATAGGATCTTAGTAAAGTTTTGTATTGCTGGAATAAAAAGCTCAGCTACGACCATGACCATTTTCTAAAGATCTCTGTTACTCCACGGAACAGAGAAAGAAGGCATAAAAGTACCAGGTTGCTAAAATGTTGAACTTGAATAGTTAAATAATCTAATTGAGACCAGATGCTAGGAGAAAGGAGATAGGTGTACACATCTGAAATGTAAGACAGTCTATCTGGAAGCCTGAGGGGAAAAAGGAGACTAAGGAGGGGAAATCACAATAGTTATAATTTTCTGTCCTCATAGAATACATAGGAAAAGGGTGAATACTCTCATAATTCAGTGAGAATCAGTGTAAAAATCTCCATGACTAAAACAGAGGACAAATGAAAAGATACTTGTATTTTTCTAGAAAAGACAGGGGAAGTCACAGTGCAGAAGTGTTGGTGAATGCTGTGAGAAGACTGTCTTGCAAAATACAGAAAATCACTCTCAAAGTGAGTATCACAAAAGCTACATTCAGACTATTCTTAGGTGAAAATTGCTTTACCCAGTTTTCAGAATCAGAATAGAGGCAGACTTGGCTGCAATTATGCTATAGCCACGCTTTTACTTGTTTTAAAAATCACTTTAGCACAGAGCTATACAATTTCCATTGAGTTCTAGGGTCTGTTGAGGGGTACTTCAAATCAAGCCATCTTTCTTTCCCAAGATACAAATATTTTCTTTAGAGAAACAAGTTAGCACAAGACTTATATTTCCTTGGACTAGGGCAGTAGGAAATGTGCACTTCATAGCGATGTCTGAACAGCACAGGCACCAGACACTGTCAGCAGTTCTCCAAGGGTGCAGAGATGGTTAGAAGGGAAGTAACACAACAGGTTATTTTTCAAAACCTGTATTGGTAATCCTGCTCAGATCATTGCAGGGATTTTTGATTATTAATAGTCAGAATGCCTGGGAGAAATTTCTGCTTGTTACTTTTCTCCCCTGTGCTATGGTTGTTTCTTCATCTTTTCAGGAATTGACAATAGAATCTCTCCTCTTCAACCAACATTAAAGAAAGGGGAGTTAATTGCAAAATTGCTGTATATAAAAAAATCTGTATTAATTGCATAAGTCTATAGGCTGAAACAAGATGATATTTGCATAAAAATAATTATCAAAGATATTCTGGAACTTTCCCCATCTAACATAATTTTAATCTTTCTTGGGGAAAATATTTTTCTTAGATACACAATTTCTTAACCTGAAAGGCACAGTAGTTCTCTTCTGCTGAAGCAGTATATATAAAAGAGGACTTCCACAGGGAAAGGTCTGTCTGCAATTCAGAGCCGGTGTAGCACAATCTTTGTGAAGACTTGTCTTGTATTCCCAGAGCTGGTGTCTCATCACTTGCTTGATATTTGAATGCAAATTTCTCCAAAGAAAATGATGGCTAGGCAGTAGTTACATATTAATATGTATGCACTAACAATGTTTATGTTTTGAATCACGTTAATTCAAACTGTATGATTGCAGTCAATATCCACATGCCTTCATTATGTAGTTTAGCAACATTTGAGATTAAACCGTAGGATTTTTGCAATATTTAGAGCATTTTCTTATGACAGGCTGCAGACCCTCATCTGTTAAATGGCAAAGATGCTGGTACATAAATTTGAAGAGTGCTTCAAGTTCTTTGTAGAGATCACAGTAAATCAAGCTCTGATAAGCATAGCAGGAGGAAAGTGTTGTTCTTCATTCACTCTAACTTCACTCTACAATAATTATGGATGCATGTACTAAGCATACTAGATAGATAATTTTTATTTCTTTTCCTCTATATAAACACAAGAAGTCATAGAATGCTGTGCTATCATTGTATCTATTGAAAACTCAATATTTAGTATACCACAAGGAATAAAGGAGAAATGCAATGACTCACACTGGCTTAAAATTAATCTTTACAATTTACTATATTAGTGTAAAGGCTTTGAAATATACAGCCTAATATTTTGTGCTGTGTAATTATTTTATGCTAACATTTATGCTGTGTAACTATTTACAAGTTACAGCCTCTCTCTATCCCTTTAAATAAAACTCAGTGTGTTATAGTTGCTAAGGTTGGAATGTTTCCTAAATTTAGTTAATTTCTGCATGACACTTGGATACAAAATCCTATAAAATTATATGAATAATTAGTATTTTGTTAATTTGCTTCATGACCAAACCCTGAATTGAGAAACAGAACTATTTAAAAACTCTAGTCTTTGCTTCACTTCAATGCCAAGTCCCTCCATTTACAGCTGTGTTTATATTCTACTGTGGTGTGGTAATAATGATGTCTGAACCAGATCACTGTGTTCCCCTCATAAGGTAAATGAAACTCTGTCTTAGCTGTGTCTCTAGAGACCAGAATCACTCACCTGGGACATGAGGTGATGAGATGCCTGACAAAAGTACAACTTACAGGGTTACTTTTACTTTTACTTTGAGACATATGTGCTTAACTTATTCTGAGGCCTATTGCTCTCACCACTTGAGCATTGGATAACTAGGCACAGGGGGGACTAAATTTGGCACAGAAAATTGAAAAATGGTAGTATTTTAATGGCAAGCTGAAAATAAGCTGGAAGATCTGACTTTTCTGAAAAGTACCCTTTAGAAATGCTTTTTAAAGTGTGATCCAGTTTGATCACTTTGTATCACTAACAAGTTATGCAAATCAAATTACACACTCACAAAAACAATTTTGCTGAAAAGTAAATAATTAAGATTGGAAAATACCTCTAAGATTATCAAGTCCAACAATCAACCTGACTCTGCTGGGTCCACCATTAAACCATGATCCTATGTGTCGCTTCTGCACATTTTTGAACACATCCTGGAATGGTGACTCTCCTTTTATATTAAGGAGAATACAAAAGTGGCAGATCCTTGTCCAGAGCCAACACATTTTTAGTCACATGGACTTCAGACCCCTTTAACTTACTCAGAATCTGTGTTTATATGGAGTGAATAATGTTTTGAGAACCTGGTAGGTGGCTGCCTTTGATGAAAGCTGTTATTCAGGAAATTCTTTCAGATATTGTTAAAAAAGGCAACTATTTTGGATCACCAGGTTGCATGTCTATGAATGAACACACAGCAGATGCACAAGGGTACATAAATCCCAACATACAACCTCAAACCCCTAACAGTTTAACAGTCCTGGAGTCCTGGGTGCTTCCTTGCCTGACCCAAAGGATTCTCATGCCAACAGGCTGGGAAAGCTGAACACTGTCTAGCACCTATCCTTCAGAGAAACCAGAGAAAGAGGTACTAATGTTTCCAAAGTGACCTGCTCAGATATGAGTTCAAACATTCCTATCAATCAGAGAGGCTTTGTGCCTAGACAATGTAGTTGGATGTGCTTTTTTCCTGTGAAAGGGAATTAGAAGGATGCACATCCACTTGTCTTTTATACTGTATCTTTATGAAGAGCTTTCATCCTGAATATGTGAGACTTCTCAATTCAAACATGTCCAAACTTATCTCTGGAAGGCAAAATAACCACAAGACAGAAAAGCATTTGTTAGAAAATGATAGAACCACAGAATATCTCAAGTTTAAGGGACCTGTAACAATTGAGTCAGACACCCTTCTCCTCACAGGACTGCCCAACATTCAACTATATGACTCAAAACGTCACCCAAATGCTCCCTGAACTCTGACAGGCTTAGTTCCTTGTCCACTTCCCTAGGGAGCCTATTCCAGTGAGCAACCACCTTGAATGATATCTTTCCTATTCCTTAATCTGTGTGGCTGTACACTGGACTGGAAGTTTCCTGGGACCACAGGGACAGCTGGAAGAGAAGACAGAAGCGATATAAGTTGGTAGTGCATACTCTCACTGGAGCTGACTGTGATACAACCTTACACCAGAGTATGTATCTGATGTTTCTCAAATTTTTTTGAGACTGGAAAGTTGGTTTAAAATTAGTAGAGTCTACTGTCAAACACAAAGACCACACATCCCTGGTTTCTCAGAAAGCAACCTAAATCAAATAACAATTGTGCATATAATCAATTTTGAGTATTTTTTTTAACCTGGCTTTTTAGATTCAATTACTCATTGACTTTTGATTCTATATAAGACAGAAAGACTGAGAAACAAAATCTGATCTCTACCAGAGTGCCAAATTTGAATAGTTTACCATATGTTATAATATTCCGTACTTTATTTACAATCCTTTAATCGACATTATATCTGCTGTTAGATTCTTTTCTTAAAAGTTATCTTTTTATGTTGACTGCTCAATTCTAGTCTACCAAAATGATGCAAAAACTCTTCTATTGTTAACATTAATGGGTTTTATTCTTACAGGTGTCAGGTTGTTTATTTCTTCAGCCTTGATTTCTTATTCCAATAGATATCTCCAATTGCTTATGTATGCTCTTGGTCATACCAAAAGGTATTTTCATTCCAAACCTAAGGTTTACTTGTATCCCCAGTATATGACTGAATAGATATTTAGACGTTGAAAACTCATGAAAAAAAAAAATATAGGTGTATTATTATTGTTTGTTTGTTGTTTTTTTGTATGTTTCTTTGCCAAATTTGCAACAGGCAAAGGTTTCTGTTTACTTTGTGGTTAAGGAAAGGGTCAACAGATTACAGAAAGCTGTTGGTTTTTAAAGGAAGATAACTGTCCCTGGAGAAAGGATATGGCTGGAAGTCCTGGAACCTAGATGGGAGCCCTCTTCACTATGAGGGTGATTGGACTATGAAACAGTTTGCCCACAGAAGTTGTGGACACCCATCCCTGGAAAAAAAAAAAACAAAAATGCCAGATATGTGTACAAGTTGCTATACTGAATCACAACTCTGACAGTTATTATTAAGCAATTATTAGAATGTTTGAAGAGCAAAACCCCATTGTACCATAGATTTTTATTCACTCCAATGATTTCAGATGTAAAACAGAGAAAAATCTGACTCAGTGTTGTCCAGCAGCATTTTTACCCTTGTTAAAGAACTTTCTTATTATTCTCACTGAATATATTAAAATAGCTCATCTCAGCACACTCACAAAGAGTACAGATTTCACCTAGTGCATGTTACATACCTTTGTATTTAAAGCACATGGATAGGATTTTTCAGACCTCAGATCTGAGTGTCCTCATTTGCTTTCATGCCACTTGCAGGAAAGAGCACTGGGACTAATCAAGTTGTGTCATCAGGAGCCCACTCAAACCCACAGCTGACAAGAGCATAAAAATAACACCTTAAAGGGGTTGCATTGGTCCTGGGTAGCTTGCAGTATCTACTTGTCCATTTTCAATGTTCTTCACTGACACAAAATTTACTATATTTGGTGGCAACGGAAGACCTATAACCTTGTGCTTTTTTTGAGTTTTAAAGTGGACCTTTATTCTTGCTATCACAGTCAACACTGTTATAACTTGATTCAGCCATTTTTACTGCTCCCTGATATAAAACTCATGTCTATGCAGCTTTTTAACATACTACACAGAGATGTAAAATATGTCTCCACGAGTCCATGGTGGTATCATAAATACTTTATTATGGGATATTAATGAAAGGGAACTGCCAAGGTACCCATCATACTAGCATAGCAGAGGGCCCATAAAAAGCTAATAAATCAAATAATCTTAACAGCCCATCTACAATAAGCATGATATAAAAAGGAGGTCTTTGTCAGATATATGGGTCTGAGTTCTAGTCCTGGAGATGCTGACACATAGAACAAAAACAGCCAATATAATGACCTTATCAAGTGCTACCAACCTCTGTTTATGTACCACAGCCCCTGCATGCATGGGACAAATTGCAAGCACCATAAAGACACATCTGTTAGCTGAGTAATGCCACCTACCATATGCTCCATGAAAAGATATATAGAGGGAAAGTTAGCAGTGGGGGTTGCTAAAGCAGCAAGAAGACACTGTAAGTCCCTGGAAACCTGAAGAAACATGCTGCAGAAATATCAAAATCCAGCAGCTCACAGACTTCTTACATATATTTCTAGACATGAGCCATGGTTTCTAAACATAGTAGTGTCTTTGAAAGTCTTTTATGAAATAGAGAATTTTCTGGGGGTACTGTTTATTATTGTACATACAGGTCTGGACAATGGATGATTACCATACACATGTCAAGCAGAGACAATCTGTTCGCCATACTGTAAAAATTCTTATTCTATAAGATTTCTCTAAACTACAAAAAAAAACTCTTTGAGAGTAACTTCGAAAAGATAGAATATGGCACAATTTTGCAGTGCAGCTGTGACAACTGGATGAAAGGTAAAGCATAAATGCGTTGCTTAAAACTGAAACGCCATTGATAACATGACGCAATTTTTTAGCAAACAGGAGGGATGTCCATGACTCATTTAATTTCAAAATCTAGAAAACTTTATTTAAAATAGAAATTCATATCTACCCAGAATCCATTTACATGAAATGTTCTACTAATTGTACACAGAGATTCCTTAGCTGTCATATATTCCCTCTGTCTTAAATGAACTAAAATTTTGCTATGTAAGAAAAAGAAACACTTTTTTTCTTAATCCTTAGATAAGCACTATATACTTTAAAACAGAAGAATGTATTTTGACTTTAATCACAATTTTTCACTGAATTCAAAATGAAAAAAAATTGTAACAATACTGATACATTAAAATTTCAAAAATGTACATTTTCTAGTTCATCAAAATGCAAACTACAATAAGCACATACATTTAGAAGGTGGGGGGAAAAAGGTAGCCTTTGGAAAATAAGGCTAGTACATTATAAAAAGAACAGAGGCTAAAATACAGCTTTTATATTTCTTGTATTCAGTAAAAAAAAAGAGAAAAAAAAGAATAAAACTCTAACAATTTAAGAAGTGCAGTGTGTTACTCAAACTTTTAAGCGAGTCCTATATCATTAAAAATGACTCAACTTTCCTAAAATAAAAGTCATGCTGCTTCTAAAGTTTAAAAAAAGATGATGTGGAACATTCACATTTATTGCAGTTGCCCTGCTTTCAAGATTTCAGATTTTAAATTTCTGTTTCACATATTTTCTTGAATTTAAAATGTTTCTAATTTAAAGGAGTGGAAATACATATAAGCTTAAATATTTTTCTGTGCTTTCTGTAATCTTTAGTCAAAATGAGGAAAAAACATAAATCCTTTTAAGCTGTAATGATTCCTATGTCTAGTTTATTAAGACAACAAATCTATCAGTTAATAAATGAGTAAGTTGAGGATATAGTCTAACTGAATTTCACTTTGCTAATAGTTATTAAATTTATTATACATTTTGATAATAATTATGGGGATTTGGGACAGATCATGCTCATATATGAATGATGTGTTATGGAGCTCCAACTTGTAGGAAAGATTGGGGTCCAACATGCAAGAGAATTAAACCTGAGAGATATCATTAATCCAAAGCAAACAGTGGTGTTTGCAGGGTATTTATTATGCATTCATTTCTCATACCCATAACTGTAAGAAGAGAGGAAAATAATGAATGAGCAATCAACTTGCTCAATCCCCATACAGACAAAAACTTCAGGCCAAGTTACCATCCAGTGTAAGAGAATAGTTTGTAAGGATAGTGCAGAAGGCAATTTTCCTCAATGGATTACAACTGTACTGATTGCTGAGGAGTGGAAACAGCCTTGCCTGCCCAATGAGGATGGGGGTTATAAGAGAGTGGGCTAGCTGGCCAAGTTGTAGTTGGAGCTTGAGGTCCAGACTCAGCTGCAGTTTGGGATGGGGTCTGCTGGCTGTGCTGTGAGGAGGTAAGGGACAGGTGGTTGTGCAAGGGACAGACAAGGTAAGAAGATGCTGTGTGAAGGTGTCAGGGTTAGGTGGCTGGGTAAGGGACAGGCTGGGGTTTAGCCAGTCATGCAGAAGGAAGAAAGAAACTTGCTGAGGGAAGGCATCAATGCTGTGTGGAACTGCCTGTGAGGAAAGGAGTCAGTACTGTGTGGAGTCATCTGAAAGGTGTGAAAAATTTTTAATTAAGGACTGTGATTATGTCAGTTGTGTCCATCTTGATATAATTGCTATTCTGTCTATGTTTGAGAATTAATGATAATTATTTTTTCTTATAGTTACTATACCTAGCTTTATTCTAGATATTAGGATTCTGCTTTTCCCTCATTTACATGTTGGGCTGATAAGAAGTATGTTAGTATCTGAAGCTGATCAAAACAATACAAATAATACCAAATTTAGAGTTTCAAGATCAGTTATACTCTTTTTACTAGTTGTTGTGTTATCAAAACCAATTCTTATCAACAAGAGCATACACATTCCTTTCCTGTGAACGTCTCAAGACTTTCACAGATAAGTAAAAACAGTGTTAAAAAAATGCTTTATTTTGTTTGCCTTGAAGTTGATACCTATCCTCAGTTTGTACTCCTACAGTTGGTAGAAAACCACACTGAGCAATCAAGATTTACTGACCTTTTCTATTTACATATGATAATGAAGACCTGTACTATTTTTCTCCCTTAGTTATCTTTTTTCTATGATGAAGACTCCTGGCTACATGAACTTTTTTGGATCTTTGTATGTTAGAAATTCAAATCATTGCTGAAAACATCAAGGACTATTTGAGCTAGAACTGGCAGGCACTCTGCATTTTTTGACCTCTGCTGTGCACTGAATGGAGGGTTTAATTAAATGATTATAATCCCAGGGTCTCAGTCTTAAGTATTGAATACTCTATTATGATATATGGTAAGTTCAGATAAGGGATTTTTTCCCTATGTAAGTTGTTTTACATTTATCTGCATTGATGTTCATGCTTTTAACTTTTATTTGCTGAGTGACATGTAATATGCTTCTGGAGGTTTCCACTGCAACTGTTCTTTCTTCATTTCTTTAAATATGTCAGCAAACTTGTCTCTTCGGTATCCAAGTGCCCTGGTCCTGGAGGGGGCTCTGAGCAGGACCTGCCATGGCAGCAGGGAAGTGGGGAGGGGTCTGGCTAAGGCTGGCCAGCCCTGCAGGGACCAGTGGCCGATCAGTGATGGGGCATCCTCTGCAAAGTTTGCTCTGGGGTGATAGGCTTGGATGGGGATCCCAGCGCATGGGACAGAGTCCCCTTGTTTGGCCACCAGCCACCCTGCTCAGGGAGACAGCACCTGCCTGCCCAGGAGTCCCCCCAGCCTGGGCACAGCTGTCTGCACAGCTCTGGGACACGAGTAATCTGTACTTCTAAGTCTTGTTGGCAGTTCAGGAGGAGGGCTGGGTCAGCAGTCCTTCCCTACAGAGGATGAGAGAGTTCAGCTACTGATGCTCATCTCTCTGTGGCCTGTGCTTGAGACAGGACACATTAAATTTATTAGCAAAGAGGTGGCTGCTCCCTTGGTGGGACTGGGAGGGTGATGCACTGCCCTTGGGCCTTTGCTGGTGGCCTTGGTGGCTGCCTCAGTGCTGACAAAGGGAAATACTTGCTCCTGTCTTTGGTTAGGTCCCTGGGGTTTCTCACCTCCAGCTAATGCTCCAGGAAGATGCTGTGCTGTGTTTTCCAGCTCTGTGTAGGTGTCCTGGAACCATGGTGTATCTCACAGTGTGCTAGACACCCTCATTGGAGCAGCAGCATCTGACTTAGAGGTGTGCCTAAGAATTGTTTTAAAATGGCCTGTCCATCCAAACAGTCGCATGAAAAATGTTAATGAGTAGAGTATGCTTGTTCAGTAACAGCAGCAAAATCTAATTAAGTAGCTCTTTTGTTGTAGTTCAGCTCAGCTAAAGCAAATAAGCTTTCTATCACATCAACCCAGCAGCTCACTGTCATCTTCATAATCCTTTTGGTCCAGAAGAGACAAAACAAACCACAGATATCAGAGATTGCTTTTCAGAAAATCAATTTAAATTCTTAAGCATGACTTTTATCAGTAAGCATTTTAATTTCTATCTGCATTCATAAACTCTACTTATTAATTATATATTAATCATCCTAGGTATCTGGGTGCATGGTTCACTTGCATCACTCACAGCTGTGTTCTAGCACCATGAGATATGCAACACTTTCCTACATTAATCCACAATTGTGTAAAATATAGTTAGACATATTAACATCTAAAGCTGGTAGCTGTAAAACTGTCCTTAATTGCTTGGACTGCAAACATTTAAGCATAACATATAAATTCACTAAAAGGCTAATTGGTCTTATTACCTTTTTTATGAAACCGTGTAACCTTTTCATATCAAGATAGGCAATTTTATTTTTATTTTACTTTTATGTCTAACATTCAAACACAGTTATGACCACTAAAGGCACAAGGAAACTAACAAACAAAGCCTTAATTGGGTTTTACTTCCATATACATGGCTGCAAATGCAACACATTTCTCTGCACAGTCAACAATTCTTTTTATTCCAATAGGCTACGTAATCCAGTGTGTTCTGTATTATTTCCTGATGGCAATAAACCTGGACATCTTGGACACAGGGGTACACAGGTATTTTGTACTCACCTGGTAACAGGTGAATTTTTGCAGATGGATATGGACATGAATATCTCACAAAGTAAAGTCACTTAAGTTATATGAAAAACAGAGTGAACCCAAACAATCAAGGGCATTTCTAGAATGCAAAATTTGTGGGCAATTCAATAAAGGCTGGTAATTTC
The DNA here is from genome assembly GCA_026413545.1 of Cichladusa arquata. NCBI lineage: Eukaryota > Metazoa > Chordata > Aves > Passeriformes > Muscicapidae > Cichladusa > Cichladusa arquata. The sequence goes on from JAOTQP010000001.1 coordinate 49,869,940, forward strand.
AAAGGGGTCTCAAGGAAGAAAATGTTATGGTCTTGTTCTCACAACTTTTCATTAAGCTGATAAACTACTTCTAGTATACTTAGGCTGGGCCTGCGTCTGATCTGGTTAATGCTGGTTCAGGAGTTTCTGTGATGCACAGGGTCACTCTTTGTAGATGTACTAACCTGTACATGGTTACTAGTAGTAGTACCCCTTTTGCTTAGATGGGGAAGCAGAGGGGAGGATGTCTGAAGTACATATAAAGTAAATTGTGCCTGGGTACAGTTGGTCCTTTCTACCTTTTTTTTGTTTTTTGTTTTTTTCAGTCTTCTCTAAATGTAGTAATAACAGTGCAATCAGGATAGTCAGACTTATGTTCACCTAACAAATTTGAGTTTATGTAGACAAGTTACATCCAGTTCTTAAAAATCTTCTCCCTTTGGAAATTAGACAAGAAGTCCCAATATGGGTGATCTTTTATTCTACACAAGCATTCTCATCCTTTAAATCTTTTTAGATTAATTTAACACCAGGCATTGTGAATCAGATGTAGAACACAACATTCATTCTACTTCTAATGATTCTGTATCAGCTACCCTCTAATTAAAAGTGAATTGCACCATGTTAAAAGGATAGAAAATAAGGCTATGTAAGAAAGAATAATAAAAGTGAGAGTTAAATCACTGAATTCTATGGGAATTTCCCTACTGTGGGCTTTTCTGACTTTTTTTATGACCGTTACCTAGGAATTTTCACCTCAGCTCTAACCAAAGTACATTTCATCTGATGCCTGGCAGTGGTACCAGTCCTTCAGATAAGAGTACAAGACACCCATCTGTAGGCACATGTGGGATAATCTATTTCTCCAGTAGTTAGAGATGGGTGCTGGTTCTGCAGCAACAGATGCAATATGCTTTCCATTATTTTTGTAATCATTAAATAAGTCTACTCTGAGTATCATTTATACCAGAGAAATGACAAATCCTATTTTGCATCCTTTTAATTTCAGAAGATTAGGCCACAGTTTCTCCATTTGAAATCCAGGTTTGGTTAAAAAAAAAAAAAAAGAAAAAATTGTCAATTTTTCTCCCCTTAATTTTGTTGAAAAATCTTCCCTTTTGACTTTTCAATAAAGGCTGAATGTGTTATTCTTTTGTATACTTTTATTTTTCTTCTTACTCTATTCTAATTCACAAGAGAAATTTAACACGTCTCCATTTTATTGATAAAGCAATTTTTACATTTTGATTACTTGTAAATTGAAAAAGGGTTCATATGCGATTTTAATTCTATTGATAATTGTTTTTTAGGTTTTAGCTGTTATAGAATACTTCTTTTACCTGAAAAAAATATATTAGATTATAATAA
>JAOTQP010000001.1:49871291-49889503 GCA_026413545.1 Cichladusa arquata
GAGCATGTGGGAAGATCATCTTCACTAAAGATGATTGTGAGGTTAAGGAAGCATATGGTGTGCAATATGTTAGAAACATCTTGATGATGGAAATACACAAAACTGTAAAATGTGGATGCCCTATTTCCAGTAAATATTTGTTTTGTTAAAGATTTGGGTTCTGAGGTAACTTGTTAAAAAATAATCAGACCAATTGGAATATTGAGACCTCTGGCCAGTATAATACAAAAACAGCTGTGTGTTTCCCTTCAGCCAGGTCCTTAAGCTTCAGGTTAACAAGTGCACTAGAACAGAGAAACCTGTGCTAGATCCATGTGAGCCCAAGAGATCTTGGGACCTGGCAACATAGGAACATTATATTTACTGCTTGCAGTACAAAATAAGCTGGAAGATGTTTAGCTGCTATTTTTTGTGTGTCTGGTATAGACCCTGCACATGCCCTCTGCTCCACAAGCCCTATCTCCCTTTACAAGATTCCAGAGCAGAAACATTGGTCTGCACAGTGCAGAAATATGAGAATTATTCATGGGCCATCCTCTGATGGACAAGGGTTTACACATATTATGAATCAGGTGTTTCTATATGTTATCCAGGTTCTAGAAGACATGATAGAGTCACAGGCACCTGAACACCAACAGTAAAAGGTTTTTTTTAAAACTCTTCCATCAACAGTTCTGACACCCAAATGGATTCTCCATTCCATGGATTTAGCTTGAGTCTGATTGGACCTGCAGTAAATTCTTGCTAATAAACTTTGCTGAATCAAAAATAATTATGGCAGCACACCCATCCTTTCAGGAAAGGGAATGAAATCTTGAAATCAGAAGATAAAGTGTAACAAATGCTCTAGGAAGGAGATATGATAGATTAAAATGCAATTAAAAAAAAAAAAAAAAAAACCACCAGAAAATTTGGAAATGGAGTGACTACAACCAAATGGACAGAGATGACATGAGTGGCAGATAACAGGATGAAAACTTGCCAAAATTATTCCAAATAAAATATTGACATCAAGGAAGAAAGGTAAAGAAGACTGTAGAGAAGATGCTTAGGAAATGAAATGCTAAAGAAAAAAAGGGAAAACTAAGTGAAAACACTAAAAGTGAATGGGATAAGAAGTGCAGGGAAACAGACTGAAGCTTGCCCAAATAATCCTCATTGAAATTGCAAGATTTCATTCCCTTTCCTGAAAGGATGAATTCTCTTTCATTCATGCACTTTTTGTGTTCTCTCTTGGTTTTGGAATTTTCCTTTTTTTTTTTTTTTTTTTTGCCTTTCATTTCTGTACTGTATTCTCCTCACTCTTTGTTTGCCTTTCTTCCCCCGTGTCAGGATTTTAATTGGATTAAATTTGCAGAGTTTTGGTCCTTTTTACTTACCTTTATTCCATCTCAGTCCATTTGGTTGTAGTCACTCCAATTCCAAATCTTCTGGTTTTTTTCCATTGAATTTTATTTGATCATGTATCATTTCCAGTGCCTTTGTTAGACTTTGTCCTTTGATTTCAAGATTTTACTCCCTTTCCTGAAAGGAAAGGTTCTTCAGACTCAACATTGCCCAACTTTTATCTAATCTGTTCAAGGCATGGTTATTAGTCCATTTGATCAGTTGGGGTTTTTTGTTGCTTTTTTTTTTTTTAATGGTGCAAAACTGATGTGGCTTTCATGTTGTACCATTGAAGAATGGTATGTCATGAAAGATATACCAAAACTCTGCCAAAATAAGAAAGAACTATGGATTACTTTGAGGACTCTGGCTTTAAGGCCATTTAAAGCAGAAAATAAATGTACTATGATTAATAAAAAGGTCCTGGTGTTTTAGCTTGTAGCATTATATTTTTATGTATAATAATTTCTAGTCTTGTCTACGAAAACATGACCTGAAGGCCATAAGATAAAGTGGAAGCCACTAACAAACATTGCTGTGGATCTGCTTCCATCACTGTTTTTTTGTCTCCTTGCTGAGCTGAGCCCTGGATTGGAGATTTTAATTGTAAAACACTAACTGAAAGCCTGGAAGTTCTCACCCTTGTTGTTTAGGATATTGTCCCATCTACAACATCTCTTACTCATGCTTGAACTCATTTCTGAGTGGCAAAAGCAATCTTGGTTAGAGCTTAGGATCAAAATGTTTGGCCACCCTTCCACAGGTTTGGCTTCCATTCAGTATGCAAGTCAAAGAGGAACACGGCCGCCCAGTCATGCCCTGGGGGACCCTGCACCCCGAAGGTGGGATCCAGAAGGGACTATTTCTTGTACTCTTCCAGATGTGGCAAGCCTTGGCTTAGACTGGGAAGAGACTTTGCAGATGGTACAAGAAACCCACCCATCTTCTGTGGAGTTTAAGTACAGAAAAGGTGCCTCATTGCTGGGTTAACCCTTAAATAGGCATAGCAGGACAGCTGGGAAAGAGTAAGTAACAGAAAAATTGTCTAGGTAAAAAAAAAATGTTCCAGAAAAGGGGCCAGAAAGATTTGGATGAGAAATTAGAGAGCAACCAAGTTGCTAAGAACATGATAGGACAAACCTGCACTCTGCCACCTCCTTCTTTCTTGTGTTTCTCCCTCGCTCTGTGATAGGATGACAAGGAAGGAGCAAGCTCTGCCTGCAGCACTGGGTGCAGTTGGGTTTTTGATCAGCTCAACACTCCTACCAAAAAAAAGCAACAATGGCCTAAAACCATGTTCTCAGTGAAAACTCCACAGACTTTTAAAAATCAAATACAAAGATTCTATGTCTCTATTGATTGCAAATGCTTGACATGCCATTTTAAGTTGTAAAAAAGTCTGGATCATGGTACACATAGGACTATGGCAAACAGAAATACTTTACATAGAAGGAGTTGTTCAGCAGGATCTCTGGGGATTAGACCTACCTACTAGCTTCCTCATTAGTACTGCAAAAAAAGAGAAATGAAAATTTAATGATGTTTGCATGTGGTATTTCAAATATATAGATTAAGATATTTCAAATGTATAGTGAAGAGAAAGATTAGTGAGAGATTCTAGAGAGGTGATAGGTAAGATCCATTATCAGGATCAGAAAAATAGTGAAATTCTTTCACATATTAACTGAGAAATCAGTCAGCACAAGAGAAAATGTAATACCTTTGTAACCAAAACTCAGCTTCCAATGGAAGATTTAGAGTTCAAATGAAATAATCTGCAAAGGCAATTTGTCTTTGTAGGGATTATTAGCTAGCAAAGATAAGAAAAGAGGAAATATCACACTAATTTCACATCTGCTCTTAACTTTTTTCATTCTCTAAAGAAATTGGTTTGTTCAGAGTTTAAGATGTTTATAAACATTGGCTATTCATTGGGTGTTCATACATTTGGCCTGATAAGATGTATTTTTGTATTAAGAAAAAAATCAGTCAAAGATTCTATATAGTAACATTGTTATATTCCAAAAAGAAACTAGGAATATTGTTATGGCAACATGACTGGAAGACAACCAAGGTGAGAGTTCAAAGACGCTCATTATGATATAAACCTTGAACACATTGCTGCCACTGCTATCACTACGTGCAACAGCAGAATTTCTGAGCTCAGTAAAAGCTCATTGCTCATGCTCTTGGATAAGCAAATTGAACTTTCCATCCTTTACTGAGCCAACCAAGTTACAGTGCAGGCACAAGAAATTTAGTGCAAAAATGTAGCCTGCATAGATCAGCAGGTACACAAAGCCAGAGCAAATAGACTCTTGTTATTTCTATTTACACTAATGTAGCACATCTCTGAAAATAAACCATCACAGTCATTCTTGATGAGGATGTCATGCATGAAATGCAAATTATGAATTAGTTCCAAACATCAAATATATAAACCCATGCATTGGAACACAAGGAAACAATATTGATGAAATTGCTCTTATTGAGTTTATTCTAATGTTTTCCATCTAATGGTTCAAATTAGTAAGGGAAATTATGTTTAATTTAATTTTATGGTTTTTTTCTTTCTGAAATCAGTACTGAATAAGATAACTCTTGACTAAGTTCCTTATTCATAGATGAGAAGCTGAATGCTCCCATTCAGCAAACAGCTTATGAATAATGTGAAAGAAAATATTTGTGTACTGTATGTCAATATTTTAGGAGTAGCAGATTTTTTGCGAGTGGTGGCAGTGAATGATACATAAAATACTCTGGAAGTCTGTTCAGTCCAACAAAAGTTTTCAGGGTTTTTGTGTCTTCTTTAATAACACTTAAATGGTATGATTAAAGAAACTTTTGTTGACTTTTCATTGTTTACACTGTCTTAGAGCAATGACATAAAGTTCTCTATAATAATGTAAGCAGTATCACTTCATTGTTAGTTATGCTAAATCAGCAATATCTGCTAGAAAGAAAAGGAAAAATCAAGCAGATAAATTCTGTAATACTGCAGCAGATATTTGGGAGTCCAGAGAGATGTAATTGGCAGAGTAAAATAAGCAGGCTCAGTGTTTTCTTACTTGGGTTCAAAATGAGCAGATTTAATCTGGAATGTTTTAATTTTCCTTCCATTTACAAGCAGTGATTCCCTCATAAAGGTTCAAAAGGAAGGGGTAATAAGTTCCCAGAAGGAGAGGCTGGAATTCCTGAAGGTGGCTGGCAGGCGAGGACAGCAAAAGGGGCTGGGAATGCCAGGCTTGTGTTTCTCTATGGATCATTTCCATACAAACTCTCCTTTCCTCACTCCAGTATTTGCTGTAAGGTAAACAATGACAGGATACTGTGGAGAAATATTAAATCATTTTGTGTTGAAAGTGGTAATGTGCCTCAGGGCTGGTGTATTTATACTGACAGTCTCAGGTTTGCTTTGTGTGCTCGTTTTTCACTTTATTTATTGATCTCATGGCTGGACTCAGACAAATCAAGTCACTTAAACATGTCCATTATGTCAATTCCACATTGCCATGACCTCTGCTCTTGATTAATGTAGTAGTGGAGGGGGCTCCCTTCCCTGTATTTTCTGAGGAGAGGACGAGATGCAGAAATATTCATGACCATCTGTACCAGAAAGCTGATTCTGGTTCCCTTTATTTCTCTTCCTGTCTTTTAGCAGCTCCTTTGTGAATACTATGAAGACATCTTGAACTACTTTAAACCGTTTCCCTACAAGGTACAGTGAGACAAGTAGTCAGAAGTCAGTAATTTCGCCAACCACATTAGCCCCAGACACCAGGACAAAATTACAACTTAATTTTGCCAGACCTTTGGGGTTAGAGAAGCTGTTACTCACTACACAACAGTAGTGAAGTCACTGAACACAAGCAATATAATGAAATGTTTTATGTAGAAGAATCTGCATCCACAGCAGCAAGATCTGGGGAACTTCTTGCACTTTATATTTAAAGCAGTCTCAGTAGTTAACTACACTTTCCTGTTGCTGGATCTCCTTAGAGAGTAGCAGAATGCAAAACAGCTCTCCCTGTTGGTCTCATATGCATCTCCAAGATTCAAGGGAACACTTAAACCAGCAGGATGTTTTCTGTGCACTCTTCATTCAAGTGCATAGTTCATAAACCAGGGGCTGCTGTTAATAGGCTGCTGCTCCCAGAGAAGAGAGACTGGTTCCTTCCATCACCTTTTGCTTGTGTTTGGTAGCCCCTATTGCACAGCAGTTGGGTCTACAGGACTTACAGGAGTCACCTGGTCTTGCTGGTTCTGACATTTCTCCTTAATGATGGCTGGAGAAGCTGGCTAAAGACAGGGTCAGAGGAGGGATGCAAACAGCAAAGCAAACCTTGCTGAGGAAGTGACTTCTCCATGTTTTTCCCGGGGGAAAAAATTCCTTTTTTTCACACCAGTTTCCTAACTGAGCATTAGGAGCTCACTGCATTTTCAGAGGGCGATGATAAACATCCTAGGCATTGGCTTGAAAGTGCTGACCATCATGTGCTGCTTCTGGGGTGTGTGGTTCTTCCCAGCATGGCATGTCAATGTTAGAACAGAGAAGTTCTACACCCCTTTGGTTGGTTTAGTCATGAAAGACAGGAATACCCTCCCTGTTGGTGTCAGTATCTCTCCTCCAGAAAGCTCTCTTAAAAAAAAACAAAAGTGCTAGGATGTTGTACAAAAATATAGCATTTTACAAAAGCAAAACTGAGAACTGATATTCATCCAAAGTACATAGCATCTTGCTTTTACACTTAGTTGCTACTTGAATAGTAATAATTAATTAGTTCTTCTAATTGTCAGTGAAAATAATAAATCTTTTGTTGTCAAGTATGGGAGGGGAGAGGGAACGGAGGAATAATCCATTCCAAAATTTTTAGAAACACTTCTTATGTTGGATTTACAAAAAATTCCAGCTGTGAGAGGCTGACATTATATAGCCCAAAGCCAGTGCCTGTCATTGTATGATAAGTGAGCACAACAAAGGCTCCAGCTGGCTGATATCAGGCTAATAGAGGCATTTTGGCTCATCTACCTGGTGGATCATTTGTCAGGATGTCACTTGTCTATCCTTACCTTGAAGCCTTTTTGGTTCCTTTATTTCTTAACATCTTCATTTTATTATACTCAATTAGACCAAATGTCTATCCAAACCGAATGCCCTAAAATCAACTCATGCTTGTTAAGATCTCTGAAGAATTAGATTGGGGGTAGTGGGAGGAGCAGAATTTTGCTCACTTCCTACGTGATTTCTCCCAACACCTGGTCTACTAAGATTCAGGAGTACAAGACATTGCAAGATTTTTATTAGCTGGTGGCAGTGAGAGGGAGACCTGAAGTAAGTGGGCATACAGCATGCCTCTGCTGCTTCACCAGTGTTATGAACTCTTCTGTCAGCTTTCAGATTTAGTTTGTGAGCATTTCTCCTAAGAAGACCACTCTATCTTTTAATTACTTTAAAAATATTTTTTAAAAATATGCATAGTTACAAAAGTAATTGTTGTATGTTCGGAAAATTAATATTTGCATTATTTTTTTCCTGAAACATTCACAAATTTAGTCAGATTTAAAGCAATAAAACCAACAGATTAACACTGGTTATCAGCATCTTTGTAATATCACTGAAAAGTGCTTATTCCTCTGCTCTGTATTTATGTGTGGTGGAGCTCCACCAGTCCAAAACCAATGACATTAATGTGGTCTGAGCTGAAGAATGAGATGCTCTGTCAACTTGATTTTACTGATGAGATGGCCTCACACGTGACTTAAATTATGCCAAGAGTTGTTCTAATTACAGATGATTAAAGCACTGCACACATGATTATGCCTTCTTACCCTACTCTACCTACTTTGTGAATACCAGAAGAGGATCAGTTTGAAATTCTGCTGCTAATAGATCTTGCACTGCAGCTGCTTACATATGGCCTAAAATAAACTGACATTTGCAAAGAAAACTGGGTGATCCTGCTCCAAATATGGTGAGGAAAAACCAAAATAAAACATAAAGAAAATCTGATATGAATACATGAATGAAATGAGTAAGAGTGACAGGTAGGAATATAACAGGGTTACACAGGAGCTGTCTTAATGAGAACAGCTCCCACTCAGCCTGTTCTTTCAGCTTCCTCAATTACTTTCAGAATAACTGTCTTTTTGTAAATAAATAGTTTAATGGAGGAATATTGCATGTTTATGTTGTTCCTTTTTTTAATGAAACTACAATTGTTTATATGAGACTGGCCTGAAGAGCTTTCTTTGAAGTCAGCAGTAAGTACAGAATGACTGAATGAATCTGACTTCTTTTTTTGTAGGGTATAGAAGCTGAATTATTCTTCACAGACTGTGAAATGCTTGCAAATTCTAGAATAGAACTCAGCTAATTATCTGTCATTGAGGAAATCAAATGGAGCAAGAAAGTGAGGTTTTGAAGGTACCAAAGAAAGATCAGGTTTACTTTGGGCACAGTTATCTAAAAAGCCCCGGACAGTTCCATGTGGAAGTCATATAGTTTTAATTATTATCTAATTAACACCTATGTTGTCATGGGCAGAGAGGGGTTTTATGTTCAGGTACTTCAGTGATAAACTTCTGTAAAAACATTAGACACTGCAACTCCAGAACATTGCCCCATCAGGAATTTTCATTTTAGGCAACTACAGTGTAAAAGTCTTCACCTGAGCTAGTTAGGTAAACAGCTTTCAGAGTCAACAGAGGCAAGCAAGTGCTTCCACAGAACAATCTTCCTCCTCTGTGTCAGAGCTCCACATTAGGATAAAATGGGCTGTGCTGAGCCTCCACTGAATGTAGTCACCACAGACTAAAGGAAACCAGGAGAATGACCTCAGATACAGACCTCAGAGGTTGTAGTCCTCCAAAGTCAGGTGAGATGGAAAAGTCAAAATGGGAGATCAGGGAAAACAGCAATGAGGGAAGTATGATACCCAGGTGATGTATGTAAGACACTAGTTCATAGATTTTTCACCTTTCAGTGGAAAATCAAAGAAGAGTAGCTTAACAGCTGTTTTGATCAAAAGGTATGCTTTAAAATGGAAGGAGAAAAAGGCAAAGGAGTTGTAGTAGGAGGAAATAATTCATAGTAGGAGGAAACATTCATTTCTTGAGCGAAAAGATAGTGTCACCTATAAAAAAGCTGCAAAACTGAACAGATGAAATAGTCCTTAGATGAATTGTGTTGGAGAACTTTTGTATCATCTGTGTTTACTGACCTTCCTTGATAAATTCTGTAAAAAAAAATTAATGATTTTGCCTTACATCACATCTGAACAATGAACAAGTGGTTGCTACTCTGAATCCCTCTAAATTTAATTAAATATTGTTGATATAAATCTTCACATGTTTGTACTAGATAATTTTAAGGATATGGAGCACCTTAATTTAGATGTAACGATACAAATACGATTACTTAAGAGAAAGATATCATTATAAGAAAGCCAAGGATATGTCACTGTAATGCATGAAAACACATAGCAGGCTAATTACACTAGGAGAGGATTTTTGTCATGCTTCGCTGGAGGGGCAGATACATTGTGGTTGTCTTTTGCAGACAACAAAAGAAGTGTTTGAAATTATTTGTCCTTTTAGGTCAAATAACAAGAAAAAGGTCTACTCTTTGGCTTTTGTCTCCAAACACCCTCAACAGAGCAAGGGGAAAATATAAAATAATTTTAACAGCTCTTCTCCTATTTTGAAAGCCTTGTCATTTAGGGCCCAGCTTTCTGAACTCTTGATGTGACCTTCAGGAATGTGAATATCTTCTTGGGCACTGTTATGATATCCATATCACCTCTTTGTAAACTTAATTCCTGTCCTCTAAAACACTTCAATAATAGAAATCTATAAAATCACAATCCACGTATTTCTGATGAAAATCAGAACTGAAGGACCATTGTGGTTTAAGCCCAGCCGGCAAATAAGCACCAAGCAGGTACTTGGCCAACTCTATCCCAGCCAGAACTAGGACAGAGATCTACAGAAAAATTAAGTCCAACATGAGTGTGTTCTCATATGTGGTTCCCCATACTACTCCCTGAGAGTGTGAAGTTTAGATTTGGATTAGTATTCAGCTGTAATGTGACCATTCTGTTGGATATTACTATGAAAGCTGTGTATAGAAAACAGGTGAGATGTGAGGGACTGAATAAAGCAATACTGTGAATTCAGTTAAACTTTAAGTCGCTCTGAATATGTATTGCATTAGTTTACAAGATGATGTGCTTTGCCATTAAAGTCTTTCCCACAGTCAAAGTGGGAACACTATTTTTGGCTAAAAATGTTCAGCTAATTGCATGAGGATTAGCAATTGCTGAGGAAAATTTCACTTTGCCATTTGTTTATTTCTAGACCCATGAAACATAACAATGAGTTGTCTTGTTTATTTAGGAAGGGTTTCCTGGCCACATGACTGTCTCTGACATAAACCTGGGCAATGCTATTCTCTCTCCCCTAACCCAACACCCTCATACACCTCCTTGGTTTTGTACTTTAATCCTAAATCTCGTCTTCCATCAGACTCAGAACCATGACAATTCTGTGGAATACTGCAAGGCTCACGTAAGTAACATGTAACTTTTTTTAACAGCAGAGAAATTTGAAGTGTTCAACCTGGAGGCTGCATTGACAGCTTTTTGAGAGTTGACTCAGGCTTTGTATTCCACTGTTACTCTGCACAAGAGTCAGCTGTGATCTGATTTCTATTGATTTGCTAGGACTCTAAATTAATCCTGAAAGAAAACTTTAATCAAATTAATATCAAAAATTTCTTGAATTATGGACCAGTTAACAGTAAAGTAATTTATAATAAAGAAAGAAGAAAAGGGTATGAGATTTGGGCTGTTTTTAAAGGACTTATTAAGAATCACATCTAAGATTCTGTGCCACCCCCTCAACTGGAAAGAACTGATTTGTGAAACCCTGAGAGAGGTGAAAAGTCTGCTGTGCAGACTTGAGAGGTGATCCCATGAAAACCTGCTGAAGTTTAGCAAGGCCAAGTGCAAGGTTGTGCTCAAGTCAGGGCCATCCCAACCACAAACAGAGGCTGAGTGGATAATGTATTGAGAGCAGATTTGAGAGAAGGACTTGGAGGTGTTGGTTGACAAGAAATTCATCATGAGCCAGCAACATGTGCTTGCAGACTAGACAGCCAACTGTATCCTGCAACATTCCAGTTCCTAAAGCAGCCTACAGAAGGGCTGGAGGGAGACTTTTTATAGGGACATGTAGAGTTAAGACAAGGAGTAATGGCTACAAACTGACAGACAGTAGGTTTAGAGTAGATATTAGGAAGGAATTCTTCACTATGGGAGTGATGATATTCTGGCACAAAGAAGCTGTGGATGTCCCATCCCAGAGGTATTGAAGGCCAGGCTGATGGGGATTTGAGTAACCTGGTCTAGTGAAAGGTGTCCCTGCCCATGGCAAGTGGGTTGCAATTAGATGGTCTTTAAAGTCACTTCCAACCCAACCATTCTATGATTATGTGATTTGGTGAGTTCAACAAATAAAAAAATGTGCACTGCCTACGTATGAAACGTATCTGGAAGTGCACACGGTTCTAGTAGAAATCAAGAGATTTCTTTTCACAGCCTGCCATTTTGGCAAGCACTTAACCTAGAGGGTAGGTTTTGTTGACTCACTTTGGCTAGTGTAAGCTTTATTTGGTTGAAGGGCAGATTTTTCAGAAGGAGACGACCAAGGTCTGAAATAGTTATGAGCTTGGCAAACACTATGGAACAAGTAAGAGCAGAAACTTAAGCTACTGGTGGCTGGTGGTAGCGTTTCAAACATATCAATTACAGAGATACACATCTGCAATGGAGCAGTGTTTGCACATTTTTCCCCCTTACTTAAAATTATTAAAATAATATTACATTTGCCATCCCAGTCTTATCTACAAAGAAGATACTTTAGCAGACCAAACACCCCTAATGCATGCTGGAATATCCTGTTTCTCTCTGTTTTAGCAGTGGAAATTCTGTCTTGGCATAGCAACCGCATGTTACCACTGCACCTCTTAAATCACACAAAGACCTCCAAGGCAGAAATAACTTCATCATGACCATAGGAAAAGGACTCTGCAGCTGTGGCTGCACCTGCTTTTTGTGATATGACCTGCAGAGGACGCACTAAATTTGCTAGTGCTAAGAATCACTCCTCCAGGTTCCTTGCATGATGGTGTGTGTCTGTTCTGTAGCCCTTTCATCTGGCTAATTCATGCCAGGCAAAATAAAATACAAACTTACTAAAATGCATGCTAGCCTGTGTGCTTTGATTATGTTTTCAAATATAATCTGTGTTAGAGAGTCATCACAACTCAAATAGCTCTTTATTAAGAATAGTGTAAGATTTATCAGTAGTAGTTACAAAGTTTTCCATTGCCAATCACATTAATGTCTAAAGACAGAGCATTAGTTTCCCAGCTGCTGCAAATGGGAGAAATTTCTCAGTGGTTTAGTAGAGATGTATCGATTTACACTGATTGTGGATCTGGCTCAACACATCTACCTGTTACTGTGCTAACAATATTTCATGAATAAAAATGTTGGCTGGCAGCAGATGATGAAAACCACAGGATTTATATTGGACTCTTCTCCTTTGAAATGGATTGCAGAACCTAAATATCTTGTGATTCACATCCTAATCCTCAGCATTCTCTATATCATTACAAGGCTCCCAATGTGTAACATCTTGTGAGGCAAATGCTTCACATAGGAAGAGACTACCTTTTCCTTATAATTTTCTCTTAAAATATTAAACTTTTCCATCTCTGCAGCACAAAGACAAAACATCCAGGATGTTAAGCAGCCTTTGTTGTGCTAGTGTTTAAACTCTGTCTAAACTTGCCTGGATTTGAAATAATGTCTGGGAAAAAAACCCTTCATGTTGGCTTTAGTAACACTCCTGCACAGGCAGTATGCTTTGGACACATGTCAGAAAGTGAAACCCTATAGCAGCAACTTTAACACTGAATGTGGCTGCTCTTTTAGGAGCTGTTGGGAAGAATTATGGGCTCTTAGGGTTTAATCCTGCAATGTTCTGAGCATCTCTTTACATGGCTGAGTGCCATCCTGTCACATAGCATCCAGTAAGAGCAGAGGGTGCTGGTACTTCCAAGAGATGGAAATACCTTGGAGGATTTAATTTTAATCCTGGGTCAAGACAAATCACCAGTGGAATTCAATGTGCATTTGGCCTAAGCAAAGTCATGGGGTGGGGTAGAGATGCATTAATCTAGCTCTGCCTTAGTAAATAGAAGGCATCAAGCCAGACATTTTCCTGGTTGTTTCTTCTTTGTGCTTCTCAGGAGTAGAAGAGTATATTTGGAAATTGAGGGCAAGTTTACAGCCTTCCTAAGTTTCACACTGCATAATATTGTGCAAAGAGTAATATCTAAAAAAACCAAGACCCTGTGCCACTTACTTTACTGAGAGCACTGGACAACTCATAGTGGGGTTGTCAGTGAGAACATTTTGGTGCAGAATGATGTCTGAGTGACAAAAGTATATCACAAATATTTTCTGAGAATGAAAGAAGGAGATGGGGGCATTTTTGAAAATTTGGAAGTGGATTAAAATGGTCATCTACCTGACTTGAAGGAAAGACTGGGATATGGTCAAGTCACAAGCAGCATATCCTGGTAGTTAGACTGAATTTCAAGGTTGAAGAATAGATGACATGACTTTTATTTGAAATACATGTAAAATAAAAGCCAAGAATGTTATTTTCCACTATTTTTCCTCTCTGCTTTGTGGGCTGGCACTGCATTGCAGTCTGAAACATCTGGTGTTTGCTTTGAGGCATGTGTGGAAGTAAAAGAGGAAACAGGGATAGAGTACTTGTATAATCCAGAGGTGTCTCAGGGAGTTGGAAGAGGTTTCCCAGACCTTTCTCTCCAGTAAGTGCAGAAGTTATCTATTATCAGCAATCTGGGATAGGTCCTAACAGCCATGAGCAGCAGTATCCAGCCCCAAAAGAATCCCTTCCTGGGGGTGTGTGAATCACAGACTACAGTTTCACACAATTCTCCATTTCATATGACATTCACCTCGTTAGCTCCCTAAATAAAGGTGACGATGCATGAAATAGGTGTCTAAGTCATGACCTCAGAGTTGATGGAGTGGTATTTAGTTGCCCAAGTGTAGGCATCAGGTTTCATTTGGAATTCCATAGGGTATCCTGCTGGTATCCTAGGGCTGTCAAGATATCTGCATTGAGGCTAGTAGGTTTGGTACATTTCTGACAACTGACCAGTGTCTTTCTGAAGTGGCATCTTAAAACCTGGCAGAGGTGCTTAAAGTGACTTCTGATGCTCTATTTATTCACCTGTATCCCAGCTACCAAACCTGGCTCCCAGCTGCTGCTTCAGAAAGTCTTCAGAAAGTCTTCCCTGTCTGCCAGCCTTGTGAGCATGTCTGGAACACCAACGTTGCACCTGATAGGTATGTTGGATGAGCTGAGACAAACTACTGCTTACTCTAATGGAAACTTTAACTCCTGTGAAAACCCCTACACCAAGATGCCTTAAATGCATGTCTGCAATGTGCAGCTGACTCCTGCTCTGTCAGATGAGTGAGTTGCCCGTGCATGGATGTATTTAGGAAGCCTGAAGTTATGTAAGATTCTCTATAAAATTAGTAGGTGGGACACAGGACCCATAGAAGAGCCATCTCCTTTTTGCAGTGGCAATTTGGGACCAGAAGGACACCAAGGCATCAACTGCTGTATTTGGTTGAATTCAGCTCTGAATGCACCCTCCAGAGGTAAATAAGAGATAACTTGCTGGTATAGTGAACTTTAACTGGCATTTTGCTCTTTGTAGCTCATCTGGAAAAGGCATTACAACTGCTAACGTGCCCAAATCACTTCAAAAAGTTAAAAAGGCAGAGCAAACAGAAGTCCTGTTTTCCCCCAAAGAAATCTGCTGGAGTGCTAGAAAAGAGAGAGCCCGCAGGCATAGATTTGTTTATGTCTGAAGCACATCAGATGTTGTGGGTATGTCTTTTCATTATAGCTGTCCATTTGTCCCATTTAGTCATATCAAGTCTTTTTTATACTGGGCAAAAAGTATGTTTATTAGGAGAGGAGTTAAGAGACTGTCATGCAGCTTTTTCTCATATATAGAGAATCAGAGCCAGTAGTAAAGAGCAGGTTATTCAGAATTGCACTAGTAACTGATTGATCCCATTTTGTTTTGTGGGGAAAAATAACAAAAGTATCAGAGAATCAGGATGTTGCATAAAAGAAGGTCACCCTATGTTACAATACTTTCATTCATGAGAAAGAGTAGTGACAAATCTAGACGTTTGTATTAAGTGAGAAATATGGGGCTACTTTTTGTTTTCTGTCCTGGATTTTATATTAAAGTCAGAAAACATAAAATCACCAGGTTTTGAGCAATCAACATGTTGACTTGGCAGAAATATTCATCATACAGAAACTGGCTGTCTTAAAGAAGCTGTGGGCACAGTACTGATTGGAAGGCATGATAGACCTGGACAGATAAATCTCACCTACATGGTTCTCTGCATGTTTATTGAGCCTTGCTTTGTATGTGGGGCACTAAATCAGTCTGTGTAGGCACAGGAGCCTGGGCATGTCAGGATTAGTGGCCAGCACAGATCAATGGCATTGCACATGCACCATAAACATGACATCCTGGAGTGCTCCTGTTGCATATGTGCAATTTATCAGCACTTATTCAGGTGCCACTTCTTCCCCATTAGTACAGGGATCCTGGGGAAGCGGCTGGCAGCTGAAAAATTATGGTAAAACAAGAGTTCTTCGTATTTTTATTCTCCCCTCTCATAAAGAAGTCAGTCATGAATGGGAAAATAATGACTCTTAGGACATAACCTGAACAATCTTACCTACTTATGTACAAAGAGTATTTTACCTAGTACATGCATCTTATAACAACTTATAATAATAAATTAATTATAATTGATTATAATTATTGTAATAACTTATAATAATGTAGCATATAACAAAGCAAGAGAAAGATAGCTACACTCCCTGTATCATGAGATCTTCCTCAAAATTAGGCTTGCAGGACATAGATTCACCCATAGCAAGTCATAAACACATAGAGATAACACTTTAAAAGATACAAAGCCTTTTGTATTCAAATAGCAATGTTTTTAATATAAGAAAACAGAAAATGTACTTTGATTTACTAAAACTAATTGCCAGTTTAGCTTCCATGTGGTAGAATTTAACATGATCCCTAGCATAGTCCACTGTAATATTTCTGCTGCTTTTTATTTAAGATTTTAAAAAATTTTGGTCATGTATTAATTTGTACTGGTTTCTACTCTTCTGTGTGCATGTAAACCCTTGTATTTTATTTAAACCCTACTCAATAATATTTGAGTACTGTGCATGTTTTTTTCCTTGGTTATTGTACCAAAACCTATGCCTCCCAGCAGTGTTCTGCATCTATTACCTGATTGCAGTGCTCCAGATCCATCGGACTGAGGGGAGCCTGAGGCAGAGCAAAATGGCCCTGGCTGCACTGAGTAGGCAGCAACAAGAAATGACAAGCAGGATGGCTTTCCCTTTCCCTATGTTTCCAGCTCTTTTTGTAACAGCTGTGTTCAGCATAGTAGATTTGAATAGGACATGATGTATATAGGAGAAAACAGGTCTAATAAAAGTGCTGCTCTTGCAGCTTGAAATCAAATCTAAGGTTACAACCTATGTAACTTGAGAAACAAACTTGAATCCAACCATTAGGCCTCAAGTGAAAGAACTCTGCTAAAGAAGGGTTTTACATCTAAACATTACCTAGTGCAGGCTAACCATCCAGACTCCTTCTATATTTCAAAAATGTGAAGGGATATGGTAAGAAAAGCCAAAGTCTATCTGACTTGAGTCTACTGAGGGATCTCAACATCAGAAAAAAGTCAGAAGGAGCAAGTTTAGGGAAAATGTGCAAAATGGGACAGGGAATCTGGTGTCAAACGACATTGAAAAGGCCAAAACATTCTTCGCCTCAGTTTTTACTGTCAATACTGACCTTCAGGAATCCCAAGCCCATGAGACAAGAGACAAAGTCTAGAGCAAGGAAGTCTTTCCCTCATTGTCTCCATTGATCAGGGAAGGGAGCACAGAAATTAATTAGGCATACATGAGTGACTTCACAGGAGGCACACACTGACCAATGTCCCTGTGAGGCCAGCCTCTACTATATTGGAAAGCTCGTGGTGACCATGGGATTCTTGAGAACTGTAAGAAAGCAATCACTTCCATTTGTTGTCCTAAAAGGACAAAAAGGAGAACTACAGGGTGTCCAGCCTCCTCTTAATTCCTGGGAAAATGTTGGAACAACAATTCCAGGAAACTATTTCCAGGTACATGAAGGACAGGAGAGTGATTGGGAGTAGTCAGCATGAATTTATGAAGGAGAAGTCATGTTTGACCAATCCAGTTGCCTCCTATGATGAGATGACTGGCTTGGAGGACAAGGGGTGAGCAGCAAGCATTGCTTGTCTTGTACTTAGTAAGTCTTTCAAGACCACCCCATTCTTACAGACAAATCTGATGAAGTACGTGCTGGATGTTGAGTGAAAACTGCAGCAGCTGCACTGCTGGGCACAAAGGGTTGTGATCAGCAGCACAAATTCCAGCTGGAGGTTGGTCATAGCAGAATGCTCTCAGTCAGTATGAATAAACACTTCCTTAATGACCTTAAGGATAGAGTGGACCCTCAGAAATCAAAAGGACTATCTGATATGCCATGTGGTTGTGCTGCTGTTCAGAGGAGCTTTGACAGGCGGGAGAAAGGGGCTGACAGAAACCTCCTGCAGTCCAAGAAAGGAAAGAGTGAATCCTACATCTGGGTAGGAATAACACCATGGACTTGTATATGCTGGGGGATTAACCATCTGAGAAACAGCTTTGCAGTAAGAGATCTGGGATTCTGGTGCTAGGTTGGACACAAACCAGAAATGGGCTCTTCTTGGCAAAGAGAAAACTTGCCTATCTGCCTGAATCAAGCCTTAGATCTCCACAGAGAGAGCTGTTTGCTGCAGAGCTTAGACACCTACATTGCATGAAGGGAGGGAAACAGCCACCTACACACTGATGCCTGGAATGGCCACCTGGAACAGAGGATAGACAGAGTTAAAAGATAAAGGGTAGGTGTTTATTTAAAGGCCTTCACAGGGTACACCTTGGGCAGTGCAGGAATCTTTCAGAGACTACATCCAAGATAGATGACCAGCACATGTTTTTTTGGGGCACATACAAGTTTGGTCTATTTGCATATTGGAGGTTAATTGTCTAATTACAGCTTCAGGGGTGGTGGAATCCCATTCCCCAGTTTGTCCCCCCTACTTTTACATTTTTCTGGGCCAGTGAAAATAAGGTGACCTTGGGTTTCAGGCCTAGAGAGAAATTGTTTTGTCTGAATAAAATGGGATAACAGTAGCTGACCGACTGTGGAGTTTTAGAGTTATATACTAAAGCAGTACTGATCTGGAAAATATAAAAGCTAAAACTTAAGGCATCAACACAATGATCTAGCACCATTTGAAATAGCACAGGATCTGTCAGTGACCTGGTCAGTTGTTCCAAGAGAGTGCAAGTCCGCCACACCTCCTGTGTCTCATCTGCCATGCCCATGCAGCTGTACTGATTATTCTAAGTAATCTCAAATAGCAGCAGCTACTGAACTCTGGAGCTGAATCCAACTATTAAAGTCCCATATATGGTTACAGAATTTAGACAGTTAAACATAGGACAGTGTCCTGGTTTGAAGGACAGGTGTCTGCCAGTAGAGGCAGAAGTTTCCTCTGAAATAGAGGCTTTAAT
The DNA here is from genome assembly GCA_026413545.1 of Cichladusa arquata. Lineage (NCBI taxonomy): Eukaryota > Metazoa > Chordata > Aves > Passeriformes > Muscicapidae > Cichladusa > Cichladusa arquata. Next base: position 49,889,499 of record JAOTQP010000001.1, read on the forward strand.
TCCAC
>JAOTQP010000001.1:49889603-49903128 GCA_026413545.1 Cichladusa arquata
GCTCCATTGGCATGATAATGGGAAAAATTCTTCAAATTGACACAGTAACAGAAAAAACACTCAACCCCCAACAGACAGATAAATCCAGATCTAAATGCATATATTCACTGCTTATTTCGTAGGAACAGAAAAATAACTAGATGTTTCTATGGTTTCTAGGTTTCTGCCTAAAAGCTAGTTTCTTACAACTTCCTTGTGAGATGAAGTGGAGGGCTAGGCACTGAACTCCTCTCTCTGGTGACCCTCTGGCAAGAGAATGGCCTGAAGTTGTGTCAGGGAAGGTTTAGGTTAGCTATTAGAAAAAGGCTATTGGGCACTGGAACACACTCCATAGAGAAGTGGTTGCAGCACCAAGCCTGACAAAGTTCAAGAAGCATTTGGACAATGCTCTCAGGTACATGATGTGACTCTTGGGGATGTCCTGTGCAGGACTAAGAGCTGGGCTTGGTGATGCTTGTGGATTGTTTCCAGCTTAGAATATTCTGTGGTTCTGATTCTGTAATTCTCTTCAGTGAATGCATACAGTGAATGGAGGCATCACTTTTAGGCACAGGCTTAAATTAAATGACTGCCTGAAAGTTCACTGCATTCTCCTTTCAGTTTTGCACACATAGGCATGTAGAAGCAATTGGGATGCTCTAGGGTATGCCATCTGGCATCCAGGTCTCATTCCAGAACAGCACTTCTGTATTTCTCTATCCGATGTTGTAGCTGCCAGCCCCATCTGAATGCCCCAGGTATCCTTGAGCATTTCAAATGGCACTAAATGGCATTTAGGCAACAGAAATTAGTCCCTACTGTTCTTTTGGTGCTTAATCACAGAGAGATTTAAAAACTACTAGTTTGGTCAGAGTCCCATAAATAAAATAAAAGGCAGTTTAATGTATATAAGTGAATACAACAAAATATTACCTTGTAGATATACAGCAACTGAAGTCATAACGTGGTTGTTGAAACTGTCTAATGTGATGCTGATGTCCCCTAGTCACTAGATATTTGGCATGCACATATGAGAATGCCTTAGATGCATACAAATCACTAAGTATAGATAATGTTGGCATAAACCTCTCTCTTTTTTATCATTCAAAAAATAACAGTGAAGTCTCATTTCAACATGAAGGCTGAAAAAGCAGGCAGGCAAATGACTCCCACTGTTGTAATGAGCTGTAATTGTGTGCACACTTACAAGTATTTGCCAGTATGGCACGCTGAAAACATTCCTCCAGGGGGTCCATCTCTGAACAGAAATACACGGAGAAATTAAAAGCCAAAGGTAAAACAGCTCTTAGTCCTGCCTGGCTATCACAATAACCTCTAAGTATTACAACATTTTATGTAACTTACTGCAAATAAGGCAATATCTTAATGTGGCAAAGGTAGAAATGTGGAAAGGGAGGGAAATTGATATTATTGTAACTCCAAAGAATTTTTTTGTGCTTTTGTTAGACCTTCTGCAAAATTGCTGATGAAACAGGAGAATAAAGAGCAGCAGGTTAAAGTATTTGATGCCATAAAGCAGTGCCATTTTGAAATGAATTTGTATAACACTTAGATATTTCAAAAGCTGCACCTTCTAACGAAGCTATCAGTGAGTGTTTGTAACTTATGAATGAAAGACATTCTAATTTTACAAATTTCAGAAGTTCTCTAATTGATTCCCCGACTTCACACAAATGTTGGAATAGTAATTAGGAGTAACTGGACTGGTTGCAAAGCATCCAAAATGTAACTAAAATCTGCATAACTAAACAGATGAGCAGCTATATAAACAAACAGCCCTGTCCCCTCAGGTGAGACATCTCCAGCAGGTAGCCGAAGAGAAGTTCTAATCAAGCTCATACCAACTAATCTATCTGTTGCATCCCAATGTCCTTTGCTGATCTTAGGTCCCTTAGGGCAACATAGCCTGTATGAAGGACAGCTGAGCAACTGGAATAATCCCATATAATTCAATATGGAAGAGACAAAAATATGTATAACCCTCAGGGAAAGCTCTTCTTTAGTTTCTGGATTAGGAGAAAAAGGTTTTTGCAATCCAGTGATCAGAAAAGTTTGAAATCTCAATCAACTTCCTTTTGCTCACTGTCTCTCACTGTGACATTTTTGTGCTGTCTTTGGATGATCCCTATTTCAGTGCTGATCCCTATTCAGTTTCCAGCTCCTGTCTCTTGCCCAGCTGACTAGCACTCAGGAAATAACCTGTTCACTTTCTACCAGTTTTGGGAAATCTCTGAGGAGTAAGACACAGACATTTTTCCACCTAGTTTGATTAGCCATCTCAAGGGAAGAAAGGCAGCCTCATTACCAAAGGTAATTCCAAGAAGAAAATCTACATCTTTCCAGTGTTTAGTGGCTCCCAGAATCCTTGTGGAACCTCTTCAGGCTAGAAATTAAGTGCCTAGCTCCACTGAATACATCTGAAACTGTTTAATGGAGATTTAAAGCAGGATATTTTAGAACTCCCTCCATCAGTTTGAAGAGAAACCAATCCAATTAATTCTCAGCTGTTCTTCTACTAGTGAAAATACAGGGAATAATTTTAGTTCCACTTAATTTACAATTTAAATGATTATTTGAATGTTTAAATAAAGCTTTATTTTATTTTTGAAAGGGCTTTATTGTCAAGTTAATTGACATTTCAGAATCTGCTGCAAATCCTGGGGAAAATGCTATAAAATAAATGGTTTATTAAAATTTAAATATATCTTTTTTTTCATAGGAAATTCAACCAGACCATGTATGTCAGGGAGAAAATTCAAATCTGAGTATTTTCGGGCATAAAATAGGGATGGAGATCTTTAGCCCAGCCCCAAGGGCTCATAGGTTTAGAAAGACCATTTACAAAATCCAGGAACCTGCAGAACTCTGTCCCTGAAATACACCTATCTGCAGATGTTCATGCAGCTGGAAAGCTTGTGAGGTTTATGGTCAGACTCAAACACAGGCATACCTCGTGCAGATCACAGCTTAGGTCAAGAGGCAGCAAGTGACAGCAAACTTTGTATCTCACCTCTGTTTTGGTATGAAGAGCTCATCCCGAGCTCCTGTCTGCCCAGCCCTTGTCTCTTGTTGTTTCTATTTCAGATGTATAACAGTGTGTAAAGACTAGGGATGCAAGAGGGGATATTCCTTTTGAAGCATTAGCAATGGGCTTTGCTGACTGCATTTTTTTATGGCTTTTCTCACCTGTTAGGCTCAAGCAGGATTAGAAATGCACAGATGAGGAAGTGGAGGCAGAAAGGGAGGTAGGGGAGTCTGTAGCACCTAGTGTAATGATTTCAGGGAGGTTTCAAAAAGAGGTTTGAGGGAGAGGCAGAGAAATGATCCTAGGATAGGGGAAAAAAAAGCAAAGTAAACTAGGAGAAGAGAAGGTGAAAAGGGTGCTGCTACAGCAAATAAAAGTCAGAAATTATATAGAGATTTCTATGACTTTAGCATTAGCCTGGTTCCCTACTCAAAATCCACTTGAGGCTCTCACAACAACTACTATATACTCATACAACCTCAGAAAATGCTCTGCTCCCTATTTTGTTCACACAGAAGGTGAAACACACCAAGCTGTTCACACCAATCCTGCTGATCATGCTCACAATATTGTCATATCTCACACACTCACGTAGAGAAAGCTGCAAAATAACAACAGCCTCACACCTCTAAGGCACATGGATTTCCTCCTTACATGTCATAAAATGGAAAAGGAAAAGTTCTGTCTAATCAAGGAATCTATGCATCACCAAATCTTGTGAGTTCTTATTTCCAGGGAGCCCAGCTCTTATAAATTTAATTTAAACCTCATGTCCCAGCCTATTCTGTTCCCCTGCTGGAAAATACTATTGCTTTACTTCTCACCTTTTCTCCACCCCTCTTGTTTATTCTATTAACCAGTCACCAATATCTGTCCTACATAATTACCAGAACAAACCTTGTCTGCTTCAAACCTTCTCTCCTATATAGACATATATACATATGTATATACATTTCTGTACACCTTGGGACATCAAAAGGAATGTTTCTAATGATAATGGAGTCTTGTGCTTAACTCCCCAAGAAATAACTGGGAATTCAGTACAGAGATTGCAGCATGTGGGCTTTGCTTCCTTTATTTTCTCTTCACAGGTGATATTTTTGTTTTAACTGCCCTTCTTTAAACCTTTCCAGCACCTAAATGTAATGTGAAGTGCAGGACAGAGGAACTGCTAGTGCTGGTTAAGTGACTGATGGGTCTGAGGAGTAGGAAAGCCACAGAGAAAAATTATTGACAGCCTTTATCAGCCCATGATTCTTAATGAAGGCAATGGTCAGAAATGTGTGCTTTCCTAGATGCTGAGAACTATAGTCTATGTTTCTCTAGATTAAAGCATGGCTCTGCTATCTCATGGAAGAAGTAAAGACTTTCTGAGACAGTTGAAAGCAGTCCACTTGGTATTTTCTTAAAAAGCTCAAGATCCAGAAATATTAGGATCATGTGGCTAAATGGTTCCTGGGTATTATCACACTGCAATAAATAACTTTTTTTTCCTCTGTGTAGGCATGAGAGAATAAAAACATCTGTTCTCAGAAATGGAGACTGTTTTGTTTTACTAAGCTGTAGTAATTATCCAGTATAACTCCACTGGTTCAGAGCTCGTGATGTAACCTCTGAGAGATAAAGGTAAGGTGTTGTTAATTTTCTTGTAATGAATTACATCATCTTATGTCTAATAACCTTGACAAAACCAGGATGTAATTCTTGCCTACACCTTTCAGACTGCCTCAGTTTTTGCATGTTTCAGCATATATACCTCATGTTTAGCACATGAAAAATAAAAATTAGACTTCAGGAACAACCTTGTGACGCATACATTTGAAGAGGTACAGACCTCATTTTGTAAAGTCTGGGAAAATGAGTACTCAGCCTATCTCTAAAAATACATGACTACATCCAGGATTTTGTACAGTGCCTGCTGGTTTGGAGAAAGATCAATTATTAAGCAGCAGACTAGACATACTTCTAAAAGATAATTTTCAACACAACCTTGAGCATTTATCTTTTTATAAAAAGTCTTTTTAGGGAATTTGAAGTGAGATGTACAAGAACTATTTTTTTGTATTTTTTGTAGACAATAAATAGAGCTTTTCAAAGCAGCAAATAATGATTTGAACGAGACCTATATGTGACTCACCGAAATAATTTGGCTACTGAGTGCAGACTGCATTCCCAGATGCTTCATGGGACTAAAACTTGCTTTTTTTACTTCACAGTTAGTTCTGTTTCATACAAATACCATGAAGTTCACAAATGGTAAATGTCAAGTGGCCAGGCACGCCCTGCCAGGCACGTTGTGGCTGTGACACTGCACAGCCACCTGCCTCCACGTGCACATTTGCTGCAGACCTGCAGCTGAGGAGGGAACCATGGGGCAGCCCCTGGCAGCACTGAGACAATGCATAGTTTCTGCTTCATCCAGCTGGTTAGGACCAGCAGAATGGTTATGGTCAGGATGTGCATTTGTGCTTAGTTTGTTATCTTTAAGGGTTGAAGTAAGATTGCAGCACCTGTGCTTAAGCTTTACTGCTTAAGACAGCTTTGAGCTGTGGGCCAGTGTGAGGAATATGCACTTAGATTAGTCAGAAAAGTTGACAATTGAGGTATTGGTTTATCAGTATGGGATAGATGGCTGTCTTGCTTTCCTTTACAGTAAGATGAAAGACTCCCCCTCCCTAATTCAGTCCAGCCAAGACTCTGTTCCACTTACTCCCCAGTTCTTCATGTCCATTGTTTAAGAAACCAAGCCACTTCCTTGGCATCCATCTGTTTAACACATCTGTCTCATTTTGGCTCAACTCCTTGAGGCACTCTTGTGGTGCCCCATAGAGAAAAGGACTTTTTCTGTTAGACAATACTCTACAAATAAGTGAAATCGAGGGGGAGAAAAGGTAAAAATTATCCTTATGAGACATGAAATCATTGGAATTTTGATCTTCACATAAAATAACACTTTTGATATTTTATTTTATACTCAGTGCTTGCACTAGTAATGAAAAATTTTGCAATCCTTCCATCTCTTTAAATCAAATGGTTATTTGCAGAGCTATGAAATTGAGGTAACCATTTTTACAATCTATAGAGTTATACTGTGCTGTATATTCCTTTTTTTTTTTTTTAGGTCACACAGATAATCACATTTCTACTACTTCCAAAAGGAATCTTTAATGGACCGTTTCAGATCTGCATGTTCTATCGCTTTTGTTTGTTTTTCAATATTTATGTCAGATTGTACCAACTTATTTCTCTGAATTCTTTCACTTTTTCCATTTATAGCAATAATTTACCCAACATAAATATGAAAAATGCCAAACCCATGGCTGAGGTGGGGCCACAGCTGTCCGTGTATTTAAAGTATATATGATTGCAATTGGATTGCAATTGTTCTGCCATGAGCAAGCACAATGGGATTAACAGAGAGCAAGAAGTTGCCCAGCTGTGGCTCAGTGACTCACTCACAAGAGCTGGGATAAAATGTTCCAGACCAGGCAAGGTGGGGAGACTGCCAGAGAGGTTAGGACTTAACCTCAAGAAGACTCTTTAGCTACAGTTCAGTAAAGTGCTTAGGGAATTTTCTGAGAAAAGCCTTAGGTGTGCTGGCTGGGAAAAGACTGAAGAATATAATTTTTTTAAGGCTGCTATTGTCTGTCACTGAAGGATATTTGATGTGGGCAGCAGGCCAGGAAGCTAAAGTCTTTGAAGGCTGAATATCCTTCCTTATTTCTGGAATAAGTTCAGGGCTTCAAACCATTTGAGTACTACCTATATTATTTTGTGGATTATAAAGTAAAGTACCAGACAGAGTAAAAATTTTAACTAGCAAACTACATATGGTACATGTCACTAGCAAAGGCGCTGTATTCAAAGAAAGTTAACTGATCTGAACTAAATAGGAAGGAATCAACAACATCTAAGCCAGCAGAATAATGCTAATTATATCAAATGAGGTTCACAGAAGGTGAATTATTTACTTTTGTCATTCAACAGTCTTGGCACACTGAAATACACTGATGTTACAAGCTTAGGAGGCAATACTAACATGACAGAGGTACAGGTTATTGTACAGGAGTTAGACTGGAGTATCTGAAATAAGATCATTTTTCTATACATTCCCAGTGCAAGGCTGTAGTGAAAGAAATCTGTTCTGCTGAGGGAATTGAAAGAGAAACCAGCTGGGGAGCTGATCACCAGGAAATGAGCATGGAAAGAATTGATTATATAATGTCTGAGTGTTATCATAGGGCACCTGACATATACTCATGGAACGTGTATCTGGTTCTGGTGAGATCTTCCTGGTAAAAGGCACAGAAATATTTCTGTTGTTTAAAAGCTGTAAATTAGACCTCATCTTGAATACTGTCTAGAGTTTTGATTGCCCAGCTTCAAAAGAAATTAATCCAGTATAAGAATTATACTACATTGCCAGTACCTAAAGGGGGCTGCAAGAGAACTGGAGGACTTTGTAGAAGGACCTATAATGACAAGACAAAAATTAATAGTTTTAAAGTGAAAGAAGGTAGATTTAGATTAGATATAAGGAAGAAATTCTTCACTGTGAGGGTTATGAGACACTGGCACAGGTTGCCCAGAGAAGCTGTGGATGCCCCGTCACTGGACGTGTTCAAGGCCAGGCTGGATGGGTTTTTGAGCAACCTAGTCTAAGAAAGGTGTCCCTACCTGTGGCAGAGGGGTTGAAACTAGATGATCCTTCAGGTCCCTGCCAACCCAAACCACCCTATGATTTTATTATTACTGGGATGACTATGGAAAATCAGAAAATACTTAGAAAACTGTGTTTATTCTAGCAAAGTAAGACTGATTTGAGAAGGGATGTAATTGCTCTTATAAATACATCAAGGAGGTTCATGAACTGTTCAGAAGAAATACAATGCTGGCACAAGAGGAAATGGATATAAAGTAGCCTTGAATAAATTCAGATTGGAATTAAACATATGCTTAAAATGACAGAGAGAAGAGCTTTCAAAACTGAAATTCTAAAGGAGTGTTGGAAGTTAAATTTAATTGATTTTAAAAAGAAACTAGTTCATTTTAAGAAGAGATTATGCTACATAATGGTTATGATTGCTCAGGGTTGGGTTCCCTTTGACAACCAAGCCTTGCACTATCCAGTATCACAAGCTCCCCCCTGGCGTATGACTACATTCCACGTTGTGATCCTGCCATAACAATGATGGAAGGGAGGGAGGCAGAGAGTGGCCACCAGCACAAGTTTCTGTTACTACCTGCCTCCAAAACTGAGTATCAATAAGTAGTAACAGATTCTGGTTTGGGAGGAAATCTTGAAATATGCCTTTGCCAGCATGTCCCAGAACTCTTTTAGTGATTGACATATATCATTATCATTTTCTAATTGCTCAGTTATCTTGAATCATATTCAATTCCAAGTTAAACACTAGTAAAAATAAGATCCTCGTAAAATCTCAAATAGCTGACAAAAGTTTCTCTATAATTGCTTTACAGTAGAACTATCAAATACCTAGCTCCAAATTTTTCATGCTTTCTACAGTGAAAACTATCCAGCTGAAACAACTTTAGAAGTTCTGAGTCAAAGTTCTAGCACACTGGACAGGTGATGAGTGCAAATCCTCTCTTACACTCTACCTTTCTAGTGAAATTTTTAGGGTCTTCAGCCAAAGCAGACTTCTCCTTTGGCGTTACTGAAAGTGTCATGTTCATGGTCTTTACCCCTTTGGTTCTGAAAAATCCAAACGTCCTTTAGAATAGCTAAGCACAGTTTTCTACCTGCTTGGGACACCCCAGCTATGTTGCAGATTGCCAAATTAAAAATGAATTTTTAATGTATAATAGGTTGCAAAGCTGTTTGCTACCACAGAAGATTACCTTCATGCTTTGGTCCCAAAATACCTAGAACCCTGTTTTTCACATAAATAGCTTCACTGCCAATCTTTTCTTGAACACACAACTGAATGAGCTTTGAACACTGCTGTTTCAATGGAGATTGTAGAGTGGTGACAACACCTTTGAGCTAACAATGTATTTGGAGGGACTCTTACCCCTGAGAGTTTTAATGAAAAATCATTAAAGTGTTATACCCTTTTTTCACATTTTAAAGTTATTAATATATGTTAAAGATGCATATGAGTATTACAGTCTGTCAGATAGATATGACTGGATATTTATTATTTGTTTAAGGAAAACTAATAACTCCCAGGCTCTGTAGACAGAGAGAAAACAATTTCAGTTTTAGTGTAGAAAACATAAACCTCCTTTGGATTGAGTAATGGTTTAATGGTGACCTATTCAAAACTGTAAAGAACTGCAGCTCTATCAGCTACAAATGCTACTGAAAACATCAGTTTCCATAAAGCAGTATTTTCAGAAAATTAAGGATGGTGCTTGGTTTTGTGCTATTTGCTGTCTACCTTATGCTCTGAAGAGTCCAACTGGAGTTGCCTTGTGTATCCATCCATCCACCTGTCCATCAGGTACTTTCAAACTGCTTTGCCCCAGAGAAACCCAGTTTCATTTGGCATTTGTTTTGCTTTCAAATCTAACTTTTGATGGCTGATAAAGCACCAGGAAAGGATTTACAGTTTTTATAAGCCTTTTAGAATAAGTGCAGCTACAGACTTCGTAAATCATGGGGGTACATATGAATTTTTTGTACACTGCTTGACAAACATCTGAATTCATTATACACTTTATTGCTGAGAGAAGAGTGTGGTTTCTCCTGCTTCCCAGGCCCTCTGCCACACTTATCAATGGCCAGGACAACTTATGGCATGTCTACAGACAAAGGAGAAGACTCTGCCACTACCACCTGGTCCCACATATTTTGTGAAAAATATGGATTCCAATTACACTACAGCACAGCCCTATCCCACCAGCAAAAGGTGCTTCTGGTATTGAAACTAGGGCAGAAGAGTTAGACTCTTCCTGAGGGGCTGTCCTCCTGCTCCAATTTTCTCAAGGACTCAGAGCAAGGTCTCGTAAAATCACTCTGTACATGTACTATCTGGAAGTCTTAAGCACAGTATATACTAAGATAAGTGATATTAAATCACTAGGCAAGAAATATCTCTGTAGAATCTGAGGTTAGCATGATTGCTTTACAATTCATATTCCCCTTTGTGGTTTGTGTTCCTGGTGAATCAGACTTGGTATTTCCCTTAGCTATTTCTTCCTCCTCATGAAACACATTCTTCTGATCTCTTTGGGATCATTAATAATGTAGATTGATGCAGACAGCCTATACTGCAAATGGAAAAGGCTTGATTAAGTTATCATGCTATGCTTCTGTTAAGCAAGGATTATCCTCTTGAGCTATTCTAGAGCATTTTGTAATAACAGTCTTAAATAGATATAGGACCAAGTGATAAAATTCACATGAGGATCCAAAGCTTTTCTTCCTGAAGGTTGTAGCATTCAGATCCAGGTTTTCTTCAGGGTCACATTATTGCAGCCAAGGACACTCATGACACCACAGTATGAGGGCTTCATTAGAAGTCTTTTTATACAACTGTGCCCTTGTCTGACAAGGATCCTTCCTCTGCTGCTAGGGAGAAAAAACGTAGGAGCATGGTGACAGAAGGCAAAAAAGAGCCAGCAGCAGTGCCCATAGCAATTTCCACCATTTAATTTGGAAAGACAAATGTTATTTTTAAACCATATATGAATTTTCATTATTACACATTATTGACTGGGTATGGCACTTATTGCTATGTTACAGTTGACACAGTGGTGTTCAGTGAAAGGTAAGACTAGATCTTAGAATTCTTTTTTAACTTCAATGATTCTGTATTTTTATATTCCACACAATTTTTTCTGTATGTACTCTTTTTTATTTGAGACACTTTTCAGGCTATTCTCATGCATTAATTCTAACCCTTCTCAGGCTGAACCTCTCAATCCAGTCTAAAACACTGTAAAGGTTCTTAAAAATGTAAGCATGTTATCATAACAAAAATTCTTATTAGTATAAGAAAAATGTATTCCTTCCATAAATAAAATTGCTGTGGAAAAAACAAATTGTAGAGTACTAACAGAATAAAGAACATGATAAGCAGCATTTTTAATTAGTTTGCTTAGTTATACTTGTATATATTTGGTAATAGTTAATCACATTACATTACTATAAAACCATAACAGTAGTTGTAATGTCATTACAGATTTTTCAGATGGGAGCTTCATGTCTTCCAACTGCCTAATGCAAAATAATTTCTAATTAATAATTCCTTTGGAGTAATTATGACTAGCAATGTGAATGTGGAGAAATTAATGAATTAGGAAGAAAGCTTACATTTTGTGTTTGGATCTGTATGCTAGAATGATTTACACTTTTTCTGCATACTCTGGTAATGGTTGTAATTTAATTATGACAACTTCAAGAAACGTCCCCTTTCCACCTCACTGATTCTACTTTTCCTGCAGCTGTCTTTGCATTTACTCTCAGAGATTGACTTAAAAGGAATAGCTACAAGAGGTTATGAAAGAAAGGCAGTTAGTTGTTTCACCTCTTATAGTGGAGCCTATACTGAAGGGCTAACTTCATTGGTCTGGCCTCTGCAAGATAAACTACGAGCTGCCACTAATGAAAGTTCCCTCTCTGCCACTTCACGTTATTTTGGTCTGGTGACCTGTGCAGTCCAGTAATTCATTCATTGAACAATGTTTTCCAAAAGGACAGACGGAGGAGCTCATTGTCATCACTTCAAGGGCCGAGTTCTCAGCACTGGGATGTAGAGGACAAACTCTTTTCCAAACCCACTATCCTCAGATAACTCTGCCTCACTCTGTCATTTTTTTTTCAATGGGGGCAGGTACATCTTAAAAATGCATTGACTAGCATAGAATAATATGATCCTGAATACTTCTAATTTTCTTTTAATGCATACAAACATTTGTTTTGAATCTTACTGAAATTGCTGTTGTAAGGTGATGGTCATGCCTATACAGTGACTTGGCTACAAATTGAATGTGTCTTAATTCAGGTACATTTGTATCTGAATTATAAATCTGAATATAAACAATTTAGTCAGTTGCAGACATCTATTTCAGGGACTGTACAATCACTGCTCAAAACTAGTAGTCTCCAAACAAAACCAGAAAGAATAGTCAGGATGGGAATCCTAGTGTAGATCAACTTATAAAGCTTTGTTTATGTGAAAGGTAGACAGAGTGATAGCTGCTGCCATGCTGCTTTGGACCCTATTCTCAAATACAGTAAAATGTCAATTACCTCAATGCATGTTCTACTAAATACTGACTTGTTTTATGTTCTAACTTTTAATTGTGTGTGTGTAATACCTTCTACTTTGCAAAGTCTCTGGCTTATAGTGAGGATGGAAAAACTAATGAAAATGGGTATTGGCACTATAATATCTCCTGTCATCTGGAAAGACAGAACGCTGAGTAAGATGCAAGGTTTGGATGCCAGTTTTGCTGTGCTAAATAGCTAATGATGTCAGCCAGGTGATGTGACCTGAATCAGGCATACAAAAAAGCATCTGAACACGTTTTGGTCTTTAACACCTACTATGAAAAACATTACACTACGAAGGCCCAGCAAACTAGTAACTCCATTATATCGAAGAGCTCAATCACTCCTGTGTCACAATGACCACTCTCAGCTACCACATCAGCTGCTCCTTACTGGAATTTTTAGTCCTAGCCAAGATTCTGTCTGAGTGGTGCTTGGTGCAGGATGGCAGGAGATGTAGGGCAGGACAAGGTGAAGCCAAGGGCACTCAGTGTGATTGTGTTTGTCATCTTGTTCCTGGGGCTGCAAACTGGTTCAGCCCCTTAGGCTGCTTCAGAGTTGCTCTGTGTAGCACCTAGATGCCCATGTCTGCAAGGAATCTTTCAGCACACTGCTAGTTGCCAGGATCCCTGAATGTAAAGGGAGTTTTAAAATCATTAGCATTTTTTGTATAAGCTATATGCTGTATATTTGAGAATGCTAATGCATTTTATTTTGACTGCTGAAATATCCTATGTTGGCATCAATGGATTTAAAAAAATTCTCTTGTGTTCATTTCACTGTTTTTAAAATTGCATTTCCTTTCAGCATGGCTATTCTCATATGTAAGTATATTATTTCTGCTGAGACATCAGTTTTGATTAGAGCTGGCTTCCTAGCTGAAGGCTCTTGAAAAAGCTGTCTGGACTTCTATTGAGGCTGTGATCAGATGTTTTTCAGCCCCACTAGCAACCTTATAGTGTGTCTTTTTGTATTCATCAGAAGATTCTAAATCCCAAAGAACAGTTTTCACATATATATATTTTATAAATGCAGAAATAGCATAAGCCTAAAGTGCATTCACTTTGGTCATCCTATTGTGTTTCCAAACCATAATTAGAACAGAAAGCAGTAGTAATATTGAAAGAGTATTATTGAAGTGCATTTTCTCCCCCATGACCCTTACCTGCCTACCCTGACTTTGAGACAAGATGGGTGAGGATGGCTGAGGCTGTTTCAGGCTGGCTGATGCTGTTGGATGCTGTTTCAGGCTGGCTGAT
>JAOTQP010000001.1:49903228-49919055 GCA_026413545.1 Cichladusa arquata
TCTCTGGTATGACAAATCCATTTGTGCCCTTCTCTTCCCTCCTAAATTCCCTCCCCCCCCCTTTTTAAAAAATCAGAACAATGTCTCCTACTTTCTTGTAAGTGTCAGAAGTTTCTTCTCTAGTCCTTACTGCAAGACTGGAGACCTTCACCTGAGAAGAGCGGGGAGGCAGCACAGGGGAGCTGGCAGCTCTGGGGAGGCAGAACCTGCCGAGTGTCCTGTTTGGCAGAGGTTATGAGAGATGCTGTGATGGTTACAGCTGGGTCCTGGCAGCTTCCACACCAAGAGTGAGCACCTCCTCATGACAACAGATGGAAAATCTCACACAACCAACTTACAGCACCTCCCATCACCTCACTAAAGGATTTGGGAAGGGTGAGTATATTAGACAGCAAAAGCAATGGAAATTGAGGCTAGGAAGTGGGAAGTAGCATTTGACTGAAATAGAGAATGGTTTGCTTTTAACAGAAATGAGACTTTTCACCAATCTTACTGGAAACAGAAGAAAAATTATTCCCTTCCCATAGTGCTATTCTTGTTGTCATTTACTGTCCAATAAGAATTCTTCAAGAGCAAAAAAGCTAAAACAGTCCCAAGGAATCCCTAAGAAATATTGGCAAAGTTGATACATTTTGGTCAAGGAATCAAGCTCATGGAACAGAAGAGGGCTTCATGGCACAAAAATCCTGTGCATTTTGGGAAAATTATTATTTAATTGACAAAAACTCATGTGAGTTTTCTTCTATTCTGTGAAAACTGGGTAAGTAATTCCAATGGAAAATTAAGTTTTCACAATTTATTTTTTTCCAAGTGGGAAATAGTGGATCAGTCTTGGAATCTCACTTCAGTCCTTTTCATGAAGAATACTAATTAGAGATTTTTGCCAAAGATAGCTCTATGGGAAACCCAACAGAGTCCTGTAAGAAATAAAGATGTGGTGTTAAAAAAGAACTATGATAGAAGCTAAGAAACAAGTCTAAGATAGATACCCCCTCACCTGTCAAGATGGAAAGCATAGAGGGAAGTAGAAACCACTTTCACAGATGGTCTGATTCTGTGTTTACACTTGGAACAAGAGGAGAGATTAGATAAAAGGCTAAGATATTGTTGGATCTCAATAAATACAGTATTTGATATCAGTTTTGACTGAATAAAATGAGTCAGTCTGAAGCAAGTGAAATCACTCCAGATACTGCCTGAGCTTCTTACCATTCTATATAGTTAGGTGGGATACCCTAAAAGATTATGTTTTGAAAAAAAAATTAATACTCCACATATTACACATGTAAGAATAGTTTCTCACTACAGTGGCTTAATTTCTGTCATTTGTCACAGAACCCTAAGTTTATAGGCACAATAGTAACAAAACATATTTCAATTCAAGTCCAGGGTCTCATAAAGACCTGCAGAAATGTAGTTGTCAAGACAAACATGACTGAAGCTATCATCAGTCCTCTATTATCTTAAAAACTTCTCGTGCCTTTTCTCCGTGGACTTCTCACAGGCAACTCCACACAGCAGTGACTCCTCCTCTCTGTGAGTTTCCTCTTCTTCTGCATGACCAGGTAACCCCAACCTCTGTTCCTTACCTTGACTGTCCCTCACACAGCATCTTCTTACCTTGTCTGTCCCTTGCACATCCACATGTCCCTTCCCCCTCACAGCACAGCCAGCAGACCCCATCCCAAACTGCAGCAGATGCCAACTACCTGGCAGCAGCTATCCCAGTCTTTTATAGCCCCCATCCTCATCGGGCAGGCAAGGCTGCTTCCACTCCTCAGCAGCCAGTACAGCTGTAATTCATTGAGGAAAATTGCCTTCTGCACTATCCCTACAAGCCATCCTCCCACACAGAAAGACTTCTGTTTCGGGAAGGCGTCCAGATCTTGAGAACCACTTGAGATCCAGTAGTATGCATCAAGATGCACTGGAACATCTTGAAGCTGAGTGATTTCCACTTCAAAATTTACCTGTGTAGGAGCTTTAGAAAATGGAGTTGCTGTTTAAGGGAGCAAACAGGGGAAAGTGGTTGTTACACTTCTGAGAACCTGGCTTGTACCCTGTAACTTGTCCTTCTCTTTAACTCCAAGAGTTTTGGTAGTGTTGCAGTCTGAAAACTAAATGGAATGTCTAAGTAGACATTTATTTAGACTCTTAACAATATAATATACCTCAAATACATTATAATGCAGTGTGCTATATCCCATAATTCAGTAACTGCAAAATTAACTTCATGACTAAAGTATTGAAAGCCCCTCTCATTCTAAAGTACACGATTTTCAGAAGCTAAAATACTATCACAAGTGAAGTTTACATTGTAATTTGAGGTCTTCTTACTGAAATCAGGCTGTTATAAATAAATCTCTAATTGGAATTGTTTTTTCTTCCCCCAGAAGATTTGGTAATAGATCCAGGTATTTTTAGAAGCAAAGCATACTCAAATATATTTTAGTCTCCTGTTCCAAAGCATAAGTATCCCTCACATGATGATGCATCTTCTGCAATGTCAACTTTCCTTTACTTGGCAGCTTCAAAGTATTGCCATGAAATAGGAATTTATAAATAATTGTTTAAAAGCATCTCTTCATTCCTCTGATTTCTAGGGTTTTCCGTCTCATTTCTTCTTGAAAAGACCAATTTAAACTCAGATTTCAAGAGGCCACTGGGACTAGATTTGTGCTGACCAGATAGAATTTTAAGTATTTTGATAAGAAAGGGAACTTCATGAAGTCATATAAATGACAATTTAAAAGTAGCTGGTGTCCAGTGCTGTGTTTTCCTAACGTCCTCAAGAGACAACATACAATTTTAGTGAAGTAGAATGGATTTTACAATGATGCTTAACTAAGCACAGAAGCTTATTGCAGTTGTATGCTCTTAAAGAAAAAAAACCAACAAAACATTCCACAGTTCAGGCTGACAAGATGTCAGTATTTTGTTCTACCTTCGAAAGAAAGGCTCAAATTTTTGCTGAGAAAGGGTACGCAGTAGCTCAGGTTGGCTTTCCCACGGCTGTAGAAGTTTAGTGGTTTAGAATATGAGTCCAAGTTCAGCGAGCATGGGGAGATGATGATGCCAACTTGGTCTATTAAAATTCTCTTTCAAAGATTTTGGCATAATTTTAAACTGGTAATAAGCCTAATGATCTAGTACAACAGCCTCCGATAAAAGTGCTGGAAGACTGTCTTAGGGATACAAGAAAATTTTACTTCAACATTTGCAATATTTACTGTTCTTCTGTAATGTGTATTTCCAATGAAGTGCTGAGTAATATCACTTAATCTAAGTCAATTAGCCAAATGGTCTGTATTCCATATTTTTAAAATTTATTTCCCATTAGGGATACAATTTGCTTATCATCATTATTTTTCATCCTGTACTTTTGATTTCTACAGAATTTTAATTTTCTATTACCTTAGGGAGTGAGCTGAAGTCTGCATTGGGGGAAACTTACACAGAAGCAATTTTGCTTTCAGCAAGACACGGAAAATTAACCTTCCACTCAAAAAAACACGGGGAAAATATGAGTTCTGCATTTGAAGTCTTTATGAAAGAAATTTACTAACCTATTCCTCCAGACAGAGCCTATAAATGGAGCTAAGGAGAGGGAAAGAATATGCTAAAGAACTTAATGAGATCCCAAATTTTATTCCAGTTCAGGGAATGTAGCTAAATCTCTCATGCATCTGACTTCTGTGGGATTCAGGCTTAAATTAAGAATATTCTTAATTGCTTATGTTAACATTTTCATTAATCAAAGCCTAGGGAACAGGGCAGAAAAGTAAGACAGTGTCAGGGTGAGCTGGTATCTGTGTGTTTGCCACATGAAGGGTGGATTATCAATACAAAAGCTAGTTGAGAGAGTGAAGAGCCAAAATGAATGATGAAAGAGGGTCCTCAAAGCTCTGAGAAGAAACTCCTTATGGAAAAGCAAGAGAGATGACAACAAGGACTGACAGTGGCAAGGGGACGTGGCTTCTGTCTGCACACCAGCCAGTCCAGGTGTTTAAGAAAAGACTGATTGTGACACTTGATGCCATGGTGTCGTTTAAAAGGTGGTGTTATGTGGGAATCCAGGATATTTCTCTGGCTTCCCTGGATGATTCTAGACCCGGGCAGGGGACTCAGAGGCCTTGGCACAGTGCCCAAGACCCCTGTGGGTTTGATTTCAGTCCTTGGGAAAAATTACCATCATTACGGGAAGAATTACAAGTCACAAAAAATAAGTAGAGCAGAAATTAGATTGTTAGAAGGTAGAAAAGTGAATTTATAGGATTGTTTATAATAAGAAGTTCAGAGTTAAGATGGAGGATTTTGGGCGTGGTATGTCTTTCTTTCTCCTTCTTTGTGACATCCATCTTTTGGGCCAGGATGGCGCTTTTGGATTGGTTTGGGAGAAAGCTGGACAGTGTAATGTAAGTGTCATGTATTGGAAAGTAATTGTAAACATCATGTATGTCATTTATAGTATAAAAGATAAGTCCTGCCCTCTGGGCAGGCAGTGTGCCTCTGACTGACCTGCTAGACAGACCTCTGCTAGTCAGAGAAATAATTCCTTAGATAAGAAAGAATAAACAACCTTGGAAACCTCAGAAAACGGCCTCTGACTTTTCTTCGGTGCTCGAGCTGGGAAAAACATGAACTCTAAGACCACCAAATGTTGCACGGTGAGGGATCTCAGGCTTAAACAGATCACACCAGCAGCGACAGTGTTAGTTGGATTTTTGATGATCTCAAAAGTCTTTTCCAACCCCATTGATTCTGCGCTTCTGCCCTGCTGGAAAATCTCTTGAAAAATTACTGAGATCTATCATTTGCTTAGTGCTTTTTCAATTAATCCAGTGCTAAGCTCGTACTGCACACAGAACTGGCTGCAGGCAGGCATTTTGTGTAGGCACAGCCTGTTGGTTCAGCATGCCAATTTGCCAGTCACTATCTGTGAAACTCACTCTCGTATTAAAAGGAAAGCAGGAGTAAGAGGTGGAGCTGTCCCTTTACTCTGATTCCTAATTCTAAAATCATCAGGTGTCTCACATTATTTAGAAAAGTTACATATTAATATAATTTCTTAAATAACAAGTGTTTATTCGCATTTTATAGGCACAAGACATGTCCTTTTCTAAAATGTAAAAGAATTTGTTTAAATAAGCACTTGACACTGTATTTCCTGAACCTTGCCAAATGGACATGGTTTGAACAAGAAATGGAAGGGAAAAAAAAGTCTTTTTTCTCCAATATTTCCTCTTAACAGTACATTTTTTCAAAGAAAATGAATGTAGAATGCTCTCACCAGATCTCAGCTATGGTGATACAGGACTCAAACCTCCTTGGCAGAAGAGGGAACTAAAACTGGAGTGGGATTTGGCTTAGCCTAGTTTCTGTGTGTCTGTGTGCAGGCAGTGCCCACACAGCCTTTATAGTGAGTAGATACCAAGAGCTTGATGCAGCAGCCTATTGCTTGGCATCATTTGTATATGAATTGAGTTTCTATAGGTATTTCCTCTACTTTTCACATCCCTCTCATAAGAACAAGACTGTCCATAGGTCCTGTGTCATATCTGCTAGGCTTTAGGTGCCAGCTTCCTTATGTCACCTTAAACAGCATTAAGGTGCCTGTGTGTGGAAAACTAAACTGAGGCCATACTCCATAAAGTCTAAAGATGTCCTAAAGATGCCTACTTCAAGATAGCAGAGATAACTTTTTACTACACTAACTAAAATAGGACCTTAGCAATTATTTAATATAAATATCTGCAATATAACTAGCTAAAGTCAGAGGAGCTGAATCCCAGCCTGGGCATCTGGTGTATTACTGCAGGATCTCATCAGCTCTGGCTACCACTTGAAGACAAGCCTTTAGTACTCTGTCATATGTTGAGGCTGACTGATAGTGTTCCCTGACTATACTTCCAGGATTCAGCTGTCACCTGCAAAGGGAAAGAGCAGTGCTATACTTGCAGAGCTTTATGAATGGCCTGTGACTGTCTCGGCTCAGCTGTGACTGCAGTGCTTTTGGACTTCCAGGGAAAAATTTAAATTCTTGCAGAGATTGTTATCAAAAACTTGAGTATTTGCAAATTTTTTGTGTCACCAGACATAAAACATAATTTTTTGATAATTGTTTTCACTCACTTGCCAAAATTATATTTACATTATGCTTCAGGTGAACACTGAGCATTGTCTCCTGTGAATCTGTAACTTACGTAGAGAAGATTTAGTGTCCTTGTTGCAGAGTGGTAAGAGCCCCTCACTGTTCAGGAGGGATGGGCAGAGCAGGCAAGGTGGAAAAGTTGCACCCTGTGTATGGGAGAAGTTCAGCTTTACAGCCCTTAAAGGAAATGCTGATGTGATTGAGAGCCCGTGGGTAAGGGTTGGGGGATGGAAAACAAAGAAGATGTCATTGTGGGTGTCTGCTCTTAATTACTCAGCCAGGATGATAGCACGATGAGTTATTCTACAGGCAATTAAGAGAAGTCTCTGGATTGGTAGCCTTTGCCCTTATGGGAGACTTCAATTTCCCACACATCAGCTGGGAATATCATGCTGTCACTGTTGGGATGAGCAAGGCTGGGAAATTCATAAAGTTTCTTGAAGACAATTTCTTTACAAAAAGATTCAGTGAGCTAGGAAAGGTTCTCTCCTAGACTTTCTATTTGTGAATAAAGGAGGATTTGTGGGAGGTGTGATAGTAGAAGGCTGTCTTGGCCACAGTGATAACAAAGAAGTTGAGTTTCAAATGTTCGGTGTAATAAGAATAAAAGGCCCACCTCTGCCTGCAGGCTGGGGAGCACATTTTATTCTATAGTGTAATAGGACTGCTGTGGGGTCTTCAGAAGATTTTGAGGATTTGGATCATTATAGTGATTTTGATTGTAGTAGACAGACATTGTGCTGTCAGTTGGCGAGTGAACGGAAGATGCATTTCTCCAAGATCTTTTACTTTTCCTTTTAAACAATATGTAAATACACAGTCTGTAGGAGGCTTAGATACTTTTCCCCAAAAGCTTAGAATCAATTTAATGTTAACAAGTTACTGTACTGACAAGAATTGGTTGAGAAGACCTAAGATACATTGTGTAAATCTTTTCAAACACAGTAGTTGTATATTCTGGCTATCTTTGAATACTCCTGCCTCATCTGACATGAAAAAGACTTTAGATCACATATCACTTTTGAGCTGCAGATCAAGGGACTTGTGATCCAGCTGGAAGAAGTGGTGCTGCTGCACTTATATTCACTATCACTGGCAAGAATTATGCCAACTGCTTTATGTGACACTCTGCAAAAACACCTTTTCCCAAGCTGTCATCCAGCTGCAGCTGCATTATTCCAAACCCTGGTGTGTTGCTGCTACCAAGAGCATAGCATTCATTAAAAAGGCTCCCGTCACTGCATTTTTAGTATTGCCCAGCAACAGAGTATTTATTTGCAAGGATTTCCTGTAAGAATGTAGGTAGTAAAATGGACTGCATTCACTTGAAGTAATTTTCTCCAGGTTGGAGAAATGTGCTGGCAAACACTAAAATTATTTCCATACTGCATTAAACATAAAAACATATGAATGGGGGCATATACCACTATTTAAATGCTAGTCCTTTGTGTCTCTTCCACTATATTAGAAAGAATGTGTCTGTGTAGCTACAGCACACAGGCAAGCTGTGTGTTTTTCCCTGTTTGACTGGACAGATATTCTGGAATGATGATATGCCTATTAGGTGTATTAAGTATATTGTGGCATTACTCTGTATCCGACAGTGCTCAAAAGCAGTTTGCTTTGGGCCCTATAAAAACCAAAACCAATAACACAATAAAAATCATAAAAGCTGAAGTCCTGAAGAGCCTCCAAGGTAAACTTACACAGGTTTTAGTGGAAGATAAGAATAAGTGAAATGGAGGCAGTGAATGCTCTGTAATACAGTTTACATAAATGTGACAGTTACATAGAAAAACCTTGTATTACATTGGCAGGTTTTCTGTAAAAATATATATGTATGTAAAACAGAGATAGATGCTTTATTATAGAATGAATGTATGTAATATGAAAGGTTGTTTATGTGCAAGAGTGAGATTCTTCATATTAAACTGTTGGTTGCTATTTTCAATGTGTCAGAATAACTGGAGGAAATTTGTGGTTTGTGTTTTAATAACCTGGAGCACAGCAGTACAGCCTTCCATGGGGAAAGTTATGGAATATACAGTTGGGCCATCTGATACAAAATAAGGCAGCAGAGGACTACAAAGCATTGTTTTCCTATTAGAGCTGCAGTCAGGAGTTTGTTACAGACAATACTAAAGTTCTGAAAGGAGACTCGGGTATCAGTGATACTCCTTTGCTGCCTGAGTTACATGATCAAAGGAAAGTAAGTCTTCTTTGTCTGTCTGTCCGTCTCTCTCTCTTTTAAAATAATTATGTATATATCAACAAAGGTAACAGCCTATAAGGAAGGCTAAGCTTATAGCTGATAAGTAATGCAACTAATTGTCCACATGGTTCTCAACATGAGACAATCCAGCCCAGTTCCCTCCTGCATCACAGGCTGGGATTCATATCACCTGGCTTACTCTACCAAAATATGGATTGTTCTGCTCTCAGCCTGTCATCCAGACTCTTTACGATCAGTGAGGAGAGACAGTCACACTTAGGGCAGCCCACCTGTCCTACACTGCTATTCTAGAACGAGATGAAACATCGTTTGAAGGCACTGGTCTGTCTTCAGTGTCTGAACAGAGAGAATATTTATGTCTCTGTATCCAAGCAAGATTTACAACCATTAAAGATAAGTGATACAAAATTATATTCTTAGTCATTCTATTACAGATCACACAACTGAATAATATCTCACAAGAGTGTTTATGTAAGCTATTTTTATTACAACATTTTAAGCAAAGCCATCTGATATGAATTAAACAATCCCACTATTAAGAACAATGGAAATGCCTTTCATTTAGTGTACAAAGTCTTTCTTTTTTTCCTAGGACTGAATTTGTTAAAAGTCAAGTATTTTCAACAGGAATGGAGAATAGCATAACCTAAAATGTCAGAAGAGTAGAAGTTAATATTTGGAGGGAGATACATTCTGCATTACACTCTTGATGTGTATTCCTCAAGACATCCAGCTGCCAAGTATAGCAAAGCAGTGATGGATGCTGTGGGAGATTTTGAGAACATTTATTCTTTTATGCCTTAATGATATATAAAAATTATATTAGTTATATCACTTTTTAGTTCTTTACTGCATTTTCAGCACTTTGTGTCTAAGAAAGGGAATACTGGTATAAAGAAATTAAGTGGGCAGGCTGCTGGGTTGGGCTCTCAGCCTGCCTTGTCCTCTAACCTGCTGCTCTTAGGAGGTCTGCAGGACACAACTCTTACACATGGGAGTCACAGAGATCCCACATGAGTACTTGGAAAAAACTGTCTGCTTCTTGAGACATTTGGTTCCTGCTTTGACTTACCTTCTGGGGGAACAAAAGGCTCTAATTGACTACAGAGACAACCCAGTGCCCCTAAACTAATCTTATCCCCTGTTGGTGCCTCTTCGTGGTCTTAAAAAATTGAGAGCCAGACATGGTTAAGGGATAAGGGGTTTTTACCTCGGTATTTTAATAAGAATCCTTGTTAAGGATTTAATTTTGCCAATTTTCTAAGACCAAGAAAAGGCATCACTATGAGATAACTTTATATGCTCTTATGTGATGCAAGGAAAATCCTTAACCAGGGGAAGCTGTATTAGAGCAGATGTGTGCCACAAGAAGAGACAAACTGAAGTAATTTAAGTTTAAATTCAGCAATTTATGGCCAGTGCTGTGGAGTAATTCCATTTCTGGCAGCCAAATGCTTTAATCTGTGCTAGTGTTTGTCTTCAGAATAATGTATACAGTATGGACTGGGAAGCACAAATGCCAAAACTATGAGTGACACAGACCAATTGTAAATTACTAAGCATCTATTTTTTATTGAAGTGTCAAATGCACAAACAATCAGAGTGAAACCCAAAGGAATGCAGGGAAAAGGTAAGCATTTTTGTCTCAAACTGTGAATGTATTTGTTGGTATAAGCATTTATATTTTAATTTCCTTCCACTTGTCACTGCTGCAACCTGCTCAGAGGTAGCCAGTGAAAAGCAGATGTAAAGGATAGAATGGCCTTTGCACTATTTGTCCCAAGCCATTTGCACATCTGCAGAGTAACTCAAAGGAGATTGTCATCTCACAGAGACTGTCATTTGGCCCTTTAGTATCCCAAGTACATTATCCCATGAGTCCTTCAATCCATGAAAGAAAAGTGGAGAAAAACAAAAAGGATCAGAGGAAGGGCTCACTGAGGGTCTTCCTGAAGATCAGGATCAATAAATCTTTAGTACAAGCCTCAAGAACCTTGTGACACTTCAAAGCTCAGAGGAGCGTTGCTTTGTTTATGTTCACAAACAGCCTTTTGGAGTGTGATTCTGTCAATACACCAATTACTAATGCAAACCTGGGTGGCCTTCGCCTAGCACGAGCTGTTCTTGAGTTGTATTGATACCTCATGCCTTTACAAGACAGCAGGTCTTCCCCCACTCTTCCTGGAGAGGATCTGCCACTGGTTTGTTCCAAGGGGCTGTCCATGTGTTTCTGATAACATGAACATGTTATGGGCAGCGTTATGAACCAAAGCTGGTCTCTAACTGGCATACTTAGGCATTGTTTCACCAAAAGCAGCTGGGAGTTACTTGTTCTGCTCTCTATCTAGTGTTGTGGTAAGGTGGGAATCTTATTTCCTTGATTTTTGAATTTCAGTATGTCAGTGGAGGGTTTGAATTTCCTTACAAAGTCTTATGCATTCTAGTTAGCAAGTTGCAACTGATCACATTTCAGGATTCCTATTTCCCTTTTGTTTCTCATTTTTTTGTTTGTCAGAAAAACAATGAAGTGGGAAGCAAGTTCAGAGGGAGAGGTACAGAAATCAATCTCAGCTAGGCAGAGAGAAAAATCAAACTACTTGAAGGGTCCAAGTCCTTTCATGACTCAAGTATAATTAAAAAAAAGAAAAAAAAACAAAACAAAACAACAAACCCCTCCTTGTTCTTGAATATTCTCAGCATTCGGATTCTGCTTCCCTTTCTAGCTGGTGTGGTGGAAGCTCATGTTGCCAAGGGTGCCATTTATTACTGCAGCCTTCTCACAGTAGACACAGGATACTCATGGTCTTCAGACTGAGTTTCTTAACAGGCCAGCAGGTGCAGGGGGATGGAAAGACAGGAGGATGCAGGAGGAGGATGCAGGGCACACATGCTGCTTCTTCAGTTTGACTGGAACACAGGCTAAACTCCCAGCTCTGGTAGATGCAGGAGTACATCCAAATCTCACTCTGGTTCGTCAAAAAAACCCTATTGTGACCACTGGGGAATGCTTTGAAAATGGGACACAAGTTTGTTCAGTGTTAAGCATAGTCCACAAAAATCATAGCTATGATAGCTAAAATGCCTATGTTCATTTTAATTCTGCTTAATGTTCAACTAGGGTAGCTCAGGATTGCCACCTCAGGCTGCAGTCTGGTCTGTAACTCCCAAGTCATCAAAGCTCCACTGTAGCTGTAGTGTTTAACAGATGCTGCTCCTTTAATTTCTGGCCAGGTTTCTGAAGAGATTTCCCTTTTCTTACAAAATCCCACAAGGAAAGTATATTGAGAGGTAGAAACATTTCTTCCAAAAGAAAAAAGAAGATCTTACAGTCAGTGTAGCACAAAGCTGATACATATAATGCATGCTCACTTTCCTGTCACCTCAAGGATGGAGAGACACATGGTGTGCTGAGTGCCACAGATATAATAATCCACATATGGTGCTTTTTTTTTTTTTTTTTTTTTTTTTTTGCCATTTATTGCGATGTTTTGCTGTGGTAAGGTTTGTGAAGTTTTGAGTCATACCCCCAACCATAAGCACTGCATTTAGACCTTTCAAAAATGCAGTGGCAATACCTAGCACATTGACCTCAGTCTTTCTTGGTGGACCATTCAGCTTAATAGCACTTCTCAAGCTGACCGAATTTGAAGATGAGCCCCCAGAGGTAAGACCCATTGGACTTAATTTTAGAAGTCTGCTAACTCAGTGTCAAAGCCCAAACTAGTCACCTTAAGCTTCCTAGCAGAGAAATAAGTCATTCCAGACGATGATTTATCTGGCCTGTTTCAGGATTAAGTGAATCACTATCTAGTGTTGCCTGTTTTTTCTTTTTTTAGTATAAAGGGAGCCTGCAATGACAGGTTTTAGACATAAATGTTAGGCTTCTAAATGCCTAAAATAGAAACTTAAACTGTCTTGAATATCAACATGATCATTCAAATATAGAAGCTTAGAGAAAATGGAATTAATAAACTAGAACCCTATAAATTTTTTTTTAATTTACAAATAGTGGAAACACTTCACGAGAAAAAACTCTTTAAGGTAAACTTGATCCCTTTCTAAAACAGGTAGATTTTCAGTGGCTTTTCCTTGCTAATTAGCTACCAATCTCTGCTCCAACAGGGCCATTAACAAATCATTTTTTATCAATTATTTTTTGCAAAAAGGTGATTAAGTTTCTTAAAAACTTTAAACAATTTCTAGTGCTTCCCTAAATTGTCCAGCCATAAATTTCTGCTCAGGGAATCTAAGAACTGATTTGACATTCCATAAAACTGAGGTGGCAGAAACCTCCAGGTATGAGTAATCATTTTGGAGGAGATGATGTTAGAGGGAATAGATCTATCACTATTTCTCCAATTAAAATAATTTGAGGTATCTCAATTGTTTTCTTTTAATACCCTGTTTATAACTCGGAAAGAGGTCCAGCTAACAGTGACTTTCTGCCCACGAACAGAAAAGCTAATGATTCACACACAAGGGTTTAGGAAATTCTCCTTTATGCAAACATAGTTCCTAAAGTTTTAGTTCAGACAGTAAGGATTTGTATTTTGCTGAAAAACGACAGCTTTTCTTGTGCTATTCCCTCTTGCCCCTCTTACCTCTTACTCTAAATAAGATCATAAGGAAACACAGAAAAGCCGTAGCAAGAATTTTGTTATGGTGTTATAGGCAGACTTATTCTTCTTTTAGAGCCTTACAGTGCATTATCAAAGCATCTTTGGTGCTTTGCAGTACAATAGTAAGAAGGAGGAATAAAGGAGTAAAATTTTTTTTATGTGTTCTTCTGTATGCGTAGCCATTTTCTAGCCATTAGGACAGAACTAACTTATCGAAAAGCAGATTAATTAATGCTTGTGCAGCATTTTGAAGAGTCAAAATACCTTACAAGATACAAGTTCTGTTAGCAAGATATTTGAACACTTGCAATAATATAAGGATTCTCTGGGTTAAATACAGCACTGAAAATTACATGACCTGATAGTCAAAAATCAAAACCTGAATATGAAAACATCAAAAGGTCCACAGGTGGTGCAGTTTTTTGCTATTCTTAGTGTTGCAGGCTGAGCACACATTCTGCTTAAATTTTTCACTAGACATAGTTACAAATAGTTAAGCTTTTCCCCTAGAGCCAGGGTGATATCTGACTATCCATGATGGACAAACACAAATAATTTAATTTTTTTATGTCCTCTCACTCCCTAGAGAAATGTTCATCATTGGGCTACTTGATCACTTCTTAAGTTCTTTTGCACTTACATGGCTCTGTGCTTTGGTAATGCCTGCACAGTTGAACCTCAGCTTATAAGGAGTTATAAACACACCAGCTTGACACAACCATTAAGTAACAACACTTTCATGCTCTCAGGAAAGCAGAAATAGAGCTTAGTCATAGAATAAACCCTGCCAGAGGATTACGTTTCTATAAGACATCCAAGCCTGAAGAATGGACTTGTTGCCCTTTCTTGGCCCTGGGGACCTCTGTTTATGAATCTTGAGAACTCATCCTGGCCATCATGAAACAATTTATTGTCTTTGTCTGAAGATAGATAGAATTCCTTTTTGTAATAATTCAAATAGGATTTTAACAAAATTTCTTCAATTTACTTGTGGGTGAAAAGAATTTTTGAATTTTGTTTTTTTGTTTTTGAGACTCCTTCAGTGGAAATCCAGGCATAGCTGCATTTCTGGAATAGTTGTTTACTGTGTGATGGAAACTGGGAAAAATAATTCAGTGGAAATTGAAGTATAAGTATTCATCTGTCACTCCCTTCCTTGACCAAAGTTTCCTATAGAATATAATAGATTATATCTTCCTAGTGATTGTATTTTATTTGATAGTTTTTACCATCACACTTTGAGACTTCAAGAGAATAAATGGGAATAAAACACTCCATTGCATTTATAGGTCTTTCCTACACACCCTCACTGGGCATTTCTAGTTGCCCACAATATCATCTCTCCGATGCACAGCTGAACTGTTCCATAGGGGCTGCCTCATCAGTCCCACAGATGACATAAAAAGGAGGGAGAAACAGTTTTCCAAGACAAGCCACAGGGATGACAAACTCACTGCAGAGCTCCCAAGGGACATAGCCATTCTCCAACATATCTTAAGGCTTTTCTAAGCTCTCTCCTATCTTACTGGTATGTTTACAGCGTCTGAAATGCATTTGCACCTCTCTCCCAAACAAAGTGCCTTCAGTGCCTACCAGCAGTCAGGTGGCTACCAATATATATTGCTTTATGCTAGGTGTGCTGTAAGTGAATCCATAAAAAAGCTTCCACGAAGAAGCTTCCTAAAGCAGCTGTGCTTCCCTTTGTCTAGGTCTGGCTACCCATGGAATATGTCTGTTTTTCCTCCCCTCCTTAGAGAGCAATGATGATGGCAGGGTGACCATGGGGATGTGGAACAGGATAGTGGTTTCCTTGAGTGGCTTTGTAACGCTGGTGACTGTGGGGTGCTTCTTCAGCTAAGTAGAGGGGGCAAAGGTCTGGTTGCATTGTCAGGCTGTCAGAGATTTCTGGGCAATGGTAGTGGTGACAGAGGGTATAAGCAGCTATTTTTATCCTAGGACTGATTCAGCTGCAGTAGCTGCCCTGTGACACACAGATTCTGCATGCAGCCATCCCACCCCTCTTCTCCTCCTTTAGGCACTGAAGGGTTAGTTACAGCTGTCAGCCCTATCTCTCTCTTTTCCCCTTTCCCTCGCCACCTCCCTTTAACTCTAGGCAGCTCAGCCGAGCCTCATCCTCCGCGGTGTCACCTGCCGCACGCAGATAGCGACAGGAGCAGATACCACTGCAGGCAGTGACATCCCTCTGCAGGCAGTGACAGCCCTCTGTGTCAGGCAGAACCTCCTAATCAGAGCACACAGCCCTGTGCTGTGCAGCCGTCCAATTGTTTACCTTCCAGTTTTGTCTGTCCTGGGAAGACAGTGCTCCAAAGAACAGAACCATCAATTGAAGCCCTCAAGACCTGGAAACTTGCCATTTCTATCCACTGACTACTGGTCCAGGGACTGAGGCACAGCTGCTGAGAGAAGCAAGTTCTACATGTCTGAGCTCTTAATCTCCCTTCCCTTTGTTCTCTAGTTTGTGGTTATTCTCTGACATAGCCTTAAAGTGCAGTGCTTAGTCTGGAAGGCTGACATTAGGAACAGCAACAACAATACTTAGCAATAATCCACTGCATTTCTAGAGTGTTTTCTGCTTACAGACTTAAAATGCCTTGAGAAAAACTTGTATTGTCAGTATCCTTATTGTAGAGGTCAGATCACTGCAAAGGAGATTAGATAATAGTTTCTCATCTCTTTTCTGTTCCTTTAAACTATTCTGAAAGCAAGAAAAGAGTGTGTGAGAGAGAGAGGCAGGGAAGGAAGGAAGGAAGGAAGGAAGGAAGGAAGGAAGGAAGGAAGGAAGGAAGGAAGGAAGGAAGGAAGG
>JAOTQP010000001.1:49919180-49965499 GCA_026413545.1 Cichladusa arquata
GAAGGAAGGAAGGAAGGAAGGAAGGAAGGAAGGAAGGAAGGAAGGAAGGAAGGAAGGAAGGAAGGAAGGAAGGAGAGGGCATGGGAAGAGAGAAAACAAGGAAGGAAGGAAAGTAAAAATGGATGAAGCTCAGCTTTGTCTTTAGGACTTGAGTCACAGGCAAAAGAAATGGAATTATATTGAGCCAAGTAAATAAAGATTTAAGTTAAAGTAGTGCAGTTAATGTTGACTCACACAGACTGATGGTAAGGAATTCTTATCAAACTAACCCAATACATACTCTTTTTGTGATGCTAGAGCTTTGTCTGCTGGAGGTAATTATATTTGCATTGGCTTCTCTGAGGCACTTGATTTGATGGTGTGCAACCTTATAAAAATGAAAACAAGAGAAAATCAGCACAATGGATGTTAAATGGAGTAAATGCTGGGTAATTATCTTTTAAATATGTGAGTGAGAAATCGTCACTGAGCAAGTGACATACATAGGATCCTGAGTGTGTCTGTTCTCAGGCTTTAAAGTGCTTTTTATCAGTGCAACATTTTAACTCTTGTGAAATGAACATTACCTCCTACTAATTACACCTGTAGCTGATCTGAAGATTAGAGAGCAGCTAATAATGAAAGAGATGGATAGGTGAGATTGGGTTGTTTTAACTCACTGGCAAATTAGCTGGAAGGAAAACATTCTGGTTTTGATAGATGTGATTGTGATAACTTACATGTAAGAAAACAGAAAGCAGGCCATAATTATCAGATGGTACCAGGACAGTATGTAGATGTCAGCTGGGAGATGGAGATGAAGACTAACTTGAATATTTAAGGCTGGATTGCCAAGTGGCCTGAAAGAACAAAAGTGGGGAGAGATACCTAAATAAGAATATAGACCATGAGATTCCTAGAAAATCTGAAAATTATCTGCATTTATTTTAAAGTGCATAAAAGTATAGTTAAGAACTCATACATGCACATTCCCAAACACAGATGGATATGAGAAAATCAACCAAGTGAGGAAAAAGACAGGTCAAACACACATTTCAAAGCTTGTTTTACATTCCATTTTAATTCATAATTAAACTCCAGAAATCATGAAGATTTCCCCCAGCCCCCAGATACCTTTGACAATCACTTGTTTTGAAGGTATTGAGATGTTCTAGTTAATGTCTCTTTGGTTCTTTTATCACTACTAGAACACTCAGGTCAGTTCATTTGCAAACTCCTTAAAAAAACTGGTGAGAAATCAAAAACAGACACAAAAGACACAAGGACTAGAAAACATATCTTATAATGAAAGACTCAAAGGCCTAAGTCAATTTAACTTATTGAAGGAAACTTAAGTTTTGATTTGATCAGTCCATATGTCACCAATGGAAATGTTGATCAACAAGGGCTGTTAATATAACTGTCTATAATACAGCAATGGAACATTTAGCTTACATCAATTCAAATTAGACAAGAGACAAAATTAGTTAAGGGTGCAGGGCAAATGATGGAATACATTACCAAGGATTATGGGTACATTTCCCAACTATGAGGATTTTTCAATCAGTATAGCATGGCTTTCTAAAACATGTGTTCTCTGGTTGATCTGTAAGTCACATCTGAAATGGCAGTTAGTTTAATTGAAATTCTGTGAACTGAATATTAAAGGAATACCTTGTGTAATGATGTTTGAATACCACAAAAGCTGCCTAGGCCTCTGTTGAGCAAGAGGTTTCTAAACCTGAGTGACCATACGTGAAGGCTGGTGACTTCCAAAGACAGCCAGACCCACAACAGGGCAGGCAGAGCTGGAACCCTGGCATCCAGAACAGCAGTGTCTTTCCTTTGGTCCATTATATCTCAGCTGTACTTTTACTGTCAGTGTTTCCTAACCTAAGGACCTAAGGCAGCTCTATTTCAAATATCATTGCCAACTACTGCAGTGGGTATTGAAGCAACAAAAGGCAACTCCCATTTATGCCACATTTCTTCTTTTCTAATAAATGTTATGTCTCTTTATAGCACCTAGAATTTCAAACACCTGTCTCTCTCAGCTTTCCTAAGACTCTACCAAACTATGTATAAAAATAATAACCTCATAAAGCAAACACAAGATGAAGAAGTAGTAAAGAATTACAAAAATGAATGTCATAAAAAGTTAAACTAATCCCCTGAGCAGAAGAGGACTCCATTTTTCAAAAGTATGTCTGACTACACTAAAGAATTTGCAGTTCTAAATCCCTTCATGACAATCACTTTACCAGCAGACAATAAAGCTGCAATTTAAAACTGCATTAATCTTCTGCAAAGGGAAGCAGAGAGCTTTCAGTGTGCTTTTAAAATCATCTTTCTTCTTGTAGTACCAGCTACTCTGTGAGGGGGGGGGGGAACCTGCAATTAAAACTTTCAATGATCAGGATGAGACCTGTAAATCTTTTTTCTCCCTCCTACCCCATCACATCTTCCCCTTTACCCTTTATGTCCCTTTATGTCTGAAGGCATACCTGCATACTTGTTCATCCTTCTCATTGCTTGAGCTATGTAATGCATCTGAATGTGTTCCAGACACAACATGACTCTTCCAAGTCATGTCCCAACTCAAGACAAGGAATGTCTGTCCGTGCAATAGATGTTTCTCTGTTCAGTTTGCTTATATTCTGTTTTCCTATGCCCTGGATAATCTGGTCTAGTGAAAGGTGTCCCTGCCCAAGGCATGGAGGTTGGAACTAGATGATCTTTGAGGTCCCTTCTAACCTAAGCCATTCTATGATTCTATCTTTTTAGATGCTGAAGTCTCTAAAAAAAAGGCTTATGTTGCTTTTGCGTATGAGCAAAAAGCTCCTTGTATCTCTCCTCATATGTCCCACCAGAAACTTGTAAATGTTCTGCAATTACCTGAATATAACAGTGGAGAAGTGTTTAAAAAGGATGAGGGAAGAAAAAGAAACAAAACTAAAAAGGCTTAATATACCAGGAGAAATATTCAAGATAGGAAAGAACATTTTTGACTGGGTGCTATTAAGGTTGAGGAGCCCATATGTTCCCCCCTGTGGTGTCCTACATGTGACTGAGGTGTAGGACTGTCACACTTAGCATTTAAGGATTCAGAAGCTTATCTAGAAGTCTATATTCTCTGATTGTCATTATCTCAGCTGCTGAGTGCCTTACAGGCTGTAATGTACCTATCCTCACTCAGAATAGCTCTGTGAGTTAGATAGGACTCCTGACTCCGACCACTCTTTCTTTTTTTCATTCCCCCAGAGCCAAAATCAGTCTCTTAGAGTTAAAAAAAAGTTTGAAGATGAAGAGAAGCTCACTTTAACTTTCAGTAATTACATTTTTGGTACCTGCTGCCTGTGACTAACTCTACTCTCCATCATTTTCAACAGCCCCTTGATCTGAAATACAAGGAAGAGGACATCTTGCCTGGGGTCAGGAAAAATTCTGCTTCACTAAGCTGAATATTAGGCTTACATTAAAAAAACCCAGGATGATTAATCAAGATGTCCAATTCTCTTAAGCCTCCTGGAGGTGGTGTACTGGCAAGGCAGCATGAATAGATCCTTGAAAGCCTCTCTCAAGTATGATTTTAAATTTTTTTGGAAAAAAAAGTAAGAGCAACAAACCCAGTGTTTTTTCTAAGGTAATTATTATCAGATGACACTATTTTCTTCCATGCATCACTGGTTTCCCCTTGTGTATGCACTGAGGACTTGTAAAGTAACAGTCAGATGGAAAACTACAGAACAAAAGAAAAAGACTATCCAAAATTTATCCCTGAAATTCAAAGAACTGTTGCCTTGTGATGTGCCATAATACGAGAGACCAAAAGGCATGAACATTTGCTAAATATTCAGTACCACAATAAAGTTCTTGGAAAATAACCAGCTCAGATTCCTAGCTCTCAGAGTATGAGTGCCCAACCACTTCAGCATAGCAGTGTCTTTGCAGAAGTTTCACTCCATGGCCTCACTACAATGTGCTAAGTCATTATTTTGTTGTGAAAATTCAGGCAACGATGGAGACTGTTTCCTTTGGGTGTTTATAGTAAATTAGACAAGTAATGGCAACATGGAGCCTTATAGATGGCAAAGAAAAGATGAAAAGACAATTCCTATTATTTGGTTTACTAAGCCATGAAGAAGATATGTCTGCCCCTGTTGCTTGGCAGGAAGGGAGGAATACATGCTGATTCTTCAGTAAAAAGAGACTTTTCCATTTTTGTATGTTAGAGCATTTGCTCCATTAAAGGTAATTCACTAAAGCAATTCTAATATTTTTTCCATGCATAAGGAAAAAAACAGAGGGTTTACAGATTTTCTCCTTTAGCATGATCTTTCACTACAACACTCTGTTATGCTTTATTAGTAGATTGGAGGCTAGGGGAGCTCATTTATACAGCTTATACAGACAGATCTGGACTTCCATCTGTGCTGATTGAAAAAGCAGAAATGTGGTACAGTTATGTGCCTTGGTATGAATTCCCTTGACTGTATTCATGGATCAGTGAGCCCTGCAGAGACACAGAGTTAGCACTGAGATGATCTGGTCAGGCTATCAAACTAAATTGCATCCAGAGTTGAGTTGAAAGGTGATGTGATGCTATGTGGATGTGTCACCACCTAGGCAAGTATCTTCACTATGTACATGGTTTTCCATTAGAAACATCTATTTCCAGTGCAGTCCCAAAAGCCTAGAAATATGAAAAATGGAACTGGGCTTAACAGTCCTCCTTTCAGACAGATTGTTTAAACCCCTGGTAAGTATATTCAATTAAATAAAAATTTCCTTGTAATATAAAACAGACATTCAAAAAGAAATAAACAATTTACCCATTAGCATTCTGAGGGAGGGAGAGGGGGAACTGTTGTACTTTTGCAAGAGAACGCAGTAGTATTTCAATAGGTGTCTAAAGTCAAAAGGAGGTAGGAAGGAAAAGAGGGCAGTAGTATAAGTAGTGTAATAGATATTATTTTTTCAGATGTAATAAATGGCTTCTGTGCTAAAGGCACTTGTTAGACATAGTCAGACAAAGTATGCTTTGCAATTACATTTGGAAAATCAAAATAAAGCTGTGAAGTTTTGCCTGATTTGCGAAGAAAACAGCAAATCCCTGAATATTCCTTTACCCCTTAGGTTAGCTTGATAGAGAAGGCTTAGGAACTAGAGCTGTATCTCAAGCCTGCAAAGTAGCCAGAGAGGAGAAACAAGTAGTGTCTGATAAGGCTTTTCATTAAAACTGTTTAACATGCTTGTAGTTACATTGTGCTAGAAAACTGGTGAGAAAGGCTGAATCACAGCAGTGATGGAGGAGCATCTGAACTTCTATGTATGCAATACCTGCCAAGAAAATCAAAAGTCTGAGAAATGAAGTGCATGTTTTGGTGCAATCCTATAAAGCAGTTGTATGTTATTTTGAATGGGTAGAAACATTCTGGAGAATAACTAAGATGCATGCATAACAGTCAACAATTTAGTGTTAGAAGAATATGGTTGTGATTTCTGAGACTGAAAAAGCATTTTGGTTTAAACAGGGAAGGTGGTCACTGTAGGGAAATACTGCTTTTTCCCCAGAACAGCCTCCGGGCAAGGCTCTAAATGACCCAATAACTTGTTTTATATCTTTGTATTTGTATAGCTTCAGTATAGTCTTATCTGAACAGCTGATTTGTCTTTACAACTCTCTCTGAGGTGTTGAAATAATATTTGTTCAGATATATAGGTGGAGATGAGACACAGATGCACCAGAGATCCAAAAAAAGAACTTCACTGTTACATTCCCACAGACTATGCTGCCTACCATATTGGTACCTGGAAGGGTCAAATGCCTAACTTCACACTGGGAACCTGGGGAGAACTACCAACATCAGATGGGATAACTAAAACATTCAGAATGCAACCATCAGATGAAAGGACATGAGACACTAACACTGGCCCCTAGAAAAATGCTGAGCAGAAAGGAGTACTGTGAACCACATAACTACACAGGATTTAAAAAACTATTTCCTGTGGGGATATCACTTATATTTTCTTAAAATGGTGTAGTCCTACTCTACTTCAAAATATTCAGATGTTGGATGAGTTTGTTTCATCTCACTGTGTAAATGTCCTGCTTACCATGCTTCAGACTGTGCAGAGAAGAACTTAAAATATAGTAGAATAGTGGCAGTGAAAATTAGAGAGTAATACTAGCTAAGACTTTGGAGAAATCAGTTTGCCATGGAGAAGTTCCAAGTAGTCTTCAAAGAGTACTTATTTTATCAAAAGATTACTTCATTAGGTGTGGGAAGCAAAATCTGATTCTGTGCAGATTTTTCAGAAAAATTAGGCATTTCTGCACATAGGATGGAAGAGAAATACAAGCACCAGCCTTGTAGAAGTTCACAGAACTGCAGTGCTGAATAAAAGCATGGAAATCTTCATCCTAATGATGTTTTTATGGTCGTGGAAATCCAGATTAAGATAGGAATATAGACCAAGCCTGTGAATATTTGGGCTAGCACTATAGTGATGACTAAACGTTACAGTTTTTTGGCTTAATACTGCATGTGCCTAGGACACATATTTGGCCCTATACAGCATCTCAGCTACACGTCATCTTACACATCATTCCACTCTGCTGAGTTAAAGATTTTGGAATAAGTTTAGAAACAGGGCTATTAATATATGTAAGTATTAACAGGATTGGGCTGAGAACTGTTCAAGTAAAAACCCAACTAATACTCTAAACTGGACAGATGGATATGATATGCTTTTGGCAAACTTCTGCATTTCCTCCTCAAACAGGTCACAACTGCTTATAAAACAGGAGTTTATTGCAGTATTCATTTAAATTATTTCTTTTTCCTGTGGTTAGAGTTTATAACTCATTTGCTTCATTTCCAGTCAGCATTTTATTCTATTTATTCCCAAGTTGTTTATATATGTACATATATTCTTTTATATAAATAAATATAAATGTTCTATCCCAAATGCTTATGTTTTCCCATGAACAGTTTATTCTATTTCTCTTCTATCAAAATCTTTATATAAAAATTAGAAGGATATTAAATCTTAGCTAACCTGATTGCATTCTGCCATGAAGATTGCATTCTGTCATATTACAAGATGTTGAATATTGTGAACCAAGAATCATGAGAGCGGGTAAAGGCAGAATGTGTAGTATTTACTACAGACATACTTTATAAATCTGGGAAGAAATATTAGACAGAGTAGATAAAAACAGGTCAAAGATTTGTTCTTCTTCTCGTTTTTCTCTTTTTATTATTTCATATAAAGGAGGATGGGCTGTTCCTTGATTATAATTACCTTTTCCTGATTTTAGATCTGGGGTGATCCCACATGACTTAGGCTGCCCGCTCTGCTACTTCACACTATACTAACGTGGGAACTCATCCAGTAGTGCTGAAGAAAATTTAGAAATTTTTGGATGCCATCTTCTCTCTTGCTAGTCATCTGAATAAATCCTATAGAATTTGCAGTAAATTATCTTGATTTTGTTGAACTATGCAGCTGTAAGTTATTATTCGTTTGCAGACAACTCCACTGAATTTGTACAGGAAATAATGGTTTCACCATTTTGGCTTTGGTCGTACTCATCTGCAAATGGATGGAGATACCAGAAAGAATTTGTCCCTGGTGATCAGCAGTAGCAGAACAATTCAAGGCCTTTAAGGAAAGATTTTAAGAACATGTTTTAGTAGATTTGGTTAGAGGAGAGAACTGTGAGCCAGGTATCTTTGTTGCTGTCCTTGGTCTCAGCTGAAGTCAATAAGGCCTCCCATTAATTTCCCTGGGATATGGATCTGGCCCTACATGTCTTCCTGTGCACTTGGAAAAGCTTGCACAGGTATTCCTGCCTTTGGGATGAGACAGAACAAAGGCATGTTAAGGTACTTTCCCCCACTTTGCAATCTGCAGTAAGCTAAGCCCCTTCAAATTTTGCTTCAATGCAAACACTTTTCTGAAAACCTAATGCATAGATGAAAACAGCCATGCAAGCAACTTAATGCCGTTGATATTGAATGTCAGCTTTAAAAAAATTACCTGTAAAAGTTCCTACCATTTGCATCTGGTTCTGAATTAAAGAAAATGAGACTGACCCATGAAAGCAGCTGCAGTTTTTGGCAGAACTGTTTTTCATTACAATACGGTTCCACACCCCTTCCATATTTTAAAGGACCAGATGACTCAGTTTCTTGCCTCTGCTCTAAAAGATACATTGATTTATTTAAAATACCTATGTATAATCAAAAAGATAATTTTTTTTCCAATACATGAGAATTCAGGAATAGTGCATGCTCCTTCCTCTTCAGAGTAATCTGTGAGTATGGAGATATGCTGGTGACCCCATTTCCTTTGCGCTGGTGACCCCATTTCCTTTGCACTAGTGACCCCAGATGAAAACAGGATGTTCTGGAAAAACTTGAATTGCCATATTCTACCTCTCCTGAAGAGAAGAAAGATCAGTTTTCAAAACTGTCTTTACTGTGCACCAAAAGCAGAACAATAGATGAAGGACTAACCCCACAGTACTGCCATGTGAATAACCAATTTTTCAATTTTCTGGCAATTCTGAATTTCTTTTATGTAACCTGCAAAGTAATTTGTCATACAGAGTACTCAGCTAGCCGAAAGCAAGAGGAAGAACAATTCCAGTGCTGAATAATGCATTTCTACAAAACAATTGGTATTTCTTTGTATAGCTTAAATAATGTTCTAAAGAAATGTAAATTTTTAAAAGGTAATTTTGGAAATTTTTGAAATAGAATGTTTTAGGGTTTTTCAGACTAGTTAAGATTTTTAACCAATTGGTTTATACCATGTTTGTCCATCAAAATGTAGAAAAAGTAATAAGATTTTACTGGGAAAAAATTCTTATACCATCCACAGGGTAATCAAGCAGTCTTAGTTACAGGACTGAATCTTCATCAGAGCTGATCACATAAGTGGCCCTCTCAAAACATCTGTGATTACAAAGCTCATAACATATCCAGACTCCTTTTCAATATTCCATATTTTTTCCATATAGTATTCCTATAACTACAAGAATTGCTAACATCAGAATAGACCAGGTCTCCAGTGAGACTGTCTTTATACATCTGGGATCTTCTTATATGTTTGAAAAAATGAATGAAAAGAAGAAGGAATCAGTGTCAAGAGATCTTCCAGCTTTGCATGATTACTACGGGAACTAGATACTCCCACTGCAAATGGCTCAAAGGCTGTATATGGGGAATTGTGCTATTTCCAGCTTTGTGACATTAAACAGAAAAAAGTAGCTTTGTGATTTGGCTTATTTGGTAATCCTTTCTTAATTATGGAAATATATATGAATCTAAAACGAAAGGCTGAGCTTTTCTAACTTCCCGGTTTTCTGCCTACACGTTCCTCTTTAGCCAACAAAATAGGAAGAGTGGGATACATCTCACCTGATCTCACAAGAGTAAAAAAGAGGAGCCTATTCAAAGCTAGTCTCCGTGGGCTTCCTTTATAATTAATAGAAAGACATAGGTGCTTTCACAGAAGGGTTCATTTCAGATGAATTGTTCTGATGCCTACATTAGGATGAGATGAATAGCCTTCTGAAGGTGCCAGTATTTTTCCATTGACTTAAAAGGGATCCTAGTGTGACTTAGATGCCTGAGGTAAGTGAGATTAATCCTGCCTTAAACCAAAAGGGACAATATGGTTTCGTTTCTATAAATGCACTTAGACTTAAACAAGACTAAGGAAATTTCTATTGCAGATCAATAATTTCCGACACTACGTATTTTCTGAAGAATACATTTATAAACATGTGCTTAAAGTATTTCTTAGTAACTATTATAGATGAGAAAATAAGAGAGCAGAACCTTTCCCACCCTGTCCTCAACAGGATGCTTTTGAACATCTACATTTACATTTTTCTTGACTGACTGAGCCAATTACTAGAATGCAGAAAAGCAGTGCTGAACTCCAAGGGGGGTAGGATCATCCAGAAAGAATGTCCCTAACTTCTATAAAAGGAAAAATGGTGATTTTATTAATACACTATTGTAGTCAGACTAGGATGCCAGGGTGAACAAATGAATACAATTTCTGAAATGCTATGCATGTATCCTGACCCGGGAAGTACCTAACAATGGATGCAATTACCTTTTCTGTGATGGCATATCGTTAGTTTTCACCTAATTGTCACCTGAGTCACTTGACAAAGATTTATTTGATGTTTAATACCACAAGCCAAGCTCTAAAATACTTGTGAAAGAACTGTACCTTTCCGGGGACAAGAAGTGCTAGATCTCAATGCCAAGGTTTAATCACACATAAATTTACAGTGTACTGCTATTTCTAAGAGATGGTGAAGTAGCTAAGTGTGTACTTCTGAGTAGAAATGGCAAACAAAGAATGAATCCTGGAGCTGTCTTTTTTCAGAGACAGTGGGAGAGGGGAAACAGTGTATATATGCTGCCAGAAGAGCTAAAATAAATGCAAACTGATAATTACAGTGTATGCAGACTGACATTTTTTACAGTCACAGTGTATATACTAGCAAGATACAAAGGCAATGTTATTGATGCAGTTGAGCTCTTCCTCATTGTTCCAGCCTCTCCCAGCAGCTGGGGTCAGCAGTAAGGACATGGAGCACATGAAGCATGGCTGGCCACAGCAAGACCCAGATGCTAGGCTAGGGATGATATCTTTCCAGGAGCTGCATCTGGCTCGTTGGCAGGCTCTACAGGAGGATCTGCTGGCAGGCCTGGGTTTGCCTCTGGGTCTGTCATCTGTCATGT
The DNA here is from genome assembly GCA_026413545.1 of Cichladusa arquata. Classification (NCBI taxonomy): domain Eukaryota; kingdom Metazoa; phylum Chordata; class Aves; order Passeriformes; family Muscicapidae; genus Cichladusa; species Cichladusa arquata. The sequence continues at coordinate 49,929,935 of JAOTQP010000001.1, forward strand.
TGTTACGCTGTTGATGGGCTGTCTCTGCTGCCTTGCCCTCCCAGGCTGCATTTGCCTTTCAACCACTTTTGCTGCTGAGGATTATGTGCTGCTCCAACGTTTGGGGGCAAGGGGATGGCAGTACATTGCTGAGACGTGTAGTTCAGAGAGCGAGATCAGGACAGCATTCTCGGAGTCAGAAATATGCTCGGCACAGGCTCATTAATGCATGTTTTAAAAAACAGCCTTGCAGGTCTGGAATTCACCAGCAGCCTATTTGTTATGCTTTGCTGCTAGTTAGTAATTCAGGACTCCGGTGACTCATGCACCTTTGTTTTTAATTATGACACTTTCATTTCAGCATATACCTGATGATGACATATACAATTGTTGATTAGCAAAGCAGAAGCCTTAATGAGCAAGGGGTAGCTTAGAGAGCTGGCTGTAAAAATAATATGAAATGTATCATTGATTTCTCCATTCTCTGCTGCATGGTGCATAATAACTTGGAGAAAACCAGTTAAAATAAAATATTAATGGGCTAGCAGTACTGGGAAAACAGCTCACTGTTAACATGCTCAGTAGTGAGAGAAAATTACAGGTTTCATTGTGTATGCTGCACCATCTGCCTACACAGAGAGCTGAAGCCGTAGGCTCTCCCAGGGGAAATAGCTGCGGATAAGTTATTCAATTAGAACAGTATTATTGGCCAGCTACCTTGGAGAATTGGGTTGATGATGTTGTGATTATCCTGCTCCACATTCCTTCATGTCCCAGACAGGCTGCATCGCTTTGCAACTTCCTTAAGTGCTCACTCAACTGTACAGTAGGTGAGCAATTGAAACAGGGAATATCAGGGATGCCTGAAAGAAAATCAATTTTGAATGAACTTTCTCTGCCTAGGCACAGCCTACATATTCTGAGTCATATTGTATTTTTGTGGACCTCAGTGTAGTAAGTGACAGAACCGGCAGTGGGAGGAAAGAGAATTTCATTGTGTGCATTTAACCTGTGGCTGGGCACCAGGTTTCATACGGTAGGTTACAAAATAGTACAATGCTCCTTCAAGTGTGACACTCTTACTAGCAACACAGAAGCTTTCAGAAAGTACTGCCAGAGATATTTTAAGAAACTGCACTGACTCTTCATCAACGAAGTTCCAAAATGTTTTTTTCTTTTCTTTGAATGTTGAGGTTTTTTATTCTTGTGCAAAACAGATCAGATCATGGCCTGATCTCTGTCTTGCAAATCCCTTTTTTTGCTGGCCTCCTGCTCTAATTAATGACATCTGAAAAGCATTGTATTCTCAAAATAGACCTCACTCTCACTGTGCTACATGCATAGGAACATAAGAAGAGGGGCTTCTAATTTATTATTTTAAAATAAGCAATGTTACACCTGAAGTTTAGATTTTTAAAAAAATTCATACTATGAATCTTCATCCTTTTTCATCATCTAGTCTTGTTTTAGCTGTCCCCGATCTACTTTCACCAACAATGGGATTTTGAGACAGCCAGGACTTGCTTTATCATTTGTTGTGATGTCTTGTATCACATACACTGTAGAAATTTTTAATATCATTAAATGAATTGGTGCTCCTTTTAACTAAGCAGCAAGGGTTTATGATCTTACCACTAAGACAAAAAAATCATTCTTTTAAAGAACTGTTTCTATGTTCAAAATTGTAGTCATACTTCTTTCCTAGTCTGTCATGCACTGATGTAATCTGGAAAATCTAACAGGGAATGCTACAAGGGGAATTCTTAGGAGAGGCACATTTTTCAACTGTGCTTTAATCAGAGCTGAGGTCTCCTGGAAAGGTGACTTATGCCTGCTCTGAGTTCACATCACTATCAGTGATCTTTTCCTCGTTCTTCAAAGCTGTATGTCCTGTTAAACAAAGATGTACATCGTCCACAAGGCTCACAGGAGGGAGCATTTGCGAGGTGACAAATGAGGTCATTGGCTTTGCAGCTGAAGAGTCCCCAGACGAGTTCAGAAAGGTGCAATCTCTGAAAACAGCAGCGATGCTGCCTGACTGATAACGCCAAGCTGGCTTATTTCCTTGCCATTTATTTTTCATTGAATATAATGGGTGCAGGTTGGCAGCAGGGACAAACCCTGCCTGATCTCCTTGTTCTTGTTGCAGTGTTTTGCTCAGGGAGTGAGAAAACATAGTCAGCCATCCCAAATGCCCAGAGCAAGGCAGGCCTGAAAGGGAGAAAAGGGAGGACTCTCAAGCTGTGGGAGCTCTTGTGCTTTAGGAAAATCTGGATCATGATAGTGGCCTCTTTGTAAAGTACCTTGAAGGGACAGGACAAAACCAAATGTCTAGGAATAAAGTAATAATGTTTATTCATATCTGCTTGCACCAACTGTTTTGAACCATTTTCTGCAAATCCTCTTCATGGTGCACCTTACACAACTTATCTCCCAGGTCCCATCCTCCCTTTAGTCTGAACATCTGGTACCTCCAGAGGGCATCTCCTGACTAGGGTGACTTGCACCAGTACATCTGTGTGACTTGTAGGCTGTGGGACAGTGGTTTTGAGCTTCATGCTTGCAGGGCACCAACACATAAAGCATGAATATGGATGAAGTGCTGCTGTGCCATGTGTGCTCACGCTGCTAATGATAAATATGATAATAACGGCAGTCCTGCACTCAGCGAGAAAATCCAGCTCCCCCCATTGCAGCCTCACTGAGTCTGGAAAAGGCAGAATTCATCTATCAGCACCTTGTAGGGCCATAAAATACATTGACTTTTTAACTTCTTCCACTTCATAGAACTGCATTTTTGCATGCAGACTATGACATGGAAATTATTATGGGACTCCTGGGATATGCAAACCAGTGACTGAGTGGAGTGCCATTTCCTTTTATATTACCAGTGGAGGAAATTGTGCTATCTGAACCTACATACTCACTAACTGATGAATGTCAGGCTACTAGTAGGGTCTTCATTCAGAGCTTTCCTGTCCATTTTCACACCTGTGGTCTATTTAGCTGAAGCACATGTGAGCTGTCTGAGCAGAGAAACCTGGAAACACAGCCCTGGATCTGGCTAGAGGCTATGGCTGGAGCAAAATGGGTGGCTGCACACCATACCTGTTCATGTAGTGCCTGTAGCTCATTGAAAACTGTGGGTTTGAATTTCAGTTTGCTGAATACTTGTTTAAGGTTCAAGTACTGAGTATGAGAACTGATTATCTTTAGTGTCTAAAGAAGAACTTAAGGGTTCAGCAAGAGATCATGATGAGGACACAAAATGAAAAGAAACACAAACTACAAATCTTGGGTTCAGTGAAGTGAAGAAAGAAGAAAATGTCTGGTTGTAGAGGTGTTTATTTTTTTTCCCCCTCCCTTTCCTCCAAGCATGAAAAGCTCTGAACTTCCCCATTAGCCTGGCTACATGAACTTCCTGAAAAGGCCTGACCCTAGGAGGACTTAGAGAAGGGAAACCATGTTCCTAGTACCAACACCCTGCATGGCAGTGACAAATAGCTGATTGTACTGATTCCAGAATTTTCCCATGGTGCAGTCAGGCAATCCAACCCTATCTGCTTGCATGGTCCTGAACTTTCCAGTGCTGGAGTGAGTTGTGTCAAAAAGCTGTGTCTAAGGAAAAGGTAAGCCTGAATATCCTGAACAGATCTGTGGCTGACCTCCTCTTCTCAAGCTCCCAAAACTCAAATTATTAAGCCTCTATTTGAACACATATTACTTTTTTAATCAGATTCTTTACTGTGTCATTTCCAGAGTAGGAAAAATTCCAAACTAAACATGAGAGATTTTGGGATGTTTTTGTAGATTCACTTCCCGAAAGATTGCTTTGCACCTGAGGTTTAGATAAAAAAATAATGATATCAACTAATTTAAAAGAAGTAGTGTTCAACAAAGGACATATTATTACTTAGAGCTCTGCAACCATGTATTTTTGTTACAGTCAAAAAGACAACTTCAAAGTTACTGAAACAGTTCTTTACAGGCTCTAGGAAGAAGCTAGATGTCCCTACTGGACAATATCTTAAGCAGCCTGTCATCTGGGATGTGTATTTATTATTCCATCAGAAGCAGGCAAGGGGGTATGAAGTGCAAAGAAAATGGTACCTCTTGAAAGTATGTCTTTTATTTAATTATTTTAAAATCCTATTTTAAAATGTTCTATTCATCTAAATGTTGTGCTTGGAGAGATTCCAGGGCTGTCTAATGTTAGTGGAGAAAAAGGAGAGTTTTTTGTACAGATCTGCCTTTGAGAATTTTACAATAGTGGATTTTTGTGTTGTTTCATTTTTGTACATGCTTCCCCCTCAGGGAGAATTCTGTATCTGGAAGCACATGTTAATTTAACCCTTGAGTAGAGCTGCAGCAAAAATGGTTTGTGTTTGCCCCTTTGGGAAACTAGTGGTGATGGTGAAGAAACAAGCTGTCAAAGACTGAGAGTTTACTGTTGTTTCTGTCACCTGCTTATTTGAATTGTGAGCATTGATGCATATACAATTTACTAGCAGAAGCAGGTCCTAAAATATAAGTTAAAAAATCCACTTGCTATTGTGTGAGTGAGATAAGCAGGATGTTGGAGAGATGGGTACCAACACTGCCACAGAAATGTAAATTCATCTTGTCACAAATGTCAGAAGTGTTCCATTTTTTAAGATCCTCCATTTTTAAAATAGACTCTAAGACTGACACGAAAGGAAAAAAAAAACAGAGCATGCCAGAAGACTGTTGAGAAATTACCTTGGTTTTCTAGGGAAAAGTACTGAATAGGTTAGTTTAAAAGGAGAAAAAGGAAAAAGTAAGAATCAAAACACAAGGTTTTTTTAAAATTTGTAATGCAGAGTGAGCATGGGAGAGAAAGGATAAGATTTGGCTAATGAAAAAACTAGTCTCTCATCACTTCCTACTGGCCAAATGTCTTCCTAATAGTTGTTCCAAACACAGCTAATTGTGTCAGCAATGGGAACCTACATTTAAAGAATAAACCTTGACCTTCAAATGCCAGCAAGATGAATAGGGAGAGGACTAATGGTAGATACACTTTTCATGGTTGTTTTTGGTGTAACGTATTTGATGTGAGTGGTAGTTTACAAAGCAGTCAGTAGGAAGGTATCTGCTCAGTTCATAGCTCTTCCTGGTGTCCAGCTGACTCCACACAAGAATTGCACCAGGTGTTGTACCATCAGGATTAGGGACAGACTAATCCCTGAAAAAAAGATGCTTGTTCTTAGACAAGATATTAAAAGAAAGACTCTTTAGAAACCCGTAAAACATTCCTACAACTCAGGCATCATTTGTGGCATTAAAGACCATGTCATTTGTGCTGGATGGATAATGGTGGGGTGGTTGCTATAATGCAGCCAGTTAACTGGACTGGGGAATGTGCACAAGGCACATAGTTTCATTTGAAAGCCTAGGTTCATTGAGCCTTTGTCCTGGATAAATGCCCTTCTACCCAAGACCACCCCACATTCCCTACAGTCAGAAAGGAAGAATTGGAAGATCCAGCAAACACAGCATGTTCAACACCCAGCTTTGCTCTGGCTCTGTCTTCTACTTCAGCAGACACGCCCCAAGCAGGTGTGCTGTGCAACATCATTCAGTCATAATGTTGGCAATGTGGTAATGTCAGCAGATCTGGCATGCACAACTATCTCAAAAGCTCAAGGCACTGCCTCCAAACACAATTCACACAATGCAGCAGGAGGTAATTCCTCTGCATCCATTTCCAAGCCCACTTCAGCTGACACTTCCTCCCAAACCCATTATCTCTTCCTTTCTCAGCACGGTCAGGTTACCAGCACTTACAGGTCCCTACATCCTTGGTAATTTATCAGTATCTTCCTGTGCAAAGCTTTTCTACTAAATGGTTCACATTCCCAAGCAGCTTTCCATGTTATTTTCTTAGGTGTGACATCAGCCAGTGCTCAGAGAATCACCTATTCCTTAGGCTTCCTATGTGGTTTTGAATATTCAAAAAAATAATCTTTCCAAAGGGAAATTATTGATTAACAAAACAAACTAGCATCAACTCTGAGTTTTGAGCTTTTTCTCAATCAGCCATTTTGTGGGCCACTAATGTAAACAAAATGTTTTGCAAAGAAAATTATTTACTTAAAGCAGAAAGCAGGACTGTGTCTGCATATGATAAAAATGTTTCACACCTGAGCAGAAAGAATGTATGAGAGAAAATTAACTTCAGTTGTTTTTCACAACACAGATAATTTATTCTCCTTGAAAATGAGAAATTGTTATTGTCAGTATCAGACAAATGAGATGTTTCCCATTCTAAATAGTCTAAAAAGTTTATTCCTGCTTTTCCAAGAATTTAGCGTCAGTATGAGCTATAGCATACCTACCTTAAATATTCAAGTAACATTGGCTTTTAGTATACCAAAACAAGGAAAGTGGGGTGATACTCAGCACCTGGATCTAAGTTGTAGCAGAGACAAGAAATATATTTTCATTTCCACAATAATCAGTTCATCTAAGGTAATTTAGATGATTATAGGACCTGCAGTTGCTAGGATCATATTTTGTTAATCAGCTTTGCAGTTTTCTGTCATATAAACTTTGTACTTTTCTTCATTAAACCTACTGTAGCAGTTTTTGTGGTGGTCACTTAAAATAAAAAATGTAAGGAAGGATTAGGGAGCAAGAAAATATATGTCCTTACCAGTTCTTAAAGCTGGCAAGCAGAAGTCAAGTTTACACTTAATTTGTGGATTTATTGTCTTGAGAGCAAAAGCTCACCTACGGAGCCCAACCTATGATTAATTACATACTAATAAAACACTTCCCAGAATATTTAGATGCTATTTCCGTGCTATTTGACATCTGGTTTTTAATTTTAGCACCTACTGACTCACTTTAAGGGCTGAAGCAGAACTGTACAAATGATCTTACAAAGGATACATGTGAAAATTCCCACAAACTTTAATAGGACGGGCATGGCATCCCCAGGGAGTCCCTCACCAATCTTGGTCTTCCCTGATTTCTGGTCCTTTCTAAGCTAAGGTGTGCACCCACTGCTGCATGTAGGGCTTCTGCATGTGACCAAGGCCATATGTACAGAAACAGAGAGAAAAAATGAAGCCAATTTGGGGAAATTGGTTCAAATGGTGCCTGCACATTGGAGATCTCTAAGGTCAAGAATACTGGCTAAGGTCCAAATTTCCAAAGAAACACACATTCAGATCATGATATTCATAAATTTAAATCTTACATTTGACAGAAAATGAAATCAATCACTTGACCATCATGTGAACAAGCATGCATATTTTCATAGAAGTTTCCTCAAAAATAGTTGCTAGTACCACAAACAGAGTCAAATCCATCAAGTGTCCTTTGCTAATTTGGTAATAATTTGTTCCTTCAAGTAGAGGCTCTGTCCCCATCAGTTCCTCTGACAAAGGGGTCCCCCTGCATCTGGAAGATGATCCAATTACAGTTTAAAGAAACTTACAGAAAGGATAACTGATGTTAAAAGTCAGAAGTTTCTGAGAGCAGGGAAGGAGATGTGAGGGTGGGTACATTCTCATATGAGTAAAGTGAGGAATTACCCTTGTCCTGAAGTTTTGTAGGGACTGGAGTCAGATCCTGGATCTGGTTTGGACCTGCTTTCTGTTCTACTTCTCCCCTTCTCTTTCACTCCGTACAGACCCCATATTTATATGAAAATAAACCCTTGCACTGGTTCTTTTTACTCTTACACACGTAAACTAAAAGTGTCCCTTAAATTAAAAGCTCTGTTTGAGACTACTGGCAGACTGAAAGACTGCTGTCAGATACCTTCTGCTGGGAAATAAAAGGGACACTGCAGGGAGCCTTTACCTTGGGAATCCCACCTAGGGCAAGATCACAAAGAGCTAACAGCTCTTCCTAGCTCTCTCCATGTACAGGGAGTTGTCAACATAACCAGGGGACTTCATTATCATGCTACAACAATGCCTGAAAGGAGAATTGCATGATGATGCATTCCCATGTTATCCCATGCTTGTCACAGGTGTTGAGATCCCTGAGATGTCATGGGAATGTCTGGCTGATGAATTAGCATTTGAAGTCAGCTAACTGCTGAAAAAGCCCATGTGCTCCTATTTATTGTGAATAGGTTCTGCCTGACTGCCTTTAGGCATGGCTGGGCAAATCTTAACCCTTGCAGCTTCAGATCTTCAGACCTTCTTCTTCAGCCAGCAGGGCCATGAGTCATTGGATTGCCTGGAAACAAGCAGGGGGCTTCACACTACAAGCCTCATGGCAGAAGAATTTTAAGGTCTGGGCAGCTGGCCAAAACTTGAGGTCTTGTAAAACTTGTTTCCATAAAAGAAAGAGAGATTGATTATGGAGTTAAGATTTCCTCGATGAAACTATAAATCTATAAGGGATATATACACAGTCATGTTTCCTTGACCACAAGAGGAATCAGAGGAATCAAACAAGAAATTAATTCTTCCATCCCAATTGCAAACCTATTTTGGCCAAACACACAACTGAAAACTATTGTTCTTTGCTTTTCACTCTGCATTTCCTCTGTCAGTCTAGCATGATATCTGATGATTTCTTTCAGCTTTCTGTTTTTCTGCATTTCTTGAGGAAAGCTCTTCAAACAATGCCTTTCATACTCCTGAGCAATTTTAGTGTAAAAATAAAGCAAAAGTCTGGTAATGCTTCTGTTTCCTCTCTTCTTTCTCCCTCTTTTTTTTACTTTTCCCTAAATTTTTAATAATAGCATTTAAATTGCAAAGTGTCACAAATCTTAGTCAGTTCTTCTGTCAAATACATAATTTTAAAGAATTTAATCCAGGACTTCCATATGATCCTGTTTCCATGCAGAGAGAATTATCACTCCTATGAACAGTAGGACTGATAAACTTTTCTGTTCAGCAGTACTGACCATCAAACTATTAAAAGAGGGTTTCTTAACATCAACATTCTTCCCAACATTAGTATTTCACAGCTCCCCACAACCTCTAACAATATCACACACCATTGTGCATTTCTACTTCAGTACACCAACTAGCTTGGACAAAATTTCACCTTAGTTTGCTTTCTTACCACACAGCTGGAAAAGCAAATGGCTTTGCTGATAAAGGTGGCTCGTTGTTTTGTACTTAACTGCAGTACTTACTGTTGGACACAGCTTAAAAAATTGCCACACCATTATGGGGAACTTTCTGATCCTGATGATTTTGCACATCTGTGCTGGCATGGCCATGACTTTATGCCCTCATCATTCAAAGCAGAAACTTCATTCTAACAGAGTTTGAGATAATAACTAAAAAAAAAAAAAAAACAACTTTACTGAGACTGTTCCAGTATATCCTGCCCTAGGGATATAGTGGCCAGGGTGAGCGGGGCTTTGAGCAATTTGATCTAGTGCCCATCATGGGGCAGAGCAGTGGAACTAGGTAACCTTTAAGGTTCCTTCCAACACAAACCATTGAATGACTCTATTATTATTTGGAACAAAATATCCTTCAAAACAAATGTTGACACAATTTTAACTTTAGACATTCATACCTTATGTAAGGCAAGATATCACTGAATTAAAAAACCCGTAATTATCCATTAAGTTTGCGTATTATTTCGCAATTGAAACTTTTCTCCTTCAGCTGCCTTCTTTGACACACACTTTGTAATGTCTTCTTCCCCACCAGCTCATCTTTAGGCACTAGGAGACAGCCTGCTTCTGTGTCTGTAAATTTCCTCCTAGAGGAATGCCCAGCTTTCCTGGATTCCTCTGCCCTTTGGGAGTGCCTCAAAAGAGACTCTCCATAGGTTCCAGAATAGAGATTAGAAAGAAATGGGAGAAAGGAGCAGAAAAAAGGGAATGGAAAAAGAGGGACATATAGAAGGAAGAAGATGGGTCACAGCACTGAAGTTCTCTAAACAACAGTCCAAAACTGCAAGGTTCCAGGTAGGTAACATGGAAACCTTGTTTATATGCATATTGCCATGCTACACTTCCCCCATTATGGCCTACATGTCCCATTGCTGGAGGAACCACAGCACCAGGGAATGTAAGGATTTTTAAACAAGCAAAAGAGGTGTTCCTCTTTCCCCAAAGTTTCCTTGTGGTGTTAATTATGGTGTTAATTGTAGTGTTAAGTTTTATTAAATATGCAAAGTAGTTTGCAATGCAGCACGTTTAAACTGGTAAATCAATAGGAAAATGGGAAAGGAGGGACAGGAATTGCATTATTTTCCACTGAAAATGTTAAAAAGCAAATATGTACCCATTGGTAAGATAGGACAACCATCTTAAGAATTAAAAATGCTTCATCTCTTCACTGATTTCTGCCCTTTTTCATTTTTTTCCAAGTCCTTGGGAGAGGATCAGGGAAGCCAGAGCAGCCTCTTGCTGATCTTGCACAGTTATGTTGAAAGTGCTGACTAACAGCCCTCAGGTGCATGGTTGGGAAAATTGTGATTATTGTTCTGAGGACTTGCCGTGGGGCAGCTGACCATGGATTCCTAATGTGTACCAGATGGGACCATGGCTCTTACTTTTTACACAGAAGTATTTAGATGCACTTTGAGAATAACTGTGATAGTCTGCAGATTAGTGGTAACATGAACTTTGTGTGAATTAAAACTATATACCACTGCCGGGGAAAACACGAATGGAAATGCCATCAGTTTGTAGAAACACAACTTACAGTTCTTTAAAATGTTTGATAAAATGTGAATTTAAGCTTTTGTGAGTTTTTCTTCTTTAGTATATTGCTTATGTAAAGCCCCAGAAGAGTGGTTCAGAGACTGAGTGGTAAAGGATTCATCTCAGCTGCCCTCATATTCTGTCTGCAAACAAGATGCTCAATTTCAGTCCTCTCATCTCGCTCTAGAGTCAGTGGAGAGAAGCAGGCATCCATTTGATGCTGCTCTGGAGTACTCTGAGGTGGTTTCTGAATGTGGCTAATTCTCTCCATTGCCCATGAGGGGAGTCCAGGACAGCAAGGCAGATGCAAATGCCTAAACGCAGAGAAAAGTCTTACTCCAAATCCTCTGTTTGGTGTTACTGATGGAGATGAAAGAATGAATGTGATGGTCATTCCTCCTCTGCCTTCTCTGCTGAGCATGTGGATGGGTTTTGCAATAGTGGTGTTGAGTTCTAGATGAAAAATTACGAATTTTATGAACTCAAGACAGTTCCAATCAGTAATAATCATTCCTGATCCAAAGCTATGGAGGTAGGCACCAAACCAAGGTACCACTTAAGCATGTACTTAACTTTAAACAGGCAATTAATAGTACTGACAAGCACTTGTTTAAGTGCTCTGCTGGATCTAAGCCCTCTTCTTTTAACCAATATTCACCTTCCTCTTGCCAGTAGAGCTCTGACAGGAACGAATTATGCAGTTGGGATGTTGTACAAGAGAAAAGCATGTCTTCTGTGACATGCACAAAGATACCATTTGGGTTTTAATGAGAAACCATGTTTTTAGAATAATAGGAAGGAAAGAAAGATCAGGGGATATGTCCATTTCAGCTTTGTTCTGAAAAGCCATGAGTCGATATTTTTATTAAAACAAGCTGTGTTTTCTTAATTCTTTCCCCCTTAACTTGTAAAATTGAAAGTAGCTTTACAAAGAAAATCTACAATTCTATTTGGCATGTAGAATGCCAGAGAAAAGTCCTAAATTGGCAATGAAAGGAAATATTTTTACTTGTCAACTTTAGTGATTAATAATAGAATTTAGAGCAAGAGGTAATAAAAATTGTTCCAATAATGAAATCACCTGACAAAAATGTTTTGCCCCTTGAAAAACTGATTTCTGATGGATGTAACCCATCAAAATATTTTTAATATATTTTTTAACTTTTTTGTTGGATTTTAATAATGTTTCTTCCTTTTCTTTATATTTAGAGTTGTACACATTGCATTTGGCCTAAGATTGCACCACACAGTGTTCAAATTGATACTTAACATGCACAAATTCAGGACATCTATATTTAATGTTCCTAGATGAACTGAATCTCCTATTGGAGATGTATCTCCAAATTCTGAACTCAGTTTTTAAATTATTTACCTCAATCTATAGAAAGTTAAAAGATCAATCAGTTGCTGAAGATGTTCTTGGCTTAATCTAAAATACCAATGATGTCAAAATGCTCCCATTGCAATTCCAATATTTCTGCAAAGCCCAGATAGGAAAGGACCCAGACAATAACTGGAATGCTCTTATCTCATCCAAAAATCAACTTGAGCTTAAAATTGCTCCTTTTGTTGTTATGAAACAACAAAAAATCTGGTGAAAACAAAACAGTTTTACAATAAGACTGAAGATTCAGGCAATTCTAAACAGAGGAGGACATCAAGGTAGATGTGTGCAATTTCTAAAATTAGAGAGATGATATGGAAACCACTACAAAGTAGTAATTTTTCTTCTTGCCATGTAAGAGTTCAGTTTCAACATAATTGCTGACTAAAGCTGTGTCACAGCATAATATAACATCCTTATGCAGGTGAGAAATGAAGTTATCACTAATATGAGAATTTTGAGAGAATTTCCTGACTTGTTTAACAAAAAACCCTCATCCACTGTAGTGCAAAGTCAGTGTTTCACAGACAGAAGTATGGACACTTAAAAATGCTAGCAGAATGCACATAAAGGAATTAATTGCCTGCACTGATAACCTTAGGCAGCTGCAGCTTTAGCAGAAACAGCTTTCTGCATGGGAACGGAGTCCCTGGGGGTAGGGGTTTTTCCCATGGCTGGATGGAATTCTGGCAACTTTGTCGGGAGTCCAGACTTCCACCTGGATTCGAGATACCAAACAACTCTGTTCTTAGAGGAGAATGTGTTGCATTCATTTCTACAGAGGACATTGTCCAACTCCTACCTCTCAGATTTATCCCTCTCTAGACCATTCATTCATTTTAGTGAGATTTTTTACACATGCACTGAAAATAACACATTCAAACTCCTCCTGTTGACCACTTCTGCTATGCAGTTGTTACTGCTTTTATTGACACTTTCCTCCTGTGGAACTCATGAAACATGATTCAGATGTTAACATCAAGTAGTTTTCTTTTTTTCTCTTTGTAGAATAAGACACTGTTTCTAAGGACTCTTCATCTGTAAATACCTCCAGAGTGCTGCTTGACTTGTAATTTCTTAGTTAATTAATGTCTGGATGCAGTCCTGTGCTCTAGGATAACCCTGCTTCAGCAGGGAGTTTGGGTCAGATGATCCATTCTGTGATTCTTCTCATTCAAATTCGTTCTGTTTTCAGGGTGAGCTCATCATATTAAAACACCACGTCTACGTCGGTGGCTCAAAATGTAACAACATTATTCAGCAGACACCTAATCCTTCTCAAAGTAATTGGGAAAACTGGGGACTGTTTGTTTTCTCTGCTCCCTACTGCTCCCAAACACCATTTAAATATCAATTTGCATGCTTTATAAAATAATAAGTAAATTTCTTCTAAATAAAAAATTATTCAGCTTAATACTTTAATACGTAATACAGGAGGATTCATTATGTTCAAGTTCAAAAAGAGGTAGCTGTCAGAATCCACTATTACATAAATAGCAGGTTTAAAATATAGATTTTTAAAGGTGTTAATTATGGATCACATTTTGAAAAATTGCTACTTGGGGCATTTTAGGTTTTTTAGCTCCCTTTTTGGGAAGCTACCAAACTTGGTTTGGACCCTACCAAGTACTGTAGTGTCCATTTTTTTTAAGAGGAATTTGTTGCCCAGCTCCAGTACCTGCTCTGACTGTCAGGTAAGGTACTCAAAGAGGAAGGCTTTGAAGTGCCCAGGAAGCAGGACTCTTGGTTTGCTAAGAGAAGTCCTTAAGTTGCAGAGATTTACCACAGCACTGGCACCACAAAGATATTTATTCCCTACGAGACACTGGATTTTGGAACAGCATGGTGGAGGAATAAATTGAGTATTTAAAGCATTTTGGAAAAAATTAATATTTGAACTAAGTATATTTTTGCCAAAAGTTATATTCATTGTTACTTAAAACTTATGGGTGGTGATTTTACCTTTTTTGCTGATGAAAATTTTGGGGGAAAAATATCTTTATCCATCCACACCAGTAGTTACGTACACAGTCCATTCACACAAATTCACACCAAAGGGGTATTTACCACTGGCTCACCTGCTAAATGAAGGTCAAAATGTAAGGTGGATCATACAGCACTCAAAATGAGAAATTGACAAAAAATTAATGTATTTTCCCCTGTTTTCTCTTAGGTATAAATAAAATCTCATTGTGAAATGTAGTAAACTTCATTATTTGACCTACAGAGTTTGCTATCCCCACTGTTCTTTTCAAACATACATTTAAAATGTATGTATTGTTTGTGATTTGATTCTGAAAGGCTTACTTGCAGATGTCAGGGGGGATACTTGCCTATGTGTCAGCTGTTCTGAGCAGAATTTACAGGATTGGGCACTATTTTTTGAAATGCATACTGTGAAATATATGGATATAAAACGCAGGCACATTAATATACAATTCTTGTAATTGTGAAACCTTAACACCAAGTGAATACTGCGTTCTTGCATCTAGTGTGTGATACATTTGAGAAAACATATGGCACATAATCCTTTCCACATGGTTTAGAAATGAAAAGGTGTCCTCGATGAGCCTATGTCACCAAGGAAGGGAATGTTTTCTCATTTCTCTGGGTGCTGGAACCCCATGATGAGCAGATTTGCATAACAATTAACCTCTAAAAATAATTTATAACCTCTCAGATGAGAAATCAGCTTCAGGGTAGTTAAAAGGGGACACATTCTTTATTACCATGGCTGTTTGTATAAAGGAGACATCAAAGCAGCGTAGACAGTCCCTCATACTTCCTATGCATTACAGAGAGTGCACAGCGGTGCTTTACTTCCATTATTTCCTGCAGAACTGCTAGGGGAGGGAGGGGGAGACAGAGAGAGAGAGGGAGGCTTCCTTTATTAACAGAAACTCATCTAGCCTAAAAAGGTATTTAAAAGATTAAACACTCCATTGTTTTCGTGCTCATACAAAAGAGCAAGAATCCCCTTATTTCTTACAGCTGTCCTGCCAGGCTGACAGTGGAGATGTTCTGTTTTCACTTACTGTCTCCCTGGCTCTGGGGTGTGGACAAGCAAAACGCAAGGGCAGGGAGCAGCTATGAATAGGACAACTTGTAATTTAGAAGTGCCTGTGGTTTCACACAGCCAGGGCTTGTCCTGGGACAACACACTGCATCTGAAGTTAAATCCTCTCTCCCTCAGAAGGAAACCAGTTTATTTTGACCATTTGCTCTGTCTGTACTCTACTCTAGGGCTTTCTCTCAAATATTTCTCTTGGTACTCAGAAGTCAGCATTCAGTGTCCTTGAAGCCTAAAGCCTTTCAGCTTTGTTGGAGTGTGTGCTCACTTGTTTTGGTAGATATCAATAGATTGTGCTTTGCAAAGGCTACCCCAAACAACTCACACACTAATGAAGCTATTCTATCCAGAGGTACTCCCACCACTGTTTCTCTCTGCTGTGACCATCTGCTCAGCTTGGTGTGAGAAGACATAGCTCTGTTTTCAGTGGCTATCCTTGTCTTGGTCTCATAATACAGATATGTTCATCCATTTCAGTATTTCAGCTGCTGTAGAACAGGAAAACACACAGGTACTTTCCATCTCATGTTTCATTTTTATCTTGTAAGTCAACCTTCTAAATTAGATGATTTTATTTTATTTAGGTAACATCACAGTCCCAATACTGCTCATTCCTTTCCTGTGACATGAAAAGTCCTTTCCATTGCATTCTAACTCAGCACTCTATTTTCTGCTGATTTTGAATGCTTTCTTGAAATTCTTACTAGACTTCTGGTTTGGCTGAGGAAGAAAGAAATCCCCCTCTCTGCTCTCTCACTGTTTAAATCATCACCAGAACATGAGATTGCAGAGTACCCTGTTCACCCCCTATTTTTCAGATTCAAAACACAGTCCAATACTGTAGATAACTGAACACAATTAAAAAAAAATTAAATCTAACACTTCAAATCTTAAACCATTTGTTAGCAGAGATAAAAAAGTATCTCCAGTCACCATCACTACTCAATTTGGGGGCTTTGCTCTCCTCTGTAGTGCTGAGGCTTGGATCTGGATCAAGACAGAAGTATTGGACCAGAGCTAAAATGCTCCTAAGAACCTGGAGAGTGTCTTGGTCAGTGTGGCCTAAGACTCATCACTGATTCTGGATAAGGAGGGTATCTTGTACAGACTAAAACTCAATTTGGTTTGCTTTATGAAATTTGGGTGAGCCTCAAAATATTTCAGTCAGAAAGAGTTTGTCACAATCCATAGACCAATCTCCATTAATCTCTGTTTCTAAGACATGTATGAGACAAGCGTTGTGCTTTCATTTCATTCCTTTCACCAATTTTTCTGAAGCAATGACCAGCAAATTTTAAAACCATGATCTCTGCCCCACATTCTGAGAGTCTGTTTAAAATGTGAAAATGTGTTTCATTTTGAAGGGATTGAGTAATGCTAGGTATGAATTGGAATATTCATAAAGTTTAGGCTGATCACAAAAGGGCACTCACTCTCCAGTCCTTTTAATCTTTTTTCTTAATGTGTGTAATTAATTTAGAAGATGAATTCTATCCTTCCTAACAGCCTCGCTTATTTGAGAAAATTGTTGCTTCTTCAACCCTGTGTTCCAGTTATTCTCCCCTCTCCCCACTTCCTTGGTGCCCATTAGATCTTACTGGACTCTCAGTTCAAGAAAGGAAGGAGAGAAAAATAATTAATTAAAAGAGAGAAAGATAATGAAAATTAATTCAAAGCTGGTAACACAATTAGACCTCTCATCACGCTATATTAAAATCTAGATTAGGACATCAGCTCTATAATTTTTAGTCATAGCATATTGGGGTTGCAGATGACTTCGAATTTGGTTTCTGTTCTGCAAATCCAGACTGCTGTTTTGCTTAATCCAGGATACATGAAATATATAAAAAGAAACAAGCTAAGGACAAGCTGTAGAGTTTCCTTGTGGGGAAAAAAGCACTTCTGTAGAGAATGCTTTATAAAACCTAAAAAGAAAAAAAATAAAGGAATTGTAACATCCTGATAGCATCTTAGCACTGAAAAATTGATTGTCAGTCTCTACTTCAAACATTGTATGGATTTATGCTTAATGAACATGACCAACACTTTAAACATTTATTTAGACCATCCTGGCCACAGGATTAGACTTGTCTGCCATCAACTAATATGAGAAAAGAGGGATTGGAAAGTTTTAAAGTTTTGCTTATGGTCTTACTAACTGGAATACAAGTTAAGATTCTGAGGAACCATGATTTTTGCATCCCTGTTACCAGCAAGAGCATCCATCAAGTGCAGAACAATTGTGAACTCAGTCTTTTGTTCTGCAAACAAGGTAATAGTGGTCTACCTTGTGACACAGTAAAACACAGATCTGAATTTGATGTCTAATATTTAGGTCAGAAGAGGCTGTAAGTGGTTCCAAGGTTAATACCTCCCTGTGTACTATTTGCTGTTGAAATACCACTGTCAAAAGAAATTTCAATTCTAAGCCAGCTATACTGTATTGCATTACACACACAGAGGCCTAGAAAGTGTTATAATGAGGTTTCTATCTTGGCTTCTATTGCCATACAGATTGTGATTGTTAATAGCTGTCTGAAATTGATTTTATTAAGAACATTTCCATGTTCTTCCTCAAGAGTATTGTTAGAGAGGTTTCAGGTCAGCCTCCCTGGAAGAGAAACCATAAACTTTGCTCAAGCACTCAAAATGAAATGTTTGTGTTAACTCAGCTAATAAACAGCTGAAGCGAGAGTCTTTAGACCTCTCTTCCTTTTTAGTGTGGGCAGAAGGAAGAGTAATGACACACACTTGAAGAAATGTAGCACAGGAGATTTGAAACCACGTACATTCAGTGCTGATGATCTCGCTTGGGTCGCTGGGCAGCCATTTCTCTGGCTGGATGCTGCCAGTCCAGGGCCTCTTGAAGTGACAGCCAGGTTGTAACTAAACAGATTCAAAAGCCTGAGAGTTTTGTAGGAAAATCCTCCCTAGGCAGTGTAATGTTTTTGAAAGCAAAACCAGTGAGAGACTCCAAGTCAGAAATACAATTTAATAGGAAAAAGGAGAAAAATAAAATACATGCGATAGCACAAAAGAAAAACCACTGTCATAATACAACCTGAGACCTGCTAGTCAGGGTGTTGGTAGCAGTCCAGTTAAATGGCGGCTGCAGTCCTCCTGGAGCAACAGATGTGGTTCAGTTGAAGCAGAGGTCCTGTAGGAGGGTGCCGTTTTCCTCTGAAGGTCCAGTGATGATGTGGAAAGGTCCAGTTTTCCTCTGGAATTCAGTGGAAAAAGGCTGCTTTAGTGTTCCAAATGTCAATTTTTATCTAGGTAGGAAAGGTTTGGCTCCTCACCCCAGGTGGAGCATCTCACAATGGGATGATGTAATTTTATCAGTCATGCAGTGGGACTCAATGGCCCATTAACAGAAGATATCTTCCTCGAGGAAGGATGGGTTGTGGAAAAGATAAAGAACACTGCCTCACCTGGTTTTTAGCAGATGGCCCATTAGAAGAGGATATCTCCCATGCAGATAAGAATTCTGGATCTGGTTTCAACAGGTGGTGATAGAATACATACTTTTGGTCACATCCTGTATTGCAACCTAAGACAGTGGCCTAGAGAAGCTGAAGTTCAAGCTACTTATTTGTGAAGCCGGCATATACTCCTGCCTTTGTTTCTATTCTAATGTCTTCTCTTTCTCAGCTTGAACAGGCTTTGATTGAGGATGTGCTTCCTGTACTGAAGGATGACTCTTTGCTTTCTTCCCACCCAATTGTAGTCGATGTGTCATCTCCAGCTGAAATCACCTCTGTGTTTGATGGGATATCCTACAGTAAGGTAGGACTTTTGTGACTTTGGATGCAAAGGAAGTGCCGGCTTTGGAGAGGAGATAAATGTCGGGGGTACTCATTATCAGGACTCCTAATTCACTTGAGCTGTGTCTATGCAGATCTTTGTTCTAGGACATTCCCAACTGCTGCCAGTGATGATGCATTAAAAGCAGCTGTGAGAGGAGCAGTGCAGCCAGAGCCTTGTCAGCCACTGCACACCATGCAGGCATGCTCACAGCATGCAATGATGCAGCCAAAACACTGTCACCAGCCTCTGCCACTAGAGTGTTTGGTTTAAAATTAAACTAAACCAGGTACTAATCACATTCCCCTCCCATCACCTCATGCTGATGCAGCCCAGTTACGTCAAGTCTCATAATCTAACACAAGGGCAGAGGAAGCAAGGGCAAATGTCCAGGTATCCTTTCTGTCATTTCTCCATCACACTTGCAGGCCAGTATAACTTCTTTTTTGAGGAAGCAAGTCAGGGAATCAAGCAGGGAAAACAGAAAAGTGACTTTTTATCTCAAGTTGCTCACAGTATCCCAGCCACCCAAAAAACTTTTGCAAAGATGGGTTACACCAGCTTCTGCTGGTATTGGCCTACACTGGGAGATAAGTTAGCTCCACATTTCACTGAAAGTTCTGAAGCTCAGGTTGTTCATTGGAGTATAGTAGTCTGTAGCCCAAGAGTTGGTAGCAGACACTCCATTAAGTATTTGACAAGATTTTTTGCTCATCCCATCCCAGTCAGTGGCAGTGAGGACCTGTGCCTAGAAAGACTCCCTAAGGATCTAGCTGGAAGAATACCTTGGGTCTGCCTTAGCAGAGAGATACTGGAATGCTGGAGTCATCCAACCACTGTTGTGACCAGGGCACACAGAGGCCTTTGGGAGCCCATGGCCTCTGGCAGCCTGCAGGTCAGCGCATGTGGGAAAGTGCTGTGAGGTCCAGAGCATGAGGGACACCAGCAGCCATGCTGAGGATCATCACTTTGCAGACCCAGCCTAGGGGGCTGAGGCCAGCTCATCTCCCTCCATATCGGATGCAGCCACTCTGTCCTTAGACAAGCCTTAGACATGAAACAAAGCAGGTGTCTCCCTGTATCTAACCAGGGAGTCTCTTGAATCAAGGGCCCCAACAACACTGTTCTCTCCAGTTGTCTTCTGCAGTGCATCAAGAGGCAAGCCCAAAGAAGCACAAGAGAAAACACCTGTCACTCTTTCCTCAACCAGTCATCTCCCATGCTGCTTCTGAACCTGATGCACCATATTTTTATTGGCAGCTTCTTGTATGACTCTGTCAGTGTTCCCTATCTGATGCCATAGCATGCTTCCATTGAACACACAAAATTCACCATTATTAAATACTGTTTGTTGTTTTCCCTCCAGGCTCCCATTATCAGCTAAACATAAAGTACATATATTAGACTGACTTTAGTTTTAGCTGTGCTACAGTCTGAACTGTAGATACTACTTTTATTAGCTAGACTTGATCCATCCATTTCCATCAGTCGTCTGTTTTCAATTGTTAAATTCTCTATCCAACAATACAATCAGTATTTATTGCATGATAAATGCCTCACAGTCAAATCATAAACCATGTAAAAACCTGCATTGTGTAACACTGTTTTTAAATCAAACTAACAAAAGTCACGAAATATACTGAGCTAAATCAAATACTCTCAATCAAAATGTATTTTAGTGGTGAATTAAGCAAGAGAATACTTTTGCAGGGTCTGTAAAAACAATGGAGAAAAAAAAAAATCCTAGCTTTTACTCATCTCTTTGTGCCTAGATAATTGTTACATGAACTCATTTTTTTAAGCAAAAACACTTGAGGACTGGTGCATTGTTTGGGAACAGTTTGCTTGGGATATAATTTGGCTTGGGCTATAATTTGGCTTGAAAGAGAAAGTCTTTGCTTAGATTTAGCTCAAATTACTGATGGTATTTATATATAAATGCGTGACAAAATTAACTTGGTTTTTTTTGGCTTTATTTTGGCTTCTCTTTTGCATTTTTCTTTTAAAAACAATCTTCTCATGATAATATTCATCACTAAACAAATAAAGCCTAATTTGGAATGCTCTCTGTTAGTCTTACCAGAACAACCAGAGATCTTATCCAATCCTAAGACCCTAATGAATTGCCTAAGGGAATGGAATCGTTGCAGCATATTCTGTACAGCTCCTCTAACTGCTGTGTGGTTGGTAGGGCATTATATGCCTAGGAAAGCTCTACTAGAGTAGAGCTGGTGAGAAAAGTATTTTCATCTCATCTCTTTCCCAGTTTAATCCTGTCTCTTATTTTGAAAGGTTTTATTAAAGTAACAGTGATGTTTTTTGTCTTAAATAAAATCTGTTAGAAACTTTTTCTTGGACCCCCACATTTTTGGAACTTCCCATCTACAGAAGTTTAGGATTCATCTTCCACATTTCTGCCACAAACAAATCTTATCATGTACTTGGCAATTACTATGAAATTATGTAGGTGTTGATAAAAGACTCCCCCTTATGCCCCCATCAGAGAACATCAGCTATTCAGATTAAGATCACTTTCCTGACACTACCCAAATAGTTGTAAGAAAGAAAAGTTATTAAAATACTGGCATTCTTATAATCAGTGATTTTTGTTAGGATGAGGTTTTCTCAAACACACTCCATCATGAACTACAGAGGAATGACAAGAGAGGGGGGAAGAGACAGAAAAATGATAGTGGAAGGTGTAAGTGACTAACTATACATTACAATTTTAAGCCAAAGAATTCTCCACTGTTACCAAATGCATGTGTAAGTGTGTATTTCTACTTTGGCTTTTAATGTAAATGGGAGGGGATGGTTTATTAGAGGTAATATCAGATAAGAAGTGGCTGAGAGACAAAGCTGAGGAACTGAGGTTCCCTAGTGCATGGGATCATGGCCTTATGATCACCACTAATCATTAAGCAGCCTTATGGTTACCACTAATGGATATCCATTCTAAATGTCACTGAATTGGTTTTGAATATATCCCATGGCAAACACATCAAATTTCTGTATCAGATAAGAGTCATCTGCTGACCACTTTGACTCCCCAGCCATAGCCTGGAAAGCAGTTTGAGACATATCTGAGACTGTTGAGACTGTTCAAACCACCCCTCTGCCATGACTCATCTAGTCATTATTCTCACACACATAAATAGAGGAAAAATTATTTACTGAGAATCCAGAGAATATTCTTGTTTTCATGGGACAACTGGATTTTTAAACCATTCATAGCATTAGGCTCTCAACTGCCCCTTGATTTACCTCAGAAAATGAAAACATGCTAATCCTAAAATTGTATTTTGCATCTTAGATTGAATTTGCACTCCTTTCTTTTTCCCTTCATCATTTTATGTACACTCTGTTCTTTGTACCACACGGCTCTTCTCTTTCTATCTTCGTCGTCCTTTTGTTTCTTTCTTCTTTCAACGTCCTAATTGTTTGGTTTTTTCCTGTGACACTCGAGCTGGTAACTTCTCTGATCCCAAGTCTACCCTGCTTCAGAAGCCAGAGCTCTTACACTAGTCTTCAGCAAATCTCATTCCTTATCTTGAGATAGCATAACCATCCTGTAAAGTCCCAGACTGGCAGCATTTTAAGAGTTCCCTTCCTGTTGTGTGTTCATCTGAAGTCACTTCCTTTCTCAGGCTGTTCCCCTGACAGGGTCCTCAGCTGCCCTCACCCCTATCCTGTTCAACACAAAACCAGGAGCCCTGCTCACACAAACTGGTAGAGTGGCAGGACAGTAACCTACAGCAGCAGGGCTCAAGAGCTCATAGAAATGTGTCTGATCACCACTAAAGACTGATTCTCACATCCAGATTTACACTCCACCAGGCAGGCACGCTATCCCACAGAGGAAATAGAAAATCCACCTCCTTCATCTGATGGATGATTTCTATCTTTGCCTTATAAAATACTCATTTCCATGTTGCCTTTTAGATGAATGGAAACCTGTGTTAGAACAGTGTGGATTGACCTTCTCCCCTTTCCCTTCGTCCCCAGGGTGCATCGATCCTCAGAATGATTCAAGACTGGATTACACCAGAGCTCTTCCAGAAAGGCTGTCAGGTAAAGGTGGCACCAAAGCCCGCCAGAAATACAGCTCATCTTCATGTGACAGTAGCAAAGCCATTATTCAAAACATGAATATCAGAGATCCTGGTATTGGTAGCAAAAGTACTTAGTGCATTTCAGTACTGAGTGGGCAACACAGAGGGGAAGAAGTTCTATGCTGCTACAAAAGCAAGAATGTGAACTGCATAAAGATTTGATAGGCAAACAGTGAGGACCTAAATTCCTGACAGCTTTTAATCAAAAAACCTCCTCCATCCCACTGTTATCCTGTTGTCAACTGGGATCCCCTCATTCCACTGTAAAGTGTATCTGGGGCTTCCTATGGCCAGAATCCTCCAACCCACACAAGGCTGCTATGTAGGGACACTCTCAGAGGCATAACCTCATCCATGCCCGGATGCAAGGACACCCAGCCCTAGAAAGTCAAGGTAATAGGGAGAAGAAAAGGGCTATATTGCACAGTTCATAGTCCTTTCTTGTGGAGGAAAAAAGTGGTTCTACAAAATTATGGAATGACAAAATGGGAGAAAGGAGCCAGCACAGGAGAAAGGTTGCCTGTCCTTTATTCTGTACAGACATTGGTAACAAGAGTTACAGTGCAGGCTTACCACATTTGTTTTTACTTCCCTCTCTCATGAAGAGCACATTTATGGGCTCCTACAAGATAGTTGTATTTTCCTGTACTTCCCCTTCCACACGAGAATCAGAAAAGTTACCCAAGATGACAAAATACAGCCACCTTGTCCCCAAGAGCCCAACCCTTCCCCGCTGCTCAGAGCCTTCAAGAGCACTAATGTAGGCAGCTGTGGCCAACAGTGAAACAAACAGCACCATCTACTGACTGAACATCACCAGGAGCAGGTGATAGAGTAGGAAAACGCCTGCCAAGCAGACAGGGAAGACACAGGAATAAGGTTTAGGCATTGCAAACTCTTTGCTGAGCACTATTGCTCCTTGTAACAATCATGATCAAAAGTTAGAGGTGACTAGAATTTCCTACTTCCACTCTAAGTCCACAGATAGTGAAATCTCATTAAATATCTTCCTTCTCCTAACAGCCTCTTATATTAGTCAGAATTTTGCAACAGGGTATAGTGGTGTCCATTTAAACAAAACACAAAGAACTCTTCAAGTACAAATTTATTTCTTACTAACAAGTCACTCTGGAAAATGCCGAGTTTCGTTGTTATGGGATGCATTGGACAGCAAAGGAATTACATCAGGTGAATACTGATCCATTTAATCTCCCATTCATGTGTGCATACTCTGTGCAACTGAGAGGTACTCTATGTATCCCTGTGAATATGTGTATTATTTTCATAGGCAAAGAAGAAACATTAGTAGCATTTTCACAGTCTCCCATCTCCCTCCAGGCATATTTGAAGAAATACCATTTCCAGAATGCCAAGACACAACAATTTTGGGAAGCTCTGGAAGAGGTATATTTTGCATCCACCCAAACCCTTGCTAATAAATGTTTAATATCTCACCCACCGATTTCAGTTTCTCAAACTTTTAATATTCTGTAGCTCTTCTGTCAAAGAGAGATCACAAGTTAGGCAGCCCTCCAGTATATTTTCTTTCTATTTTTTCTTTTTCTATTTCTTTTTTTGGTTTTTTTTGGCATAAGGCTGTGGGAGTGGAATAAGAAACGGGAAAGGAGGCCTTGCTAACAAACAACCTGCTACTGAAACATTCCCTCTCCAACTCAAACTCATTTCATGTGTCAAAATACCTCTCATCCACCACACACATACACCCCATACTGTCTCTTTTCTCTATCCAGATTCAGGTGTTTGAAAGCTTTCAGTAGTATCAATTCCCAAGTAATTTTGGTGCTTATCTCCCTCTCTAGCTTCTGAGTCCCAGTTGGGTCATCATCTGTGGCACCATTTTCTGATCTTTCCTGTTCCTTGAGGCTGGATTATTTTTCTCCATCTATCTCATTACCCCCATTACACTTGCATACTGCCAGGTTCTACCCTGATATTATTTCCTTTTCTTCCAACCCTGTGGACACACACAGAGCCCAAATTGTGCTTTTTGTGTCTCTTTTCTAGTTTTGGTCTTCTCCTTGCTCCCAGACTTCTTCCTACTCAGCTGAGCTTCCTACTTTCTCTCTCTAGTGCTTTGCATCTTCACATCATCTATCTCATCTGGAGAAGGAAACACTAGAAGTGACCCTCGCTCACTCCCCTCACAGGTGGCATTCTGGGGAGGAAGTGACAGGTTTCTCCAGCTCTAGTTCCTAGGAAAGATGTTCAGGGGTCACAGAATGAATCGAATTTTACATTGGTGCAGCTGCTGGTGGTTCTTCCTTCAACATTAGAACAGGACACACTGCAAAGAGGCTTCTGGCTTTAAAAATCCCTGTGTCCTTTCTGTCCTGTTCAGCTTTTCTGTCAGAAAAAAAATGGAGTGATCTTAGAGCATGCAAGGGGCCTCAAAGGTTCCTCACTATTTCTTATCCATGATACTGGCCAGTCTCCTGCCAACACATTTCTCATTTCTTCTGTGGGTATTCAAGTTTCCAAATAATTTCTTTCTTCAATGACAGGCACCATAAAAGGATTAAATGGAGGAATATTTTGTTCTGAACATGCTCTTTCCTCTGTCCCTTTCTGCTCTTCTTAATACCAGAGATACTTTCCTTCCTCTTACAACTGAATTTCCATTTGCACTCCAACCTTCTTCCATCATTCATAGGCAAGTAATAAACCTGTGAAGGAAGTAATGGACACATGGACTAGGCAGATGGGCTACCCTGTTTTGGAGATGGGAGATAATTCAGTATTCACACAGAAACGTTTTCTTTTGGATCCCAATGCAAATGCTTCTCATCCTCCTTCTGATCTTGGGTAAGTTCCTACTGCAAATGTTGATTCAAACCAAGTAGAAACTAAGTAGAATGTACCTCATTAAGTGCATTTACAAAATCTTAAAACACAAAAACCCAAATTAACAAAAAAAAAATATAAATAAATAAACCAAACAAACAAAAACCACAAATAACCAAACAAAACCAAAAAACCTACATGGGTTTTCTCTTGGGAAACACATTATCTCTCTAAATTCCATAGAAGTAAGCTTCAAAAAAGAAATAGTAAAACTAGAATTGTATAAATCTTTTGAGATATTTTGTTTAGGAGATACAAAACAATAAATCTTTTTTTCCTGGAGGTAGGAGGAGATGCCATAACCTTAATTTTTTTACTTTCTGGAAGTTAGTGACCATTTACTTAACCCAGGGTTATAAAGATGACATATATTTTCCTATAGCATTTGTCACCAAGGAGAAGTCTCCCTGGGATGAACTATAATATACTAATATGGAATATTATTAAACAGCAGTTGACTGTTCAAAAGGGCTTAATAATTTTAGCAGCCCTATGCCAATGGCTGACATTACGCTCACAGCATGCTCTGCTGTCTCACATCCCTGACTGGGGCACAGTCTTGGTCACAGTCTTGTTCAGGTTGTGCCGTGGCTCCATTCCTGCCCAAATTTGTCATCTTTGTGCTGGGCATGCCCTGGACTGAGGAATCTGCACCTACCTAATAAAGGTATACAAGGAACTGAGGAGCAAGAAGTAAGGTCGCATTTGCCACCCAGTGTTTTATAATGAAGGAATTGGAGTTGTCTTGGAGAAGAAAAATAGGCTGGAAAAGGCAAGAGATCCTATTAACTGTATCACAGTGGTTGCTTAAACTATTTCATTTTTTCAATCTGTAAAAAAACTTGTGTAACACTTAAATGTTTATTTCAAGGCAGCATTGCGAAGATTAACTAGTGTCTGCACAAAGCCCTAGACACATCAGCATGAACACTGACACCAGTTATTAACATATAATCATATATTACTAAATTAATTGCTCTTTATCCTGCTAGAATATTGCCTGACATATTATTTAGTAAATGTATATGTTCATAAGCACAAATCGGCTTCATTAAAAAATATGTAAGCACTAAAACAAACAAACAAACAAAGACATATTGGAGGGAGTTTTTTATCATTTGGCTTCAAATGTAATGTGATTTTCTTTCTTATTAAATAATTTCAGTTATAAATGGAATATACCAGTCAAATGGAGGTCTGGCAATTCATCAGGTTATACTTTCTACAACACATCAGATTCTACAGGTAAACATCTTCTCCTTTAAGGATAATGAATGGATAAAACTTTTCAATATCTTTTGCAAAAAACAGACCATTGAATGAACTTTCATGCTTTCCAGTTTTCAGATCTGGGAGTTAGCACACAGCTTGGTTGTACTGTAGTTACTAGTAATTTCAGTGATAAGATTACTATTTCCCCTGTACAAACATTGTGTCAATTTAGGCTCAGTTTCAGTATAGTGCTTAAGAATCTGTTTAAATACAGTCCTATTCAAAGAAACATCTATGCATATTCTTAATTATGTACTAAAATCAATTTGGCTTAGAAATGGCCGTTGTCCAGTCCAAGAAAAGAGAAGTAGAAAGGCTGATGAATGCTTCTGTGGCATGGTAAACTGGGAACTTGAGTTCAATTAAAGAAAAAGAACTACAGATTAATAATGACCTTTTCTAATGCTGATTTCATAACTGAGAAAATTCCAAATTTTTTTTTAATCATTGTTCTATTATGCAGTCAAATCTGAATTTCTTGTTCTACACCTCCAGTGGACAAAAATGTGGGGGAAAATTACTGAATTTTTTCAGATTTTAAATTATATCCAATTGAATTTCTGAAATATTGCAAACAGGTAAGCTTTTCTTGTACTTGTTTGTTACCTATTTTAAATGCAATTTTTGTTCTGGGTTTTTTGTTTTTTTTTTTACCTGGCTGCTTTTTGTATCCATGCAAAAGCAAACAAAAAATACCTTATGTCATGATACAAGTCAGAAGTTGACACAAATAAATTTTCTTTCTCTGGTTTCCACGTGATATGAGGGCTGCAAGGGGCTATTAACTTCACAAAGCCTGCAAAGTCATGATTAGGTGCTTACTTCTATATCCACAAAATTTCTGTTTTGCAGGGCAAAACAACTGTAGGGAAAAATCTCTTCAGAAATACTTTGTATGTATCATCCAAACAGAAAAGTGCTTTAACTACAACCACCCTCAAACCATAGATTGAAGATTACTGTTTTCAATGGGAAATAGAAAAATTTTCATAAGTAGCATCACCAACTGGACCAGGCCAAGCTTCTGAGAAAGGAACATTTTTCAAGTATTCATTTTAAATAGAAAAATCCTTAAGCATGAATACTTGCATGAAATCTCAGCCTATTTTGTAAATCCTTTATCAATAGCTACAAAAATAGCATCAAAGAAGAGTGCAGGAAAGAACAGTTAGTCACTTGAAACAAACTGAAAAATTAAACTAATGGAGGATAAAATACAAGAACTTTAATAGTGCACATGAGGATGAAAAACGTTTAAAAATATTTATTTGCAAGAACTACTTCTTTGCAATTTTTTTACTTCTTATAATTACATTAAAACTCACCATCCTTACCCTACTCACAATGATCTCCATTTCAAATTTAACAAACTAGCTAGCCCAAGTAATTACCACAATTCATTGTTCTAAGACAAGTGCTGGCATTCATCAAAATCTGAAATAACTCATCTTTACTCAGAGCCATTTAGAAATAAATAAAGAAATAAATGAAATTAAGGGTTGTACCTTATTTTGATATCCATCAAAACCAAATAATACTTTTGGAGTCAAGGAATCACCAATGAGTTCTACATCATATCAGGTGCACTAACTGATCAATGTTGGTTTTGTAGGAATTACAATACCAGCTCCTACTGATACTTTTCTGAAGGTTAATCCAGACCACATTGGATTCTTTCGGGTGAATTATGATAGTCAAAACTGGGCCAGGTTAAGCAGTCTCCTGCTCCAAAACCACACAGTGAGTGTTGTAATGTCTAACCTGTCTGGTGGGTCTCTTATAAGAGGTCTGTAGAGGCTGGGGGGTTTTCTGCAAATAATCTGTATATTCTTGATCCCTCTTTTCCTCTTTTCATACAGGATTTTTCAGTTGCTGATCGTGCAGGGATTTTGGATGATGCTTTTTCTTTAGCAAGGTAAACTAATTCGCTGCAGAGATTTCAACACAAGTTTTTCACTTTCTGTTGACTAATAATTAGAATTCACACAACCCAGGTGGTTGAAAGAAATTTTCTGACTTCGGTACAAGGTTTAATTCTTTGTTGCTTTACCTTGTCCTCCAAAAGGGGTGCATTTAAGTACTCATTTTCAACTTGTATTATGAATGCAATCAAGAGAAATGTTCCCTTTCAGTACCAGGGCAAGAAAAAAGCAGGCTTTAATCACACAGGTCTTCGAAAGGGGTGTTTTCTCCGTATAATTAACAATAATAGAAGCACTCCAGAAGAAGTTAGGTATCCAGAAAAGTAGAGGCATGCCTACAGTGCATACTAAGGCATTGAGTAGCTGCCACCTCAGCTAGTAGTTTGTTTAGAAACTTGACTGGAAACTTCTAGCTCTTGTGCCCAGCCATGCTGACACAGATAAATTTTAGGCAATCTGTGACAGCCTCTAAGTCTCCTCAGACTTCCAGGATGTCTCCAAACAGCAATTCCTTTATTTTTTGTGATACTAATGTAGTTAAGGGCTGCCCGCCTCTAGGCACACTGGGCTGCTGCACAATGCTCGCAGTCTTCTCACAACGGCACAATTCCTTTAGGTTTGGCGTTGATCAACAGTGATCCTCGGTTATCTCTTTGGAAAACACCTTCCAAGTTACATTCCAGACTACTTTCTCCCTCACAAACTTTACTATTTCAGGCCTTCTAAAGTAAATAGTAAACCTAATATCTTTGAAGAAGCAAGTGCCTCAAATTCATTAAAATAACAGAAGTTATGTTTTCTCCTTCCACAGACCTGGACTTGTGAATTACACTGTTCCCCTGGACCTCACAATATACCTAAAAAACGAAACAGAGTATTTACCTTGGCACAGAGCTATATCAGCTGTAACTTACCTTGCAAACATGCTTGAAGATGATCAAAATGTCTATACCTTGTTTCAGGTGATGAAGCAAAATAAAAGCCAATCCATCTTGGGACCACTGAATCTGATAATTCAGAATCTCTAGCAAGAATAATACTGAAATTCAAGTGATTTTCAGTGTTGCTGAACTATTAATATTTACTTTTCATTACTGTTCTCTTTAAAAAACCCTCTAAACACTGGTTAGTAGTGGTATCTGAATTACTTGAATTCTGCATTCAGGACCATGCACTTGGAGAAAAGAAATTATTTAAAATATATAAAATTTAAAAAAATTTAAAAAAAAATATAAAACGCCTAATTATTTTTATTATCTGTCACCATAAGGCATGTTACAGATATTTATTAGTCAAGGCTGTCCTGCATTCAATAAAGGAGTGTGTATAGGGCAGCAAAATCTCAGACACCTGTCCTCAGCACAAAGGATGGCTATATCTCTATATGGCAATGAGTAGGTTTGTTAGTTGACCTAAAACACTGAACATGATTTAATGGCCACTAAAGCAAGTATGTCCTGGACTCTCTATCATCTCTGGAAAGCAGTTGTGGCAATGTGTCCTTGCTGTACCCCAGCCTTCATCTGGGAGTACAGACAAGGTTGGAGAGAAGCAGGTTGGCTTTGTCCTATCAGGACATCTGTTTTGCAAGCATTCAGACTTGCCATGCTCTGGGGATCTGGGAAGATTATGTGTGTGCCTATTCATGTTACTTTTCATTCAAGATATGCTAGTTCTGAGAAAAAATGAAGGAGAATAAACTATGAAATTAAATATATTAATTTTATATAATATATAATATATTAAATATATTAATTTTTAAAGAAATCTACACATGTAACCAACACGCTTTTTCTACCTCAGAGATATTTTCGCGATCTGGTAAAACCAACTGTGGACCAACTGCTCTGGGAGGATTCTGGAGACCATTTGCAGAAGTGGGACAATTTTTATTTTTTCCTTCTCATATTATTGATGTGTTCAAAGAATAGTTAGCAGTAGAAAAATATCTCTCTCCTTCTCTCTCTCTCTTTCTCCAAGGCTTCTTCGTGCATCTGTTCTAGACTTTTCCTGCAGTATGAATGACCCAGAATCTTTGAGCAATGCTTCTGAACTCTTCAATAGATGGTTACAAGGAGAAACGTGAGTGCTCACATCCTTTGTGGTTTGTGAAGAACATAGCATGTGACTGGGTCACTGATCTCAAGTAGGAAAGAGGGAAGAATATTTAAGGACTGTTTCTTTATTTTAGTATCGCTGCAAATCTCCGACTTATAGTGTATCGCTATGGGATGCAGAACTCAGGCAATGAGACATCATGGAATTACATGTTCAAGAAATACCAAGAAACTTCATTAGCCCAAGAAAAAGAAAAGCTGCTATATGGCCTGGCATCAGTGAGGAACATCACCCTTTTGGACAGGTGATTTAAACAAACACAGATTTCTCTTTTCCTACAGAAGCAACAGGTCATGTTTGCTCATTCCCCTCTTCCTCTCTTCTGTGCTGTCATTTTGGTCAGATTAGAGCATGAGGAGTGCAATACATTTTCAAGACCAGTTATCTAACATGCCCCTCTGAGACTGTACTACAGCAGGAAAAAAGCCTTGTTCTTTTAGTGGGAAGATATTGAAGATATGGTAGTTGCTGCACACAATCAACTACCTTCAGCTCTTCCAACAGTGAATTCACCCTGTGCAATTTTAGTTGCTTAATATTTAAGCATCAGGAGTAAATTAGTTTTCATCCATTTCCTCTTTAATCAGTGAAGAGAGGCCAGACCTACAAAGCACTGCTTTTCCCAGACCAGGAAAGGGGCTTAAAATCAATGGAAAGAGCTGCTTTTGGGTGTTGTCAGTCACCCTCCATTGGCTCCAGTTTGCTTAGCCTAGATGTCTACCTTCTAACCAGCTAAAATTAGGCAAACAGCCTTGAGCAATTGTTATTAACAGTTCTATGAAGGCATCCACATGAACTTGCAATGCTCCCTGAGGTGCTCTGCTGCAGTGCTCAAGCTAATACCAAAAATGTTGAATTCATGCTGCCTTGGCAATGGTAAGGAGTCTGGGTGCTGCCCCAGACTGGTCCAGCAGACTGTCAGACTGGGCACGTATCTCTCTAGGCTGTTGCCCTGTGCACAGGCACACCAGCTACTTTAGGCTTATCTGATAACTTTGCATGTTGTATCGTGTAGCACTCGTGCAAGTAAACACCTACACCAGGGCCATTCAAATATTGTAACATGGAGCAACTTCTGCTCAAAAGAGTTCCAAGTTTAAAGGAGGTGAAACAAGGAAGTTTAGGAGATTCAGGAAGAGCAAATTTAAGAATTAGAGTAATTGAAATAATGGTAGGAAGCACCTGCATTCCTAAATTCTTGTGGCCACAAATGCCGTAATCTAAAACCACTAAATAGCTAATGGCTGAAATTATTAAGACATTAATTAATTAAATCTCTCCTAAAGCAGGGAAAGCTTGTCTCTTAATTTACTATTAAAATAACAAGCAAGGAGGGAAGAGCAAACAGATTGAACAAAATAACATATAGGGAAAAAGAAGACAATCCTTAATCCCAACACACAACAGCTTGAAAAGGTGTTCTTCTGCAGCTGCTGCTGTGAATCCATAACCATGCTACTCATCTCCCTGAAAACATGTGTGCTTCACTCCGTCAGTCAAAACCATCTGAGCCATAACTGGAAGTATGACTGCAGCACTTGCAGGCATGCTCAGTCCAAATGAATTTTAATTTTATATGGATACAAGTTTCCAAACAAACAGCACAGATGTCAATGTGAGCAAGCCACCCGTGCATGTATTAATGGTCCCTGTAAGATCTTTAAAGTCTGGACTACTACTTTTTTGGTGCTTGGCTGAACAGGCTGAACTACTAACTGATCAGTCTTGTTTTCTCTACTGCATTAAAATATAGGAATAATAATGGGGTTTGGCTATTTTCAAGTTGGGACATAAATTCTGCCTACTTTGCTAAAGAGATTCCTAACTAAGATTTCTTTCAATACAATTATCTCTTGACACAGTTATTTTTTAGATCTGTGTACTTTAAAATGCTGTAGGAAAAAAATAAATGTTTGGAAATGGGTCTCATCGATTCCTATGACATTTCCCTTAGATATCTGAAATATATTTACAACACCAGCCTCATCAAAAGCCAAGATGTGTTCACAGTCCTGAGATACATCTCATATAACACCTATGGGAAAACGATGGCCTGGGACTGGATACGACTGAACTGGGAGTACTTAGTTGACAGGTACTGTTGTGAACTCATGGGAAACTACATCTGCCTGTAAATCTTGTTACATGCCATATTTTTCTGTTTTTTCATTGTACAGCTATAATCACTGGCCTCTGCAAAATGAAAACCGAAAGCTTACAACGCAATTATATCCATTTGCTGTTGAACAAGTACTTTGTTGCTAACTTGAAAACCATTCTTTCCCTAAATCATCACTACCAGTAAATGGTGATAAAGGAGACAAAGTTTTACCAAGACCACAGAAATCTGGTTATTGCATGGAAATTAGTGAATCAAGTCTCCACTCTTGTGACTGATTTCATACTAAGAAGACAGAATATAAAACTAGGTTTTCTAAAAAATTTATTCTAATGGTAACAGCAAGCAGCAGACATACAGATGAGAAGTGGAAGTAATAGCAAACCTTTCAGTTTTTTCTCCTCACTATTTAAGGGACTTCTCTCTCCTTCCATCTCCTTTCTAAGTGCTTAGTGAGAGCACAGAAGGAAAGCACACCTGCAAGCCTAAAGCTGTGAACTGGACAGTTTTTGTATTGCTGAGCAGCAATATTCCTAACTTCCAGCCTGAAACAATCAGTAATTACTTAAAAAAAAAAGATTCCACCCTAAGAGATTGCTCCATTAGTAAACATATATAAGAACAGCTCAGAGATTACGCAGGGGTGCTATTTTTCAACTATTTTTAAAAATGCTGACATTTGAGTGCATCTTTAATGTAATACAATTAGAAGTTTAAGCTTCAGACAATTATGGTTTTGCATCAAACATAATTTATTAAATTGTTTTTCTAGATTCACTATAAATGACAGAACCTTTGGTCGAATAGTAACTATTACCCAAACCTTCAACACTGAGCTCCAGCTTTGGCAGGTATGGTGACGTCAATTCTCTTGGGTTTAAGTCAATATATTTTACAATCTTCTGGCAGGAAACTTAATTTTTTTGTCCTCTAAATGTTTAAAGCAGCAGGAGTTAACTGTAAAACTATTCCAGTGCTACTAGCATGAGCTTATGGATCTCTCCCAGTCAGAATTAACCCTGACGGTGTCTTTGTAAAAAGCCGCTTGCTCAATAGAAGCATTATTTACTTCACATCAATTCTTTTTCTCTTTACCAGATGGAAAATTTCTTTGAAAAATATCCTAATGCTGGGGCAGGAGAAATGCCCAGGAGTCAGTCACTGGAGCAAGTGAAGAGCAACATTCAATGGCTAAAAGAAAACAAGGAGGAAATACAAATATGGCTGAAAGAACACTCAAAGCAGAAGTGATGGCAGAACTGGAGTCCTTGCTGATCACTCTGGTCTCACGCCTTATGCACACCACTCTGCAAAGCTACTTCTTGTTTTGCACAGAAGTATATCTAGTACACTCAGGGATTCCTTTCCAAGTGCACCTCATAGGAGCTTTCTCCTGAAGGAAAGAGAATTAAAACAGTAGTTTTGACAGTGTCTGAAAATCATCCCCTATATTTATAGCTGTAAGAATTCTTCGACTGGGATTTAGGTTTGCTTTCTGATACTACAGAAAGGCCAGTTAAGCTTTCCTCTCAACTGATTTTTGAAGTTTAACTACTAGTACAGAAGGGATCAATATTATCAACTTCTTTTTCAATGTTATTAGTTGGGATTCTGTAGCTTAGGGTAGGGGTTGTCTTGGTCACTTCTGTCTTTATTTCTAAATCTTTAAAAAAAAAGAGAGAACTTGTGGCAGCCAATACTGCAAACAAGACATGCTTTACTTACTGTTTCTTTTCTTATAGAAAAATAAAATATAAAATCTACATGAAATCTCAGTCTCTTTCTAATGAAGTGATTAAACTTCCAAGATTATAGAAAAACAGCTTTTTCATAGCTCAGCTGTACTTACATAACAGCTTCAGTGACTTCTGAGGGGGGAGAAATATATTAACTCCTCTGAGAAAACACAGAAAAAGTGGCAAATGCACCCAGAGGGATCAGATGGCTCCCACTGCTGCAATTGAACCTATTGCAGGAATACTGACAGCAAAGAAAGAATTCTCAGTCCCAAGTCCCTGTGCCCTTGTGATGCTAGAGAAAGCATCTGCCTGTCTCTGCCAAGCTGGAAGCTGGGGGGCTTTGGAGTTCCCAGATTTCCATGTGCTGTGCCCTGGCACTGGACAAGCAGCAAATGTGAGCACCTCCTTGCCTTCTTCCTGGTCTCCTGGGCAGAGACTGTTCGAGTCTGGGGGTCTCTCTAGGCGTGAGACCTTCTCAGAAAGGACATGCAGGTGGTTTAGGATTCAAGGCTTTCCTGAAGTCACCG
>JAOTQP010000001.1:49965599-50009985 GCA_026413545.1 Cichladusa arquata
GCTCATTTCAGCTTCAGTAGAAGAAATAGAACTTATTTTTGAGGGGCATTTTACTCCCAAAGGATATATAGAGCCCTTTGGTTTATGCTTGGCTCACTGAGGCAGGCAAAGAAAAATGGAAATTTAGCATTGAAAAAAATAAAAACCCGGAGGCTTCCTAGATCTGGAGTGAATAGGTAGTGAGCAGAAATAGAAAAGCATCCTCCCCTGTCAGGAGCAGTACCAGGGTTTTTCCCATCCTTGATTCAGCTGCCATATGATAGATCTGCCCAGTGAAAACCTGTGCTAGCACTCGACAAACACAGGCAGCAAATGCTGTCAGCCCTGTGTGCCAAAATCTCCAGAGGGCTGTGTTGGAAACATATACTAGTCCAGCTGCTCTTTCCTTGCCAGCACCTCAGCTTCCAGAGAGCTGAAATGAGGCACTTCCCACCCCACTAGAGAATGTCTGACTCTTCTCCTGGCCTCTCCACCTGCCCAGGAGGCCTGGCTGTGTGAGTTTGCAGGAGGGCAAGTGGCTTCAGGCAGCTTATTTGCAACAAGGCTGGGATGATTCAGGGAGTTAGGGAATTTTCAAGCAAGAGGAAGAGGCAAAGACATGCACTTCCTTGCCTTGGGGACTGCAACACTCCTTCTCCAGAAAACAAGACTAAAGGACCCAGCAGGCATCTGTAGAACTCAGGAGACCATGTCAAACCTGAAGAAAACCAAGTCCTCAGGTAGTCCTGATTGCTCCCCCAAGGCAGGCCATCACTACAGGAAATGTGGTCCCTGTGCCGAAGGATGCTGCTGGGAGGGGAATAAAGGCACCCTGCCCTCTTGCCTCCCCACACAATCCTCTCTCCACTATTACAGGGTAACCCTGGGGAACACCAAAAAGACAACTGTAAACCCCGATATGACCCAAGAGACCCACTCTATACGTGTGTAAAAGAGTGAGGAATACCCTTTATACCTTGAGGTTCAAGGCAGACCTCTTAGTCTTTCAAACTCCATCCAGAAAGTAACCTGATGCCCCTTGCTATTTTTCTTGTGTGAAACTCCCTCTGCAAGAGGTGTCTTAGGTGAGCAGCTGCAGGGTCAGCCAGATCCCAGAGGAGGTTTTTGCTTTCTCCATCTTCCACACTCACACACCCTCTTTTTAATTGTTTGCACATCAAGAAACGACTTGCCGTATTGCAGCCTCCCAAAGGGAGGCAGGCACTGAATTAGTAACCTGAAACTGCCTCTCGGGAGACAGGCAGCATCCACTGCCCTCTGTTCCTGTGTTCTCTGCCCTGCTCATCCCCATCTAAACAGCAGCCATGTCCTCCCCTTACTCTGTTCAGCTCTTCAGCAGCTACACCCTTCACTGATAATGAGCACAAAGAAAGCACAGAGCTGCCATTCAGGTCTTTCTCAGATACCAAAAATCTCTGTGCATTAATAATACCTTTCAAAAGTCCCATCCTTGCACACATCCCACCCTTCCCCTCTAGCCCCCAATGTTTTCAGGAGCGAGGTGATTCATCTGAGGTACGAAGCAGCACAGTAAAATTTTAATACAGCCTGAACATGATGTGAGAGCTCTCAAGTGCCTTTTAAGCAGCCTGCCTGTTTCCAGTGACTGCTTTGAAGATCACTTCAGTGCTGCGTGAAGAGCTTCAAAGAGAATATTTGGGACTGATTTTGACACGACTCAGAGAAGGCAGGAAGTCTTCTATCACAGTTCCAGAGCTGCGGGTACCTATAGGACACCCACCAAGTACTGTGACCATGTTCCCATCTCCACAGACTGCTGTAGGAAAAATTTCCCTGCCATTGGTTTTATTGCATGCTAATAGCCCTGGGGCCAATGGTCTGCCCCCAACTGCGACTCCAAGGACTGGAAAGCAGGGGAGATTTCTCCATGCCCCTGGGTACCTGTGATGATAGGAAAAGCATGAAAATAAGGCAAAACACTTGAATGAGTCCTAACAGAGAAGAGATGCTGATAACACCCAAGGACTTCTCTACAGCCAGTAAACAAAAGGGAAACAAAACCAGTGTGCTAGAAAGTGGGAATAGGAGGTGAGTGAACACGAGGCAACAGCAGAGGCAGAGTAATTCCCAGGAGAGGTTTGGAATCTTTCATGAGCAAGCAAACATCTCTCAGCTTTGCTGCTGTTCAGTGTTCCTTGGGTCCCTAGGCCTCTCCAGACTTGCAAACAGCCAAGTACTTCTCTCCTATAAGGAAATGCTCTGGCCCTGGAGACTGTCATACTCAGCCTGGGGACACCAAGGCCAAAGCAAGAGGCTGAGCTCCACATCTCCAGGTGTCCTGCCGCCTGGTGTCCAGCTGGCAGCTTCTGGTGATCTTGAATTGTCTCTGCCTCCACACCAAAAGCACAACATCAACAAAAACCACCTTGTCCCAAGTAGGGGGGATCTGTGTTGGTACTGAAGAGCTCTCACAGCTCCTTCCCAAACCAGCCATTCCCATTTACTTGACAAACTGGGGTAAATGTCACCCAGGGCTGCCTCTGTGCTGACACATCCTGACTGTTTGTGGTTACTGAGAGAAGAGCACCTGTAGCATTTGGCCTGTCAGGGAGCAAGTGCAGAGAACATCCCACCCTAGGCTATACATAGCCTGGGAAATCC
Source organism: Cichladusa arquata (assembly GCA_026413545.1). NCBI lineage: Eukaryota > Metazoa > Chordata > Aves > Passeriformes > Muscicapidae > Cichladusa > Cichladusa arquata. The sequence goes on from JAOTQP010000001.1 coordinate 49,968,222, forward strand.
TCAAAGGGTTTTTTTTTAGAGGAAAATCAGTGGATTTAAGAGCTCAACTATATTTGCCAGAGACTTGTCAGACGTGCCTCCTAGGACGTTTTCAAAATGGAACTCTCCAAGTCAACTGGGAAATGACTAAGGCATCTGTATCAACTGTATCAACCTTTGACCAGGGTTTGCTCTGAGAGCGAACAGAGGCACCATACCACCTGCAGGAGGTGAGATTAATGCAGTCATCAACCACTTAGCCTTCAGCAGGACTGGACCAGCCCTAGAAACACATCAGCAAAGTGCCTGGGCTGAGGATGAATCTTCTTACGCCCAGTTTGTGCTCTCACAGTTGCAGGAAGATAGACAGATTTATCTGCTTTCTGGAAGTCTCCTGCTCCTAGAAGGTTGCAGTCATTAGTACTTCACAGGAGAATGGAGACAATGGAATGCAAACTGTCTTCGGTGCAATTAAAGCAAACATCGAAACTCAATTAACTCAATTAGCTAATGGACACACTGTCGGCTGACACACCCATGAGCATGGGCACGGCTGGAAGGAAACGTCAGCGCGTCTGTGTGCTCAAAACCACCATCTGAACTAGGGACGACGGGGAGAAAAGTAGTCAGTAGCCCTGGGAGGGAGTGGCACATGGGGGGGCTGAGCAAAAGGTTGTGCGACAGGAGAGGATCGCAAAATCACCCGCCAGCTTAAGCAAGGAACTGTGGGATAAATCCCCCAAAGCCTCTCCAGGAACTCTCTAACACATCCACACACTCATGCGTGCGGGTTGGGGAATCAGAGATCTGTGTGCAGCTGCAGTCTTGAGGCAGGATAAATCCCATTACTTGAGTGGCAGCAGAGGGATACAGGCTTTTACGAAGGACAGAATGGGCAGATGAGGGCAGGGAGTTGCTCTTCACATGCTTGAGCAGCTGGAATGCATGGAGCTCTGCCTGGGGATGGATAAGGAGCCAGCCAAGACTTTATGGCCTAGGACTATAGGAAGAATGGGCAATGGTGATGTTATCACAATGGGTGTCTGCTAGGGGCCACTGACCAGGAGGAACAACTGGATGAGGCTCTCTACAGAATGAAGTAATGACAGTGTCATGTTCACAGGTCCTGGTGTCCTTAGGGGGGACTTCAGCCACCCTGATGTATGGTGGAAGGACAACACAGCAGGATATTAGGAATCCAGAAGGTTCCCAGAGTACACCTATTATAAATTCCTCTTCCAAGTGACAAGGAGGCAACAAGGAGAGTTGCTGTGCTGAACCTTGTACTCATCAACAGGTAGGGAATCAGAAGTGAAGTTCAAAATCAGCCCTTCTGTCAGTGACCATGAGATGGTGGAGTTGAGGATCCCAAGGGGAGGGAGGAGGGTGAGAAGCAAGCTTCAGGAGAGTAGATTTTGCCCTCTTCTTGCAAGATCTGCTTGCAAGAGTCCCAGGAGATAAGGCCCTGGATGGATGAGGTGGGGAGGTGAGGGGAAGGGCAGGTAAAATATATGATTAATAATCCAAGTTCATGAGACATCCATTCCAATGAATGGATAGCCAGGTAAAATTACCAGGAGGCCCATGTGGATGAATAAGGAGCTCCTGGCCCAACCCATACATAGAAAGGGAGCCCACAGGGGGAAATAGAGGAACATTGTTTGAGCATCCCTGTCCAAATTAAATTCCACTTGAACTTTAGCCTTCCTAACTTCAGAGGGTGAGGTGGATTGAAAACAGGGTGAATGGCCAGACCCATAAGGTGTCAGTTGAGGGTAGAAAGTCTTGTTGGATGCCATTCCAACAAGTACTGGTGTACCCCAGTGCCAAGACTGGGTCTGATCCTGTCCAATACTTTCACTGATGATACAGATGATGGGACGGACTGTGTCCTCTGCAAGTTTACTGGTGACACGAAAATGAAAGGAGTGACTTCCGTTCAGAGGGACAGGCTGGGGAAATGGGTTGACAGCAAATGAACTTCAATGACTTCATGAAGTTCAACAAAGGGAAGTGGAAAGTAGATGCACCTGGAAAGAAAGTAATGCCAGGCATCAGTACACCCTGTGGACCAGGCATTTGGAAGGCAGCTTGTCAGAAAAGGGCCTCAGGGACCTAATGGACACCAAATTGAACATGAGGCAGCAGTGCACCCTTGCAGAAAAGGTTAACAGTGTCCTGGGCTGCACTGGAAGGAATGCTGCCAGCAGGTGGAGGGAGGTAATCCTTCCTTCTGCTCAGCACTGATGAGGCCTCTCTGGGTGTATTGTTTCTGCACTGGGCTCCGCAGTACAAGAGAGACATGGCCATGAAGATGATGACGGGACTGGAACATCTTCCCTGTGAGGAATGACTGTGAGAGATAGAGTTGTTCAGACTGGAGAAGACTCAGATGGGATCTTATTCATCTATATAAATACCTGAAGGGAGGGGGCAAAGAAGGTGAAGCCAGGCTCCTTTCAGTGGTGCCCAGGGACAGGACTGGAGGCAATGGGCACAAACTGAGAAGGTTCTGTCTGAACATCAGGAAATATTTTTTTAATGTGAGAATGACTAACCACCAGCACAGATTGCCCAGAAAAGTTGCACAGTCTCCATCTATATTCTCATACATGATGGAGGCTGGCCATCTGGAAGACAGCTTTGTTATAAGGGTGACTGAGCACTGGCACAATTGTCCAGAGAGAGGCTGTGAAATCTCCATTCTTGAAGGTATTCCAAAGCTGAATGGACATTGCCCTGGACAGCTTACTCTAGGTGGCTGTGCTTGACAAGGGCAATTCAACTAGACAACATCCAGAGCTCCCTTCCAATCCCAGCCATTCTGGAGTGAAGCAATAACCCCTCACAGGAGGACACACTTGTGCCACAGGACTGTGCAAGGTCAGTTGATGCTGCTGGACAGCCACAGAGGGGAGGGAGAGTACCCCACATGAGGTGACAGAGTGAACTGGTTGAATGTTGTCTACCTACAAAAAAGGCATTTGAGATGTGAGGTCTATAGCACCTTATCGGCTTTCTGGCACAGAGGGTGTGATGGCTGAGGATACAGTCCAAGGGAACATAGAGGTACAAGAAGGTACAGCAATACTGAACATATTTTCCCCCTGAAACCCACAGGATTCCTAAATGTTTCTGCTGCAAACCAAGATGAATTGGTACAGAATTCCTTGGAACAGAATCATTTGATACTACTGTTATGCCTCACCCAGGGCCCATAATGATGCTCCTACCTAAGAACACCCAAGGTGCACAAAGGCCATAGAATCATAGAATTGTTTAGGTTGAACAAGACCTTTAAGATCATCAAGTCACAGGGACTGTGTTTACAAAGATACAATCTGACATCTCAAGAGTAGAATCAGATAAACCAGCCCCCCTTGGCATTTTATCACTGGACAGTGATTTGTGGAGCAGTCTAGGAGCCAATCCAGCCAAGGTAGAAAAAAAAGCACGATCAGAACTGGATCCTGTTTGGCTTTGCATCTGTAGCTGACATCAAGTTGAACATCTCTCTGAAAGGCCAGCCCTGCTAAGACAAGCCTGCTGGCACATTATTGCACTAGAGGCACCAGCCGCCAAGCGGAATTCTCTGTCTGGTGTTATGGCACAAAAACTTACAACCAAAGGGGACCTCTACCATTGAAAAAAAATTCTGAAAGCAAGCATCAGGGATGGGTACTAGTCTCTTCCTCATTGGAAGGGAAATCCTTGGTCCCTCTGTGAGATTTGCAGCTGCTGACTTTGTCTTCCAGTTGTGTGGGCACGTGTCCCTCCCTGAGATGACAAAAATGTGACTGGGAGTGGCTGCATATATTGTGGGTAAAAAACTTTCAGAGCAGCTGAGTGTTGGACTTTGTGCTATGAGTAAGATGAGCTCCTACAGAATGAGTTAGCAGATGCTTTAGGTGATTCATTGTCTTCTGATAACTGCTCAGCTCCAGAGGCATTGCTGGTATATGGAAACAAGGTAGGTCTGGGTGAATCTGAGGGCCAAGGGAAGAGTACTGGTGGTAGTTAGCAAAAACATGAACAAGTTTATTCAGGGACCAAGCTGTAAACTGCCATATTTCAGGAAGATCTGAAGTGAATTTCCTGGGAAAAAAAGTGAGTCTTTTTTGCTGTCAGGTTTGTCAGTTGTGTCTTAGGAGCAAGCTCATTACTCCATCCTCCAAAGACAGGCACTGGTGTGAAAGAAGAGCCAAGCTGAGCTATCTTTGCATGGTACCTTCTGCCCACCCTTGAAAAACATAACCAGTGGGTCCTCTGTGACAGGTAGCACTGGTGCTGCCTGGATGATTCTGGGTGCTTCCAAAAGATGGGAGTATCTTTTCTTTCATCTCTTGCTGTCCTCCAGGACACATCTCCAAATTTTCTGGCCATGATTTTTCCACCAAGCACCTAAATTACAGTAATTTGTTTGCATCTACAATTGCCATATTTAACATCTTGAGTGCCCACAGGCTACTTTGGAAAGGATAGATGAAGGGTCTGTAGGATGAAGGGAGCATGGAACTTAGAGCCAGCTCATACCTACATCGCCACTAGCTTCCCACTTTAAACCAAAGGGTCTGCATTTGTCATAGAGCTAAAAAGAGCAGAAAACACAGAGGACTTTGCAATGCAGCTCCATGGTCTTGCATATGTCCCAGAGCAATTATACTGTATTCTAATTACTGCTCCAGTATCAAAGACAGTAAAACAATGAAGCAGGCACCAGCTCCCAGGGCATCCAGGCAGTCCGGGCCATGGGAAAAGATGGAAGCATTCCCAGCCCTACTATTAATTCTGGTGCTCAGGAAGCTCAGCAACAAGCTTGCAAGTTCAGGCATTTCAGTAAGGCTATTCCAAATGCAGTGACAGGCCTGAGGGAGGAAGGCAACGTCAGCTCTTCTGCATGTGCTGCGTTGCCATTGTACCTATGAGTAACATGGGGCCACCTTGCAGGAAGAGAGGGCTGCTGCATCCAAGTACAGTGCAGATGTGCTCCTGATGTGAGAGAATAACCCGGCTTTGGTATGAACTGAATATTTTCTTTTGCAGATCCATGGCAGGATTGTCTGGAAGAGCCCTTACCAGTCTCTGGTCCAGCCTGCCTCTGGGAGCAAGACTGTTGCCAATGCTGGTACAAGCCAGGTGGTTTTGTCTAACCAACATTACCAAACCCCCAAAGGTGACAGGCCACCTCTGCTCTGAGGAGCTGTCCCCAGGCTGCCTCTCCTCTTAGGGGAGGTTTTTTTCCCTAAAATCCCAGTGCTACAGTAGTAATTCCTTACAACTAGCTTTTTATAAAAGAGAGGGAGAGGGGTAAAACAGAGCAGAGGAAAGATCTGAGAATTAGCAAAGCTCAAGCATTTGCAGGTGGCCTTAGACCGAACCAGTTAGCTCTGTACCCAGTGTTGGCTTCCAGTGAGGAGATAGCTTATGTGATGGAAAGGTAGTGATGGACATAAGAAGCAACATTGGGAGAGTGAAGGGAAGGACTGGGAGGTGGGTAAGAACATCACTCTTATTCATTTGAGGAAAGCACATGGAAGAAACGGATGGCTCTGCTGCCTTTTGTGTATTTAGCATAGAAGTTGAATCTGGAGGTGAATACCTCACTAAAGAGATCCATTACCCTCCACAAACAACCAAGATAAAATTATGACTGCAGTCTCTCTCTTAGGTACCTAAAACCAAACTCCTGCCCCAGCATTCAGCCTTAATGATGAACAGAAAGTGGTCAGGAAATGAGCCAAGATTGTGAAAGAAGAGGTTCATGAACTTTCAGCCAGGTGAAATGTATATGAGCTACAGCAACACTTATTATCAGAGGAGGAGCTGTCTCCAGTTCCCAAGCCACATTCTCCAAGACCTGCTGATGTGGAAACGAGGAAATGGTGCAGAAAGAGCACAGCATCCTGCTTAAAAGACTTGAAGTCAAGTTATAGATCCATAATTCAGTGTCTAGAAAATTGACCTGCACAAAGAATTAGTTCAGAGGTACCAAGGGATTAGTATGGGGACTGCAAAGTAAATAACTGCAATTTCTTAAGAACTATTTTATACCAAACCATTTAAATTTTCTCTCTCAAAGATCTGACAGATAAAGGGTAAGCAGCAGATGTGAAAATTTTTACCTCCATAAAGGACTTGTGTCATCCCATTCAGACTTCTTGTCAGTAAAGGGAAATAGCATGTAGATGAAAGATGGATGCAAAATTAAAGCAAATAAACACCTTGATCTGGTGACAAGAGCTATTCCTAGCTTACAGTCAGACTAGAAAGACATATACAGAAAGGAACCGCAGGGAAATGGTCCTGGCTTTCATAATATTCACTGCTTACATACTGTGGCTTAGAAGTCATGATACACTGTCTTAGAAATATTGTAGATAAGTTAAAGAAAAGGCTAGAGGAATGCCAGAAAGTAGATCCGTCAGATGACCTTAAAGACCTGGCAAAGACAGGATTTGACATAATCCAGATTCAATCCAAGTCAGGTATAAAACACTTTGAAATTGGATCAATCCAATCCAAGGAGAGAATGGGATGCAGGATCTGCTGGTAGGAAGGCTCTGGATTGAGGGGCTGAGGTATGACAAAGTCAAATACTGGGTCCTACATGTCGGCCACAACAGACTTTGGCCTCTTCAGGGATCTGCTTTGTAGAGGCCTGAAGGGAAGATGTGCAGAAAGATGGCTAGTATTCAAGGATGACCTCCCACAAGCTCCAGAGCATCCCAATGAAGAGTGTAATGGTTTTGAAATCAAAACCAGTGAGAGACTCCAAGTCAGAAGTACAATTTAATAGGAAAAAAAAGAGAAAAAATAAAATACATGCAATAGTAGAAAAGAAAAACCACTGACAGAGTCAGAATATTACCTGACACCCCACTTGTTAGAGTGGTGGCAGCAGTCCAGATGAAGAGGTCTTCTTGAAGCAATGATCCTGGTAGCTCTTGTCCTCTGGAAACCAGTGGGCAAGGGCTCTTTTGGTGTTCCACATTTCAGTTTTTATCTAGGTAGAAAAAGCTTAGCTTCTCCCCTTGGGTGGATCATCTCACAATGGGATGATGTAATTTTATCAGTCATGCAGTGGGACTCAATGGCCCATTAACAGAAGATATGTTCCTGGAGGAAGGGTGAGTCGTGGGAAAGAAAGAACATTGCCACCTCTGGTTTTAACAGATGGCCCATTAGCAGAGGATATCTCCACAGAGATAAGAATCACTGCCCCACCTGATTTCAGCAGATGGTGATAGAATACATACTTTTGGGCACATCTTTACATTGTAACCTAGGACAGCAGTGATGACTGGAAGAGTATATTGGAAGTCATGGCTGTCTTGTGTGCTGGATCAGACTGGAAAGTAAGGAAAGAGCAGCTGGGTGAGCTGTGGGTTTGTAAGTAGCAGTAGTTCCCTCCTGCCTTGCACGCTTCCTTGGGGTTTCAAAGGGAAGCGCGCTTAGTGCCGGCTCATGCAGCAGTGCTGCTGTCACACACAGCTGAAACACTGACTGACACAAAAATCACATGCTCTCACTCAATCTTTATAGGGAGATTGGTGCACGTAAAGCAGCTGGGTCATGTGGCAAAATGGGCTTTAACTGGAGTTTGGATTGTTGGCTCTGCATCTATGTAGATCTCATAGACTCTTCCCATGTAACAGTCCAAATGTCTACCCAAGCTACACACTATTTACTGTTACTCAGTAGAAGAGATTAGCTATCTGCTATTGTTAAGAAGAAATCCCAGCTCTTCTGTGTTTTTTGCAAGAGACATAAGATGTTTGAGAGGTCTTCAGGTCCTCATACCCTTTCACAAAGGGAAGAGCAAGAGCAAGTTAATTCTTCTGAACTCAGGCAATCAGATACTGAAAAGAAAGTTTTCAAACACCTGGCTGCAGCAGGAACAGGCTTTTCTGAATACGAAGCTCAGCCAAATCAGACTGTTCCTGCAAAAGCTGTCCTGCCAGTGCTGCTGTCATGGAACAAACAGCACTGTGTTTAACATTGGGGATATGTTCAAGAAAATCACATATTTTACTACTGAAAACATTGCATTTTTGGAACATCCACAAAAATTATAAAGATTAATGGGATTGAATTACATTTCACAAAGCTCTAGTCTATGGGAAAGTCTGGACTTCTAAGTGGAATTTGTCTTCTTAACCTCCTTTTTCTATGGGATAACATACAAATCATGGATAGCATACAAATCATCACATTCACCTGATCTAGAGGTTTTCGTGTTGTTCCACAGAGCAATATGGAAATGAAAATCCCTTAACATCAAATGTACTGTCCTTAGTATTCAGGGTTTCCTAATCCTTTACTGCTTGATGATAAAATGCTGTCGGGGGATAAAGTTGGACCTGGATACCCACAAGAGTGCAGAACACATTTTTCTGTTTACCACACTAAGCTGATAAACTATGTTTCCTTCTGGGAGTGGTGATGTAAGGAAACACTGATTGCCTTAGGTCCTAAAGTTGCTGTAGCTCCCTTACAGCAAAGACAGGATAAGGTCTTTGCACTAAAAATTGACAGCATGCACTAAATTCTTATCAGGAAAATCCTCTGACTTCAGAATCATCAAGTCCATTCACACTATGAATAATTTTGATCTCTTGTGTTGTAATGAGTAGCAACCCCAGCTTCAAGAGGGAAAACTACCTAGGTTTTGGTTTGGGTGCAAGTACCTGCTGTGACCATAATAAAATCAGAATTTAAGTCCTACAGCCTCAGAAACAATGGAATCTGTACTGAGTGTGGGAAGGAAGGAAGTCAGAACTATTAGCACACTGAAGGAATGTGTTCTCAAATTTGGGATCCCTGAAGCACTGTATAAGCAAAGCAGCCATGAATACAGCACAAAGGGATTTTAAGCTGACTTTAACTAAGTTTCTTTTGGAACCTGCACTTAGAAAGGATTTTTTTAATGTTTCATCGATTGATTGATTGATTGATTGATTGATTGATTGATTGATTGATTATACCACAAGAAAATTAAATATCTGATATAACAACTCAATCCTAAATTGTTGCAGCAGCCCTGTAATAGGGAAGCAGGCTTAAAACAGTGACATAGCAGTAGCTGGATTCTGTATGTACCATTTAATTGCATGAAGCATCTTTATTTTTCAGCCTCTTTTGAAAGATTTTGACCTCTCTGTTTCCTGCCTGTGTTATACTGTCTTCCAGAGCACAGTTTAAAATTTAATGAATTAATAAATGCCATCAAGAAAAATATCCAGATAATTCACATTAGGTGCCATGAATAATTATAAAATCAATCATCAAAATGATCTTCCCTAAAATTATGCATTTTTCCTTTTCATTGCATCATTAATTTTGAGGTCTAATCCTGTATACTCTTTCCAATTCTCCTGCTGATGTCAAGCAAACCCTCATTAAACTCAGATGTTCTTCCCTGCTGGTTCAAAATCCAGCCTCAGAGCCTATTTTTACAGTTCCTCAGACTTTCTGTTTCTTAAGAAGGTCTGAGGAAACTTAGCATACCACATCAAATAAAAGAATTTTTAAAAAAGAAAAAATCTTGCAGATATTTTATGTACAGAAAACTCAGCTGTGCTGATTTTGGAAAATGCCTCTTCAGAAGTAGTTCTGGGATGACAGGGAGTGGATGTGGGGCTTTTTTCACAAGTATTGCCTTCTGCTATTAGTGGAGGTACATGGTGAAGTGACAGCCTTTTGGGCAGAAGCAAACTCTTATAAATAGGTGAATATTTTTCAGGCCTTTCTTCACCACGTTATTGCAGACAAATGTGTCTCTGTTCAAGGATCTTCCCATTCAGTGAGGATCAACATAGCACATATCATGTGAAAATCTGAATTCCCAATAACCTTTTTATTTAAAATGACTAGTCTGGGGCCTTTTCCTCAGGGTGAAGGGGAGTAGAACAGTTAATGAAACTCCTTCATTTTCTGCACTGCACTTTCCTTCCCTGACAGAATGGAAAGTTGGTGCCATTCCAGGTTTCTTCTGGCAGTAAATAGACCTATTGGACCCACTGTCCACTAGATTAAAGAATCTTCCTCAGTTTGTGCTGATTGACTGTTTTTCCTGCCCCTTTGTAGCCTCCAGTGCAGCATCAAACCATGTACTGCTTTAAAGTTGAAAGAAGAGGTACTGGCAATTCAAACAAATGCCATATAAGTTCATTTTTTTTTTTAGGTAAATCGGTGTTTCATTTATTTTTGTCAACAATAACTTCCTAAGAATTATTCTTCATTACTGTATAGACAGATCAGAGGGTTCTAATCCTATCATGACTTAGTGCCTGTGGTACCCTCACCCATTCTGTCTCTGAAGCATTACTAGCACTGTTACCCTTCCCTACAATTAACTCATACCATGTTTTGCTTACCACTCCAGAGGGAAGCACCAACAGCTTTTTGGACTTGTTTTATGTTTCAAATGACTTCATCTAACTTGAGAGCTGCACTGGAGCCTTCACACATGAGCATCCATGCCAGAAAAACAGAGGAGTACCTCAAGAAAATTAAGAAAATAAAGGATACAACTCCTTGTACTGTCATATTGAATGCCTATGTGACTTTATGTGACATTTGCATTATTATAGAAATTCTCACTCCTATGAATAAGAATTATTCTGACCAATAGTGGTGAATTAAAATGTAAGCCTATGCAACAAAAACAGTGTTGCTTTTTGTACAGAAAGAGTCTAACAAAAAAATCCATTCTTCATTTGTTTATGGGTGGTACTTCTAAATAATGTCAGTTTAGTCACTGGTTGAAGAGAGAAGTATTTCTCCCTATTAATATAAAAATGTCATTTTCCAGGTTTTGATATATGACGGTCGGTATATTCCAGCAAGAAAGTCTCAGGCCATATTTCTTTAGTTGTTTCCTTGATTTGATTTCAATAACTGAACTGAGAGCTCAATTACTGAATCCTCATTTTGGGCACGTATGCAAGTGGTTTTGACTTCCACCTGTAAGTCTCAAGAATAGGGCTGTTGAATAAAATTGACATCTTCTGAAATCCAGAAAATACACATTTTTATTATTTTATCATCATAAAAATACTTTCTAGTCACACTTATTCTGTGTTACAGAAGCATTAATTCTTCCATAGGGATGTTGATTTTACCAGCTTACTATGCCACAGTGAGTGTTTAGTTCCTGCTTGCTCTGTCTGACTTGTAGCTGGACATATTCACTGCTCCTACCTGCCCTTCCATCTGTCTGGGCATTTATAAATGTTAATCACAAAAGTCCTGTGCTCTGCATCTTCTGTGAATAAATGGAAGAATGTATCTGGCAGAGCTACACTCACACATCTATTCTGTGAAAATTCCCACCATAAAATACACTTTCATGGTTTGTTTAGTGCTTCTAGAGCGCCATGCAGGTAGTCAGACATCTTCATGACTATCCAATGTTAGATCCTTTATGAATCTACATTTGCCATCTTTTCTAATTTTCTTCAGCTACTCCTTTTATAATTACAATAAAATGAACACCAGTATGTTTTCCTTTGTTATTTCTCTTTAGCAAAACCTGGATTTATTTTATTAAGCAGGTCTCTTGATATCTTTAAAGTATTCTGCAAAACCCAAGGTCACCCTCCCCACATGCATATCATCAATACAATATATTGTCTAGAAGTTATGTTCTCCCATGATCCTTTTACAACTGAAGAATATTTTCTCCTATATTTAGAGCATAATAAAAATGGTAATTTAAAATCATTCTGTATTGAAGATGATCCCCTTTTCAGTGTTTCCTGTCCATATTATCTGCATTCTTCTGCTCAATTGTAAAAGAATGGGTATCAAAGAGGCACCAGGCAACAGCCCTGGTAGAAATTCCTCTGTCAAGACAACATCAAGCTGATGTTTATATAACTATAACTCAATTCCCTCAATTTTTTGGCAAGCTAATAACACTGATATACCCTTAAATTGTTGAGTAGCAGGCAGTAATTTCCACGCTATGGAATATTTGTTTCTCCCTCCCAATAATAAAAATGACAGCCTCCTCTTGATTCCCTGTGCCCACTGTTTTTGAGAATGAAGAATTCTCATCTTTCCATTTTGGCCCACTTCCCCTTCACAGAATAGTCCAGTAAATTAATATTGTGCAAGGCTTGTGATTCCTGTCTTTCTCTCTTGGCAGTGCTTTCTTTTCAGTTGTCACTTGTGTCAGAGTCTAATCCTACGGTGCTGTCCCAGTGGGGGACAGGCTGATACCATCTGAAAGCAGCTCTGGTTATACATCTGGGAAAAATCAGATCCAGGCTGCCTTTGAAGCACAGAGGACACCAGTTCTCTGAACCAAGCTGAGAGCAAGATTACGCCTGCTCCAGCCCAAAGGTGCATATTGACAAAAAGGTAATGAACTCACACCAGCTGCCTCACTGAAGGATCTCGGGGGGAGCAGAGGCTTCCAGCTTCCATTACAGTGTAATGGGCTGGGGGAAGGCTCACAGCACTGACCCGCTAGACCTGCCAGGAGAGAGGTGCCTGGGCTTTGCCTGATGGTGACTGGATTGTTAGCTGCAGCTTTAAAAACCTCTGGAAGGAGGGAAAACATCTAAAACTCTGCTGAAAGGCAGTATCTGTCCCTGTAAAAGCCAGGTTTCTGCAGAACACCAGCACTGCATGTGGCTGCATTTCTTCTGTAACACATTCACAGTCCTTTCTCCTCTGATAAGACTGGTCTTTCCTGCCTCTGAACTTTGGTTGGGTATCCATACAGCTGACATAGTCACTAGTTTTTATCCTATTCCTGGGATGTGTATCACATCTACTTCCCCTGATCTGAAGGCACCTTCCTGGAGGAAAAATAGCATGGCAGAGAAATTATATTCATATTTAAAGTGTCTTCCTATATTGTGCTCCCAGACTGCATAGAAACAGAGGTAAAAAGCAGCCTAAGCATTTAGTTGTTCTGTTAGGGTTATTTATGTTTATTTTCTGCTTTTGTTGCAGGTATCCTTTGTGTGTAGGGAGGTGTGCATGTACATGCACAGCTGTATACATACAAGTATGTGCCAATCTGATATTTTAGACTAGTTTGAGAGGACCAGGATATTTTTCTAAAGGAGTCTCCACAACTGCTCTCCTCAGGGAGCTGAGCTGCAGTTTCTTTCTTTCTGTGTGCTATAATGTGAGCTGCTTCATAACCACACTAGAAATTCATTGCCACCTCTTACTGAAGGTATTTCTATCATGTAGAGATACCTCTAGTTCAAAAGATATTCAGGGATAGTTCTTAAACCTCAAATTCACATGAGACAAGCTTTTAGCAGATCCTCTTCTTGTGTAATTCATGTAGCACAGGAGATATAACAGCCAGCTGTGCACTGCTGCATTTTCAAGTAGATGGTTAACCCTATGAAAAATGACATCCTTCACTTTTTTCCTACTTCATCAACTTTTTTTTTCTGGCATTCCTTAAGGCCTGTTTTTCTAAATCAAAGAAAGAAAAAATTGGATAGACAATAAGTTTCGCTGTGTTATAACCCACCACATCCAGCTCATCTTTTTGCAAAATAAGACCTTGAAGAGACTGTTCCATTCTTCATTAACAAACCCACCAAATAAATATTTTAAGGCATTTCAGCTATTTTCATTAGCAAACTCTGAATTCTAAACATATTTTTACCAAGATTTCCTCCTGGGATGACAGTCTGAACTCATTTTCTCTTTCTCCTTTCCTTAACTCCCTGTGTTACCTCCCCTAGGGAGGCTGAATGCTGCTGATTGTGCAAATTCAAGCCCATCAGCACTTGTCGTCTCTCATAGAATTTACCCTTTGACATTCAACTTCTATATCCCACTTGCAGGCAGAAGTTTTATCTTTGCAAAGCACAGAAGTTGTCTCCTTGGAAAAAACAAGAAATTTATTTGGGTTTTTTTATAAGAAATGTATTTTTTTATGTTCTCATAAATTGAATGGCCAATGAGAATTTTGTCCAGTTTTCCTTGCCCTGTAATCCAAAATTTCAATCCAAACTTTCAAGACCTTGTCTTTTAACTCCAAAGTACGAGCAGTCGTCTCTACTTCCTTGTTTAGTAAGTATTGTGACAATACTATCTCACAAGACTAGCCACTGGCTCCTGCTTTTAATAACAGTCTTGTACACATACACTTCAAAAAATTTGCCAAGAGAATAAGGCAGAAACTTCTATGGGCTTTTCATTCTTTTTCTATCTGACACGAGGAACTCTTAGCTAGGGGCAAGCCTGTCCTCATTTACACCTGTTAGGCCTCATTGAAATCAGTAGGGTTGAGCTAATGTAGCTGATTACAGTTTGGCTCATAATCTGTCTCCTGTTAACTCACAACACCACTTCCCGCAGGTGGAACAAGATGAGCTCTGCTGTCTACAGTGCTCCATTTATAGAAATAGTGACATGCCCACTACTTCTCTGCAGATCATGATGGTGGCTGCTTTGCCTGACAAGGAACATGTATCTCAAGACACAAAAATTAGCAGAAATCTCCTTTCTCCTTGTAAGTGAGTTTGTTTAGCAATACTGTCTACTAATGGATAAGAGTAAATTAATTTTGTACCTCATTTGCAATTTTTATTTCACTCAGCAAACAGCAGGACACACTTATACCATATATCTGTGTTAAGAGGTTAGCTTTGTTACACTTTGTTTTCTGTATTGCCTTCTTAACTACAGTTTCACTTTAGAGCTTATTATTTGTTGGAGTTAATTCTTCAAGGGTATATTTGGGTCATATTGTTAATACAATAGATTTTTCCATGAACACATAACAGCATCTTTTAGCATTCTTTTAGCATATCTTTTAGCATTCACTCGTAGCTGGGCACTTCCTGAATTGTTACACAAAACTTTGTTTCAGATCCCGATACAAAAAGTCAATTATCTCCTCCATAAGAAAAATGCTAAACTCTTAGCATTTCCCTTTCTCTTTGCTGTGTTAAAGAGCAGAAATATGAAAGGAAAGCAAAGCACTAAGGTGAGATTTTTTTGTTCTTCTGATGCCAGCCTGGGTATAGGATGACAGCATCAGGATCATGTTGTGCCACTGGAGTCTTAAAAACCCTAACTGTTGGTGACTCTAGAGGCTAGTGGAGAGGTTCAAAGTACGCCCAGATTTGGACTGCCATCAGCTTTGTTACCCTTGTATTAGCATTGCTAAGGATTGCTTAGCTCAGTCAATTTAAATAATGGCATTTAAATGATGGGCTTAGACCTTTGTAGCCTGGTTTTCTAGTAAAATAAGGCTTCTGCATTCCCTACAGAGAGAGACTGTAGGTTCCTGTAGTGTTGAACCACAGGATCCTGACTCCCAGACCTGTGAGATACCACTGTCTATGTGTGGTGGTCGTGGTGAGTGAGCTCAGCCTCAATCCCTCAGCCTCAGTTGGGTCTCATGGGGCACAGGGCCATGGCAAACCAGATCTCACCAGTCTATCAGTCACTAACCTACGTGGGATTCGGTGCACACCCCGTGGACTGGGTAATCAAACCTTTCCAGGGCTATTCTTCAGTCTTTATCACATTACCTGTGGTTGTCTGGCACAAGTACACGCTGGCAGCAAGGGAGTTCAGTGTGGATGAGCTGTAGGAATGCCATGTTTCCTCTAGGAATGGGGAGCGGGGGTTCTCCTCATTTTCTCAGATTTTAATTCAGTCATAATGATTATCCAAACTGCCTTGAAGTTTTTCTTGGAAAGTCACAACTGTAATTGCCATGCTGTGCACAGCTTTTTGATCACTGTGTTCTTGAGCATAACTTGGATGATAGATTGCAGAGAGACTAAGCATTTTTTATGCTTACAACTCAAAGTGGCGCTAATAAATAACCATAAAATAGTAATCTTGCATCTATAATTTTTCATGGCAGATCCTTATGAAACCATTATGTAATTAACTTATTTTTCAGCCATGTGAAAGTCCAGGTAAGGAAACTGGATGATGAAATATGAGACCAGCTAAAATTGTAACCAACCAAATCTTTTAGAGATGGGTGCACAAGTTTTTTTACTCCTAAAGTTTCCATGTTGTTTTACCATTATAGATGAGTTTTCCAAATATGAAAAGGGGCCAAAAAACTATACTTTTCATTATACTATAAAATATATCATTAAAAACTATACTTCTCTTCATTTCCTGTTTTTCTATGAATGTAGTGCAAAACTTTGCATCAGTACTATCAGCCATCAAAATCAAGATTTATTGAACTTAATTTTACCCATATAAATCCCAAGTACCCAGCCAAGGCATGCTGTCTGCATTCCATCTCACAGCAAATGTAAAAAGGAGATAAATGTAAAAAGGACATAAATCAATGGCATTCTAGTGCCATCTCTCTTCCTCCTGACTTTTGAAGAAATATGGGCATTTGGATTACAGCATCCAAATGAAGATGCCAGTAGGCAAGAGGAGCTAGGACATGCAGAGATATGTTTGGAGTTTTTTCACATGTATTGAAGTATAGATGTCTAGACAAATATCAATAACCTGAAGTTTGGCCCAGTTTTTTTGGTTTTTTGTTTTTTGGTTTTTTGTGTGTGTGTGTGTGTGTGTGGTTGTTGTTGTTGTTGTTGTTGTTGTTGTTTTCCCCTTAAAATTAGAATTACCACCAGTCTTGGAATAGAATTGTTTTGCTATGGTCCCTGCAGAACATACATGTTTACTTAGTGGCATAAATTTTACTGGGGAAGAATATACAAGGCAATAAAATGCTGTGCATGATTAAAAGTTCATGCCAACTTTTAATAACATTTCCTTCACTGTTTTTTATTTTGCCATAAATAGCTTTGAAGGTCCTGCAGTTTCCAGTAGGATCACTTTGATAAAAATAATTTGAACAGATATTTTCCTTCTTAATTTGACACTGAACCATCTAAAGAGATGAAGAAAAATATGCTCAGCTCTGGAGAGGTAGAAGAAGGAACAAATTGCATTGGTAGATACATGCTCTTCCACAAGATGAGACCATGCTCTAACACCAATGCTTGCTTAGAGATTTCAGCATTAGGCAACTAAAATTACTTGTTGGATGGGGTTCTGAGCAAGCTGGTCTAGTGAAATGTGTCTCTTACCGCAACAGAGAGGTTGGAATTAAATGATCTTCAAGGTCCCTTCCAATCCAAACCATTTTGACTCTATGATATAATTCTGTGATCCGCCTCTTCTTGTGTTATCTGGTGTGAGGTGAAGCCTCTCCAACCCTGATCTCTGCAGGCAGAGAGAAAATGCTGCAGGACTAGTTGAGGGACCACAAATCAGTTTGGAAATCTCAACTCATAACACTCTGATATGAGTTGCTCATCTTCTGTTTCTGTCATGTCTAAACACTGATTTGTAACAGAATATTAAAAAATATATTTACATGACCATTTATAACCATTTGCCATTATGTTCACTCATGAAACTTACTGAAATCAGCTAAGGGCAGCACAGGACCTTTAGATATGTCCTGTCTTGAAATCTCTGTCAGTTGCAAATGATGTCTTCACCACTATTTGGAGGATCTTTGATGTTCTCACAATTAGGAATAACCTTGCTGGCATCCCCAGTGCTTTACCTGGCCCTTCCATTTCTTTTCCCAGATGTTACAGCCATCGTTACCATCTGTGTCACTTTTCTGCCTGCGTTGCACTAGCCTGTTCTTGTGTCAGTGGCAATATTTCTCCATTACTCATGTAGCATTGAGGTTAGAATTCTTTTCCTTTTTCCTCATTTACTCTTTTGTAGTATGCAGTTCACCTTCTAGTGCCACCTTTGCTTATACCTTGCTATTGATGCATGACCTAGCTGGCTACAAGAGTCATTTTTCTGCTGATACTTTAATTCAAATCTACCTATGGATGGTGGATAATTTTAATTGCTACCAGCAGGAAGCTGGGCGTATTCCCATTCAGACACCTCTGTCAAGAAATGAGTGGTGATTTGTGACATACTGGAAAACAGAAGTAGCTAAGGGCATTATCTGACTTGAACTGAGCTGACAGATTTTTACAGTTATGTCTGAAGTCCAACACCCTATGTTTAGAAAAAGAATACATAGAATATTATGCGTGAGAAGGGGAAAAGTAAGGAAAGTCACTCTGTAGAATAAAATATAGCACATGACCTCCAAATCTCATGTGCAAAGGGATACAAAACCCACATTTTGCCTATGTTTGAGAGATGGATGGTATTTTCAACCCTAAGTAACACCTTTGTTGCATTTACACATTACTATTATATTGCATAAACATTACTGTATTGGTAGGCTTGTAGTAACTGGCTTGGGATATGAACTTCATTGTCCTTCACAAGAATATTTAGCTTTCTTAAAATGCCTATTTTCAACATAAATTAACATATTCTATCAGTTTTTGGAGTACTGGAAACAATGGACCATTCCAGTTTAGAGGCCAATTAGGGTGAATAAGATTATAGAATCTAGCCTTAGCTTGATCATTATACACACTTCTCATCGGTGTATACATTCCAGTTAGCACCAATAAGTGCTTTCACTTCTGAAGAACCCTTCACCAAATCTCAGGTGTCAAGAATGGTGAGGTAAAATCATCAATGGAGGATCTGATGGTTTGCCTAAGGTCAGGCAGTAAAGTACTGTCAAAGGCAGGGTATTAGATAAACTTCATGGTGTGACACCACTTGACAAACAAGCAGCTCAAATGCATGTGCTGTAAGCTTGTTCAAAATACTGTCTGCAGAACAGGCACACAGCTGTGTGACTTTATGTTGCTATTCTTACAGGGAAGTATTAAAGAAAGACAAGGAGATCTACAGAAGATCTATCCCAAGAAAGACCAATGTGCTATGAATAGGCTTATTGTCTCACACATGCAGAAATAAGCAGCGGACTGTGCCTTGAGGAGTTATTAAAACGCCACTCTGGCAAGTGTATACTATAAATGAACCCAGGATAGCTCTATGCACTTGCTGGTAAATTAATGTCCCAATGATCTCTGATGTAGTGGAAGTGGTTTAGTGAAACAGTATAACTGCATCAATACAGTGCAGTATTAAAAAAAAAAATAGGTCTACTTTTCATCATTAGTCTGCTCCTAGTCTGAACAAATGCTACATGGGCCCCAGTGCTAAGTGTTTGCCACTTTCACATTTCCCCCACAAAGCCACAGTTTTTCCTGGGCCATCAAGACAGGCTTACCAGCTGAGTTTCATCAGTATGTTGCACAAGCCAGCTATTCTGCCTCTGAAGATCCTGTTTGAATATATATGCATTGTTATATCCTCAACCTGGCTCCCCTGACAATTTTGGATGCTGACAGTTTCAAAAAATCTTCCCTCCAACCAATGGAAATGTAAAGCCATAATAAAAACAAATTCAAACCCTGATTGTATTGCAACCCACAGTGATATTGCAGAAGGATTATATTTTCTACACTTAATAAAAACATCCTTTCAATAAGCTATTGTACATCTTAAATGGATAACAACCAGAAGTATACAGAGTGTGATATGTGTCAAAATCCTCACAGGCTGATATTTCTTCTTGTCAGAATGGCAAGAACATAGATATAGAGAAATCCTTTAGAGCCAAGCGGGGCACTGTTTGCTCAGCTAAAAACCTGCTTTCATGTCTCATAAGCACCCAATGAAAAAATATTCTATTGACATATCAAAGTTTATATGGGTTGCCAAAGGAAAATAAGGCTAGGAAGCTAGGGTGTTTGTCAGAGACAGGTAGAATGAGATCAAGATACTCTGCCAGCAGCTGACAAGGCAAAAGATTGTAGGTCAGCACTAATAGTATGTGATTTAGCTCTAAGAAGCCACTTGTCATACAGCTGCAGCCTGAGCACTGTCTGTTAGCTGCTCATTCTTTGCAACAGGCCCACTTTAGCCTTGGTGATTCCAGCAGATACCCATGCATCAGGTCTGGTAACTGAACTACTGACAAAGCCTCTAACCTCTACCCAGTAAATCATCCAGTTAGCTGAAACACAATCAGGTTGCTGTTAACAGGGTTTCATTTTCCATTTTGTTATTTACTGGTGCAGCTGGAGGGGATTTTTCATGCCATTACGCTGCAATCTTCGCTAAAGTTAGCCGAGTAGATTTGGCAAAGAAGGGCATTGCCACTGCTTACCCTGCTAGACCCTTACAAGGACATACAACAGCCTCCCTGCTGAGCTGACCTAATACAACAATGCTGGATCTAGTTCCCCAGGGAAATATTTGTCAGCAGCTATTTCCACATACTCATACTGTGAAATCCTAAATGCAAACAAGGAGAGTTTTTTTGTGCTGCTTGCTCAATTACTATTTACTTTTTTGTTCTCAGCATGTCCCATCATTCATGAAGCAGACAAGTATTTGTAGAAAATTTCTCAAAAGATATGAATGGATTACTAAATTTTTTTTCCTGGCATCTTTCCAGTGTTCTGCCTTGTTTTAATCAAAATGGGTGGAACACATATTGCACTTGCTTGCACTGCGCTAAATCACTTTAATAAACTCACTGCAAAATTCAGTCAAATGTTGCAAAACTTAGTACTGACAATCTGTCAACACTCTAAGGCATTTTGCTCAACAGGATGTGTTACTAAGTAGTCTGCCCTTTCAGTTTAATTTCTGAATTCCTGAAGAAAAAAAATTCCCCTTGCTGTTCTCCTGAGAATCCTCACATATGTCAGTCTTACAAAAACTAAGTTGCAGTGTTATCAAGTATGTGTTTTCCAAGTTTCCTCAAGGATCAGTATAGTTGCAGACCCTTTCTGCTTCTTTATAGTACCACTTTTTTCTTAGAACAGACGTCTACCATTCACCCAAAAAAGGGAGAATAAAAACATGTGAAGTGGGAAAGGTATTTCAGAGAAGGGTGGTCCTTACACTCAAATACTAAACAGGAAACATGGTTATCAGCTAAAAGGTCTTTACCTGAAGCTGTGTGGATGCAATGGGACAAATTTGTGTGAACACACACACACAATCACTGTGATGAGTTCCCTCTGTCACACTGACATCATCTTGTGCTGATTTTCAATGCCAGTTTATTCTAACAAATTCATTCCCGTCCATATTTCTTAAATGCTCAAAGATTTTCCCATGAGCGCTCAATATAAGCTTAGTTTTAACCACAGCTCAATAAACTGGGAAGAGAACTGCTGGGATCTGGATGTGAGCCTTTGGGAGCAGCAATCATAGAGCACTACTCTCATCTTGTTGTACACAATTGATCAGTGCCACTCTGTCATGTCTGCTGGGCTGCATCCAGAAAATATACATGATCATCTAGGTAACACACAATTACAATCTGTCCACAAATATTGGGTGAGAAGAAAAAGATTTGCCATGTAAACTACAAGGTCTGAAATAATAAATCATGTACCATATATAAATTATTGCTGTCGTTCAAGCTACAAGTGTGTCCTGGCACCCAGCAGACTCCCACAAAAGTGGGGATGCACCTTGTGTAGGGTAAGATATTTTCTATCATGGTCAATATCAGCATAGTGACTAGTAAGGTGTTAGAAGAATAAAGCATTAAAAGAAAACCTTGTTTTAAAATATCATAGCTCTTTCAGAACTCTACCGGTCACTGAAATTAATGTTATTGATCATTTGTTCAAATCAGGAATATTCACTTTCTCATACCCTCCCCTAAGCAGAATAACATTTTTCCTAGGAGGCTACTCAGAGCAAACACCCCAGAACTCTGTGTTTCTGTTTCATATAGACTTGCACAGTTCAGCAGCTCTTATAAATTAAAGGATCTAATTATGCTCATTAAAACTACTTGATGACCTAAAAAGGGCCATCAACTAGACCTCCAGTGACACTTGTTGCTGTAAAAGGCAAGGGTCCACTTTATTCCATTTGTGTCTCGCAGCCCTGTTTGCAGAAAACCACCTGACTATATAAGAGATGCATACCTGAGGGAGGCCACTGGCCTGTCGAATGAAATGGCTGTGGAAAATGCAGCGTTTGCAGAAAACAAAACAAGATCCATTCATTTCTCTTTTAGAGTCAGTGGGAGTCTCCAATCTAAAATCCCCAGCAGCGTGGAAAATGTGACTTGCATAGAGACAGTTGCCATATGGTTACTTCTGAATTTACCTGCTGTTACAGTATGCTTGTAGCTGCCCTCTCAGCTGTGCATTTGAACATCTCTCCCATGGATGTGAGAGCAAGGGCTGAGGCCATCCTAGGCGTCACATTCACGTGTGACTGGGGTGGCTGGTGGCCATCCTGGTACTGCATTTGCACAGCTGGAACTGCTCAGAACCATGGTGGTATCTTCAACATTCACTCTCACCCCTGTGGGTCTATTTCTTTACGATTTCCCCTGTGCCAGGTCCCCACAGTCCTAACAGGATGGATGCCATCCTGCAGCCCTGAGTATGGTACTGCTGACCACAGCTGAACCCCCTACCTATGCCAGACACACAACTCCAGGGCGCCCAAGGAAACAAGGTCTCCAACTTCTTGCAAGCTGAGCTGGCTCTTGCTGCTTCTTAAACACATAGGCACTAAACATGCTCCTAACCACAATTTCCTCGAGGTGTTGCTACCATTGCACCAAGAGTGCTCTTTTGGGTCTCTGTCTCCCAGGGTCCTTCTCCTGAGTCTCAGGACTTCCCTTCAAAACTGAAAAACTCCTTAGGTCAGCTATTTAGTCTAACTTTACCTCTCCTTAAATGTAAATCCAAGCTTCAGATTTCCCTGTGAAAGCATAACCACCTAATTTTTCTGCGCCTCGGAGCTGACACTGTGTCTTTCCAGGTTTATATTTCACCTAACTCACATATGGCTTCATTTTGCTGTGTCTGGGAATTTGCCGCTCCCAAGCCACCACACCCTGCAGAAAAGCTTTTCAAGAAATCTTTTTGTAGGCTTCAGCTTGCCTGATCTGTTTTTCTTCAGTTACTAAGGTTTTACAATTGATTTTTAACCCAAAATTTGTCAAGGAACAATGAATTCATATCCTTTAAGAAAGTTTATTATATTTTTTTTGCATTGATTTGTAGTATCAGCTGAAACCCAGGATTACAAAAAGGGAATCATCACAGAGGGAAAACTGTGAGAATCATTCCAGGCACTTGGGGCCTTCTTAAGAACCAGCTTCTGAATTTTTGTGGTATTAAGATTTTAGAAAGCTCAGGGCTAGAGAAGTGCCCTCCTTAATTCTGATGGGGCATGTGAAGCATTTGGCTACAGACTAACCACTACTTTCATAAGCAGTTTAAAAGACAGCTTAGGCAATGAATCAATGTTTTGGGTGCTCACATAATTTTCTGCCTCATTATCAGTGTCTGTTCTCTGCTAAAGACAATGCTGTTCAGAGGGTTTTGCTTATGTGTAACAAATTACATTATATTAAACAAAAATGATTTATGCAATGACGAAGATTTTAAAAAACAATCAAAGAGAGTTGTTCATTTGAGTTAAATTTTCTTGTGTTTTTTTCATTTTGTTTTCCAGCAGCATATATCATGACTCAGATACAAGACCCTGAGCTCCATTTTGGATCTGCCTTTCAGGCTCTGTTAGACATAGAGAGAGCTAATTACAGTAGAGGACATTGCAGGGACTAGAAAAGGGATCGATACATGTATTCCCCCTAGAATGTTCAGCCATTAAACCAATGCAGGAATTTCCCAAGAACTAATAGAGGCTTTCTGGTTTTACCCAATTCTGCTAATTTTCCTGAGTTTTATCCCTGCTCACTAGCACAAAGCTTTTTTCATCATCATGTTCAAAACTCTTAATATGAAAGGCACAATTAAGCTTCCATTTTGTTTTATTCAAGGTATTGTTTCTATGGCTAGTAGATTTTGGCTTTTTCCAAACAGGAAGGGTCTTATTTTATTAGTGGTCTGAAGAGCATTCAGAACTTATTAATTATAGTAAGAAGTATAAGGCCGCTCAAACTACTTTTAAATGCAAACACATAAATAGAGTGCTTGAGTAGCCTCACTGTTGTTACCAATTAATTTTGCCAATTAAACTTGGAGTTCCTGATCACTTGCCACATTTTGGAAACATGCAGACCTCAGACAAAAAGTTATTTACAAAATCAGCAATTCTTGAACAAAAATTCATTAACAGATTTCCTCTTTTTAATATATATAAATCAGGCCATGTTTGAGTCAGTGAATCAAATATAACCAGTTTCAACCCAACTATTTGGATGCTTAATCTGTGAGTTTCTATCATGGTAGACATGCCAAATAAAGCCCCTTGAAATATTTAATTCAGATCCAGACATATCTGTTGTGGCTGCCGGCCCAATTGTACTAGCATTAGGTTTAGCCATGATTAGACACTGATTTACGTATTCTAATGTCTTTTTTTTACAATAGCATCATGAACCAAGTGACTTGGGAGGAGTTTTTAGAGGGAAAATTGCACTGGGAATATCAGTTATTACCGAAAATATAATGAGAATGTCTAGCAAGAATGTCCTCTCTCAGTTCTGAGGCTACAACAGGCTCATTAAAAGTAAAAAATAATGTAGCATTTAATGACGTTTTGAAATGCTTACATTTTATCTTTAGTAGAACACACTCATGGAAGTAGTAATGCATTTCTGTCAGGCAGTCTGCTGAACACTGCCTGCACACAGGGGCTTCCCTAGTTTGGGTAGGAAACCTTTTATAATATTGTTCTATTTTTGAAGAGCTGTGTTCATGGAAAATTTATGTCTCCAGCATTCTGTGTCCATGGTACACTCATTTTTCCATCTTCATTTATCCCAGCATTATTTATTCTATCAAATCAAATTATGATTAAGGCAATATATTTTTAAATAAACGGCCCTTGTTGTGTACTACTGTTTTATTTCCATACAGCTCTGTAGAGACCTGGTGGCCTGGTAGTTCAAGTAACTTGCACTATATTGAGAAAGTGTAAGCCTGAGGTTTGGGCTGAATGCTGGTGGTGGCTTGCAGTCAACTGAGATGAAGGGAGATTATCTGGACATTGGGACTGGAAAGCTATAGGTGGCCAAGCACAGTGATAGGCATGAAAAATTAGGTGTGTATATATATATATATTAGGCACATTGAAAAATCAAAACAGGGTTGCCTGTGAGAAAGAGACAGAAAAATTTTAAGAAAAAAACCAATTTTACACAGTTTTTAATTATGTATTTGTGAAATACACATTCAAATAATGTGGCAGATATTAGTTTAATATCTAAATGATAATGTTGAATTCAAACTAGAACAATATATTTTAATTGGAAAGGTATCCAGAAAGGTCCTGAAAATAAAAAATAAAAATAAAAAAAAAAACGGGAGAAAACCCAAAACCAAAACCAAAACCAAAACCAAACCAACAAACCAACCAACCAAACCCCCACAAAAAAAAAAAAAATCTTTTAAAATATAAAACCTTGGTAGGTAGAAAGTTGAAAGGCTTTAAATTAGGCTTAAGGAGCAGCAAAGATTATGTTATTATTATTATTATTATTATTATTAATAATAATCTAAGAATAGACTGAGATACAGGAATGGGAAGGAGTAAAGTCATTACTCATTAATGTTCTTACCTTGTACACTGTATTTTATTCAGTTCAACCAACACCTGAAATGCATGGCAGAAACCCAGGAGCCCACGAATGGGTGATGAGGGAGATGTGGGTGACCACTGATCGAGTCTATGGGCTAAGAAACCATTTTAAAGAAAAACTCCAGAGATTGGGATGTCCCTTCAGGGGAAAGACAAGTAGCCAGGAAAAAGATAATCTTAGAGAAGGTAGCAAATGTAAGTGACAGAGACTACGTTTACAGTAGTCAGCAGATCACAGTACAATTCTCCTACTAAAATGCAAAATGATAAAGGCAAAGCCAACCAAATCAAAAGAGAGCAACATTTAGTGGACATGCTTGAAGCTAAATATTGTTTTCCCGCTGTGAGGAGCCAATTAGCACAACATGTATTTGAATCTGAGGCACAGAGTGTGCTCTTATGGCTAATTAAAACATTCTGAGCTCTAAGTTCAAAATTTTAGGTATCAGTCTCTCATGCAGATATTGAAGTGGCAAGAGAAAGCTATTTAGCCTCTGGGCAGGTAGTTAAATAGCTGTTTGATGATTGTTGTTTGAAAATTTGTTTGTAAAATCCAGTACTTGTAGGTGGAGAGTGCACCCTGAGTTTGCTGGGTTACTGGCCTGATCTGGCACTGTGTTTCCACAGCCCTCAGCCACACAGGAACACAGCAATTGCTGGAGTATCTGCACCAATGCCAGGGGCTTAGACAACTTCCACCATTTATAAACTGCTGAAAATATGATGGAGAGCTACATTCAAAGCACAAGAAATTAGGTCCCCTTAATACACTTGTTTTGTAGGCCATCATGAAAAATTTAAAACATGAAAGAAGTTTTTGGAATTAACACGATTTCCAATATATGACTATGAAATGTGAACAACAATCTGTTAATCTTGAGATCCTATTCAAAAGTGAAACTCTAGTGCACTTGTACAATTAAAAACAAATATTGCAGTACCAGCAGCAAGTCCTTGCTTCATCCTTTGTGCATAGTTGCTTAAATATTCTTCACCTACCTTTTACCCAGGGTAGTCAATAAAGTATATTCTGCTTATGGAGTGACTTTTTTCCACAATACAGTCAGAAAACTATTAACAAATATCATGACTACAACTGCACACATGAATAGTTGTATTTAACATTGTCCACTGCCCTAGCACATCATTTCAATGGACCCAGTTCTCATCTACTTTACATTGGTACAGTCTCACAAAAAGCCACAATGTAAGTGTATAAGGAGATGAGACTAAAACACTTCTGTATGCAGAGATAGGGAGATGCACCTTCTGCTGCAGAAATACATGTGTCTAGGAAAAATAAACAGTATCAAACATGCAGAAAAAGTTTTTTATTCATGAACTGAGAGTTTAATAACAAACAGTATATTTTTGTCATAACTCAAGTTTTATTGCAACTCTTTTGAACTCCAGACAGCTGTAATTTCCTTTTGTCTATCAGCCAAAAGAAGTTTTACCCCAGTTTAGTATTTTGCAAGGAATGAAAGAAAGAATGACTCAGATAATTGTATTTGAAGCTGCTGGGTAAGGCTATTTTCACTCCCTCGAGGTAATGTTTTTATGCCAAGCTTGAAGTTTTGAACTACAAAATAAAAAGTGTGCTAAATACTGATTTTATTACCCCTTTAAGCATTTTATTTTGAAATAATGGGAGGAAAGATCATAATATTTTTATATGTGTAATAAATCAGTCCTGGAAAGAGAGATGCAATGCAATGCAATTATTTAATATTAGTAGTTCTCTTGGCCTTCTTGGAACTTGTCTCTGTGGGAATAGTTTGTCTTGCTGCCATCCTATGTACTGTCAGATCATAGAAATTCATATTACTCCCATCAACACAGTTTTAGAAAAGTCAGCAGGCTGCAGAGGCAGAACCAAAGAATTGAGAGTCTTATTCAGAGATCTACATATCAGGAACATATTCCCCCCCATGATAAATGTTTTATATGCCATGAACCATAGGCATCCCATTCATCTGCACACCCCAACAGAAGCAGCACCAAGAACAGAGAATGTGAATGTAGGTGAGAGCTCCCTAAATCTTTTACAAACCCAAAAGGTTTTGCCCTGCAGTCTAAAGATGACCAAGGCTCCCAGGCAGCTCTTGCTTGACTGAGCTAGTTTGTCCATGGCTATTGGGTACTGAAGATCAGGAAGGGCTTTCAGTGCACAGATTTATTTGAGAATACTATAAGCTCCCAAGAGAAGTAGGTGCAGCAACAAGCAGCAGAGCCTGGATGTGATAAGCATCTAGGGACTCTTAAAATGCTGGGTGTATCTTCTGAAAGGGGAGGGATTAATCAGATGGATATTTCTCCCTATCCAAAAATTCCATTCACCACACCTCAGCCAGCATGGTACCCTTCCCAAAAAGCTCTCCTCCCTACTCATTTTCCTATGCTTCTTTAAAGCCCAAAAGAATCACCAGAGCTAATTACCCCAGTGAGGCAAAACGCCTGCACACTGTGTCTTTACAGTGCAGAAAACAAAATTCTTCACCTGAAGAGGGTTAAATAAATACATTGTGCAATAGGTAAGTTTATGTCCATGTATTTGTTCACACACCTGCATCCCTGGATATCCACACACAATTTATTTCTACCCAGGGTCAATTCTATCCTTTTGGTAGACTGCATTTGTATTGAACTGCATGTCTGCTGATGAAATTCCTGCAAAGCATATCACTACATTTTTGGGGGTAATTTATGTGACAGGGTGACTTCAAAATGAAATTCTAGCAGTGCTGTGTCTATCAAGCCACCCATAATCTTTGCAGGTGCAGAGGTAACTGTGGCTCCTTTAGCTCACCTCCACCAGCCTTTTTGTTCTTACTTACTTGAGTGGCACAGCTTATCTCAGAAAGTCTGCTTAGCACACATCTTCCCTGCAGAATTAGCTCAAGTTATCTGCATGCAGGTCAATCCCTTGAGTCAAACAAGCCAAGTTGTAAAACATCACTTAAAAAACACAGAACGGGGTGTAGCTGGAGCCTGACTACATGCTGGCATAACTTCACCCTGCACTCATAGTCCCTGAGCAGCCAGCCAAGTTTAGAACTGAGTGCAAGCAAGGGATCTGGAAGTGCTCAGGGAAATGTAAAAACTGTGCAAGGGCCATCACTGCAAGATGGTTGCACTTAGTGTTTGATCTAACACAGCAACAAACTTTAAGAATACATCTAATAAATTATTTTTTCCCTCCACTGTTGAGATGAGAGTTTTTAAGGGAGTTCAGGTGTAGAATTAAATAGTCATATTTTTTTCACACACCTTTAACTTTCCTAGTCCTTGACTGCCCCTCTGGGGAACAGCAGTTTCCTGCATTCTGCCTTTGATGCAGTGTCCCAGATCTGAAAGATTTTAGCCCCATTTGTCTCCCATTATTAGTTTGTTTTTTCCATGCTTTAAAAGTAGTTGATAGGGAATTTTCTATGAACTCTTGCTGCTAAAACTGCTGTAGTAATAGTATTAATAAGATGCACCACAGCCAAGTAATGTGTCAGAGACTCATGAAGCATTCTTCTAAAAATACTGTAATGCAATATGTGGAAAGTATTACACCTTGAATTGATTTTTCATAGAAAAGCTTAACAAGTCAATACCCTAGCCATAAACAAGATGGGATAAAAGTTCTGTAACTGCTCCTAGAAAATCCAGAATTTTTCTTCAGTAGGTTATTGAATCTGCAACAATGCATCTGTTGGACAAAAGCAGCTGTCACTGCTAAGAAATGCAGCCTAAGATGATCATGCAGGAACTGTTAATTTGTGATGGCCAGGTTATGTCTGTCCTTGGGCATGTTTGATGGCTCTCAAGAGTGCTTCACCTCCCAGACTGATCCAGAGGTCACAGCTCCAGAAAAGCTCAATTTATCATATACTTTCGTGGTGGTATCAGGTAGCTGAACAGAAACATCAACAATGCCATGGAAAGGAAAGAAGCCAAAAATCATGTTCCATACCTTGGAGCCTGAGGCAGAAGGAGCTTACCTAACCATGCAAGTAACTTAAATAAATGCACAGATCATTTTAAATTCAGATTTCACTTGTTCCTTGGTATAGATATTACTGGTTTTAAACAATAATTTATTTTAAGAATGTGACATGAGGTTGTACTTTCTACTGGTTGAAGTTATAAAAGAACCCACCTGGACAGTTTTTTTATTTATATTTTCTGCACAAAGTACTGAGAGCCCAAAGCTCAGGCTAAAGCAGAAAAATCTGCTATTTAACCCCAGTACATTAAAGACTTTGGCCATATGAAATCCCACAACAATTAAAGAAAGACTAAAAAATCTGACTAAATGTGCAACAGTGAGGGTGGTTTAAGGTGAATTTTTCTCAGTAGGAGAAACAATTTTAAAAGGCTTCTGAATCAAGTAATTTTTCTGATTTTAAGGGAGTGTTTCAATCAGGCATATTCAGGAAATTAAGCAAAGTTGAGAAAGGGAGTAAAGCTAAATTTTACTTTTCATTTGTTCAGCTGGGATTAAGATTCTAACTGTAGTTCAGTGGCTGTCAGGATTCCCTATTTTATAATTACTCACAGCCTTATTTTATCATGTTTTTCATGCAAATATCCAGTGTAGAAAATGGCATATTTCAATCATTCCCACTTTTTGGGAGATGCCATGCCATTCATCTGAAACATTACCTTCTTTGAACCTTAGTACTTTCCATGAGTGTTGGGACCCTGGTTAACAAATAATTGAATTTTATGTTTGGCATTTGCTCATTCCTGTAAGCTTACAAGGTCTGTAATGCAGAAAAACCCTTCTGACGAAACATGGGGCAAGAACTACAGGAAGTAGAGGGGGAAATCCAGACTGGTAAAACCAAAATATTTCAGCATGTAGAAATCCTAGTGTAAAAATCTTCCACAGGGTCTGATACCAACATGTCTTCTAATATTTACCGGGGAAAGTATATGTGATGATGCTGAGAGCAAGTAAGGAGCCAATAAAGGGATTTGCTCTTTACCATTGTTAGCAACTCTAGGGAAAACTTCAAAGATTTCTGTAGAGTAAAAACCTGCTGTTTAGACATTAGACATGTACACTGAATGTACAAGAGAGATCACTTCATCCCTGAAAACTTGCTCTGTGCTTAGCAGCTACATTGCTACACTGCTTTTGCAGGAAGGTTCTGCCCACCACGCTCCATCCACTCCCCCTTCATCTCCCCTTGCACCCAGCCTGCCTTACAGGTGTCTGAGATCCATGCAGATTTGCCCTAGGTTTGCAGAGGGCTTCTTTCCAACATACAGCTAAGGGAATGACTGGCAAAGCTGTCAATAACAGTGTCTTCTGAAAAAGATTTTGTGCAATTAGAGGAACTCCCAGGTCCTTAGATGCATTTTCTCAATTCCTTTTGACTTCTTTAATTTGCTTTCCGAAACAAGTCTTGTTAACATCAATTGTACTCTAGCATGATAATATGGAATATCATCTGCTAGTAGACTCACAATTTAAGGGGCTCAATGAAAGGCATATTATTTTAGCATTTTACATTCTTAGGCTTCCATTTTTCTTGGGAAATGTTAAAATAGTTGCTCCAGAAGTCCCTCTTTGATACTTTAAAAATTTGAGCTGATAACTAGAGACCTGTTAGAGCGATCAGGCAGTTGAATCTGTGACAAGAAAATTGTTCAAATAACTAGTGCAGATAGGAGAACTTTGAAAGACTATTTGAAATTTGATTTTTTTCAGTGACACTTTTTTGCATAGGAATATTTGATTAATTACATTGCTATTAACAAAATTATGTTCTAGCCTTGTCATACCCATGGTTAGACAAAGTGAAAAGAGATGGAGAAGACCTCTACATTTTCTTTTATCCAAATTTCAATAGCCAGTGGGAATAATCTGGAGGAAAAAAATCCAAAAACCTAACACAAAATCAGTCTTTGAAATGGGTATAAATAGAAATATTTTGTTTGAAAAAATTAAAGAGTTTATTGCTCAGCAGCGACAGATTAGATACAAGATGCCTGAAGTCTAGTACACCTTCTTTGGTTTATAGCAGGAAAGATTCAGTTTGTTTGAAGTGTATTACCGGATTAGTCCATTCCTAAATTTGATTTGAGTCACAGGAAGACTTACAGGTGCATCATGACTTATAGCCAGGGAATTCAGAGCCATTGGTTTCTTCAGGATTACTTATCCAATGTGGTTTGCATGTTCCTCAGGGGATGCAAAACATAAGAAAAAGCAAAGTATACCAAAACCACTTCCTTTTTTCCTAAGGTTAGGAGGGCATGGAAAAGCCACTGTAAATGTAGGATGAATTGGAACAGCTGCTAAATGCCTGAAATTGCTGAAGCTGTTCCTTCACAGCAGGAACAGATGTTGGTGTCTCCAACAAGATCTTGGACTTCACTCCCAAAGCAGAGTTGAATTGTTGCACTCTCCAAGGATTGTGAGTTACAATAGACACTTTGAGAAGACGTCAGGGAATAAGTGCTAAACACTGGCAGGACAAAATTAATTCTAAATTTAGTCAAGGATTCTGTTTACATTTCCCTTATCTTTTTTTTTTAAATACATCCCTTCCTGAAAGAAGTACAAAGTGACAAAAAATTTACCATGTTTCAAATCTGAAAGCTCCTACTTTAATCAGTGGCTTCTGGTAGGACAACCACTGGCATAGCATATGATGGGTGAGATAAGCTTTTGGGATACATCTTGAATGCAACAACAACTTATTATTTACATAATGGGTGACAGAAACAGTATTTGCTATAGCATCACTGGTATACCTCTTAAACTACATTGAAACTTTATATTTACAGTGAATAAACTTACAAACTGATGTCAAATGGAAGTGAAGTCTATGTATTATTATTATTTATTCATTAGTCTTCTGTGGATTTAGTACCCATAGACAGTAGATACTTTACACAGCAAGACAAATGCCTGTCAGAAGACAGTAGCAAATAAGTAGCAAAGACAGAGAAAGGCAGTAATATTATATTCCTGCTTTCTACTTCTCACTATGCATAATAGGTTTATATATTTTATTGCAAACCTAAAGCATAATAGGCTGGTGCATGACAGTAGGGTGCTAAAATGAAAATACAGCTTAATTATATGCAAGGTTTCAAACAATTTGTTGAGGTGGGGCAGCACAAGCTGACACAGCAGTCACAGCATCTCTGCAGCAGTCTGATACTGCCACAAGGGCTAACAGTGTATTCCAGCCTCTCTGTGCTTTTCTGGGCGTTTCTGAAGGTTCTCCCAAAAGTTGCTTTATAGCTCCATCCATGTTTCTAGCATGTGATGTCTCTGGGGAAATATGTGGGGTCCTCAGAATATCTCTCCTGCAGCTCCCCATGAAAATTTAAACCCAAGTAACGTTTTTCTCATATAATAATTCAGTCTTTTTAAAGCAAATGTTTTAAAGTTTGATATAATATATAAAACTTGTGACAAAGAGAGTTTTGTTTTTATTTCCTGCTTGGGACAGAGGTTGGGCCCTGAGTTATTTTTAGGATGTTGCGTTTGCTTTTGCTTTAACTGCGGTTTTTCTCCTGCAGTGGAAGAGGCCCCAGATTTAAAGTGCTGGTATTCACATAAGGAACAGCTTGGGTTAGTATTGCCAGCAGACAAGGAAGTCACAGAAACCTCTGCCCTCTGCTCTGTTTTTTCAAACAAGATCATTTGTTCCTTGTAGGTCCAAAATGAATTTCCTTTGCTTTTTCAGGCAACAGATGTTTGGACAAGAAACTTGCCTACCTACATCCAGCAGTTTTAGGTCCATAGCAGAATTATGGTTGATAAAATCTGATAGATGCATGCACTTTATAAAGAAAAGAATTGTAGGGCTAGAACTGCAGCCAGACCTTGGTTAATTTATCTAGAGAGGAAGGGGGAATGAGTTTTTTCCCATGCTTCAAGTTAATGCTAGAAGAATCCATTTCCTTTGAGAAAAGTGGCAACTGAACTTTTTCTGCACAGGAGAGCTTATTGAAGTGAATATTTAGCACTTCATGCAGAAGTATTTCCAGTCCTTTAAGTGCTTTGTTAAAAGATCTGTAGATAAATTTTCTGAAGAATTTTAGTAAGAGTTCACAATTCACTTACATAACAAATACTCTAGAAAGCTGCAGAGTGTGAAATGTGATTTCCTTTCTGTGGGAAGAAAATTCAATGGTATAAAATGTCTTACAGAGGATGCACTCATAATTTTGCAAAATGTTATACAAAAAATACAGCAAAATTCTAATTTCACATTTCACATTACATTTTACAGGCCTTCTGCTTCCAAAACAGCTATATTTTATAATGTTGGCTTCAAACACCGTGGAAAGCTTGCAGAATGGAAAAATTATTTGCTTAGACTAAAGGAATGAAAACATTTCTAGATCAGTTGGTAGCATCTGCCACTAATAGAGAATTAGGGACCTAATTTCCTCAAGGACAGATTACTTCCTAATTGTCCATTTTAAAGATTCTTCTTTATGGTTGCCATTTATGGTATGGTAGTTCCTACAGATAAAACTAGTACTGCATGCTGAGCAGACATACGAGCAATAAATAGTGACAAAAATAACAAATAATCAAAATAACAGGGTACCGGCTGTCAAGGACAAATATTCAGATGTATGGTATAATTTCCATCACAATTATTTTTGCTGTAAAGTATGAATGGAGCCAGCTAAATGACTGTTAGTAAACAGTGGCATTCTCTATAGCTTTTCATTAGCTGCTACATTAGAGCCTCAGTCACGCGAGTTTTTAAGAGCTTCCAGCTTTCCTCAGAGCCTCAAATAATCTGTGTATTATTTTGGACTAAAATATCACTTTCTCCCTTTTAAGTCAAAATTTCCAAGAAAGAGAGAAAATATCCATTGTCCATCAGATGAAGAATATTTCAAGATTAAGTCTCATGTCAGAATTCCTTTTCTCCTACAATACCTTCTTTACAAAAATCTATCACAGGGAAAATTTTGAGTCACTGTATATGGAAATAAATGCTTCTTTTCTTTCCCTGTTATTTATGGTCTTGTTCTGATCCAGGAGAAAATGATGGAATAAACATAATAAACTAGGTCAGCTAATTATATAATCACACAAATAACTATAAAAAGAAACAAACAAGAAGCATAAGGGTAAAGGGTTATACACACATTGGTGCATTAGGCCATAAAAGTTATTTTCCACTCTGCCAGCCAGCAATACTGCAAGTGTCTCTTCAGACTAATCATATTAAACTGAAGCTAATATGGACAATGAGAGAGGAACAGAAGAAATTTTCTACATAGCATAGAACTGGAGAGTGTAAGCGCTACATATACAAAGTTTAACCCTCAAAATATTCTGAAAGTGTGTTAAGAATAGACAGTCTGTATAAAAGGGAACATTTAAAAGAGAAAGTGTGTTGTGTATTTTTCTGCAGAAGGGTACTTGAGAATGGGGGGTGAATTATATGGAACAAGGGAGCGCTGGGTTGTTGCTGTTATTAAATTTCCTGGGTAACTTTTACTTTGCCTCATGAAACAGCACTGTAGCTCTGGGCTTTTTCTTTGTAGTGGCTGTGCTATTTTGATTGCCTTTGTCATTCTCTTCCTTCAGCCCTTCTCGTTTGCTTGCGGGAGTTTTATTATGGAGATGCACAGGGAAGATCCAAAGAGGGAAATACTGACAATCCCAAAAGAGTGGTGGGTACAAGCCACAGAAACATCACATCTCAGCAGATGATACATCACACCCTTGCTCATTTGTGATGATGTGCTATGGTGCCTAATGTGTTAGGCTGACTTGCAATGGGTTTGTCACTGCTGCAAAGTTTGGGTTGAGCATTCAGATTTCCATTTAGTATCTTTGCTAAACCTAACTTTAAGCTTGTGCTTTACTTTGCCTGTGTTAAGAAAAAGGCTTCAGTGTTGTGCTAAATCAATACTTTTTTGCATGCCCAAAAGTAGGATTTTTTCCTATTTTTTT
This sequence comes from Cichladusa arquata, assembly GCA_026413545.1. NCBI lineage: Eukaryota > Metazoa > Chordata > Aves > Passeriformes > Muscicapidae > Cichladusa > Cichladusa arquata. The sequence goes on from JAOTQP010000001.1 coordinate 50,003,656, forward strand.
TAAATAGGGTTGTCTCAGTTTTCCTGTAAATAGAAGAAGTTCTCATTTCAGGTACCTCAAGGTGTAGCAAAACACATTGTTCCATATTTTTTTCATACATCACACTAACTTTAAATAACCATTATTATACTTTAAATAACCATTATTATACTTTAATCCACAGCCTTTCAAGCTTCTCACAGGGGTGCGGAAGGGAGAGAAAACTAATTTCATTTACAGCCTCCTAAGACTACATAAAGACCAGGGGATTGAAAAATCTGATACTGTCTCCATCTGGGCTTCTGTCAGTACTCTAGTAAATGCTGCAGTGAAAGTATTTTGTAACTGTTCTGGGAATGTCAATGCTATTTATTCCTGGGCAGTGAGCATGGCATAAATGTGGTGTTTTAAAACTTTTGATTTAATACACTGTATGTTACTGAGATGATTTCAAAGTGCTGGGGCGTGATATTCATCTTCTGTTATTAGTAAGAATACTGCACTGAAAAGCTCAGGTCTTCATGTTTTACAGCCAGAGATTGAGCCTTGTTCCTAGTGTATGTTCTTCCCACTGAGTTAGGTAGTATCCATCAGATCAGAAGCGTCCTGAAAACATTTCTTTGTGTCCCTTTTAATACCAACATAATGTTTTACATTCTCACCTTCAGTATTTCCATACAATTTTTCAGTCTTCATGAACAGTAGGCAGTGGGTGTGACTTGAAATTTCAGCTGAGTTGGAAAGGATGATCAACAGATCTGTTCCCTCTCTGCTGCCGTGTATTCTGACAGTTGTTGTATATGTTTTGTTAGAGTTTGTTTTCTGATCTGCTGACTGAATTGCTCATAATAGAGTATTCAGAAGTGCTTTTCAGATACTCCTGCACAGCTTATGTGATTGCTCGTTCTTTGTGTCCTATGCTTTTGGGTTTGTTTTGTTTTGTTTCTAAAAAACGCATTAACTCCTTCTGAGAATTTGCTTTCTGATGCAGCAGATTTACACCCATTCTTCTTTTCTTCAGATCACTTAATTTCAATTACATAATTCTCCCTAAATGTATACAGATGTAATATATCAGAGTATTGTCATAGAATCTGACTTTCCATTCATTCCATTTTGATTTCTGCTTAAAATCAAGGGGCTCAAAATTCCTTTAATGTACTTATTCTGTATGCAAAACTGCATGTGGTGAACAAATTACAATCATTGTATCACAAGTTTCAGGAAAAGACTATGCAAAATCGCTTTTTCCCCTGGTATCTGAAAGGATTTGATTTCCACTCAGAATATTTAACCTTCCTGAGCCATGTCTACATGTTTTACATAATGATTATAATTCTGTGATGTTATTTTTGTGTAGACATTATACAAACCACATGTTCTAATAAAAAACACTGGCTGTAGCTGAATATCTGCACCACTTGATTTTTCTGCTCTTGTAGGAACAATGCTTGTAGTGTTTTGCTACATTTTTTTGTGTGTGCTATGGTTTAATGTCTTTGACATGAAATATGTATCACTGGTTTTTTTTCACTAGAAGGTTTTTGTCCTTCATTTCTTTTTCCATTGACTATTTCTAACAATCTTATCCTTTGCTATTCAGTGTTAAATGCATAGAAAGAAATGCTCACTAGGTTGAAATGGGAAGAGTGTAGACTACCCTATTTTTGCCCATACCTATCACAAGCCGTTGGTTTACAAGGACTAAAAACTACTTAGCTACAAAAACTATCTTACCAGGTGAGAACTCTCCTCCTCATGAGAATGGAAGCATCCTTTGATGACTCAGGATGACCTAGAGAGACGTGGTGCCCTCTCCAACTCAGAGAAGTGGCCCAAGGACAATTTGTGGGCTCTTCTCACACTACCACCTCTCCATAGCTTCTTTCTTCTGCCGTGGTTGTGTCTGGTAGCTCCCTCAATTTCAGGTTCCATGCAATTTCAACAGGTCACCTCTGTGAAATGAGGAGGTGATGGGACCACCTTCTAGCCCCTTGCAGGTGAGGCACAATCAGCTTTCTCCACAACACCTGGTACAGCAGGTTTATCTTGGGGTAACAGGAGGATCAGGATTCATTGCCTGAGCTCCAGGTCCTCTGTTCAGCAGTGCAAATACTTCCATCTGAAATGGAGGCAAAATGGGGGCTGTCTTATACGCCCAGGAACTAGAGGGACTGGGAGGTGTCATTTTTCTTTATGTAAAATCAATGTTGTAATGGTATTTGCCCAACTCATCAGGAGATGACAGAGAGACTGCTGGAACAGTTTTTATTTTTCAGTGAAAAACGGGAGGTTCAACATTTTCAGTCACACCCCAGGAATGTACAGATTTCACCCAGAACCTGTCAATTTGATGGAAAGATAACATTTCCTGGCAACAGCACTGCTTGATATGAAATTTAACTGCCAAAATTTTCGCTGAGACTTTACTGAAATTTTTCAGATAGTGTTTGGCTTTAGATCTACAACTATATTTAGGGTGAATTAAGAAAGCCTCTTGAAAAAAAATAGTGTGAATTGTTTTTTTTTTAAAATAACTGCACTGCTTGGGTTTACCTAAAAGGCGCTAATGTCTTTACAGAGTAATTCTCTGTGACTTGATGCTATTTAAACTTTGGCATTTAAACCTGGGAGCTTACTGTAGTTCAGTTGCTCAGCCCTTGGCATGTCAGTGGAGGAAAACCTCTGTTTCATCCAGCTTAACTTCTTACTCATTTAGAGGTTGAAAAAGACTGGATTCTCTCATTCAAACATCTGTGACACCAGGCAAAAAGAGTTTAGGGCTGGGAAATGATACTTTCTACAGTCAGAAAAAAAGCCTGAAGAAAAAGTGTGTTCATTTCGTAACACAAAGGGTGTTGCACACCAAACAGTTTCAGAGTATTTTAAAAAAAGAAGCCAACAGACACTGATTTGGAGAAGATATAGGCGAGTTAACTGTCAGCACCTGGAACAGGTAGATTAATGGGCTGCAGCTTCTCCAGATAAGTCAACAGATGCGTACCTGCTTCACAGGTCTAAAATGTTAAGCTGATCTCTGCAACCTAAAATTTTAGCTGATATAACCTTATAGGGTTTTTTTGGTGTTTCTTTATGTTTTATTTTTTTGTTTGGTTGGTTTTTTGTTGTTTTTTTGTATGTGTAACATAAGAAAAATTTTATAGATTAATATTTCAGACAATTTTGGGGGAGAGAAGGGAGAAAGTAAAGTGTCTTTGCTGCCACAAATCACTTTGGACACCTGAAAAAAGGGGTGAGGACAGAAAAAAGACATAAGCATTGATCACGTAAGTCTTCAGCTGTATTTCTGAAGAACAAACAAGAGTCTCTGACAACCACTTGAAAACAGCTACAAAAGCTGTGCCATAACTCCAGTGTGTTTCCAGACACAAAATGGTACTGCCTTGCCATGCATCTGTTGAAGGATACTTAACTCCAAAATATCTTGGGTAACACATGATTCTATACTGTCCTCTATTTCCATGAAGCTAAAAAACACCAACATTTCCTTTGTGTAAATTATTTCTGAAATCCAGAATCACACAGCATGATGAATGAAAATATCCTGTGGCTTAATGGAAAAAAAAAATTAATTCAAGTAATTTTTTTGAACCATAGTTCAGAAAATAAGTGTATCCTGTGTACAGCTAGGACTCACCGTACCAACTATTTCTACCTTTGGAACTGTAAAAACAAATGGCAATTTAACAATCTAGTCAAAAAATAATTTGGGATTTTTTTCTTAGATCTGGGGGGTTTTGTGGAGCTGTGTTCGTTTGCAGGTTTTTTGCTTTAGGTCTTTCTTGTTTATTTAACTCTTGCAAATCACACTGCATCTCTTTTATTTAAATTTTCTTTTCACATCTTTATGTACGAGGTCAAAGAGGTCCAATAAGTATTTGCAGTTGTGTTCTTGTCTTCCACCTCCCAGCTTGCTTTCCAAATGGCACCCAAGAGATTAATATCCATTTGAGTAAATGCTTAAGTTAAAACTCCAGTTCTGGCTTCTGTACAATAGAAGTGTGTGTGATACCACGGAAGCTGATAGTCCAAGCATTAAAGCTTTTTATTAGCTTTCACACATGGATTGTTTGCTATATGGGGTTCTTAAAAATTGGTTTTATTTTTTTCACTCGATTTTGATAAAATAGCATAAAACAATTCATAGTTCAGGTAGTTCAGCACAAATCAGCAAATATATTTCAGTGTTTATATCCTCTAGAGTGATTACATGCAAAGCACAGTACGCTTAAAACATAAAAAAATTAATTATAATTTTAAAAATTCCAAACATAAGATGAGGTAAAATAATTTCTTTGCTCACTTTCTTTTTTGAGGACATGAGTTTTGTTCTTGTTTTCTGCCCCTATGAACTATCACTGGTTTACAGACAGAGTATGGGAGGGTCTGTGACTTGAAATGTGAAGAAAGCAGTGGTGTGTCCCATAGCAATGTGTAGTACAAATTTTATCTTCATCATCCAATGTTAAAACTTTCTGAGGATGAAGTAAATAAAACAGATATATGGATTTCACTAACTTAACTGTTAGCAGCATTTTCTTTATTTTCAATTAAAAAATAGTTACAGGAGGTCCCTTTGTTGATTGCCCAGTGAAACTAGTTGGTCTAAAACCTTAGAGTGAGGGACTGAGCAGCTCTAAATACAATACAATCTCCAAAGATAAGACAAAAAAATGTGGCTTTAGATCCTATAGATTGGTGATTTGAGCATCCTGTTAAAAAATTCCTTTATCCAAAGTGGTAGTCTCCATGGAACTATTTCTCTCCTCTAGGAACCCACCTTGATGGCTAAATATTAAAATAGACTTATAGATAAGGTAGTTGTGATAAAAAATAGCAAGTGTAGGTACAAAGAGCATGAGAAATATCCAGGTGAATGTTTGGGTGCAGAATTTGCCATGGCCCCATAAAAGGGCTGGCCTGGGAATAGCTACAGGTCAGTGTGTAATTAATGAGGATAACAGTAAAAAATTACTTCAAATGAACCAATCATCAGCACACCATAAATGCAGTAACGACTGACTTCAGATTTTAGTTTAAGTAAAGAGGCCTCTGTGTTTGCACCAACTCCAGTTTGATAGTTTATTTTAGCAGCATGAATCCACTTTTGAGGGTGAGAATAACACAGTATGGTCAAAATGTATCTCGTATTCATTGACACAACAATACCTCCCCTGGATAAGAAAGTGAGTGGAAATGTGAGGTGAAAGGTGAGATGGACTCGTGTATCCACAGAGGACAGTATTTCCAGCAGTAACATTTTCACAGAAAAGGTGAAGAGCCCCTGCAGACACACAATCAGAGAACAGCCACAGGCTGCAGTGCTTGAACTCAAGACATCTGAATCACGGTCTGAGCTTCAACACCAACATCATAGTTGATAGTGTGAAAAGAGGATGCAACTCTGAAAATTAAAAATTATTTTCCTTTTGTTGCCTACAAAAAGAAATTCCCTCAAACAGCCTTTTTGATGGAGGTAGATGCACTGGGTTAGCATGGCCAGGTTTTGGGAATGGGGGGCTGCAGGGGTGGACTCTGTGAGAAGCTTCCCCCATGTCCAACAGTGCTGATGCCAAACGGATCCAGGACAGGCCAAGGTTGAGACAATGACTGATGGTGACAGCACCTCTGGGGTGACAGAGTAAATAAATGGAAGGGAAAAGGCCTGCACGATGCCAGCCAGGAAGAGAGGAATGAAAACACGAGAGAAACAGCCCTGCAGGCATGCTGGAGCAGGTGGATTGTAACAGGGTGGTGTTTTGTACCAGTTAATTAGTGATTTGTCTAAAGTTTCTTCTGTCTTCACTCAGAGCCAGGATTAAAAAGCACACGAAGGAAGCAGATTTTCTCCTGTTTGGGCTTGGTTGCTTATTAAATCTTATCAAAAGTACAGAAAGTTCAGCAACACTTCTAGCCACCAGCTAGAAGCGAGCAAAATGGAACAAGATCCAGCTAGCTACAAGGTCTCTTAAAGCTAAACAGTCCAACAGAGAATTAACACCTATATTATTTATCCTTTTATCCCAACAACTAACTTCACACGACCCTCAGTGTGGCACTAACTGTCCAACCAGAAACTACTATTTGAAACCAGGAAGAAGAAGGAAGACGAGCACGGAAAGAGACACCACCTAAAATCCTCCATCTTTTCCCATACCTATTACTATATTATAAAAACCTCAAATTTTAAACCCTTTACCGTGTGAAAGCACACACTTCTATTTAACTACACACCCGTGATTTTAACTTCATCACTGTTGGGGGTTGAGTGTTTTTTCTGTTACTGTGTCAATTTGAAGAATTTTTCCCATTATCATGCCAATGGAGCTG
>JAOTQP010000001.1:50017644-50029887 GCA_026413545.1 Cichladusa arquata
AGATAGGAAATTAAGGAAGGAAGGAAGGAAGGAAGGAAGGAAGGAAGGAAGGAAGGAAGGAAGGAAGGAAGGAAGGAAATCTGACTTCTGATTATGCTGTAATTTTTTATCATTTTCATGAATTGAATTTTTTTAACATTTTAGACAAAATTTAATCATGCATATATAGAGATACTTAAGAATTAAATCCATCTACAGAGGTTGTACTTTTATGACAGAAAAAGCACTTTAAGCTTAATTTTTTCACAAAAATTTGTTTCAGCAAAAAGATCAAATTGTTTGGGTTTTTTCAAAATTGCAGTGGGGTGAAGCTAACTCCCTTTTATTTTTCTTTCCCCATGTACCAATAATTCCCATAGAACTTTATTTTTGGGGTTTATAATGCTCATTGCTGTAGATCTTGACTTTTTTATACCATTAATTGAATTACACAATGCTTCTATAGGGGACAGGGGTTTTTTGAAGCCTATTTTTAAAAGGACTAAATAAATGAAGGTGAGATGGGATTCAAATACAACCTGAATGTGTAGGAGGAAAAAGAAGTCTGGAAATGAGAAGACTATTTAAAATTACCTCCTAATAATCAATATGAACATTTTCATAACTATATCTACTATTCACATACTGGATTAAAAGAAAGCCAATGAAGCCAGTGCCAGAAAATAAAGAGAACTTATTATCCCTCTCACTCCCTTCATAGATAGAAGAAAAGAGACAGTGCAGAGAAATGTGAAGCAGCATTTCTGCATTAGGTCACCACAGAACAGTGACAGTTCTCTTGCAAAATCAAAATGATAACTCTTTGGTATTTTTATCTAGAAGTCCAGTTCAAATAAAAAATGGAAATATAAACTGTGATTGGTCTCTCCTGTTGTGAAATAAACTCTCGACTCCTCATGCAGCTGCTGCAATGTTTGTCAGTGAATTGTGAACTGCATTTAAACGTCAGTAACATTACTGTTAAGTCTGCTAAAAAGCTTCATGATATCTAGAGCTTTCCCCTTCTACACTCTTCTCTGCAGCTCTGCACACATTTAAGCTGCACAGCTAGTGTGTTTAAGCAGCTTTTAAAAAGCACTTCTGCAATAGAAATATGTAAACATTCCCGTAACATTGAGTTCCATTTGAAGTTAAACTGGTGTGCAAAATGGGCATTCAGCCCCATCAATCTGACACACACAATGCCAACAGCACAAGGACAAACATCTTTCCATGGAAGTCATGGCACTCGTGAACCAGGAGCAAACTGCTTGCAAATGGATTTATTATGAAACAGCATTACTGATCGCTTCATAGATTACTCCGTGGAGCTGTGTTCTACTTCGGGTAAGCACTGCTGTCTGGAAAAGCAATCAGGGATTTCTGGATTTGAAACCGGTAATCTATCAACAGGAGGCATGTCTACTTATAGCACTATGAATTCAAAATGTATGCATAAGCCTACAGGATCAGGCAGAGAAGCTGAGGGCAAAATAATGTCCTACTCACACCCAATGAAGAAGCAGAAGCCTTGTTAGGTCTTGTAGCAGAGATAAGAAGACAGGTTCCTTGCCTGGAAAACATGCTTTGCAGCAGTGACTAGTTACAGTGAACACTGCAGTAAATTAAGCAAGACAGAACTGTAGATGTATAAAATGTCTTTTCCAGCTACAAAAGAAAGCTCTACAGTGAACCTTGTAAAAGTTTTCACAGGTGGAGGCTTAATTGTGGGGAGTGAAGGTGCTGGGGAGCCACTTTGTTGCTAGGATTAGTCACTCTGGATGAATAGTGACTGACAGGAGAGTGGACATAAGGAGAGTGGAAACCAACGAAGCAAAAGCTTTACTTGGTTTGCTGAAGAAGCTGGGGGGGGAGAAAAAATTATTTCCTGCCATTTCACATAGATTACCTTTCAGACACTGGGAGTTCATCCAAATCTTTCCAGTCAAACAGTCTTTATGTAACCTGGATCATCACCAAACCAAAAGCAGAAAGCAATTACAGGGTGAGAGATGTGAAGGCCAAATCAAAGGAAATGTAACATACAATGCTCAAACTATACAGTGTCGCTGCTTCCTTGCTCATGCTGAAGCTGTCAATATAAAACATTCCCTTTGAGGCATCTGTGGCCAAAGACAAATTTTACCAGATGATGTTGTCTGACTTAGAGGCCTGTTATCAAGTTATGTGTGACTCCTGTTATAGCACAGCTGACTTGTTTTGATACATTGCTATTGTGGAAAAAATGTAAGATGTGCCAGGAACAATTTCCAGCTGATTCCTAACTTGCTCACTGTCTTAATATTTTTTATGAGTCCCTGGAGTGCTAGAAATGCCAACCTCCATCCTCCCACCAGAAATAAAATCAGGAACATATAAGCATGGGTTTCCCAAGACCAATTTATTTAGCTAAAGGACACAAACCACACCAATTCTGTGATGACTGTAATCCTTTGCAGTGTTGTTTTCTCCCTGGTTCTTGGAATTTGCATTCTCAAGACACAAGAATAGTATAACATTAATAGCATGGTAACAAGGTGAGTATTGTGCAATATCTATATTGTAATAGTTGGGTGACATAAGGAAGGACACTGCCATTCAAATATGTAAACATGTTAGAAAGAAAGATTTCTAGGTAATACAACAAAAAAAAAAACAACCCAGCAGGAGTAATGAAAGTAATTGCTCTTTATCATTAAGGATGAATATCATTATTAGCCTAAAGCTAGTGTACACTTTCCATTAAGCTATTTAAGGCATTTAAAAAAATCCTAGATTGTCAAGCAGATAGAGACGTCATTTTAGTATGATATAAATTACTAATTCCAGTGGATTCCCTGCTTTTTATGAGGGACCTTGATTTACAACTTCTTAAAACTCAATGATCTTTGAAAGAACTGGAAACACTTTAATTAATACCTAAAATGTCTTCAGGTACATGGTTACAGTATTCAGATCTGCACACAAAGCTGCTTGTGGTGAAAATTTACCCATGGATATATGCCTAGATAGATAGATAGATTTACCCATGGATATGTGCCTGGGTAAATATATAAATGTATATATATATGTGCTTGGGCACACTTCTTGATCAGCCAAGTGAGTTGTGAGATACAGCAGAACTCAATTACAAGCAATTGATTCCCATCCCCACAATTCTCCATGCCTCTGAGCATACCTTGCAATCTAGTTTAAAAATGGCCTGGAATTCAGCAGGGCCTGGGAGCAGTGCCAGAAACGGCGGGATACCCATCCATATGGAAATGTGCAGCCACCAATGCAGCACAGCACGGCACAGACGCCTGACATAAATCATAGGTAACATCTAACAGTGCAGGCACAACAGTGGGAGCAGGCAGAGCAGAGATACATCAGTACCGATACACTGATGTAATTATTATTCCAGAGGGGATTCTGAATGTAAGAAAGCCATTAGATGTGATGACAGCTTCTTTGTTTTTTCTTGCAGAATTTCACCATAATATACAGGCTAAATTTGATTGGAGATGGCAGGGTATTTTTTCTGATTATTTCAGGCATTAAATCATAGTCCTCGGCATGCGTGTGTTTGGTTTCTTCAGTATCATTTTTGTGGGTACTGAAGAAAGATATGGATACATTCTGAATTAAAATGTAGCAATACATTTATTTTTTCTTTTGTATCAGATTTTTTAACAGCAGAGGAAACAGTAAGTTATGTTTGTTTTCTGTGAAATTTCTATACATGTTTATCATAGTATGATCTAGTAAAGTTCTTTCTTGTTGAAAATATTAACTTCCAGTTTTGTATTAAAGTTTCAGGGTGTTTTTAAAAATTTCTAGAGCGTTCATAAATACAGGTTACTAGATTATAATCTGTAAGGAACCTTAGATATTAAACATGGTGAAAGTAACCTAAATTTTTTTTGTATAAACTTAAATGTTAAGAAATTCTTCCAGCTATCACACAATGCAAGAAACATCTGCAGTTGGATTAAGAACTTCAGCAAACTGATCTCTGCACTGATGGAACCAGTTAATTTCAGCAAACCTCTAAAGTAATCCAAGGTATCTTAGTAACCATATCATTACTTCAGCACTCACAATACCACAATGATGAGTATCCTGGTGGGTTGTATGGTTGAAGTCACCTTTGCTGTGGACCTTTCTCACATGGACATCTAGAGAAATATTGCCCAAATTTTCAGGCATGCTGAGATAGCATACAATGAACTGAAAACCATGAGAACTGTCAAGCAGCTCTGAAAAACACCCCTAGGTGACACAACTTGGGAATCTTTCTATATCAATAGAATTAAGGGTGCTATGTCAGAGAGAAAATTATTTGAATGTGAACTGTGATTAGAATCCCTGCTATCTTTTGCCCCGCTACCGATTTAAAACTCAGAGATCTGAACAAGAGACATTCTAGCACAGGCTAATAATCAACAGCTGCTAAACTATGATTATCCTACCAGCACAGGAAAAAAAAGAAAAATCTCTATTATTCAGGCAAACACCAGTTTTTCCAGTCTGAACTTGAAGAGACTGACAATTCACAAACAGGTGACAGCCTTCAACCACCTACAAAGAAAATGTTGTGGCTGGTCATTTGACAGAGAGAATTAGTGCCTAAAAGAAAAAGGTAATTTTAATGAGTGAAAGAATGAACATACTGCATTAATTGAAAATGACCCATATCCCCAGCAGAGGTATGGACTTATTCTATGATGCAGGTTGGCAAGTATCTCATGGAAGGAAATTTAGCATACACTGGAGGATGTTCATCACATCCGCCAAAGAATGCCCAAGAGTGGTAACAAAATTAAGTCAAAATGGCATACATGAATCTTATTGCTTTATCTGAGTTCATATATCCCTTGTGCTTTCTAATTAAGGGCAAACAGGCTCTCAATGTTTTTTAAAATTGTTTTATGTACTTAACTTTTCCCTGGAGAGGTAAATTATGCCCACCAGATTAAAGTTCAGAGGAAGGATGTGATTAAATGCTTGAGGCACTACAAAGTGCCAGTACTGGTGCTAATGCCAAGGAAAGATAGATCATAAGTATCCACTTTAATGAAGGAATAACATACAGTTTGAATCCAGCAAATACACCAGAAAGGACAAAGGGAAAAGTCAGTGCTGGAGTCTATCCATACTGACAAAGCTGAAAAGCACACATGAGCTGTGATTAAAGTAACTCTTAAAATCCTCAGTAATTGCATAATTAAAAGATAAATACTTTGAGGTCACATTAAACTTTTTGATTGACCCTGAGTTATCACTTGAATTACAGGCATTTCTAACAAAAAGAAGTGTGATATCCTCAAGTGCTCACAGTCATCACACAGCTTTAGGCATCTGGACACATATTTTGAAAACCTATTTCAGCTGCACTTCCTCTACAGCTGGTGGAGCAACTCAGCAGAAAATCTGACCAACCAAGAAAAGCTGAGTAGAAAAATCTAAGACTGTCCACATCACTTTAAAATTCCATAAAAGTAATGACATAACATGCCCTGACTGAAAGCTAAGAGATATGGACATTAATATCTCTCATGTCTTATTCAGAGCAGCCATCTGAACCTCCTGGGGAACATCCTAACCAGTCTATTCAATGGCATTCTGGCTCAGACCTTCTAGTTCTCTCTGAAAAACATTTCACTTTGCATAAATTACGCATTTATGAGCATCTCAGCACTCAAAAGGGCTATGAGTGTCCTCAAATCAAGGAGACTTTTGGTTTGTTCTACATGCCTTACAGCACATTTTAGCTCCATGGTTATAAGAACTTATGTGGTTCCATATGGTTCCATCATCATCGAAATGATTTTGATTTTGTGAGTGGTAGATATGGTTTTCATCCAGCTTGAGAAAACAAAATGTATAGAAAATGTGCTCTTTTCATAGTTTTGCCATTTTTAATACAAATTTACAAGTATTTGAGAACATTCCACTGTCTTTCTTTTGAATGATAAACAAGCAACCCTTCAGCAAGGCTATTTTATGAGGTTCATAATAAACTTCTGGTTTAAAAATGAGCCCTTCACACTAAAATGATATGGTGTGAGAGACATAAAGGCTGTATACACAAATCTAAGTATAACAGGACCCTCAGAAACTTTCAAAATCGTTCAGTTCAGCTCTCCAAAACAAATATTGAGACCATCCAATAGAGGATTCAGGAAAAGAGCACATGAATCCTCTGTGTTTTCTGCATCATCAAGTCTGAAAGTGGCTTGCCTCTTGATCTCTAAGCTCTGTTTCTCTTGTCTCGGAGACGAATACAACAGACTGTGAAGTAAAGGGAGTGGTCACACAAGCACAGTATGTGTTTCACACTTACTAGGCTTGTTCCCTACACTCTTCCCATCTGAACACAACAGTATCAAAAATATTTATGGGGCAGTAAGTAATTTTTGTGGATTTTTCCCATTCCACACAGCTCAGAATACTCTGAACCAGCTCCAGGAACACGGGAGCTTGCCAAAACATTAGTCCAAGCAGGTGGTTCCAATTCATAGGACTTTTACCTTCTCTATGCTTGAGAGGTTCTTGGAACAACAAAAAAACCTCACATGCCTATGTTGGCAAGTGTAAGATTTGAAAGGCAGATGTTATTCTCACATCCACCCATTGAAATCCCCTTGCCAGATTAGCTAGTATCAGAACTATGACTTTTGAACTGGCCTCTGGGAGGGCTGCTATAATAGGGCAGCTACAAGCCATGTGCTGCCACTGATCTTTCTTCCTCTTACTGGGAAAGAAAAGGAAAATTTAAAAAGAGAAAATTCTGAAGAATGGTAATTTCTTACTTGATAATTTGTTTCTCCACTAGTATGCCCTAGTATGCAAACTCAAACTCTAGCTAAAATTCCTTTTTGTCAGCAGATGGACACAATGAAAATATAAAGCCCATAGGATGTCAGATTTTAAATACAGAAGGATGATCTCTCTGGCTAAGTTCAGATTCAAATTTCTAAAGCACTAAAGATGAAACTGCCATTTCAGAATGCACAGTAGAAAACTACCATGAAGATAAATTCTTCAGAGAGAGAAAACAACATTAAATCAGATGAAAAGATATTAAAATTTTGCAAGTAATTACTAATTTCAAAAGCAGTATTAGCTAAACAGTAGACCATTGATAAATACTTTTCTTCTGTTATCTGTCTCTGTGCAAGCATTTTGATTATAAGGTTGGTCTGTGCCCCTCCCGATGTTTTACCTCCTGTTTAAACTGATACGGGACAAACAGTGGAGGATTGCCATCCCTTGATAATTCATTGTTCAGATGGATACACATGACATGCCCAGCCCACCCAGTAGGGTCAGTAACCAAACAGTCAACCACCTGGTAAAACGACTAAAGCGTATCACAAAGTCACACGGCAATGAAGGATGACTGGACATCTATGAAACGACTGAGACTGATCAAAGAAATACCTCCTCTCATTGATTTGAAGGAGAGAAGTACGTGCAGGAGAAGACAAAGATTTAGGGCAACATTTGTAACAAAAACAGTTTAAGAAAGGGTGCATGATAATGTGGTCACTTCATACTTAGATGCAGCACATCCATGTTTTTGCCCTCAAAATCTGTGTTAAGCATCTGTTCTCCAGGCAGGAATCCTTAGGAACTTTTCAACAATGTTCTCAAACAGCCAGGACCCTGAGGTAGAAGCTACTGAGAGCTAAGGAGTGAGAAACACTCACAAAACAAGACTACCTTACATCCATCCCTATGCAGCGCTTAGATGAGTCAGGACTACAGAAAAGTTCCTCTGTCTTTTAAAGGCATGGTATCCTGATTCCTTCTTGAGGAAATGTAGCAGAACTCATGTGTTTGGATTGGTGGGTTATTTGTTTTGGTTTGGGGTTTTTTGTTGTTGTTTTTGAAATGCAACAGAAGTGGTTCCAACAGCCACTTTTAACATAAGGTATGCTGTCCACATTTCAGTCTGAAGGTTCAGGTTTCAGCTTCTCCCAGCAAACAGTGCAACCCACATCTCCCACCTGATAAATAAGGGTTCTAATAATCAGTCACATAACTAACTAGAATGGATGGATTTTCCATCCTTCTGTACAGCAAAGCAGGGAAGAGCATTGATACTTCAAGACACTAATTCAGGGGCTGTGGTGATCCGCAGGAAAATGGGATCTGTAGGCTTCGGTCCTTACCTCTAGCAGAACACTGTTAAATGAGTGAAACACAGTTAATGCCCATTGAAATTTTCAGGCTGAGAAGAGTGTTACATCCACCATTTCTGGGGGTGAGAGTGTCCTGAACATTTGGTGATGTATCTGGTGTGCATGCATGTCTGCATGTATATTTGGCAGGGAAACACTTCTGCCTCCTCCTCAGCTGTGTTTCAGGGGAAAGCATCCATTGCATTTTTGTAAGGTCTAATCCATTAGGCACGCTCCAAAAATATTTGGGTCCCTCAAGCATTTATAGATGGAGCATAGCCTGCTTTCCCAAACTTCAACTTACTTCAGACAAAAGAAAGGTATTGAGCTCTTTCATTTGGCTCTAAGTGTTTCAAGAACTTCACAGTGCTACAAGGAGGCATCTAATCAAGCTAGGCAGCAGATTAACAGCTGGTTTTTGGATCACCAGTTTGGGCTCAGGCAATGCAATTCCACTTAAGTCCTGCTGTAGATGCTTTTATTGCCTTCAGCCCCATGATAGAATCTATGGCAGCTGAGAGTTCAAGCTGATATTGATGTGAAAAGGTGAAAAGGTTGGAGGATTCGAGTGGCTGGCTTAAAAATTGCACCAGGAAAAGCACATTCTCTCTTGGCACAAGAGCATAAGGTTGAGTTGCTTCTCTCGCAGTCCTGAAACTTAAAGAATCTCTGAAGCCTGCCAAGCTTCTCATATAACATTGAAAAGAATAAAAAGATGACCTGACTTTCTGTCACATAAAAGAAGTCCTCTGAAGGTAGAGGAAGTTATTTTCATTTTCAGAGGTAAAAAAGGTGGAAGAATAAGAGAAATTCTGGAGCTAACAGTGAGAAGGCTTCTCTAAGGGAATGGATATAAAGAAAAGTCATAAAGAAAAGAAGAGGTAGGAGATCTCTGCAGCTAGGGAGATGTGACTTCTCCCTCCCTTCTATTCAAATTTATGTTAAGATCCCTAGTGAATAGTCTCTGAGGATATGTTCCATATCTACCAGATTTTCTTTCTCTATGTTGCCTTTTTAGAAAAGCACGCTTGTTATTTTTCCCCAGGCTTCTTCCCAGTGTTTGTATACTTTTATTTTGCTATTATTGTCACTGATTTTCCTTCACCCTTCTTCATTTGCAGTTCTTTCCTGAATTAAACCACTCAAGGTAAGTGCTTTCAGCCCTGTCTTGTAAAGGTTTTGATCAACATTTAACTTCACAGAACAACTTCTTTATCTTCACACAATTTTCAGTTTCTTAAATGGCACCGAGGCTCCCTTCCCTGCCCTTTTTATCCATTTAACAGGGGTTTGCTTTCTATAGAAATAAAGAATCTGGAAAGGAAAAGTCTTTTTTTAATTCTTTCATACTTAGTCTTACATAGCTTTGAATTTATAGAAAAGATGGAGACTGTGTGTAACACACCTTTGTGGACGGAAAAAGGTAAACTTAAAGAGGGGTATTTTCTCAGAAAATGATTGAGAAACTGAGTTTTCAGAGGTAAGTTTTCAGAGGAAAGGAGTTCCAGACAGGCTGAGTGCATCTGGCTGCCACTCCAAAAGATGTGGGTCTTATTAGGAGTCCCATGTGATAACTGGCAGTGCTGTACAGCTGTCTCACACAGTGCTAGCCAGAAGTGTTTAGTCAAGTGAATTAGTCTTAATTGAGCAAGGATAGAGTTCAACACCTGAATTTAAGGTCCTAAGCATAGACACCTTGGTGTGAGCTAGATGTCCAAGACACATATCGTGGTCACTACAGGTCTTGCTCGTGCAACCAGTGGAGCACACGGACTTACTCAGCTGACCAAAGCACAGTACCTACTTTAGGGTGAAAATCCCTTTGAGCATATTGGCTTAGCTTCAATTGCCTAAACAGTCATCTTGTGCCATTGGGGCTGTCTTAGCTAACCCTGCCTGGCCGCTAGCTGTCTCTCCAGAAGTCACGTGGTGCTGTATCCAGAGGCTCTTTTTGATGTATGAAAGCACAAGGCTCAAATGGCTCCTGCAGAGGAACATGAAACCCACCCCCACTGTCTGCAATGGAAAGTTAAGATACCTCACTCACATTCCCATAACTAAATTTCGGTGCTTGAAGCCAAAGCTGAACCTCACTCTAGGGGACTGCCTTTGAAATGCAGTATGCAGAGAAAAGAACTAACCCTCTTTTAGAGTGGAAACATTAAAGACATTCTCAAATACCTTGGGAACCACAGAGTATAGATAATTCATTTTTGTACTTATTTCTCAAAGTTAAAACTCCATTTTGAAATGTTGGGATAAGCAGTAGGTCTCTGGTAAGGCTTCCAAATTCTTTCTCAGTTCTGTTTCTCTTATGACCACATCAGCATCCTGGCTGGACCTTCTCTGAGTTTCTCTGAAACTTCTTCTCCAGACAGTGCTCCTGCCTCCCCACCATACCCATATATACTTCTGTAACTCCCTAATTTAATATTCCCTTTTTACAGAGTGTCACAGACAAAAAATTGTAGGCACGACTTATCTTGATTTGCTTGACAAAAAGAGGTGCTTTTAACAACTCACACAGGAAGAATATCCCAGCTTCATGAATACTGACAGAACACTTACTGCTTAACTCATAGGTGGATACTCCAAGCTGCACTCCAGATAATACAGCTGACAAAGAAAATATTAAGAACAATTGCATTTATTCAAACATTGCAGATCATCTTGTTTTACAGGTGACTTACTAAAGCAGCATGCCTTGCTAAACACCGCCTCCACCTGCACAACCTGGCTTGCCTGCAGTAGGTGTTTAAGCTGCCAGTGAGAATACAGCAAAAGAGAAAAATGGCAGTGCTGAACTGAAAGTCTTTGAACATTCCCAGTGCTCTTCTTCAGTCTCTGCTTTTTGTCACTTTTCATTCATTTTGTATGATAGCAACCTTGCTAAGTACAATAGCAATACATTGCTAAGTACAAACAGAAAGCCAGTGGAGAGTGGCATTTTTTAAAAATACAAATGCTGCCAAAAATCATCTACCTAGGAAATCAGACAGTGAGGATTAGTGGCTATCACCCTCTGAAATGCTCAGGACCAGGTATTTAAATAAACAGCAATCTGTTAATAGAACTAGTATTTTGGGGTCCTTTAAGCATTATGTAATGCAAGTGACATGATACACTAAGTCATGAGACACAATGAAGGCACACAGGAAAGCAGCGCCACTTTTCCAAGTGCCAGGGCTTCACTTTAATTTATGACTGAGCATACATAACACAATTCTTTTGAAGGGTACACAGCCCCCTCTTAGACAGAACTGCTTATTGCTTTTACAGTAGCACAATTCCTAATGAAATTAATTTATGCTATTTAGCTTAAGTCTTATTTTTGCTGACTTTTAGCTTTTTAAGAGTACTGTTTAATCTCCTATTCTCTTTTTTTTTTTTTCTCTCCAATTTCATCTTATATAGCTTACCAAATCAAAACCTATCCTACGGATGATCTCATAGTGCAGTTCAGCCCAGATTTTTTTTTTCCTGCTCTCTTCTGCTTTATTTTTGGTCTGCGATGACAAATCTTAAAGGGGAAAAAACCCAACACACGAAAACTAGAAAATATTATATAACTGTACAAAAGCAGGCAATTTAGCAGGCAATTTCCCAGCAGAAAACTGTTTCTAAATAGAACTGTGTCTGGAGCTGAAAAACGTCAGCATGGAAATCCAGCTCCAGGACACAGGAGGGAGCGCAGCAGCTCCCCGAGCAGATGTCCACACACCGTGAGTCACCGGCAAGGGCTCAGCCCGGGCATCGGCACCCAGGCACAGCTGCCCCCGGTGTGCAGCTGACAGAGTCCCTCACTAGCGTGCGGAGCCCTCGGTAACCCGGGCGAGCCGGGGCAGGGCGGCGAGACGCTGCGGAAACCTCTGGAGATGCGATTTTCGTGCCAGCCCTCCAGCTGCATTAGTGAAAGGGGGCGCTTAGCCGCTTCCAGCGAGCGCAGCGTCTCCACCGCTTTAACCTAGCGGGGGCACAGAGGCAGGACTGCCGTCGGGGGGCACCCCGCTGCCTCGGGGCGCGGAAGGGAAGGGAAGGGAAGGGAAGGGAAGGGAAGGGAAGGGAAGGGAAGGGAAGGGACGCTGCCGCACGC
>JAOTQP010000001.1:50030816-50077622 GCA_026413545.1 Cichladusa arquata
AAGGGAAGGGAAGGGAAGGGAAGGGAAGGGAAGTTTCAGGGAAGGGAAGGGAAGGGAAGGGAAGGGAAGGGAAGGGACGGGAAGGGAAGGGACGGGAAGGGAAGGGTCGCTGCCGCCCGCAGGCCCCGCCGTTGCCGCGGTAACCGGGGCGGGGCCGCGCTGAGGCCGGCGGGCCCGGCGGGCCGGGGTCGTTGTTATGCGCGGCGGGTGCGGGGCGGACAAAGGCGGCTCCATCCGGCCCGCACAACTCGCGCCTGTGCCGGCAGGGGCGAGGCGAGGGTCGCGCCGCCGGCCCGCAGGGAAGGGCGGGGAAGCGGCAGCCGGCCGGGAGCAGGGAGGAGAGGGGAGAGGAGGGGAAGGAGCCGCAGCCCCGCGTCCCACGGAAAGCTGGAGCGGTCCGTGCCTCGCTCCGCCGGTCTCTCCCGCACCCCGCCAGACAAAAGGGCCGCCCTGGGGTGGCAGAACTATTTAAAAAAAAAATACCCAAGAGTACTAGATTGATTTTTTGCCGAAGCTATGCGTGACTTCCTTTTTTTTTTTTTTTTCCCTGCTCTAGTGGCTAGAAGCCGAAACTCTCCTCTTAAACGCCTCTCACTGAATGGAAAAAATCTGCCTAAAAATCTGCTTTGTTTAATTAATGTTAGTCCTTTTCCCCAGAAAGAAGACGAAAAATATTACCATTATTTTAGCCCTGAAGAAGCTTTAAGAGGGTCGTGGAAGATAGACGGAGCCCTGCCCTCTATTCTTCCTCCCTCCTCCCTGCATTAGCACCACACCTAGAGGCACGCACGTACAACAGGAAAAGGGAGAGCCGAAAAAACTGAGCAGTTACCTGAGAAACCAGATACGGTGCTGTAGGTACCTTACATGGGTACACCGATACCTGAGGAAATCAAATGGGAAAAGTAACCACCCTCTGAACCACACCTCATTCAGTACACTTATCCACCCTACATTGAAATATATGTGTCCAGGGCATGCACAGAACAGTTTTGTAACATCTGTAACGTGGTGGGATCCAGCATGAAATGTTAAAATCTCACTCTAATGTGGATTATATGTAATTCTCTCCAAAAGCATAAAAATAGTGATAGCTATAAGCCAGATAGTAGATCAACCATTCTTTGTGATGTCTGCTTTCCTCTTCCAACATTGTTTGAAAAATAAAAGTTTGCTCCATGGAAAATAGACAAATCTCTGTTACACAGATGTAAACATATCAATATTCCCACCGATGTTTGGAAGCATCACAAACATATTTGTGCTAATTGTAATCATGAAAGGATTGTGATGAATAACATGTTCTCATTTAGATGTTTTGAGTTTTGAACTTTTTAGTTCACTAGTATGGTATGAGTTCTGAGTTTCCTTTAAAAATACTCAAATACTACTTTTGCCGGTAGCCTTGCTTTGTTGCAGATTTGTTGTGTGGTTGAAAGCCTGTTTTTAAAAGGATTATATTTCATGTTTGGGAAAAACTTCTGTAAGTTTGAAAAAGAAGTTACACTTCTTTTTTGACCTTCGTTCCGCTTACGCCTTTCTGTGCACACATCCTGTGGTCATAATCTATTACTCTGATCAAGTTTGTCTTTCCACAATGAAGCTAGACATGCATTTAGAAAATATCCTAGCAATGTATTAACGTGGAAAAGAGTAGTAGGAACATGGTGATCACAAGCCATGCTTGGTGAAGGAAATCACTGTGTTTAACAATGCTGAGATTCAGACTATGTTTTAATTATACAGTCCCTGCTTAAGTGCTAAGAATTTTCGGACTGAATTATTTAATAGACTACCAGGTCTGAAAATGAAGTCAGAATTTGTAAGGGAGGGTGCAGTGTTCACAGCACAGCACTTTTATTTAACACTTAATTATGAAGCTGTGCACAGAGAAGCTTTTGAGATTGTTGCCATTAGAAACTGAGCCCTTGTGGCTAGAGTTATGGTCAGGCTGCCGTCTCCACCCCCACCCTCCTTCCCTGCCTTCCTCCTGCTCTGCTGACTGACCTTGCCACGCTTGGCTGAGCTGAACCTTGAGGTGCTGCAGTGTTTTACACCGCTGGGCTGTAAGGTTTGAGGTGCAAGCATGCAAAGGGTGGTGCCATCTGCGGGGACAAGAGTCTTTTCTTGTGCTGAAAACCTGCCAGCTGTTATTCAATATCACAGAGTATCATGTAACAAATATAAAAGCTACATGTCAGGGAGAATATCTCTTTCCCTACCGATCTAGTCTGGAACACAGCAAAGTTTCCATTTACTTCTAGCTATTGTGAAAAGAAAGCTCCATTGACCTATTTTGACACTCAGCCAGGGAGGTGACTCCATCAGTCAGAAGCTGACCATTTTTGTTTCCAAACGCACCCACCAGAATTTTAATACTGTGCTTTGTTTGAACTGAAAGGCTGTCATTTCAGTGCTTTTTGTCACCATTGATCTCAGCCTTATGTATTTTACATGGTATTTTGGAGATACACTATTAGCCATCATTGTAGTATTCTCTGTGTAAAATTATTGTGTATGTAAGCCTGAAGAAAATTTCTGGTGAGTTTTTGCATTATGCAGTGGCACCGAGCAACCTTTTGTGCAAAGATAACACAGATTTGCTCTTTTGTAACCTCTTCTTCCCAGGGAGACTCTGATCTTCACCGGCACAAGACATTTGAAGTTCTGCAGTTGATTTTTGCAAGACCGGGAGCAGGCCTTGAGGTCTTCTAATTCTACCTGTCACCGAGCATCTCCACAGTTGGGAGCCAAGGGCATGCAGGACATGGTGGGATCATATCCTGAATAAATTCTCTTGGGAGTAATTGATCCTCAGAATAATTTCTACGGGCACAGCTTCCAAAGGTAGCCAGTGCTGTGCAGAGCAGCACAGAGTAGTTTTTGCAGATCAGCTAAGGAGTGGTCACTTTAAGCAACAAGGCATAGGAAAATGTTCCGTAGAGAACAATTCATTAGCAGGACATTACAGCCTTTAGTCTGGATTTTCGATGGGTCGAACTGGATCGTTGCAGGCACACTGAGGGAATGAGGTGCCTATGCATCATTCCTGCCAGACAGGATTCCTTCAGGTGCACCTAGCAGCATTTTTGCTGTTGTTGTGAGAAGAGAAAATTGAGCCCTGTTGTCAAAGATACTGAAAGCTGGGGATTTTTTTTCCCCAAAGTTATAAGCATCAATTAGGCACTGAAGCTCCACTCGCTATCAATCATTTGAAAATCTCCCTCTGCATGATGCTGCCTGGCCTCAGGGCTGGAGCAAGAGCAGGGCACTGCCTGTGCTTTGGTGGGACTGTGGATCCTTCGCCCAGAAACCTCTACTGAGATCTTCTTGTCAGGGAGGGAGCTCTTTAAACTCTCCACTCATTACCCTTTTTAAGAACCATACCACATTCAGTTTGAATAAGCAACCAAGCCTTGAATTAGAGTATGGGCATAAGCTTTGTGCATGGAATCTCTTGTGTATAAGTGAATGTCTCAGCTGGGATGGGCAGCAAAACCTCTGGTCTCTACTTTCAGTACCTAGGAAAACACTGTTTGTGGCTGATGCAAATGTATGTTAGGCAAAGTAAAAAATAGGATTTATTTTTACGCAGTTACTGAGCTGTGTGAGATGACAGTAATTATTTTTACCATTGCTTAAAAACCTGTATTTTGAAGAAAATGTAGGAGTTCAAATGTGTTTGGCATTTGAGAAAGTCAGAAGAAATATTATGGATTGATTGACAAAACCAGCAGTTTTACAAAATAATCTTCAAGTACAGTATCTAAAAAACGCTGTGATGATCTGAAATAAATCTAAGCAGAGAGATGTAAAGTTAAAGTCTGAAAGGAATTTTCATGGAGATGTGGTGAACATATCCACTGATATAATTTCTAGTAAAATAAAAGATGGTAAAAAAAAGAAATTGCTTACAATTTCAGATATCCCTTTTACTGTAGCAAATGCACAAACTGTATATTGCCTTTTGCTTTCATGGTCAGAACTGGTATTTTTTTAAAAGGACGTCTTTCCACAACAAACACTATATTTGCAATAAATATCTTACACACATTAAATGTAGCTGTTTCCAGTGTGATTTTAAACAAGCTAAACTTTTCCAGTGCTTTAATGTTTTGTCAGACTGTGCAGGGCCACAGTTATTCCCCTCCCTTTATCTGAAGAAAGAGGTACCAGAGAAGCTAAAGCACAAGCAAGGCTAACTAAATTTATGTCTGTTTTCTTGACAAACATTGTCCTTGGAAATTTTACATAGAGTAACCTGTATGTTGGAGATATCTCAGATATGTTATGGCAATCAACAGTATTATCAGAGCTGTGGTTTTCACACCTCTAGAAATGCTTGGAACCCAGTCTGGTAATTTTTTTGAATAAGACATCAAGCACATTCTTATCACTTCAGATTAACCCTGCAGTTCTTTTAAGTGTAACCCTATAACATGACCAACAGTTAAGCTTTCTAAGCTCCTGGGATACCATTGCTTGTTTAATTCATACAATAATCATTAACATACCTCATTTCAAGAGCAAAAACTTGGCTGGTGGAGAGAAATTCAAATGTGTGTTTTACTGTAAGTCAGACTTTTGGACTGCTGGCAGTTGGACCCTTCCCTTTACCATGAAACCAGGCCTTCACAGAATCCAACTCCCAGTTTTTCTTTACAGCTTTCCCTGGCTTTTCAGAGGCAACTAACCATCTCCCTGTTCTCAGGCTCATACTCAATCTGCATTTGAAGAACTTGAGAGGAAACAAAAGATTTACTTCCTCTCTTCAAAGAAGATACCAAATTACTTGTTCAGTGCTAGCTTGTTGAGGTACCTATTTAGATGTTTAATGTGATACAAGTGGATATGAGGAGAGAGAGTGACCATACTTCTTCTCCCTATGAGCCAACAAGCCTGGACAGCTACAGAAAGAGACCTCTGTCATTACCATTTTGTAGCATATACCAGCATGTGCCCACTCAATATTCATGACAACATTCTCCCAGAGCTCTGACTAGAGTGATTAAATGCCCATTGCAGTTTTGTGTCTTTCAAATATAACTAAACATTCTGGAATCTGATTATGACAGTAACCAGAAAGTTGACGCGAAAGTAATGGAGCTTGCAAAGGTTAATTTGGGTGAAAAAAACTTGTCATGAATCCATGTTACAAAGCAATATTTTCTAATCTGTGAGACTGCATATAGTGGGCATGTGGTGGGAGGAAGGAGACGAAAAAAAGGATGTCTTTCAAGCTGACAGATTTGATCATGAGAAATCTTCAGCTCCAAGTTTGGGTTTTGTTTAAAGTAAATATCTTCCTCCTGGCAAGGCAGGCTTAACAAGTGAGGAAGTAATTTTCAGCACTACACTGAAGTAATTTTCTGACACTAATGAATCTGCATTTCTAATGCATACACACTGCTCAGATTCTCCTTTGCAATACTGAAGACAAGAGAAAGCTTCCTGAAATGAGTGAAATTATTAGGATTTCTGGAATCCATGGATTACATGGATTATTTACTGGAATACATGAGAACATAATTTGGCCAGCTTAATCACCTGTGCCTGTGTGAGCTGGGGTGTGCACTATGTATTTTGTGTCTTTGGAGTAAAGAACCGCCTAAATAGCCTCATACCTTTTGTTACAGATGTTCTGAAAGTGCTTGTGGATACACGCTGAAAATTTCTCTATACAGTCCTAAGTTTGACATTATAAGAGATTGTTTCTATGAGAAGTATGCACTAAAAGCTTGCAATAAATTATTAACCATGTCAGCAACCCAAGTTTCGGATAGCTTAATTTATATTGAGTATATTTTCTATCCAGAGGTGGCATCGTTGAAATAAATGGGACTTTCTCATCTGTAAGAAGGCACAGAGCTCTGAGTAAAACTATCAGAAGCAATTTCAGGCTGTGTGATTTTTGAAGAGAGATACTGTTGGGAGAATGTGGTACATTCATAATGGAAGATAAAACAAGCTGGGTTCTTGGTTGTGTTGCGGTTTTTTCGGTATGAAGCAATTTTGAATAATAGCTTACACATTTACATAAACAGATCCATGAGTAAAACAAACCAATACAAAACATTAAAAAAAAATTACAGAACTGGAA
Source organism: Cichladusa arquata (assembly GCA_026413545.1). NCBI lineage: Eukaryota > Metazoa > Chordata > Aves > Passeriformes > Muscicapidae > Cichladusa > Cichladusa arquata. The sequence goes on from JAOTQP010000001.1 coordinate 50,036,917, forward strand.
TTTAGGTGAAGTGAAAGCTGAAGCTTCTATAAACTATAGCAAGATATCACTTGAGACTCTTACCTACAGCTGTGCAAGTTGGCCAGGCTTTTCCTAGATATTAGTCATATATCATCCAGACAGGAATGCAAAGCTAATATTACTCTTATTTACAGCAGTCAAGATCTCAGAACGGTCTTTCCCAAGACCCTTTATTTTTGAGAGGGAGGAACATTTGCTTTAATTAACATGGACATGCCTCTCTGACATCCTTTTTGCAAAGACCATTTCTGAAACCCCAGGATGAGAAATTAAACCGGGGTTCAGCAGATTAAGGAACATACTATGATATAAATACTCACAAAACAGACAAGGAAAAATGTGATTTGATTGATTTTGTAATTTAAGTTAGCTGTACTTGACAATCTGCACTCACTCCTAATGTCAGCCTGATCTTAATGCTGTGTTTTTATTGTGAGTTTTGTTGACAACATAAAGCACCTGTGCCTTAAAACCCTGCTAGTACCCACCATCACAGAGTGGTTTTACAGTACATACAGTAGATTGAGAGTAATTTGGTGTTAGTGTGGGCTTTTATGAAAGAGCTTAATATTTTACATTGCTTGTAGTAACTGTCATACAGTGGATCATGAAATTTTGCAAAAATGCATTTTAGAAATAATATTAATTAGCATTAATAATATTACTGTGGAGTCCCGTGGAAAAGGTGCTAGCTTGCTTTTGTGATAATCAAGCAGGAGAACCATTTCTGTTATTAAAATAGATACAGTGATATACCTAAAAATGTACTTGCTTTTACATACAAACATTTCTTTATTTTACAGAGCTACATTCTGTACACATATATGTATGACCTGAGTTTGCTGGAGAAATTATGAACTGTAGGATCAGTATCCTGACTTTAAAATACCTGAGCAATCAGAACCTTAAACTGAAAGAATGTGCTCACTAAGTGAACAGAAACCAAGTCCTGAATAATGAAGGAATAGGATGGGAAAGAGCTTGAATTCAGCCATGATGACAGAAGGCGAGAACAAGACCAGCAGGTTTATAGGAATGTTCAGGAATAGTTGTTCTAGATAGCAACATAGAAGCAGAGCGAGAAGCATTTATCACCTTTGATGAAATGTGGGTAGATTTCCTGGGGTTAGTGAAATAATCTCAGGAGAAAGCAGCTGGCTTTCTAGCTGAAGCAAACAGCAACCAAAAGTAAAGTTCAAGGAGCTGGGCAGGTAATTGGAGTTTGACCAGGGGCTGCAAGAGTTAAAGAGAGCCCCCACAAGCAACTACAAACAAAGAAGAAAGAGACTAAAACAGGGAGAAAGATAACAAGAAACACCATCTTGCCAAGTCTTTTTCCTGACTTGTGTAACAAGGAGGTTTCTGAAGAAAAAACAAATACACATACACATTTGGAGCAGAAAAGAAAAAAAAAAAAAAAAAACAAACCAATATCAAGAAATTTATATCTGGCCCTTAAAATCTTGACAGACCTCCGAGAGAGAAAACAAGTGTTGTATTTAGGCCTATGGCACTTAGCTGAAAGAAAAATATTATCTGAAATGTAATATTATTGTTTAACATTCTGGGGAATGTAAATAATTTTAAAAGAAATTTTAGTTTCTCCTGCAATAAAAGATAGTGCAACATAGCAATACATTTATTGTCTTATAATACCTGTAGGTTTAAATGCCACTGAGCTTCAGAAAAGAAACTTAGATCCATATTTGTTATTGATAGTAAAACGTTGTTTTGTTGGTTTTTTTTTTATAGATTTTAAATCTCTCTACAATGGTCTACATATAGACTTAAATTCCTGAATCATCTTGAATGTCTCCTGTTACATGTCTATAGCAGTGTGTGTTATACCAAACCAGCTCACCCTTGGGGGCCTTGGATCGCCCCCAGCTCAGCACAAACTCTGTGCTTTGTAGAGGTTCTCACCTCTCAGGGGGCTTCCTCCAGGAAGCCTCTCTGTAGCTGTTTCTTGGAGGTTCTCAAATGCTTAGAGCTCTACAGTGAGCATTTTATTAGTTATCTTCCAGCTGCAGGGATCTTTCCCTTTTTTCACTGATGAAATATAGCCCATCTCCACAGCTCTGATTTCAGCTGCCTTACCTAGAAATGAGATGCATCACATTGCAGATAAAACCTGTGTTGATACCTTGAGATCAGACCTCCTTATATAACCACCTCTTAAATGTAGGTGTTGCAATGTGGAACTGAGTTCTGCCAGTACAAATTCCACTTTACTCTGTAGCCTCTGCTCCCCATCTCAGTGTCTGCCAGCATCAGTCATTGGTGAAGTGCTGATAATGCTGACAGCTTCTCAATGAAGTTCTCTGGCACATGATGCCATGCTAATGGCCTGCCATTTACCACCCAGTACCACAAAAGCTCTGACATCTGCTCCCAGACTGGCTGAACTTTGTGTCTCCACCACAGTAAGGATCAGGGGATGGACCTGCACAGGCAGTGTTGTAGAAGATATCCCCGCAGATAACTTGATCTGGAAGAGAAGGTAGATCAGTCCTTCTTTGGGCTGCTGAAGGAGGCCTCAGAATTAGAGACACAGGTGATTACAGATGACTCTGACCACCACAGTATCTACTGAAAGGCTAATATGGCACAAACAATCAATTGGATTTGTGGAATATATTGAAAACTTTTTCTTAATGCAGGTGAACCAAGTGATCAGTGAACCAAGGAGGGGATGTTGGACCTAAAGGTCAAGAGCAGTATTGAGAGCAGCGACTGTGAGACTGTGGAGTTTAGGACCCTAAGAGAAGTAAGGAAAATAAATAGCTGAATTACAGCTCTTGATTTCAGAAGAGCAGATTTAGGTCTGTTCAAGGAGTCTGTTCATGGAAAACTGTGCTGCAGGGCAAAAGGCCCCAGGAGAGCTGGCTGATCTTCAAAGACAGCCTCCTCAGAACACAAGAACAGCGCACAATGTTCAGAAAGTTGAGCAAGTATGGCACAAGGCCAGTGTGGATGAACATGGAGCTCCTGCCTGAGCTCAAACACAAGAAGTACACAGCAGGTGGAAGCAGGGACAGACTACTTGGGAGGAATGAGCAGACACTGTTCAAGTGTGTAGGAAAACTGTCAGGAAAGCCAATGTGCAAGTCCAGTTTAAAGTAACAAGGGAGGAAAAGGACAGTAAGGAAGGTTTCTTTAAGTGCATCAGTAGCAGAAAGAAGACTAATGAGAATGTAGAACTGTGAGAATGGGCATTGCTCAGTGGGGCAGGGAATCCCATGACAAGGGATATGGAAAACACTCAGGTACTTGATGCATTTTTTCCTCAATTTGCCCTGGCAAGTCTGCCCCCTGGCCCTCCAGCTCCCTGAGTCTTCTAGCAGTTGGCAGGCATACAGTAGTACCCACAGTAGGAGAAGATGGGAACAGGGAGTACTTAACCCACTTAGACATTCACATGGGATACATGCAAGGGTGCTGGAGTGTGGAGAGCTAAGGTAATGCAGGGGGGAATTTCCCCAACAACTCACAGCTGTACAGATTACCAAAGAAGAAACATCTGTGCCCGGCCAATCAGTTTTCAGGATATAAAGGAGTAGGCCAGCTTCCTAACAGTCAGAGGCACTTGCAGGTGGGGAGGGAGTGGAGGGCTGCTAGTTGTGCTGAGAGGAGCCAAGGGACGTGTGGCTGTGTAAGGACCAGAATATGTTGTATGAGGGACAGTCTAGGGTCAGGCAGCTGGGAAAGGGATAGCTTGGGGCCGGCTGGCTGGCCGGCCAGCCATGCAGATTGAAAGAAGGAACCAAAGCTATGTGAGACTGCTCACAGGTAAAGGAATCAGTACAAGCTGCTAATAAGAGAATGGAGCCAGAATTAACAGAGAGGTCTATAAGATAAGGAGACAGAGTTGTACAGAATTAGCAGAGAGGCTTATGAGAGAGTCAGTGTTCTATATAGAAAAGGTCTGTAGAAGAAAATGAGTTGAGCTCAGAGTTGTATGAGAATAAGGACTGAAGATGAAAATATGTAGAGTTAAGACTGGTAAGAAATGTGAATGAAAGAGCTGATGGTGTTGCCAGCCCTATATGTCCTGTCTCACCTTAGCTGTGACCCTGGAGGTCCTGGATAATGCCACTCTGATGCTGGTAACATTTTTGAAAGGTCATGACAGTTTCAAAGGGGGGAGATTCCCAATAACTACAAAAAGGCAAACCTTGCACCTGTACTCAGGAAGAGCATCTGCGTGACTCCAGGCTGGTTGGCCTCACCTCAGTTCCTGAGACAGTTATGGAGCAAATCCTCCTGCAAGCTATTGCTAAACATATGAAGGACAAGAAGGTGACTGTAAGCAGTCAGCGTAGATTTATCAAGGGCAAACCATGCCTGACCAACCTAATTCCTTTTGTAGGATAATGTTGTGCACAAGAGGAGGGCAATGGGTGTTGTATACTTTGACTTTAGCAAGCTTTGCCACAATCTCCTGCAGTCTTCTTATCACCAAACTGGTGAGATGTAGGCTAGAAAAGTGGATTATAAGGTGAGTGGAAAATTGGCTGTAATATTGGGCTCAGCAAGTTGTGATCAGTGACACAAAGTCAATTGTATGATGCCAATTAGCTACTGGTGTCCCTCAGGAAGCACTACAGTGTTTAATCACATCATTGATGACCTGGCTGATGGGACAAACTGTATTCTCCATGAGTGTGCAGATAACACCTAACTGGGGGAAGCAGTCACTGCTATTCAGAGAGACTTTGACAGCCTGGAGAAATGGGCTGACAGGAATTTCATGATGCTCAATAAAAGCAAATGCAAAGCCTTGCACCTGGGACAGAATGAACTAATGCAACAATGCAGACTGAGGGTCAGCTGAGTGGGAAACAGCCCTTCTGAAAAGGACCTGGTAATCCTAGAGGAGAAGTTGTTGAACCAGCAGTGTGACCTTGTGGTTGGAAAAGCCAACAGTATCCTGGGTATTGTATTCACAAGAACTGCTGGCAGCAGATCCAGAGAGTTGACCCCTTCCTCTGTATTTGTCACTTGTATGACTGTGCCTGAAATAGCATGCCCAGTTTGGGGGTCTCCAATAAATAGAAGATTTGGTCATAATGGATTGAGCCCTGAGGAAGCCAGCAAGCTGCTCTGGAGCTGAGGCATGTGACCTATGAGGAAAGGCACTGCGTGATGGGCCTGGTTAGTCTGGAAAAGAGAGATCTGGAGGAAAACCTGCAACTAAATGTTGTGTCTGCAGCTACTTGATCAGAAGGCATAAAGGAGACAGAGCCAGAATGTTCTTGAAGATGCACAGCAACTGGATAAGAGGCTGTGGCTACAAGGGGGAACATTTAGATGTATTCTGAAGGATTAATCTGAGGGTTTTTTACTATGAGGTTGTTTCAGTACTGGAAGAGACCCAGAGATACTATGGGGAAAACACTCCATCCTTGGACATGTCCAAGACTCACCTGGATATGAATCTGAGGAACCTGATCTGATTACTCCTGCTTTGAGCAGGGTGGATGAGTGGCATGTCACCCAGATGTGGTCTACCTGATTCTGCAAATCCATGGTTCTGTGTCACCTGGTCTACAGCTCCTACTAGAAAATCCATAATGGAAGGAAGGAGTTAAGTACTGATTGTAACTTAATTTCAAAATTCTTAAGGGGAGGTAAATTAGCATGAAAGGTTGCACAGGGTCGCAAACCGTAGCACTCTAGAAATGGATCCCAGATAGTGATCGAGGGAGTTCCCACTATGTCATATAATTCTAATGTTGTTCTGCAATTTTTAGTGTTGTGTCCATTGCTGGAATTGCTCCAGCAAACACCTGTGACATATTACAGTTCCTATTTTTATCTGGGTAGCTGGAGGCTCAGAATCCAGTTTCAGGCTCTGAAAATGATTGATACTCAGCCAAAGAACACAGATAGCCAACCTGTATATGGCAAATACACTTAGTAATAATGGAACATGAAACTGAACTAAAATAATAACCATAATGATACGCCTGGTCAGTCAACAAACGCAGATTTTTTTTTTGCACCATCAGCAGTATTTAAGCCAAAGAATGTAGGAGCAAAACAAAAAATGGAAGCATGTCACAGAACTAGGACATTCTGCACATGGGTATAACCTATCTGTAAAGAAATATCAACTACAAAATTCTGGGAAAAGCACAAAACTCGTAACTGTCCACAGTGTAGATGGTGCTAATTCAATCCTCTGTGAACTGGCATTTCTAGCAATGCTGTTCCAAAATGTTACTAAGGGCACTGCAGCATATTGCAGAGTGTGTTGGCAATGCCAAAAACAGAGGGAAATCAGGAACACGGCAAAAACATAAGACAGCTGCCAAATATTGATTTTCTTTAAAGGTGGGAAGCAAAGATACTGGGGTTTTTGAGAGTGAGGAAAAAATGTTGGCATGTTTTTTAGCAGGTCTGTTTGTAAGAGCTGAGGAGGCAAAATGTAGTAGTTGAAATGGCTTTAATGTATTCATGTTCTGTGCATAATTACACTGAGGGGAACACATTTGACAAGAAACCAATAGTAATATATCAGTGCCTGTCGGGAGCATCTCAGTTGTTACCATGCAGCAATTCATGAGCCCTTGGATTTCTACGGTTTCTGTCAACAGAACTTCCATCCCCTAAAACCTCAAGTCCATGCCACCTGAAATTAAAAAAAGTCCCACGTACTGCAATATGTCAAAGGTAAGTCGGAGGAGTGGTGAGGGAAATACTAGTTTCACTTTTAGTCTTGCACCGTGAAAGTTTTCAGAAAATTTGTCAATGAATGCAAACAGTATGAAGTGAAAAATGTGGGAACTATATTTTATAAGGTTCGTATCCAGTTGGGTCACTGGTCACAGAGGATCATGGCGAATGTTGAAGAGTTAAAATTAAGATGCTGAGTGAATCAAAACTGTCAGAGTATCTGGTGCTGAGTAACCACTGAATCACACACAGTATCAATAAAATGCCCTCACAAATTCACATAGGGAGAATTGACCCTCACACTTGAGTTAAAGCTCTGTGAATTTGTAAAACAACTACAAAAATGCAAATAAGTGTCCTCCATTCATAAGTAATGCCTGGAAGAAAGTAAAAAAATTAACTTTATTTCTGACAAGAGCTGGTTTAGAATAATTTAATGTTTTTAGTTCTTTTCGAATAACATCAATAGAAGAGGCAAATGAGAGTACTGTAGAAATCTGAGGAAAATAGTGCTTCACGTAAAAATTAAAAATATGAAGTTTTTTTTAAACCAACAGAGTTGAAAAATGAAACTATGAGCAGTTGTGACTGATTTAAGGACTTTCATTTGGCTTTGCTTAGTGGACAGCTCAAATGCTATGTTACTTCTTCCCAGCTGTTTGCTATGGTCTTTTTGTAACAGGTCATCACCCTTCAGCAGGACTGACAGGAGGAAATGTATGCCCATGCACAATCTCCTTCAGTACAGGAGCTGTACTTTGTTCAAGCCCACCTTTGTTGGTGATTTCAGACTGGCTGTCAGCCTCTGATAGCACAGCAGAGGGATGAGCGAAGGTTTCCTCATGCTAGTCTCACACTGGTGACAGTAATGGGGGCACGAGGAGACTTTCCAGCCTTGCAGCAACATTTGCTCAAGTAAAACTGTTCATCTCTTGAGCTCACCAAGAGTCTTATGCTTTTAGAGGCTTCTTTTTTTCCCCCTTCTTTTACATAGGAAGAGAAGTTGAGGGGCTGCATTACAGGGGTGAAGGGGTAACTGTTAAATGAGGAACAAAAAATTAAGATCTAGGACTTAGTACTTGTGCAGAGACTACTTTGGAAAGAAAGGGACAAAAGCTTTGCAGCTGGTCTTCCAAGGACTCAGTGGGTTTCAGAGCTCAGATGAGAACATCATATTTTCTTCCTTTTGCCACTCTCCTACGCCCCCCTGTTCAAATTCCTAGGAGGACACCCTTCATCCCAAAATAGAAACAGCTTTGGAACAGGACAGAGTTACGGCTCTACAGGAGAAGAGCAAGTGAAACAGCAGGTAGCATGGGTGCAGCTTCCTGGCCAGAGCATGAAGCGCAGTGGAAAAAAGGGTGGAACCTTTCATTTTTGTATAGGTCCAAAACCTTTAAAGAGAGAATGTTTCCCATTGCATTTCTGTACAGAAGAGTTGGAAACATTTTTCCACACTTGATGCAAAAAGAAAATAAAGTAGCTTTTTGACCATTTCCCTTCCTGTTGAGAAATATTGTTTTTGAACATCACCATCTGAGTTGTTTTTAACAGCTGTTTAATCTGAAAATACGACTTTCTGATAGTCTAGAGATTGTTAAGTAACACACAGATGAAGCTTTGATGTGAGGAAAACAAAAGACTCCTGGCAGCTTTGAGAAGTGGTTGAGCTTTTGGAATAAAGAAAAGAGAAGAAAAAATGTAAATTTAATACATAAATTTCAGTGGAAATAGCAGATCTCTTTCAGAAACCAACCCAACAATACTTACAGGGAAATGAAAGTACAGCTGAGGCCAACACCTTCCTGCCTTAACAAGCCAGAAGGTACTTTCTTTTTTATTTTCATGTTTCTCATAACTGTATTGTCGAAACCAGAGGTCACTACCTCAGAGAGACTGACAAATGCACAAGGGTGATGAGAGCAAATGGAGAGGGACTCTTTGGCATTAGTGGTTAGGTATATCAAGTTTTTGTCTTTACCAGTGAGCCTGTAATTTATGAGGTGTGGATGGAAAGTAATCATAAACTACTCTTGCCATTGTCAAAAGCACTTCACAAACAGCCTTTCTACACTTAGGAGAACACACGCTTCCTTTTTTTCAGATTGAATTCACATCTGTGGAAAAATGTATTGGTTGTAATGTTCACAACAGCAGGGCTCTACAAATGACAATCTAATCTGCCCCCCAAAGTACCTTTTACATTTCTGAAATTCATTTATGCATTAGCAGATGTACTGCTGTGAGCTGTTGCTGCATCCATAAGGCACAGGGGAGTAGTGTGAGCACAAACTGCAGAGGTTTCTGGAACAGGTATCCAGCCCCAATTCAAAAGGTCAGACATCCATGACACGAAGGTTTAGCAGAAGTGCAACAAATCAATGTCTTAGGGCAGACTGTGCATCTGTAGATCTGATAAAGGAAAAATACCAAACTGTCTGATCTTAGATGCAATTCAGATTACTGGTGGAGGTGAGACACTAAGGAAAGTACTACTTTTGCTGTTGTATTACAACATCTAAAACAAAAGTATAAGATATTAAACACATCTTAATAGTGTATGTATTGATTTATGGATGATCCTCACAGTACTAGCTGGCATTTTGTCTAAATACACCAAGATAATGTTTCTAAGATGTTGCACAAAAACTGTTTCAAAAGTCACAAAAAGGGGACTTAGGTATTGGAAACATAAGAAATGAAAAGGAAATGTTTTCAAGTTTGTCACATATGCCAGAAATACAAGCCAAGTCAAATGAAAGAGCTCTTGTTGGCACCACAGAAATGTTTGGACCCCTAGAGCAACTTAGGCATAGGTTTGTTTATGCTGGTTGAAGAAACTAATATTTGTCTTAACTTGCTATTTTCACTTTCCTCTGGTATATTTACTAGAAAATATTGCAACTAAATAGGCAATTATTCATAACAAATTGTCTTCTAGTGTAGAAAGAACAAAATACAAGCCACAAAAATTAATTAAAGAATAAAGATAACTTCACGAATTTTGTGGGGAGAGTAGTCATGTATCTGCCAATGCTTGTTATCTCAAATCTCAACTGTTTTTAGGAAACAGCATCAAAATAATAAAGCACTGTAAAATAACCTGCAGAACCTGACTGATCTGTATTTAGATTAAATTACAGAAGGGCAGTGATTAAATTTAGGTTGTCAGCTACTGATATTTTACTTGACAGGATGCTGAAAACTGCTCAAACCTGCTGTCTGCAGTATAAAGAGGAGAATGGCAGGATAAAAAGACTGATATGATCCAAGAGCTGCCATCACTTCATAAACTGATTCTATGCATCAGAGAATTAAGGTCTCAGAAGACAATGTCATGCTTGTATGAGAACATCACTCTTCAAATATGCTGTGAAAAGATGAGTGACCCCTTCTCAGAAATGGTAGTAAGAGATACAGATTAGCAATCCACAGAAAATGCCGTCATGCTGAGAACATCTCTCCTGAGAAAGTCTCTGGCATAAACCTAAACAAATGCTAATTGCTGAGCCTTAGGAAGCTTCTGTCCACTGACCTTAGCCATCCTTGCCTGAGGCCTCCCCCCACACCCTGCCCATGGCCCAGAGCCTCATTTCAGCCCAGCCTCAGGCACCCAGCCCTGCCTTGAGAAACACTGGCGGCATCCCTCTGCCCAAATTGTTGTTTGGACTGTCGTTCTGAATTGGCCTCACACCTGGCTGGTGGCCACTGGGCCCTCATCTCACCCAGCACTGCTGACTGACACCGAGAGACCCTTCATACGGCAGGCTTGTTTCTCCACTGTTGTACATGACAAAAGTATTGGAGCATTTTTTGTTTCAAGGTCTCACTCTCATTTTGGTTTTTTGAATGGTCTGACTTCAGAATTCCTACGAATTAACCTATTTCAGCACCTGGCTGAGATGCTCTAACTGTGCTTCTCAGAGTCTGGGTTCCAGTACAAAAACCTGCTCATGAGGCTTTTCCCTTTTGCAGCTGTGTCCTTCTCACTGTAGTCAGTTACCTCATGCATGAAAATCATCAGTTGTTGTAAGGGATGATTGAAGACCCCTGAACTGATGAACTTTCAATCCTGTCACTTTTAATACTGACCATGTCTCTGTCACTTCAGTGGAATAGGAAGCCTTGCCCTTTTGAAATCACTGAAAACAGCCTTTTGAGCCTTCACAATGCCACACCTTTATTTGTGAGATCAAAGAACCAGTTATCACTGAGTTCCTGTTATCCAGGTAGGTACTTAAGTAATTCTTCCCCCTATTTCAATGCCTTAAGTAATTAATTCCATGAGTTCCCTGAGGAAGAATTTCCATTTTAATCGTTCTTGAGGTCCTTGTCTAAAATGTCTTTGATTTTTCAGAATCCCTATCAAATTGTAGACACCAGACCTGGGTTTATTGTTCCAGCAGGATGACACACAGCATTGTGTAACCTTCCTACACTTTTTGAGTATAAATTCCTGGATTATGGGTAAGAATTGCATTGCCCTGGGATAGTCCGGTTTATTTCTCTCAGGCTTCTTCAGATTTATTTCTCCCCCCATTATTTGTAGATGAATGAGTTTTCCTGTCACCGCTCTGAAAGCATGTAGCCTTATTAAACTATTTACCAAAACTCTATGCTATTGTCTGGTCACTCCCCTAATAATTTAGATTCCTACAGACTTTAGGAGGGATATTTTTGTATTTTCTTTATCTGTGAAAACAATTTCAGCAGCACAGAGGCCAAAATAATTTAGGAATATAACTATTCAGTGAAGAATTCTCTCTTACAGTTGCTATTTTGATCCTGTGAAGTATCCATGTTTCATATTGACTTTGAATTGATTTGGTTCTCAGTCTTCCAGTTAATTATGATCTTGAAATGTCTTCAATTGCATAATTATACCTAAAAAATATATGCCTCAAAAAGCAATAATTAAGCCTTCAGTCAGTAAAGTGAATTTAAATGACTGCAGGTTATACCAGCTTTGCCAGGGACAAATAAGTTTAATGGCAGTGTTTTGCAGAGTCACGCAAGACTCCTGGAGCTGATTTTCAGTTCTTGTCTCTTGTTCATTCAGGCAGAATAAAAAAGAGGAAAAGATGGATCATACTTTGCTCCCAAGGTAGAAATATTTCGCATCATTCTAGGTATGTTTATTACAAATAGCTAAATATAGTACTGCTGGTCATCTGCCACTGCACTGATGCAATGCAGTCCATTTCACATGATGGAAGAAGAAGAGGAGGGAAGGAAAGGGAAGAACTGTAAAGCACAGAAGACTGTAAAACAGTTTCCAGGCCCTATCTCGCTTCAGCTTCTTAAAACCTTTCCATTAAAATGCATTGTGCAGCATCAAGAAAGCAGTCAAGTTTTGTTGAAAGAAAAGGAGAAATTTTTGCGCCTGTTCAGTATAGTCATGAACATTGGCCATTCCAGAACAGCCACTGATCCAGAAGAAAGATATTCAAATAAGAGGATGGTTAATCTCAATGTGAGGCATTCCACATTGATAGTGTTTTGATTCGAGACCTATATTGTAAGCACATCTGATAAATATTTAGTGGCTTAACTGGCCCTGAGGAAGCTGAGAAATGAGTTACTGAAACCAGAACACCTGTTATTTATGCACTCAGTGCATAGCCCAGCTGCAGGTAGGATGAAAAGACTCAATCCCAGTTGCAAATGCAAAGTATTTAAACATGCACTTACATATGCATTAAGTAGATCATAAGCAGTAATCAAATCTATTTATTTCTTTTTCAAAATATTTGGATGCATTTAAAATCATAATTAATTATTCTCCTACAGTACTGTCAGAGTACTACTTACAAAGAAGGCTGAACCAAAAAGTATTAACTGATAATGCTAATATTCATAAGCAGATCCCTGGGAAAAGGCTGACAGAAATTTTAAAAGTAATTAAAGTGAGAGAATATATGGATATCATTTTAAAAGCCTATAGAATCTATTTTAAACCACATGCCCACTGAGTTTGAAACTAGTTTGTAGAATATAGCAGAAAATTTTCTCTTTGGCAATGCTTGCTGTTTGTAGAAAACATATACCTTTCTTTGTGTTGGCATTGCATCTATCAGGATGTGGGAATGTTAAAAGAAAGTAAAAAAATGGTGCAATTGCAATCTTAAGCCATCAATAGGGCTGTTTTCACTGAGTTCAAAAGGGTAAAGTTTTCTAGTTTGTTTTTCCAGAAGACTGACTTTAATATCATAAAAGCACATCCAAAATATACTGGCACATTTATTACAATAAGAAATAAGTATGAATAGGAAGCAGTTTAAAAAATGCACAAGCCAGCTCAGAAGAGCTGAAGTCAGTAAGTTCCTCTTCTGAATAATCTAAGTTTCAGGCACCTTTTATTTATATACCTCTTTTTCTTTAACAAAAATGATAAATCTAAAATACAGAGCTGAGCTGTATTCCATTTCCCCTCTACTGTTTTAAGTAAGATATCCACATTCTTTCCATTTGTCATGGGGCATTAAGGGCATATTTTCATTGTGGATTATATTGTATCAGTTGGTAATATGCCATGTTGTGATGGACCACAAAACATCATATAACCTGGAGCAAATTTCAGATGCATGGAAGAAATTGTAGTTGAACGACAAACCATGAAAATCTAGGGGAAGCTAGGCCTCTTTGGCTACAATTAAAGCATGCAGTAAATTTGTTCCACCAACAGGTTTTCCTGTGTTTGGTGATTGACAAGGTTTGTTGAACTTCTATGGCGCTGTGCATGCTAAAGTCTGTGCATGAAATTATTGCCACATATGGATTATACCGATGCTCTGCAAACAGAGAATACAAAAGTGATCACACAAGGGAGGAAAACCCAAGGACATAGTTTGCAGCCCTTTATGTTTATAGTTATATTCCTCTCCTTAGCGGGAGACAAGGCTTTTTGACTTCCAAGTCAGTATGTGACTGTATGAGTGTAGTATTAATAGCTTTGGTAAGTCTCAGAGAGAAGTCTTCTTCCACTGCCCTGCCGCTAGCAGACACACACAGTGCCCCTGGCTTTTACCCAGCTTGATGCCAGTTTCTTCTGGGTATTCAGATCCTTCACCTTTTCTGAGGATCCAGAGGAATCTTAGGGATGGCCGTGGTTTTGTAAAAAAGGCTTTCATCCTTAGGGTTTTCACTAAAACTACTGACTTATTTCAAATGGGCAATTAAGTGATTATATTAGAATAATTTCCGTTTCTCAGGGCAGACTTTGAATCCGTAGTCTTAGCAGAAAAGGTGAAGTGTTATTACCAGCACCCTGGTGGTAAGTTTTCAAAACACCCTACAAGTGAGTCACATACTCATGGAACTATCTGTAATGGTGCATGAGATGTGGAAAGACATCCTCTAAGTAGCTGGTTTCTGAGTTTTCTGTAGCAACCATCAGTTTCTCTCTGCAAGCTTTATGTTCATCTAATACCCTCACAAAGTCATGTTTGATGGCTTCTATACATCAGTGTTGTAGTAGTAAGGGGGGAAAAATAACTATAGGCCAGTTTCATGGCCAGATTAATTTTTATTGCAGCCTTGAATTTTTGCTGCACTGTTATGATGGAGGACCATAATAATCTGTCACAAGTATCATCAGATGTCACTGTCACTGTATGTAGAGTGCTGGGTTGAATTTGGTACAGTGGCTGTTTTTACCTTTTACCAGGTAACATGTCAACTGCTTCATTATTAAGACACGAGTAAATACCAGCTTGTGCCTGACCTCTGAATAGTTTAGGTGCTTTCAAAATCACATTAATTTCTTTAAGCTAGTCCCTTCATCCAGAGTTCCTATTGCTAATAATGTCTATTTTTATACTTTTTTTCCCCAAAAAGATAAATACAGCATAGGGTACCTGTGTAAATTTAAGTAAAAGAATCACTTCCCTGTTTCACACTTATTATACCTTCACTAAATTTGGGCACAGAGGCAGGTGCCTACTCTGAAATGCAATGATTTCAGAGCAATCTAAGAAAAGCAAATTATCTATATAATTCATGAAAATCAACAGGTCTTGTAGGTATTTATTGACCAGAAAGACTGCCATGCTAGGTGTGACTGAGCAATGCATAACTAAATTTGTGGAACAAATATTGCAAAAGAAGTGCTGTTTATGATAGGAAATGCCCTGACCTCTACTTTTGAGTCTCTAAGTATTTTTAAAATACAGTTAGAAAGTTTTATGACCATTAGTGGAACACTGAGGTTATGTCACTAATGTGAACACTGCTCAGAATAAGTAAGTAAAGCCCATATTTTTAGAGAGATGGGACTTAAAAAAAAAAAGTTTGGGATTTTTTTTGTTTTGTTGCTTGGTTGGGGTTTTTTTGGCAGATTAACACAGTTATTCCTGAGGCATAGGACTACAGCCTCATAAGTCACTATTATAATATCAGGACTACTGCTAGGAAAGATCTGTTTGCTATACAAGCAAGTACAGGATGCTTTTCTTATGCTAAAAGACAGGAAGAGTGATGGGGTGTATCACGACAAAGTTGGCTGTCTCTAAAGAAACTACTGCCTTTTTTTCCTTTTGTGTGCTAAATATGGCATAATATATGTGTGAAGCAGAGGGAAACTTGATTATCAAGGTAAAGAGGGAAGTTAAACACTTGATTTTGAACAGCCTGTCAAGATGCTATATAGCTGAAAGCTTCATTATGGTTTGTCACAATATAGCAGTATGTCTTATACATACTTTTCCTTCTGCTTGACTGGCATAGGGATTTAAAATCACTTCTCAAATGTATGTTCTGAATTCTGTAGGAGTTTGTTGGCTTGCTCTCTGATATTTTTGAAGATAGACACATAAATCATTACCCTTTAAAGCTTCTTTTAAAATTTATTGGATTATAATTAACAACGATCAATTTAATAAAAACAGTTACACTTTTGAAAAAAAAACATTAAATCTGATCAAAGTTATTGCAACATTTAAGAGCAAAGTGCAAGGTGCTTACTGTTCCAACATTAATCATGTGCCAGGATGGATGGGATTCATTTCATCTCACTATAGCTATCTAAAAATTAGTCATCACATCTCATCTACTCAACTAAATTCCTATCAAATCAATGGACAGAGATAGGAATCCCCAGGGGGCACACCAGCCCATTCTCAGATAGGTGAGAGAAACACATTTCTTACCAGTAGATACAGATAGAACTAGTTGATATGAGACAGATGCTTCACTTATTTGTCACAGGGATCTCACATTGTTTGACATCACTTAAGATACCCAAAATATCCATGTGGATGTGGCAGATGTGACCCAGGGCTGACCCACAGAAGACCCTTCCACAGTGGCAGCTGGAGGTTAGACAGATAGACAGAACAGCAGATATTTCAAGGCTCCTATAAATACACTGAATATATGACTGTTGCTTCTAAATCATGTCCAATGACTGTAAAGAGAGCTCTGGGACATAGAGGTCTCAGCACTTATCTGAAAGTATCACTGCCACACTACCTAACCCTGGTAGGTTTACGGAAGGAAGGAAAACTCAAAACTGACTAAAAATGACTGAAACTGACTGAAAACTGAAAGTTTCACTGTACAGATACTCAGAAAAATAAGCAGGCCTGCATTGAGAGAGGATAGTGCAGGACCTCTCTCCATCCCTTTTGCCTGCCTGAGCTGAAGATCTGTAGCCACCAAATGAAAATACCCCTAGGGAATGAGGCTGGTGCAGGAAAAACTGAAAAAATCATACTAGCACTGGTTATCACTCTTGATACAGGCTGATGAAGGCAGATTAGCAAAGTTGCTTCAAGTCTCCCTGGCTTGCATGATGCTAGCAATGGCATCAAAAGAGAGCATCACAGAGTAGGTTTGGAAGAAGAGCACACTGCTCTTTCAGATCACTTTCATT
The DNA here is from genome assembly GCA_026413545.1 of Cichladusa arquata. Lineage (NCBI taxonomy): Eukaryota > Metazoa > Chordata > Aves > Passeriformes > Muscicapidae > Cichladusa > Cichladusa arquata. Next base: position 50,053,487 of record JAOTQP010000001.1, read on the forward strand.
CCTAGTCCAGGAAAGGGTCAAAGGCTGTCTTCTTAAAAACAAAAATGGGATTGTTAGAGGACAAAAAGGACATTCATGCTTAAAGCAACAGAAAGCTTACAAGCAAAGAACTGTTGTGGCTTCCTAGCTTCCCATGCCAAAGCAAAGTGACCACTATGAACCACCCACACTGCCTTTACCATGTTCCTCTGCCTTTGTCCAAGTACCACATGAGAGGAAATTGCTCTTGACTTGAGCAATGTGGCTTAAAACCCAAACATCTGCTTTCTGCAATCTTTAATTTACATGCTTATCTTACCAGTTTACCCTTAATGTAGACTGACTTGGCACTGGATTGTTTGCAACAGCAAGTTTAAAATTTTTTATGTTCTTTTATATTTATTCTTATGTATTACTTACATCAATGGTTCTTTTTATACTTATGCCCCTTGCCTCCCACCGTCCTTCTCCCAGTGTTTCCTGTTGCTGAGGAGGCATTTTGGGCAATAGATGGAAAGCAATCTTTAACAAAGGGTTGACCATGCCTACATATAGACCCATGCTGCAAGTGGACTTCCCTGTCTCTTTGAGAGCCCAGTAAGAAAATACTTCTAGCCCTCCTACATGAACAGGAAGAACAGGAAGTTCCCACAACCTCTGGGATTTCAAGCTACGCATTCAGAAGATTTCTTGTGAACAATTAATTTTTTTTCACTAGGTATTTTTCAGAACTTCCCTGATGATTTCGCAGCCTTCCCTTTGAGGTATCCCCAAATGCTGTGTCGCAGCACAGTGCCTACCTCAATGGGCAGTGAGGGTTCTGGTTTTCACATAAGTCATGCTTCTTAATAATCAAGTTATAACCTTAAAGGCTTTTTTTCTTAAGGAAAAAATAATATTCACTTAGTTGTCCTCTCATCTTACAGCTCAAATTTCTTCTTTATCCTTACTTAATATATTCTTCGTATTTAAGTTCTCCAAGTCTTTAGTTTCCCTTTAGTTTCAGTATCTTATTAGGGCTACATGCATTAAATGTGCCTTTATTTTTGCTTTACCTTCACCAAAGCTGTAAGTTGGAAAAATTGCTGCTGTCCATGTTCAAGCCTCAAATACTGTTTGTTAAACACATGCTGGGTCCCAGTCTGCAGATAGCTGCACTCCTCTGAGACCTCAAGTATTTTAAGTACTCTTGGAATGAGAAGTGCTGTATATATGCTGTAGTGTCATAAAATGTTATTTATTCTTGCCCCCCCCCCCCTTTTTTTAATTGAAGACTCATACATCAGGACCAGAAGTTATAAAACAGTTCAGCATACAGAAGAGCAATATGTTGTCAGTATTACCTCCCTCTCTGCTATTTGATTGTTGAAACAAAGAGGTCTAGTGGAATGTTTGGCTCTTAAAATTATGCAGCTATGTCCCACAGAAGCTTAGCAGTTCTGGCAGGGCAGTAATTGTTTTTTTCCTGGGAATTTTTTAAATTATCTGGGCAGCAACAAAAATAATGACATTTTTAAAGTGGTGGATTCAGTTGTGGCTACGCAGATATGAGCAGTCTGTCTTTGTTAGTGTTTATATTGTGGCATTGCCGAGGGACACCAGTGACAGGCAGGGACTGATTATGCTTGGCACTGAACAAACAAGGTAGAGTTTGCCCCAAAGTGGTTATAACTTAAATACACAAGTACTGGGAGCTGGGGAGAGTGGTGTCACGTCACTCAGGAGATTGGGAGTTGAGGCTGAAGCAGCCCCTTCCCCCAAAGCTGAACACCTCTAAACCAGATTGCTTCTCTCCTGGAGCCCCAGTCTTCATGGCACAGGTGCCCTTCTAGCCAGCTAGGGTGCTTTCTGCTGTGAAACCTGTACTGTTCTGCCTGTGAACTAGACAATATTGATTTAAAAAACAAAACCAGAAAAAATAAGAGCCAGAAGGGTCTGCTTAGAGCTGCCAAGGTTAAACTTTGAAATGATTAGTCACTTTCCATTGCAGTCAGTGCAAACTACCAACATTTCTTAAACATTTCTTTTAGCAGTCACTTACATGAATAATTAACTCCCGTGACCCTGCCTTGTCACTTACTGGTTAACATGGTCAAATGCTATCATTAACTTTCAGCATTAGATGTGCTCTCTCATACTTTCCACCTGCTGATGCCCATGCTCGGGCTGGAAGCTCACATTTCTAAATGTAGAAGCACAAGCCCGTGCGGACTCTTCAGAGCTCCCTCCCAGTAGGACAGCGAGCGGTGGTGCCACAGGATCCGTGCTTTCCTTGTCTTCTCCTGTGCCTTGTTTCTGGGCAGCCACTGGGAAAATGTGTCAGGGACAGAGCAGAGGTTTACCTCACAGTGGCCTTTCTTTATCAGCAAAGCCAGGAAGCTGCACAAATCCCTGGCATGCATCCACCTTCGGCTTTCTGAGAAGCAGATAGCGTGTCCCAGCCTGTGCTTTATTTAAAGAGGCAGACCATTTGGGGTGAATAGCTAAGCTATGGAGCACTGTGGTATCATACTTGCCCGGATTTTTTTCTCCCATCCAGAGAAAAATGCAACCAAAGTGGTGGTGGGGAATTTGCAGCTGATTGTGGCTAACAAAATGGTAAGGCCTCCTTGGGATGTAATTGAGAATTTCTGAGTTCTTCCCTATGGACCACATTTGGTAGGTTTTAATCTCACGGGAAATTTTGTCTTGGAGACAAACACAGGATTTGATCTGAATGTAAAGCTTTCATTTTGCACTCCTACTACGACTAGGATGGGAAATTGTAACACGGCAAGCTCCCTCAGTCCTCTTGACACACAGGCAATGGCAAAATGCCATCAATCTCAAAGATTTATGTTCTTGTCCTTTTAAATCCCTACCTTGCATTACACCATTATCACAATACATAAGGTAATGGCAGGAGTTGAATGAGTCATGGGAGACTTTCACTAAGATTTAATCCAAAATTTAAAAGCTGCCTACTCTGCATTGCCACGGCATGGCATGTTTTTAAGCTACAAGAAATACGCTGTATTCAGCAACATCACATCATGTTAATTGCTGAATAATCTACCCTGTGGTCCTCACTATCAGTGAGGTGACAGGGTTAAAAATGAAACTCTGATTATTAATTTAGTCTGTCACTAGAAAAGATAATTCTTTGGTGATAGAGATTACTATGGAGCCTGATTCAGGGACAAAAAAAGCCCGAATTTAAATTCATTATAGTGGAAAATCTTTAAACTGTTCTTTGGTACATTTTCCAATTCCTGTTGTCCCTTTGGGAATAAAATCTAAACCAAAATCTAACATGAAAAAACAGGTTTGCTGTGATGCCAGAAGTGCTCTAATTAACGTGTCTGGTTTTCATGGTGATAAATGGCATCTGTCAGAGGGTAATAATTAATTCCTAATAATGTGAACTTCTCAAGGTTATTTTACCCTGAGATTTTTAAAGAGCTCTCCATAACCAAAACTGATACTGTAAATAAACAAATCTTGATTTGTTAGACAGGTGGTTCAGGTATGTGTGTGTTAGTGAGCTCGGCTTCCCTCTGAAGCAGACATTTCACTTTTGATGCTCTGGCTTTGTTTGCACTTGCTTATCTGTCCACAAATGGCCATGTTGACTCACACTGCCCCTGCAAAGCTGCCCAGCCTCTTCTTCGCCAGGACTGACCCACGGTCTGGGTTTGATACTGGCAGCCACACTGCGTGCCCATTCCTCCGCTTTGATATTCTCATTTCTAAAATTATGGTCTACTTTGTTGCTGGAAGTGCCTACAAAAAGAACATTAAATTAATAGAAGGAGAGGGTGTGTTTTAAACGCAATTGTAACATCAGGGAGGGGGATTTTTTTTTCTTTCCTAAAACACTAATCTCTGTTCTGCATCTGTCTACTCATTTACCCTCTGGTAACACTGTTGGCTCCCCCTTTCCCAACAGTTCTCTCTCTCTCTCATGGAAAAACTGGGCAGGAAGAGGTCATTGAAAACATTCTTGGGGATTGAGGCTACCAGGGCTTGTTGCTGCACAATTATGCAAGCGGATCCTTTTGAAAACAACTTTTAAGAAGGAAATAGGGAGCTTATAGTGAACAAGTGAGAACAGTACTTAGTGTAGCTGTGTGCCTAGTACTACTAACTTTCTGGCCTTAGACTGTAAAATGAGCTGTGCTAAGGTGTAGCTGAAAAACATGAAATTGAAAGGATAAAAATAATATCAGATAGCTATCTTTATGTTCATAATTTTAGGCTTTATTCTGTAATTTAAATTCTTAGTAGAGAAAGCTTGAAATTACATAAACTATGCATTTAATAGTAAAGAAAACATAGTCCTGTAAACTAGGCGGCAAACTCCAAACTTCCACTTGTCATTACACAAGTCATTTTCCATGAACACTGGCTTTTTTTAATTTAGTTTTTGTTTTTAAGATGAGATTCTTTAGTGGAGTTTAGAAGGGTGAACTTCAAGCTGAGCTAAGTAAACACTGTTATGGATCCTGAGTAATCCTTCATTGCCAATCAAAGTAATGACTTTCTTTCGCTTGCCGTTTTTCTCTCTCTCTCTCACTTTGATTTATACCCTGGAGTTTTGCTCAGTGATTTTTCAGAAGCTGCAGAGAAGTTAAAATAAACATGTTTAGTGCCGAACAGATTCATCTTCTTTTCATATTTTCCCTCCAGTTCTTTGCTACGTTCACAGAGCTGCCATGCACAATCTCTGCCTCTGGATGACAAGCCCTGCCATGGTCTGAAACCACAGCTGTCCCACACAGAGATGTCCTTTTGGGGCAAGTTTGTCCTGTGGAGGGGAGGCAGTAACGTGCCCTTAAAGCTGTCTGCCCTCTGGTTAGGAAATGAGTCTTATGTAGGTCACTGGTCAAGGTATCACATCTGTATGTGCAACGGTCTGGGCTTGGCTGCAGGTCTGCTGCAGACACTGGGAGACTGTGCAGGGGCAGGGTCCAGCTGCAAGGTCAGGAGCCCAGATTTGGGAAATACCTCTGCTGTTGACTCTGCGTGTCACAGATTCACTTCAGAGAAAAAGATATGAAGCCGATAGCTCCTGGCTCTGGCACTATTTGTTAAATTCTGCTCTCCTGTTTTGATCACTGCTTTTTTGGTGTCATGTTTTACCTGTTCAACACAGGTTCACCAAGCTGACTGAAAAAAATATGTGCTGGACCTTTCACACTGCTCATATTTATTGTTCAGGAACACTGAATTTTTTGTTTAGATATGAACTATCTCATGTTTGCCACTGATGGCTACAATTACAGCCCACCTTATAGTAATAAACAAGTTTGAGTCAAAGGGGTTACTTAGCACTTTGAGATAAAAGCATAGAATGATCACATTTCATTTTAAATGCTGTAATCTTTGTTAAGTTGTATTACAAAAATTCAAGGCTAATATTTAATAGACAGAGGGTGCAAGCTGCATGAGTGGTCATTATTACACTGTGTTTATTGAGTTCCCTGTAAACTGATTTTAGTTTAAGTTTATTTTTATACCACTGCCACTATGGAAAGCAAGACTTGGTACTAAAACCCAGCCAAACAAGCAAATACCAAACCAAAAGCCCTGAGCTACTTACAGCTATGCAGATATCCCTAACCAATGCTGCTTTTATGCTAATGACTTTAGATATTAGTACTAGGGCAATCTCCAGTCCTTGGGTAACTGCCACACACCCACTTCTGTGGATGTCTCTCTCCTCCTTTGCTTTGTCTGGCTTATGGCTCCTTTGCATTTTTGCTCTTTATCATTAACAGACAAGTGGCATATTGCACTCCCACCTGGTACTGTGCTTTCCTGTCTATATGCCTTCAAGTAAAAATCCCACTGAATCGATGCCTTGCCAACGTGCCTAAAGGTTGAAAAAAGAAGTTTAAAAATGCTGACATGTATTTGTTTTCTCAAAACAAATCTTGTGCGTGTAATGTTAGAAGCTCTAATTGCCTAGGGAATTTCATCCTCTGACTATGTGAAAGTTGGCAATAAAAAGGAATCTTCTTACAGGGAAGTCTTTTTTTTTTTTTTTTTTTTTTTTTTTTTCACTTCACCAGATTGTTTCACTACGAATCAAGGTTGTAACAAGGATTACAAAAGGAGATGGGGCTTTCATTCAGGGCTGTCTTGACCTTAGTCCTGGCTTACCACCCTGTGTCCTGGGACATTCCTGCTGCTGCAGAGGTGGTGACAGCTCTGCCTCTGTCTGGGAGGAATTCCCTAAGCTCAGGCATGACAAGGGGAGGGCCCTGGGACAAAAGGTATAGGTCCAGAGAAGCTGCTGCTTTAGCATAAGGCTTCTGGGGCTAGAGATGCCCAGAAGCCTTTGGAGAAGATGCCTCCCTGCTTTTCCATGGGCCCAAAATAGACACTGGCACTTGATAACTTGCAGATAACACTGCAACAGAAGAGACTGGAAGACAAACAGTACCTGTCTAAAAAAGCCTTTACTAATCCTCCTTTATCATCTAACCCTGCACTGGAATTAAATATTTTCAAAGAATCATTGGATCACTTCAGTTGGAAAATACCATAAAATCACTGAATCCAATCACTGGCAAGTTCACCACAATCAGTGACCACATCCACACGTTTTTTAAATGGTGCCAGGGATGAAGGTAGCCACCTCCCTGGGCAGCCTTTTGGTGACGAAATTTTCCATAATATCCCATCTAAACCTCATCTCAGGCAACTTGAGGCCATTTCCTCTTGTCCCATTGCTTGTTACGTGGGAGAAGAGTAGAGCCCTTCCTGGCTACAGCCTCCTTTCAGGTATCTGTGACTGTGCAGAGGGGGCTGTGCTGAAGTTCTGGAGGCTGCTGGGAGCCAAGAGGCTTGGCAGCAGTGATACTGGCAGTGTTACCATCCCAGGATCACCTCAGCCCCTGAACCAAAGCCAGAATGGAAAATGTCCTCCACACAGGCTTTGTTTGGGGAGCAGCTCCTCTGGCATGTGTACAGCATCTCTCCCTTGCTGTGTCTGCACCAGCATCAGCTCGGGGTGAGAGCAGCTGGGCAGGACAGGGACTCAGTCTCAGCTGCTGAATGGTCATATCTCAGGGGGAAAGTTATGATGTTTTATATGCAGCACATGTGACATCTCATTATTTCACCCTTGCCATGCAAGGTCTGAGGTGGAATCTTCTGTTCTTGCTGGTTCTTTTTCCATAGGGTCTGACACAGCAAGAACTGAAAGTGAGTTGGGATGCCCAAAGTTTCTAGCTTTTTTTGGAAAAATAGGGTGTAATGTGCAGAAGAGGGAGTGTCAGTCTTTGGCTTTCTTAAATTTCCTGGCTATTGTTGATTTATATCAGATCCTTAAAGCTATTTAAAAACAGTGTTTTGTTGGTATTTCCTTAGTAAAATGAGTGAAAGGGATGACATATTTCATGGAAGCTGATGTACATATTCTTCTCAGAAGGACCCAAAGGGTTCTTTTGGCATCAGCACATCCATTAGGCAATTGTTTTTGAGATGCATAATATGTACCAGGTAGACTTTGTGGCTCCTAGAGGTTTGTCATGCTGCCTTCCTTTAAGCAGATATCTATAGTATTTTGTGTATGGCCTATATGCAAAGTTCAGTTCATTTGTGCTATACATCAAACCAAGCTCCATAAAACTCTCAGGTCTCTCTTATAAAACGCTTGCCTAGGATATGTGCCATGTGTGGAAAAATTCTGTACCAAATTACATTTTACAAGTTTTCATGCATGCTCATTTAGATGATTTATCACCCTCACAAGGCAAGATCATTCAAAGCTCCAAAAGGAAGCATATACCATATGATTACTGCCAGTGCTTACTTCTAATTAAACCTGTCCCGAAACAAAACAACAACAAAGAGTATATGAAAATAAGTACCTTCAGTGTAATTATGCTAATTCTTGTATTTCTTTGCTCTTACAAGAAACCAGTGACAATTTTAAGAGCAATTCACAAGGACAATCATTTTTGTCAGTTCACACTTGGTCTAAACTAATGGTCCTTCCACTTTTTTTTTCCAAAGTGATGATAAAAGCACTGAGATCTGCAGTGAGAGCTGAGTTCAAAGCTCTGCCTTGCTGGCTGGAGACAGCAGAACCCAGGTAGCAGCCTGGGATGTATGGAGTTTCCTTGTCATTCCCAGTGACAGTGACACTCCTCATACTGGTTTGGCCAGGGGTCAGTCAGGAGCTCAGTCCAACCGCAGGGTCTCAAAAGCAGGGAGGGCAAACCAGAGCAAGGTTGGATGGACAGAAAGTAGACCACAATAAGGCTTCTTTTGACTGCTCTGTTGCTCACCTGCAAAATGGTCTTTTCCAGAAAAGCAGATCTTCTGTCAGAAGAACACCAGTTTTCAGCTCAGCTCCTCGCATGTGCACCTTAAAAATGTCCCCATCAAACTCCAGGAGTCATTTACAAGCATGACAATGCAGTGCAGTGTCCTCCCTGGCTACCTGCATGGTTTGCAATGATTACTATAATTTATGGTAGTATTTCTGATTTGAAGAGCACAGCAACCAGATTGCTAAACTCAGATCATACCTTTACCACTCACTGGTACCACAACCAAACCACTAAGCCTGCATTGTTCTGTGTTTCTTGCATCCAAGCCATTCACAATGCAAATCAAAAATAATAGTAAGACACCGAAAATATGGGAAAAGACTTTATAGTTCAAACATTTTTGTTTCTTAAGCTGTTTTAGTTTTTCTTCTTCATAACACTAGAACAGAGATTTTTTTTCTTCTCACCAATTAATTCTGTTTTGGTTCATAATGTGCAACTAAATTACTGGAAGTATTATAACTGCAACTTCTCAGAGTCTAAACAATGTAAAACCCAAGCTATTACAGAATACATCCAGCAGCTACAAAGAAGATGCTGCTTTGACTTGAAGGTTCAACAAAAATACGTTTTTCTTCCTGAAAGATAATAGCAAAAGATAGTCAACAGGAGCTGAGGAAAAAAAATCACTTGTATATTAGAGAAATACTGATCTCCTATTCTAAAACTCATGCATATACACACACACACAAGAGTGGGGAGCTGGGGTGGTATTACCCTTGTGGTAAATGAAGAAGATCTGTCTTTTCCTAAATTGAACAGTATGAATCCCCAACCATATGTCATAGCCTAAATCTCAAATAAAAGTTGCATGGGTTAAATTTATACGTTATTACAAGTTAAATAACCAGAGGGGAGTATTAGTCAAAACCTTGCTCCAACCAAAGATTTGATATATAGTTTCTAAAGAAAAAAAAAAAAAAAAGACTGCTGGATTCTGAAACAGGCCCTGGAGACATTTGGATATTATCTAATAGGAAGAGGGTTTATCCTGGAACAGACCTCAGTGCATGAGAGTGACTATGCAGGGTGAAAAAGACTCCAAGAGCAGAAGCACAAGGTAGTATCTATCATTCCACCCTTTTCATTTCCCAGCCAGACATATGGCTGAATCTTGTAATTTAAATGCAGATTATCTATCCCAGCAGGAGTGCCTGAACATCCTGGAACCAGTGTCATGTTTCAGTAGGAGTGTCAGTGACTGGTTTGTGTTACATAATTTCAAAATATTTTGTTCTCTGCCAAATTTAAGTATTTTTTATGTTTTTAAAGGATGGATCTTCCTTCTACAGATGCTTTTTACTCTTTTAAGCAATAAAGCATTCACTGCTGTTTTTCTGTGCTACCTGAAAGCTAGTTTGTCTCCTATTTACACAGGAGGAATGAATCTCTCCATTTACAGTATGAGGATGGCTGAATGTCAGAGTTTTCCCCTCAGCCTAGGACAGAGCTGTAGTGTACAATGCACAGTGGTGAGCTGGATGCCAAGGGCCTTTTGATGCAGACGCACCATTTAGTTGTGTAAACGTGGGTTTCATTGAAAATCAAAGTCAGTAGATATATGGCTGTAGGTATATAGGTGTTAGCACATGAAATTTTTGCCAGATTTTTTTTTGAGGAGCTGGCATTAATAGCAACACATACACCTTTCAAATTTATACTGAGACTTGGACAAAATCCACATGCCTAAATCCCAGGGATCCAGCCTGCTGACTCTTTAGCACTGTCTAACTTACTAGATGTTTACTCTCTAGAAACATCCTGGTTCTCTGTCAAATCCTTCAAAGGAAAGTTTTAAACCAGCTCAGATGCAGCCCAGTGTCAGGAAACACCCCATGTCTTTTACCTAAGATCTATCATACTCCAGACTGACCAGAGCAGATGTCCAGCCTGCTCTGAAATTCCCAGAGGGGCTTTAACCTACTGGGCTCTGAGTTCAGCTTTCGGGGTCCTCAGTGTTTACCACCTCACCTTGGAAATGGGAAGCTTTTTGAATTATCAGGTTTTTAGGTTGCAGCTCTTTAAAACCTCAAGAATTCTTAAACCACAACGTTGGAGAAATCTCAAGTGGGAGTAAACTCTGCTGCTCAAGTTAAGTGGTGGTGCAGGAAGGGCTGCATGGGCAGAAGGAGAACAGGGAGGAGAAAGCCTGTCTGCCTCAGCAGCTGTGCACTTAGGGGAGGTATAGATGCTGCAGGTGCTACTGAATGCTGAGCAGCTCATATACAGAGACAGGGGCATCCCCAAAGGCATGGTGATGGTGCAGCCCAACAAGTAGTTCTTCTCAGGTCACATCTGTGTGGGCAACCAGGGCAGAGGTCCAAACATTAGCATGCTATTAGTCACACAGCTAAATCATTAGTGTGATCTGGTCCTATTTTGGCTCTTGTCACGAGGGTTAAGGTCACATCAAGTCTAGGGCTGATGTGAAAAAATCAGTTGTGGCTATGGCAAGGCCTAGGAAATCCCAACTGCTAAGATTCACCTCCCAAGTAAAGGAGAAATGCCTTTTAAAGGCTACTTTTTAGACTGGAAGTAGGTAGCAGATTACCATGAGGGACACAGGAGAATTGACTGCAAAATGTAGTGGATAGATGGAGCAAGATTCATCCTGAGCACTGTAGAGGAAGCCACACTACACAGCTGGACCTAACAATCTCTGTGGCCAGAGGAGATAGAAACACATTCTGAACACACCTTGATGGAATACCACTACTTTGTATGTCCAAACAATGCAACTTTAACTTATGTGTAATGAAAAAATTGATTTAAATAGTACTGAATTAAATGGGACATATCCCAGCACAAGAAACATTCAAGCTACGGTAAATTTATGTGCAGGGTGAAAGATACATCCCTCAGGTAGCAGATGTTACATTTCTTTTCTAAACTAGTATGTGTGGTGCTGTGGAGAGCAATGGCATATGCAAAACATTTATATAGAAATTAATATCTATGTAATCTATGCCCCTAAGTACATAGAAGTGACATTACAAACTGAGAAGCTCATCAAAACTTATTTCAAAAAGTCATTGTGGTGTCTTTGTAAAGGTTCTTTGATTCTTCTTCAATTGCATGCTAGAAGAACAAAATCCTTCCTAAAACTTGCATGTAGGGTCATTAGTGAGCAAAACTGGAGACAAAAATGAGAAAGGACAAGGCAAACAATTTTTTTTGCATTACTGTTCATCCCACTGGGTTTCCAAATGCATCTTTAGCATAATGTGTTTGATAGATTAGGAATGAAGGATTGTTTCCACATTTTTGATGCTGATTAGGAATTGGTAGAAGAGAGCAGATCAGCATTTGACAGCATTCTTTTAGAAGCATATTCTTAAAATCTCTGTGTTTTACTGAGAGATTTTGATGTGCTCAGTCTACAAACCCCAGACTTTCAGGTTTGTCTTTGTGTGTTTCAGTTTAAAATCTCAACCAAGAAAATCATCATTTTCTATGCCTTGTAGGCTTTGATCCTTTGAAAATCTGATTTAATGAATTTTGCCTTCTCCTTCTCACCTAGATAAACAGTCTTTAAAAGGAAAAACAAAACAAAAAGAAACCCGAACAAAACCAAAACTCCCAAACAAATTAATGCCATCAACAACAGTAACAAATGTCCTGCCTGCGAGCACAATTAGTAAGAAAACAGCCTAAGTGGTGTTTAGCCTGCGGACACCAGTGGAGCTCCACAACCATAGATTCTAATTAAGGGATTGACTTTTCAAGAAAGATTAAAATAATGAAATGCATTTAGCTTTGCTAAATGATGACAGTGAGGGAATAGGACAACCCTCAGCAACAATAAGGAGATTGTAAACAGCAACAATGGACAAGAGTTGTTTAAAGGAAGAGAAAGAATGTTTTCCTAGGCACCAAGAATAATAAGGAATAATGGATGTGTAGATAGAATAAATAAATTCAATGTTGATTGTTGGTATTCTTATCATATTTCATCTTCTGAATGAACACAGAGATGTTTCTTGTTAAGGATGGATTTATTTATGACCAAGGAAAATGGAAGGGTGCTGACTACCTTGTTACCACTGCCAAATGTAGCATCCAGTTTTGTGTGACCTAGGAGAGGCTGCACCACTGTATATCCACTCATCATGGAAAGGCTTGCATCAGGTCTGGTTTCTATGCAGTGCCTGTACAAATGGTCACCAGAAATAACATGCACAGAATTGCAAACCCACCTCATCCTTGAAAGGAGCAGTGGTGAAGCCACCACCTTGCTGCTGCAGCAGGAGGGGAGGAGTGGTCAGGAAGGCAGGGCAGTGTGTCCGTGGGTTTGACACTGCATCCAGGGGCAGGAGGTGCTCCGTTTCTACCAGGAGCTTGAGTAGATCCTTGGCTCCACCACTGGAATTGCTTTGCTAGGTGTCTAACCAGCTTGGTGGAGAGACAGAAATAACACTGCAGTCTTCATGGTCTGCTATTGCTATTCAACCTTGCTGCAGGGATTTCTCCTACTTCTGAGAAAGAAACATTTTGGGATTAGAATAGCTCCAAAGCCTCTCTGAACACAAGGATTCTAACATGTATTTCAAAAGCCAAACTCACTACTGTTAACTAGTTCTAGGTTATCAAGATCTGAGGTCAAGCAGACGTTTAGTTGCAATAAATGATAATGCTAATTAATTAAAACCACTGTAGTATAACCCATCATGGTTTTTGAGTCTTGACAGTAGAAATGTATGTTATTATTGCTGAGAGAAAATCTTGTGTCTTCAAATTAAATCAAAGTTCTTGTTGAAAAACATAACCACTTCCACTGGAGTCACAGGATCTAGAGATGGATATGGAGCCAATACACAAATCTTAGTGTTGAAATTTTAGAGATGAATCCTGCAAGGCTCAGAGACTGCCTTCTTCCTTTGTCACCTGGGGGCAGTTTCTGAGCCCCTAGAATGTTTCCTGTCAAACAGAAAAATAATCACCTTTGCCCCTCCCTACTAACATTAAATGCAGTGCTTTTCCTCCAGCATGGGGGCTCACCAAGTTAACACTTTTCCTCCATTCCTTGTGGACAGAGCTGGGAACATGTTACTTTTAATGTGAGGTTTGTATCAACATGTATTATTTCTAATGTGACGTTTGTATCAAATTATGCTGGTAGAAAGACAAATGGGAATTATTTTTGTTCCACTGCAGAGGATGCATGCAAGCATAGCATTACAGTGCTCACCATGCAATTGTGATAACATGTGATGGCAATATTTCCAAAGAGTATATCCCACAACAAAAGGTCAGCAAGTAACCACTCAGACAGACACAGTGTCAGACTTCCTTTCTACCTGGCATGCAATCTTCCCAGAAAATGAAGACAGAAATTCCTGAGTACATTTGTAAAACGTAGAAGGAGGTGTGCATACAAAACCAATTAAGGAAAGAATTGCTTTTTGCTGCTTTTTTCCTAGTGCACTCTTTTTGAAATTAACCTTCATATACTAATTAACCTCTGTGTGACTTTATGTAAATTAGATGGCATTCTTTGCTGTATTGCTATGGTAGTAAAAGTGATATAAAGGAATATAAAGTACTTTAAAAGTAGCCAACAAAGTTTCCTTTTTAATGTATTACACTCTAAAGATGCTGGAATAATCAGGCTCTCCTGGAATGAGAGATAGGTGAGAAGGATGGATAGATAAGGAAGAGAAAAGGTGAAAAGTGATATGAAAGATTCTGGGAAGTTCACACATTCATGTGTGAACACATGTTCAAGTTCACACATCAACAATTTGATGTGCTGAGGACCACTAACTCAACATAGATGTTCAAATTAATATAATCTCAGGACCTAAGCTCATACACTGGAAATTGATATTAAGTAATTTCAGTAGATGAGAAGTATCACTTAGGAAACCAGGTGAGTGGTTCCCTTATGATGCACAATTAGTTTCCTTGTGTGTCTGAGACATCAGGGAACAAAGAGTCTTGTGAGGAAATTTAACTAAGGAAACAGTGCCCAGATTTATTAAAATCTGTTGTTATACCTGAAAGATTTCACCCTGGACTTAGCCTAGGTGACATGGTGTTAAACATAACTACCCCAAACACTTGGGATAGCAAAGATACGAGGAGCAACCAAATCACTGTCAGAAGTACTGGAGTCCATGTGGAAGCCAAGTGTGACTCTTGAAGTCCACTGAAGTGTTTATATATATATAAATAAGTATAACAAAGATGTCTGCTGAATCTGTTATTATTATTATTATTATTGCTATTCATAACACATGTGTTAAAGCATTAGACAGTAAAATGTGCTTGTTACATGTTGTATTACATGTCATATATGGTCAGGGTACTGATGTATCATTTAAATTAAAAAAAGAGCTAATTCAGCTCCTTGGAAATATGGCTGAGGTGCTCAGCTCGAAAGAGAACCACACCATGACTCCTGACCACCAAATACTACTGCCTTCCAACCCATGTGCAAGGTTCCTTACGGGCTGAGGTGGGAAATTTTACTATACAACTGCTTTCCGTCATTCTTGATTAGTTTAAGACACTCCCTGCTTAGTACTCTGGCTGTGGTGAATCCCAGGCACCTGATTCTCCCCATGACATCCAGAATAGGTATTTCCCACTGCACAGTATGAATTCAGAGCTGGGAGCCTACAAGTGATGTACAGTGAAACTCAATATTGTCATGTTGTCTGTGGATGTAAAGCCAGGTGTCTGGAAGTTTAGCACAGCAGCAGCTACCCTGTAGGTACACAGATTTTGCTGAGTTTACACTATGAAATGCTCAAAGACTTGGAACAATGCCAGACAGCTACCTGGTTCACCATGTGCATCAAACAGTGGATAGTCAGACCTCAGGGTAGTCTAGGGTATAAAAAGGACAATTTCAAAGAAATATTAAGGGAAAATGATGTAATGAATTTTATTATAATGGTATTAGACAACTTTTCATGCTACTATTACCTGGGGATGAGGTGTTTTGTCCTTAGGGCATCCTCATCATCAAAGCCTCCCCAAGTACTCTACTGGGAGAGCAACCTGCTTAACACCTCCCTTCCACCCACCTTCTTCCCAATACACTCGTTCCTGAGTGAGACAGGAGGTATGTCAAATTCTGAGACATCAAGGAAATTTCTGAGATGCTGTTTCCCTTTGCTCTCTCCCCCTTGCCAAAAGGAAGCATTCAGTTAGCAGGATCTTTGGCACAGCAGCACCCAGGCTGCCAGCAGGGCACTGTCCACTAGAGCCAGTCACTCCATAGGGCACATCCAAACCTCCACCCACAGCAGCCAGCATTTATTTGTGTCTCAGTTGGAAAGCCAGGTTCCCTCCTAGCTCCAGCATGTAAGAGAGGAGTGGAGGTTTCTGAAGCTGAGGAATGGTGATGCCTTGCAATCAGCCCCAGGTCTTCCAGGCACAGCATAAATTTGCACTGCTACAAGAGACATAGCAAAGATGCGATGGCATAGGAGAGGCACTCATAACAATGCTTTAGAAATTGAAAGAAAGCTTGTTCAGAGCAAAACCACACAGACTAAGGAAAGGGACAGAGCTGCCTTTTCTGTCTACCCCACGGCTGGCCTCATGCTCTGGTGTGTTTCCATGGAGGCTGTTGCTGTCACTACACTGCTCACGCTGGAGTGTCACATTGGATGGGGGCCAGCTCAACAAGAAAAATAAAGTGAGTTTTGAAGAGGTAATGTGGTAAATGTTCTTCTCAGTCTGGCTACCAATATGTGCTGTCTAGCCTGAGGCACACAGCACATATGGATAAAGATACTGAAGTTTGGTACTTTTAACTTCTCGAGTCACTTTTTACAAAACCGAAGGAGATGCATTAGACTAATTGTGGAGCCTGAATAAAAAAAAAAAAAAAAAAAAAAAGGTCAGGAAAGGCAAAGCCAAGCAATCTGATCTCAACTGACTTCCACTACCCAATTCTCAATTTTTGTTCTGGGGTTTACAGGCTTTTCTGCATACTGGGTGATTTGATTTTCCCTGCTGCTTAGGCACCAGCAGAGCAAGCAGATGTTCACAGCAGCAGACAGCCAGGATAGCAAAGCTCTCTGGCCTTGCTGATAGGGCCCAGGCAGGTGACAGTGTCCAGGGCAGCAGCAGATGCTGGCATTCGGGCCACCTGCCTGGGGCAGCTATAAGGATAGTCCTGCCCTCTCACTATTCCAGCAGCTGCTGGAGGAGGTAGCCTGGCTCCAGCTCCTCCTTCTGTCAGGGAAATTCAATTTTACCTCCACTGCTGAGGTACAAATGAGTCCTGGTGCTAAGTGCTCCGCAGAGAATTTGGGCAGCCCATTTGGGGACGCTGCTATAGACAGGGTAACTTTCGTAGCAAAGCAAAACATAGGTGATGTCTGCTCTTCAGAAATCTGCTCCTCTCTCACTTAAGGTCTGGCAAGGCACTTTAGCAGTCATTCTGCAGTGTGCCCCTGGGCTTCTGGGAGAGCATCACAACCTCCTCCTCTTTTCCCCATCTGTCGGCTCAGCAGCGACAACAGGGCAGACTGGAGTTTCTTTCAGCTCATTCGATTTCTATGGTTAGCATTTGCCAAATGCTCAACCATTTGTAAAAATCATGTCATCAGTTGTCATTAGAAAGAGAATTGATAACTGGTACTTACTGAGCTTTGCAGTCACTCAAACAAATTCATTCTCTTAGTTCAAAAAACAAAAATCACACAAACGAGCCCAGACATTAAATAAGAAATTGCTACAATATAATGTTTAGATTTTTTTCAACTGTTGTGTTTATACCCAGTGGTACAACTGTGGTTAATAATCTGTGAAATTCAGCATTTAAAAACCCCTATAACTCATTTAAAAAAATAATTTACTCCATTTACTCATCTGTAATGTGATATGTACAACTGCATCCAGATAAAGCCTCTTAATACTTGTGAGTCATCAGCATTCCTTATCAAGAAAGCGTACTATCCAGAAATCAGCATGATCATGGATATGTCTGTGATGCTCAGATGCAAACCCAGGCATTTCAAGCCAACCTAATTACAAAACAGATGAGTTGAAAAGAACAATTTTTCATTTTCAGTCACAGAAACATAGAATATCCTGAGTTGAAAGACATCTATCAGAATCATCAAGTCCAACTCCTGGCTCTGCATGGGAAACCCCAAGAGTCACACCATGTGCCTGAGAGTGCTGTCCAAACACTTCTTGAACTCAGACAGGCTTGGTGCTGTGACCACTTCCTGGGGAGCCTGTTCCAGGGTTCAATTGCCCTCTGATAGACAAACATTTTTCTTGATACTCAACCTAAACCTCCCTTGACTCAGCTAATGTTATTTCCTGGAGCCCTGCCACCGGTCACAAGAGTGGTACCTGTCCTTCTTCTTCCCCTCAGAAGGAAGTTGCAGTGAGGCCTCCCCTCAGTCTCCTCTAGGCTGAACAGACCAAGTGGCCTCAGCCATTCCTCATATGGCTCCCCTCAGACCTATCCTTGTTTCCCTCCTTTGGATGCTCTCTGATAGTTTAATGTCTTTCTATATTGAGGTGCCCAGAACTGCCCCCAGCACTGGAGGTGAGGCTGCCCCAGTGCAGAGCAGAGCAGGACAATCCCGTCCCTTGCCTGGCTGTGATGCTGTGCCTGATGCCCCCCAGGAGAGAGCTGGCCCTCCTGGCTGCCAGGGCACTGCTGACTCATGTTCAACTTGCCACTGACCAGGACCTGCTGGTCCCTTTCCCCAGAGATCTGTCCCATTTCTAATCTGATTCTTAATCTCTTCCATTCTTGATGCTGGGTAAATGCTTCTTGAATCCAAGAGTTTCTGGTACTGGAAAAGCCAAGTTGCATGACCTTGAAATCAAGAGTTATCAATATGAGCACTTTAGTTAGAAAGCAACTGTAAGATGGGGAGGAGGAATGCTGTATGAGTAAAGAGAAAACATCTAAGTGCTTATGTACTGGGAGATTTATTTTGTTGTAATTTATTTAACACCTCCATGGAGAACAAAGAACTTCACTAAATTAAAAACAACTGGGATTAAAAACCGTAAATTCTTGAAAATGTTTGTTATACCTAAAATTTTTCTGGAAAAGCATGAAAGATTGTTATGGTAATACCTGCAAAGAAGATATCCCAGGTATTTTTGGCTGCCTACTAGATGCAAAATCCATGCCCAGCTGAATGTGTTCCCTTCCTAACTTGACTGCAGAATGCTCCTTATTCCTGTGCACTACTCCCAGCTATTTCTGAAACGTGTCTTCTGGCTTTGAATCTTCTCCTCTAGGTCTTTAACATGCAGAACTTCTTTTGGAGCCTATGGAACCCATGCACAGAGAACAAATTAGACATCATCAGTTTCACAAAGATGCAGTGGAAAGCAAAATTACCAGGAGTCATAGAGAACACAAGACAATGGGAGTTACAGGGAGAATTGGGAAAAAAGATTGTCCTATACTATGTCTCTATCTTAACCTAAGAAATGTAGTAGCTCTAATATTCATGTGAGACTACAGTGTGCCTCTCTTTATGAAGCAGTTTGAGGGATGACCCCCCTTTTTTCTTGTCTCCAAAACAATCAAACAACACAGTGTTTAATGCAAAGAGCTGAGATAATGGAATTGAACAGACCTTAAAATGACAGAATAAATTTTATTAGGGTGATATTTAGGTTCATAAATTCAGCTACAAACTACAGAGTTTTGAAATGGAAATCCATTTTCACTTCATAGGATCCAGAGCAATCCATTCCATTCATGGATGTTGCATTGACATGATGTTCAGAGCTAGGAATTGCTCATCTCCATTTTTTATGTTATTTTTTGTAAAAATGTTAACCGAACAATAAAGACATGCACATATCAAACCTTTCCCAGAACATGTCCTTTGATGATTTCCTACTCCCTATTAAATTTTGCCTGTCTCAGATTATACTAAATAAGGAACTGTTCCTCTTCTTCTTCTGGATCTTGAATAAGATCATAAGCCTTTAAGGGCGCTTTCTAAAAGAAGGAAGTTTAAAAAAAAAAAAAAAAGCATGATCTCAGTCAAGGTTATAAAACGGGCACAGAGCTTTTGGATCAAGGTAGTGAAGCATTAATACTTTGTGGTCCCACTTTCTTAGAATATGTGTCTTGGCAACATTGCTTGTCTAAATCTGGCAAATTGAATATTTTGATCTCTGTCCCTGGAGAAAAACACACACCTATTAATTATATCAGATTATAATTTTCCTCTCTTCTGTGGCGTAACTGAACTACTCTCCATTATATAATTCATTGGCTGCATTGTGTACACTAACACTGCCATTTATGCAATGAGCTAGGTTGTGTATTTTTAGGGGGGGTGGGGGGTTAATGACAGTGGGCTGAAGGAAAGATTTCCTGATAGCCTGTTTAAGAACAATTAGTTTATATGAAATACAAAAAAAAAAAAAAAAAAAAGACAGACATGGTGTCCAAAAGCTCCAGCACTCATACCCAAGGAGTAGTACTGCTGATATTTGAATGAGGCCCATGAAATACAACCCTGACACTTGATAGTTGTATTTCCACGTTTTAGACTGACTATTTTGGTTAATGGCCACCTAGAAGTTGACTACAAAGCATTTGATGGCAGTGTGCCATGCATGTTGAAACACTTCCTAAGTAGATTCAAAGAAACAGAAGTTGATGTCCTGGCCCAAAAGAGTCCTTACTCTCATGTTTGAGGGTAGCTGTTCGGTAAAGGGGCAAGGTCCACATAGTCATGTTGAGCTTAACAGCAGTTTGAATGGAGAGAATGGAGGAAGCACTTGGCAGATGATCACAGGCTGGATTGCAAGACAGTAACCATACCTGAAAGGCTGTATCTGCTGGTGTGGTCAACTCCTTGGCAAAAAAACCCCACGTTTATTTGCCTGTATCCAAAAGGGAAGGCTTGTGAAAGGAATTAGTAATACAATCCCTCAACTGTAGGTATTTGAATTGATTATCTGTCAACCCAAAGGTTTCTCTGAGTTCAGCAAATGAACACAATCTGTCTTCTAAAATGCATCATGCACTTTGTTAAAGCTTTTGTCTAACCATGCATCCCAAATAAAAATGCATTTAGGTTTTGGTTTGGGAGGTAAGGTTAGTGATTTTTTTTTGCATTGTTTATTTGAGTTAGAAAATTGAATACAATCTGAAATGGAATGAACAATAGGTAACAATTTTTTTAATAACTGGTGTTAATTTAAATTACAAAATCTCTCAATATACAGCACATTACTGATGTATCTCAGAAGTATTTTTATGTGTTTGAGGCAGACATTGGTAAAACATGCTATTGATTTTCTGTTTTCTTTTGTTCCGAGGTTCCACTGTGCTCTCTGCTGGTGGTGCCATTTTCCATTTTGAGAAACGATTGATTATTAATAAAAAAAATTAATCTTAACACATGCCTAAAGGTAGAAGTTGCTAAATTGCTAAATTGCTAAATTGCAATTCAGAGGTGAAGAGTATTATTTATTTGCACATAGATTAGGACCTAATACAAAATTATAAAACAAAGAAGACAATTAAGAAAATTTTGTATAAGTGGAGGACAAAAACAGGACAGATGAGAGGCTGAGGAACATTAAGGGGAGACTTTGTAGTACCTTGTTTTTGATAAGTTTTAGGAAACTCCATTAGGGGAAAAACAGCTACAGGAAGTCTGGAAAGTGCCATCTAATATTGCAAGCAGCGGGACTCAATAAAAATGATTCAGTAGAACAGCTCTGTAGGTCATAGGGCAGAATTGGAGAAGAACTACAGAAAAGGTCTAAAATCACACATAAACACACTTGTCGGGCTTTAGAAAAAACAAGTGACCAAAAATGGTCAGTGGGCTGATTTGTTCACTTGGCTTCAAAAGTATGAGTTTCTAATTTTAGAATTATATATGGCAGCACACTGTTAAAGTTCCTGTTTCAAAATTTAGGACTGTGTTTCTGAAAAACGCTGAGAAATCCTGTTGATTCAGAGGCAATATAATCAAAGTTTCTTCTTTCAAGGGAAAAAAAGGAAGAAAAAAGAACTTTCTAAATCTTAAGAAATACTAAATTCTTTCAAAGTATTTCTGTGTTAAAATGTAAGCCAGAACATTTTCAAACGACGACATATGCTCAGCTTTGTTAAGCTAGATGAGACTGGAAAGAGAGGGGTCAGGTGTATGGAGTGAGCCAAGATGGTGATTTAGTAGGACAGGTTTTCCATAAAAGCATGTGATTGAGAACTACATTTCTCTATAAATCTGTGTTATATATCAAATACTAATGTGTAACATCCCTATTTCTGTACCAATCTATTGATATATAATCATGTAATACATTCCTCTTGCAAATGTAGCCACATATTTTTTTGCTTTAGATACTGCCCTGCAAATTCATGTATATGGGTAATAGTTTTTAGCAGAAGGCAATAGACCATGTAAACAGCCAACATAGCACATAATGAAACTCACGAAAAACAAATTTTATCACTCAACGTCAGTCAGCCAACCCCTCTTCTAGATGATTTCTTTAGATATTTTACATAAATGAATAAAATATTCCTAAGTATGACAAAATAAATATTGATGTTTTAAAATATTTTATCTGAAATTCAATGGAAATGAGCTTTGTCCTTTTTTTCAGGGCACAGCAGTGTGTGTAATGTGATGTTTTTCTCTTATGCACCTTATCACACTGTCTACATGCAATCTTCTTCTTGCTATCACTATTCATTTTTCTTGTGCCAAGTATTCATTAATCCTTTAACCTCGGTAGGTAGAAGCCAGTTTTTTCTGCTAAACACTCAGCGCTCCCTTTTCCAAGTGGTTAAGAAGGATGAATGTTGTTAACATTCACATTTTTTTATTGATAAATCTGAATATAAGCTATGCGTCTGTCCAGGGAATGTTTCCAGCTGTCTTCGGTAGTAGCCAGCTTCCCATGGGATTGCATATTTTATCTTTTAAAACAAGTGTTACAACGTTAACTTTTGACTTGGGTGAAATCTAATGAATCACATATGCAACTTACCGGGAGTAGCTGGAGCTGGTTCTGATCTAAACCACTAGCATAAGGAAATATATTGCTTGGGTCATTAGACTGTATTTTAACTCTGTGCTCACTTTTCTCCAAAGGAAATTATTAGACCAGAGGCAACATTACAATAGCAAATCATGCCTAATCCCCTTCACAGCTTGTGGAGACAAATATTTCCGTATATAACATTTCTTGTTTATTAGTCAGCCTATTTTTTTTCCCTTGTGGAAAGAGAGGTAAGATGCAGACACAAGTAGTGAAGGGTTGTATTATCCAAACCATTTATGCCAAGAGGAGGCAGAAGACCATTACAGGGGAAGAGGTGAGTGGATGTATTTCTGGCAGCTGGCATGAAATCCTCTTCAGGAACAAACATTGGTTCTGGTTCTTCTCGCTTCCTCAGTAAATACTGTGATGAGCAGCAAATACCAGTTTGTATTTACTGAAAGTAATAGCAGCTTAGCAGTAATTATTTACCTGTGCTCTGCCTGGCTTTCTGTGTAAATACACAAGCTGTATGGGCATTTACAAACACCCTCACGTGACAGGCCAACCTCCTAGACACGGGATCCATCCCTCTTTTTGCTTTTTATTTACCCAATGGTTGTTATGACTGGGGCTCTCAGGAACTGTTGAGCTGACTGAATTTGAGAATAAGGGATGGGACTCATAAAGAACTTGCCATTTTCTAACTGCTCTGACCATAGTTTCTGCCAGGGGCCAGCACAACACCCTGATTATTCAAAAGGCTATTAAGCTTCCTTAAATTGAATGGCCCCCGATCATTGCCCAGAAACCATCTGAGCAGGCAGCGCTGGTCAAAGCTCACCTGTGCTCTGACCACACCGTGTTTACTTTATGCAACACGAACCACAGGGGAGGAGGCAGAAAACAGCCGCATCAGCTTTACATTAACAAAAGGCTCTCCAAGGCAAGGGAATCCTCAAGTAACCTGTCAGGCCAGCTTAATAGCTTCAGTACTGCCCAGGCATGGACTAGGATCTTTCCACCACGTGTTTACACCATTTCACCGCGTAAACACGTGTAAGAATGCTTTTGAAAAGAAATAGAGATTCGCTTCTTAAGGTTTAACTGACTCTTAGGGTTCATATTTTTGTTTCCTAAGGTTCTGAAAGTTCTTTTAAAACAGTCACGTAACAAAGACTTTATGTTTTAAACGAACTTTAAGATTACGGAAACTGTTCCTCTGTCTGTTGTTATTAAAAACCCTTACAACCCGGTATCTGCAGCCCTAACGTGAGAAAAATCTTCCCCATGAAGGAAGTTCTCAGTTTGCAGGGGCGCGACTCCGGCTTACAAGCGCTGACCAAAAAAAAAAAAAAAAACAAAAAAACAAGAAAACCCACAACCCCACGCCTCGCCTACTTCTCACGAGCTGCAGCCTGGCTGTGCGAAGGAAACAAAATAAAAGAGAAGGGAATGGCTTCCAGCGCTCAGCCCCAGGTAACAGCAGGGGCCGGGACCGGGCCCGGCCGGACCCTCCGGCGGCGCAGCCCTGGGGCGCGCACACCGCCCGGCGTGTCCTTTCCCGGGACACTGCCCCTCGGTGTCCGTGTGCCCCGGGGACAGGCACACCGCCCGGCGTGTCCTTTCCCGGGACACTGCCCCTCGGTGTCCGTGTGCCCCTGGGGCCTGCACACCGCCCGGCGTGTCCTTTCCCGGGACACTGCCCCTCGGTGTCCGTGTGCCCTGGGGCGGGCACACCGCCCTGTGTGTCCTTTCCCGGGACACTGCCCCTCGGTGTCCGTGTGCCCTGGGGCGGGCACACCGCCCGGCGTGTCCTTTCCCGGGACACTGCCCCTCGGTGTCCGTGTGCCCCTGGGGCCTGCACACCGCCC
>JAOTQP010000001.1:50085143-50108868 GCA_026413545.1 Cichladusa arquata
AGGACTTGCCTCGGAGTTGCACTGCTGATTTTTTTTTTTTTTTTTTTTTTTTTTTTTTAAGTTCAGTAAAATCACAAGGATGCAAAAGCTAAGGTTTATTGGAACTAAAACTGTGTGTCAGGATCAATGGAGATGCTATGGATAAAGACTATTAAAACTATATATTCAGTGATACTAAATGAAGTCAGCCAAGACTGTCACACACTGGCATTTCTGACCCTCTGAGTGCGATCCTAGTGATGTCTGTGCTTTTTTAAAGATCTGGTTTGTTTATTTGTACGTAGATTTGTTTTTAAATTTTTTTTGTTTGTTTCTTGTAACAAACGCCCTCGTGTGCAGTGGTGTTTATCCTTTTGTGGGTGGCTGGCAGCGCTGGCATTGACAGCCTTTGGAATTGCAGTGCAGACCAGCACCACTTGAGTTAAGGAATGTCTGGTTAGCAGTAGCGAGCTTTTGTCCTCTCTGTGAACCAGCCTTCAGGACGGGAATGAGGCGTGCTCTTTGCTAATGGCTGGCACGGTGTTTGCTACATAGCAGAGTAATGATGGGACTCAAAAATCCCGAGCTTTGTTCCTGGCCTGGCTGTGGGGCGAGTGTGTTCTCGTTGTTTAAACATGGAACAATCAAATGCATGACCTTGGACATCAGCGCTGCTAAGAGGATAATTAATCAGATGATGTATCATGTCGGGAGGCCCGAGTTCTACTCTCATTTTTGTCATGTGTCACCTGGGACAGGCACTTTGTCACCCTCTCTGTAAGGTGGTAAGCAGTGACCCTAATTCCCTATTAATGCGGGGTGTTGTCCAGTGATCAGAGCAGCAAAGAGCACAAGGTTTTGCGTGCTAATGCTGATCCTCCTGCTGGCTGCCTAATTAATTTCTTTTTCTCTGCCTTGTCCAAGAGGAGCTTTTCTGGTGGTGGTGTTGCATCTCTGTTCTGAAGCCTTGCAGGTCCGTGACAGCAGCATGGGCAGCACAGTGATGCTGGCAGGCTGCGTGGGTGCAGGGGGTGTGTGCAGAGCTCAGGCCAGCTGGAAATAAGGTCAGGTCCATTCCCAGAGCTGGAGATGCTATCAGTGAGCTCTGGAAGCCTTCCTCAGTGAACTATGGTTCTCAGATACTTAGTTCAAGTCTTGACAGCCTGCCATTTGACGGGGTAAAATCAACTATCTGTAACCCAACACTTTAGCTCTGTGGATATCTGACAGAAAATATTTCAAAAAAATTTATTCTTTACAGAAAAAGTACTGAATTTTTTTGCTTTTTCTTTTTATTGCCAAAATTGTCAGAAGTGGCTGGTGTGTTCTCAGATACTTTCAAATCACACTTTGAAGAAGTCTGTTGAAATGATTGAAGTTTGTTAACTGGAATGTGCAGTATTAGAAATTTGTTACATGAGTTTCAAAGAACTTGATATTTACCATGACTTGATATTTACCATAGATATTATTCCTTTGTTTTTTCCTCCATTGTACCAGCATTTTCAGATGGTCTGCAAGAAATTGAGGGGACGTTTTATAGCAGACACAGTAAGTTGTCATCTGAGGTAGCCACTGGGATATTTAGGATTAATGATATCAATTGCCAGTTCCCCCTAGGAAAAAAAGGGAATATAATGACTATGAATATTATATAGTAACATTTGAGAGGAATCTGAGTAGGACTTAACTTAAAATTAGAATGTTACAGAAATGGGGTGTTTTTTTGGTATCTGTCTTTATTTTGAGTTTAATGCTGGCATGAAACAGTTTTGAGTTAGTCTTCAAATATGGGTTGGCAGCGCTCTAGAAGAGCATGTAAAGAGCTATGATTGAGTGCTTTTTAAAATCTTTTAAAGTGCTGGGCAGTAGTTGAAGCTCTTCTAGTTCCTTTTTCAGGGAATCTTTCAGTTGCAAGAAAATTGCAAGTGAGAAATGATAAGATTTTTTCTTAAGGGAAAAAGAAGGTAGAGAAAAACATTCCTTTCCACTTTCTATAAATCAGTAACAGTTACAAGGGAACTTAATTTTTTACTTGTTCATCTAGCTAAGGAAATCCTTTGTGTAGACAGTGCCCTACGCAATTTTGAAAGGAAGGAATGAGCTTTTGAAAGTGAGAGCATGCAGAGTTGGTCTAGTTAGGAAGCAGATTTGGAGGCTGCTATTTCTGATAGCGTTGCCATTTTCACTTTTACTCTCGAGATCTACGTTCAACTAAATCAACATTTGGCTAAAATGTCTATGTTAACAGAGTATATCTTAGTACTTGGAGACCTGTTTTGAGAAGGTGGTAGATTTGTAATTTTTGATTGTGACTTCAGTGGGACAAAGTTTACAATAGTCACATCAAACAATTAAACATAGTAAACTGAAAAAAATAACGAGATTTAGTGCACTTTCTCTCCTTTGCATCCCAGCCAGTATATGAGATAGATTTATTTTGTGCTTGCTGGAGATGTGCTGTCCTTTGTGTTTCACATGTTGCTGGATTCAGGAACACAGCATTTCCTTTGTATCTGGGATAGGCAGGGATGGAAGGCTGAACTCTATGCATAGCAGTCACAGACACCTGCCTAAGTCAGTTCTGGTGGAGAGTTTCAATAAAATATTTTCCTTTTCTAGAAAAGAAGAGCTTAGCTCATCCTCACCTCAGAAGTGTGTACTCAAATCACGACACCAGAATAATTCTTACGGTCAAAGGACCTTCAGAAAACCTCTCTGTTGGCTGACAGTACAGGAAGTCTCAGATGTTTAGTTCACACGTAAATGAGTACATTGTACTTGTTAAAAAGTGAGAGAGCATTTGAAGTGCTCAAATCCTGGGAGAAGCACTGGAGGCCCTGAAGGGTTTGGTGCTGGTGAGGAAGGAATAACAGTTTCTGTGGGCTCTTCTGGCTTTAGCTATTTGGGTTTGACTTAGCCTATGTATTGTGAGAACAGGTAAACCCAGCCTGGCTGGGGTTTTCTATAGTAGGGACAGCATCAGGAGCTTAGTGGTTTGGTACTCAAGTCCTCTTGAGGGCATAGCCTGAAGTCCCTCAACAGAAATGAAAGGTATTTTTACCTCAGATCCCATTCCCCCCCGTCCCCCTCAAATACTACTGAAGTTCCACTTGTGTGGCTTTCATGAAAACACCTTTTTTTTTTTTTTTCTTGCCTTAAACAAAAAGGAAATAAAAAAGAGGAATTAAAGTAAAAGAAGGAAGTTTCTTCTTGTGATGGATTCTGAGTGCAGTTGATGCTGCACGTTCCCATCCAGCAGTTCTCATCCCTGTGTGTTTAGTTATTGTGCTGCTTTCTGCCTCCTGCCAGCAGTGCTGCCTGGCCTCCCTTTGGGCAAGGAATGCTGCTCTCTTGCTCTTGATGTAACCCTTCTGTTGATAACTTTGTCATTAAAAAGCTTCTGAATTCTTGTAAGCAGCCACATTTTCTGGATCCTGGTTTATTTGAAAGTGACTTCCCTTTAATAAAAACCGTAGCCACTTCAACTAGCCCCACCCCTGTTTTTTCTTAATATTTCTACTTGTACAGTTGTGTTTTCAAGACATCTAACCAAAGAAGCCTTCATAGATTACATTTATAAATATATATATATATATACATACACACATATATGTGTGTCTGTGTGTGTGTGTGTATTTACTAAAATTGCTACTTGCTTTCCATAAGGGTTATTTTCCCAGTGGTTCAGTGCCTAACTGGCAAGCCCTTGGAGAAGGCCAGTCCTCCTGAAAGCATGGCTTTCCATGGCAGAGAGAGGGAAAGGTGGTCTGAAGGTGTTCCCTGCATTTAGTTCTGGATGCTGTAGTGTCTTTCAGCAGATCAGAACAGGCTAGGGTTACTCCCATACCTAAGCTGACTCCTTGCATATTACTGTGATACCAAAAATGGAAACATGAGGTTAGTGTGAAAAGTCTTTTCATATTGCTAATGTATTAGAAATGCGAAAATAATTGTTGGAAATACTCTCCTTGTGTTAGACAAAATCAGAACTAGTTCAGAAAACCCAAAAATTCTAGTTTCTCAAAGAATCTGTAACTAATTTTTAAAGGAGAGAACAGAAATGAGTAACATGCTATGGCAATCACTTGGTATGGTCTAAAACAGTAATTCTAGTCAGTATTTGACAGACATTATAGAGTTTTCAGTTTGGAAGTTGAATGACTAGACTGCAGCTCTTTTGAAGCTTGAGGTTTGGCAGCTGTGTCAAGTACAGAAATTGTGTCCTAAAAGTGTATTGACAGTGCTGAAATTCCATAGAAGAAGTAAAGCCACAAAGCCACATTTAACCAACATATAAGTTGCAAAGACTTTTAAGGATTTCTGCCTGGATGAACAAGTTTGAATTTAGCCACAGGTGTTCAGAGTTCAGAGTCTTAGTTGGTGGTAGACAGGTTGGCATTTAAGCAGATAGCACAGAAAGTATACAAGTTGAATGCAGTATACTCACTGGAGGCAGGACTTAGTGAAGTGAGGAGAAATACTATATATGTTATAGTATCTGTCATGGGATCAAATTGTAGTCTCATTGATTTGTATATCAGAGGAGACCCCTGTGATCATCTAATTCAATTTAAATAATGCCATCAGTAGAGTATCACCTTGTCCTGCACAAACCGTGCATGGAGTTGGAACATTCTGTGAGTAGATGTTTGTAATGTAAAAAAACTTTATGCAGTGGGCAATCAACTGTCATGTTTGCTGAGCTGTTCCAGTGGTTATAATTACTCTAATCTCTATGCATTATTTCTTCTCTGAATTTATCCATATATTTGGCTTCCAGCCACTTAACCTTGTTATACTTCTGTCTCTTAAATGAGTGGTCAACCAGTCTCCTGTCAATTCCTTTTCTGTCTTCATTTTCAGAATATGCATAATTGAACAGTGTTTTACTTTGTGGCTGTTAAAGATAGTGAATTGATTTAAATCATTTTGACTTCAAAGTAGTGGGCAGGAAAACTTGATTGAAACAATCAGCTTAAATCTTGTTTGGTTTCTGCAGTTCTTATTCATTTTCCATTCCCAGTGCTGTCTTTCGGGTAAGCGATGCTTAGTGTGCTGATACACAGCAGATGAAATAGTCTTTATGCTAAGTATACTCAGGTTTTTTTTTTGAGAGAATGCATTGTATGCATACTTGTATATTTTAAAAGTTCGTGAAGTTAATGTTCATTTGCTGTATTTGAATTTTCAGATGTTTAATATTACAGTATGGCTGATGTGTTTCTGATTTACTAGGTAGTTCAGTTTTACGTTTGACTGTGTCAACTATACTTAGAAATTGGAACTCGTAAACTGTGGAAAATATAATTAAAATAATTTTTAATAATATCTTGATTTCTTTTTTATATGCCAGGTTACTTTAAATATATTAATAACATTTATTAATGGTATAATTAACTTTTATAGTGAATAAAGGAAAAACAGTACTTAGCTTTTAAGAGAAACTCTCAATTTCTGTTAAAAACACCCTGGGGAGTTTTAGTATTAGTAGCTATCACCCTTCAGCATATTGTTTATAGTAAAAGACTGTAAGAGAAACATAAATACCTAGTTTATTTTGCTCATGGTAGACTTTTCAACTTCTGAATGATCCAGTAATTTGTGATTGAATAAGCTGTGAGAAATAAGATACTCTTTTCTGCACCTGCTTATTGATTAGTTTGTGTTTCAGTTTTGTTTAGTCTGTGTTTTTTATAGGGTAAGTGGTTTCTTTGAAACTTTAGCAGCAAATGAGTTCTGCTTGGGCATTGATGAAAGAAGGAATGTAAATTGGTTTCATAAATTTAAATGTTATTTTGGTGAAACACTTAAATGAGAGTCAGAATTTTTCATTAGAACGTATAATAATATTGCGGGAAAAAGCCATTTCTTTACCAGACAGGTTTTGGAGCAGCCTTGGTCAGTCTGCTCCTTCTAAACACTGTCAAAAGATGGGATTGGCCAACTACTCTTGTTTTGTGAAACTGCATATGAAAATAAATTTTGCTCATTGGCCAAAGGTACCAGCTGAGCAGGAGCACCCAGGCTCCAGTGTTTCGTGTGCTTACCTTGTGCTGCACTTCTCAGACCTTCAAGTCTCTTACTCTTACTGTTTTTTGTTTTTTGTTTTTTTTTTTTCTTCCTGTGATTTTTCAGGATGATTTCAAATTTAATCATGCTGTTATTGGGTTAGTCCGCTCCCTCTCCCCTGCAACTGCTTTTCATTAGTCATACCAGTTTTAAAAGAGTTACTAAGAATACCTGGTAAATTTGCTGAGCTCTGCTCAATTTGTGGAAGTTTTGCTGTTTAACAGTACTCTTATCTTTGAGGTCCTGCTGGTACTTGAACAAACCAGACCTTTTCACTTTAATTACTTCATCTTTTTTGGAGACATTTTTCAATGCTTTTAGGTATACACTGCTCTATTTCCTCAGTCTTTTCAAAGAGATACAATTATCTAAATAAAACTTAGTTTCTGCGTATTCTGACTTTAAAACTGTGATCATAAGTAACCTTTCTACAGGAAAATGAAAGGTGTGCCTTTCCTTTTTTTTCTGCCTTTCCCCCAACTTCTTGAAATAGCAACTAAAGACCAAAGCAAGATTTTTTTGCTTGCCGGTGATTTTATTGTGTAGTTTCATTCAGTGTGATAACTTTCTTTCTTCTTGTATCTGTCTTGGAGCCAGGCAAAATGAGGTAGGACACAGAGCTATCAAAAAGCAGTACAGTTGTAAAGGTAATTTGCTTCTTCCTCAAAGAGGGAGAAGGAAGCTTGTTGGCTGTTTTGCTTTCTTTTTGTAAATTGACGTAACTAGTGCAGATCCTGTGAGAGGGATCAGGGCTGGAAACAAGGACCATTGTGCAGTCTAGCCTTGTGCAGCATGTTAGAAAACTGGAAAGTGGTGGTCAGAGGAAAGGTTTTATTAATGCTTCAAGCTGCCTGAGAGCAAGATGAACCAGGTAAAGAGCACTAGAAATACATCTTGGCATGATCAATATTCTCTGATGAAGAATATCTCTTTATGCTCTTGAGAGAAGTCCAAATGGGTGTTTACTTATCTGTGTTTTAAAAAAGGAAAATGAAATACATTACAAAGCTAATTTTACAGTCACTTCATGCACTGCTACTGCAAAACAAATTGGCCTGTGAGGAAAGATACACCTTTATGAGATCCAGTTGACTTTCAGTGACTTGTTAGTCCCAGCATTTGCTCCAGTTCCTCCTCCTTGACAGACTGTTCTTCAGTGCAGTGTCTGTTGAGGCTTCCAGTGGGATGCTTTCACTTTCCTCTGTTGAGCTTGCTGCTGTTCATAATCTTTATGTTCTTTAGGAACCACCAGTTTATTTAGAAATAATGATAGTATTGGCAGTGATGTGCAAGGCTCCTGAGTGAAGCCCACGAATATCTTGACACGGAACTTTCGAACTTTTTCATCTGAGTACAGTGCTTTGTATGGCAAAGAAGAAATGTGAGCCTAAAGCATTTGTGGTCATTAACTTTAAATCTTTCCCTGCAAAGGCTAATACTGATTTCACTGTTTTATTCAAGTGGAATGTTTAGGTGTTGTTTCTCGTTCTTCACCAGTAATGTTGCTCTTGCTTTCTCCATGCAATGACTGTTAGCCCTTTTATCTGTTTTTACTTTTGAGTTTTTAGGGGATTTTTTAAATGCAAAATTAGTTTTTATTGCGCAATTCTAAATGTAAAAACCAGACATACCTTAATTTACATTTTCATGTTATAGATGACATAGCATGTTATAGGTCCCTGGAGCCCTGAATTTCTGCTGAGGATTTATTGCAGCAGTTCCTGAAAACAGCGTGGTGAAGCAGTAACCCCTTGGTTTCTGGGTTGGTGCCACAGGCAGCTGGAGCTGCACGTGGTGGCTCAGTGCTGGTGTCCTGTATTACCTTTGGAAAAGCTTGTAGTACCTCACAAGTTGCTACATGGAAAGCGACTCCATTTCTTTCATTTAGGTCAGGCTGTCAGATGCTTTTTGTGTCCTGCTCTTCTGTAACTGGGACAGCTAAGGTTTGGGGTGACCATGACCACTTGCAATCTAGCAGGAGGATCCCTAGAGTCCTTTCCTCTCCTTGCAATCTGGGTGTGGTCTGCATTTTCTTTGTGTCCTTGTGTTTGTTCTGCCTCCAGGATCTTGGGAAAGTATTTCTATTCTTTCCCATCTGTTTCCCAGTTGTGCTCTTGGACTCTGTGTATGTTGCCCTTCTCTGGGATGAAGGCAGGATGCAGGGGAGAGAAACTAGTAAATTAGAGGGTGTGGGGAGGACATAAATGATCCAAGAAAAGTGAAGGTGTGTGTTTCATGAGTAAATGGTGGCAAAAGAAGGCCCTTTGTTGCTCAGTGTTGACTTAAGGTCTTTTGAAAACCACTTGCTGCTGAGTATACTTACCATGCAACGTGGATTTCTCCTACTGCAGCACTGTCTATTATCCCCTGAACATCTTGTCCATTGCTATAATCTCAGTCATGAGCTGTGAAATGGCATTTTTTACAGCAACTTTGAGACTTGCTGCAAGACAGAAACTGGTTTTCACTGCTCGCCAACGAAGTTGACGTACTTAGTGTGATGCCTGGTGCTTTGCGTTGGGTGATTCTGTTGCAATGGATTAATTTTTGTTGTTGGAACAATCCTCTGTTGTAATGTCAGAACTCTTCTGGCTGCTCCTTCCAGGTTTTGGGTTTTATTTTGTGTGCTCTTCTTGAATATGTGTCTTTGAAAGTTGCACATTTGAGCTGGATGCTGTGGATTGCTACAGCCGAAGTCCATGAGTTTGGTTCAATGCATGTTACATCTGGAAGAGGTTTTTAAAGGGCTGATATTTCTTTGGTTATCTTGAGCCACCAAAAAGCATCCCTGTCTTAACCAGTGTTGAGTTCCTGTGAGTAAGCAAAATGTGGCATCTTGAGCTCTGGGTATGTTTTGTGTATTGAAACAGCTGCTGAAGGTGTCTTGTAGGTAGATGTGAGCAGATGAGAGTGTGTGATATATATTTTTCTAGGCTGTATTCTTTTGGTGAAGCTTCAGAATCTTTGTTGTTCAGCAAGAATGTTTGGACACAAAATGCTCTCTAAATATATCATTTAAAAACATATTACCTGGCTATTTGGAAACAGAAGTCTTACAGAACTTC
Source organism: Cichladusa arquata (assembly GCA_026413545.1). Taxonomy (NCBI): domain Eukaryota; kingdom Metazoa; phylum Chordata; class Aves; order Passeriformes; family Muscicapidae; genus Cichladusa; species Cichladusa arquata. The sequence goes on from JAOTQP010000001.1 coordinate 50,094,260, forward strand.
TAACAGACAGGAAAATGAATTTGTGTTGCTTTGATCTGCCTTCAGTGTGCAAGAGCACAAAAATACAGTTGCAGGCATTTTGTTTTAAAGTTTTCAGTCTTCACATGTATCAAAGCAGAATTCATAAATTTATTATTTATTTATTAAGACTTTACTTTTTCCTCCTTTCTTCTTTGGATAGAGATATTATTTTGTTGCTGCTTAGCTTATAATCTTGCTTCTTCCGAAGATCCCTTCCACAGAATTACTTTGAGTATATTTTGTGCTCCTCACCATTTATTTTATGTCTGGAGGATGCAGTGAGCAGTCATGCTTTAAATTGCTGTAAATGTATGTCAAATAAGAAAAATAGTAGAAAAAAGATGAAGTAAGCAGCATTCTGTTACGTGCTACTCTGTTCCTAGATTTGATTTCTATCTTCATTAAAATTTGAACTTTACTATGAGATGCATAATAATGTTTTTATAGAGGGTGATGAGATATACACTGTAAGTGATGTACTGGCTGATAATTTGAGAGTCATTTAATAAGTGCCTCATTTTTACACACGCAAAATGAATGTAATGCTCTTTACTCAAGACACTTTTAGGTGTCTACTGTTGGGAAAAATACGTACAAAAGCTGAGTAATACAATGGTTTTAAGATGTGTGCTTCACATGGCAGAGTCCACAGAGATTTCTGCACATGCTTTCTGTGTACATTACTTCAGTTGGTTCTGCATGCTGATTTTTTTTTTTTTTTTGGAAGATATAAGGAAAAGTGTAACTTCTTTGTCAGACTGAGAATAACTTCTGTGAGTCTTGTAGCCATGGAAAGTGTATTGAAGGAGGCTGTTTGCAAGAGGTATTACCCACTTGGTTTCCTTGGAAACATGAAACATGATTTACAAATATTGACTTCAGAAAGCTGCAGCTTAGAGGAAATCCTAAACTGTTGGTTCAGGCTTTTAAATTAATATCTCTAGAGTTCTGGCCATGTTGAAAGTCACTGTATGTCCACAAAATGACATTTATAATAATTCTGTGTTTCTTAGTGTAATAGCCAATTCTGAATGATGGAGGACTGGAAAGAATCTGAGTTTTACTGGGAAAAGGATAGTGAACGGGGAATCTTGGCTCTAGTTTCACCTGTGTGAAACCCCTCAACTCTGGACAAAATGAAAAAATTGACGCTCTTAAAAGTCAGATAGATAGTGCCTTACCCCACTGATGGAGTGCAACCTGGAACACTTTCTTCATGGTGAAGTTCAGACACTGTAAATAATCATTCATGTCTTGTAAATGTTTTAAAACTCAGTGGAGGGTGGTTTGAATGCTCTTTGTTATGTTCATGCAAGAGATCGTGTGATAAGCTGAAGCAAATTACATTTACTGCATAACTTACTTTTGTTGCATAGGAATTTTCATATACACTTACTTTTAAAGACTGCTGGTCATAATTTGGTCTTGCTGGCCTTGTTAAATTTTTTGAAATGAAAGCTGCTTTATCCCTGGAGCACAGTGTTAGGTTATCTTGAAATTTGTGCTAGATTCATGCTGGGAGGATGGCAAGGGCCAGCAGTATGAGAGAAGACGCCTACAGCAGAGGATTGCGTGCATGTTGTGAGTGCTGACTGCTGAGTAAAGATTGTATCTGTGCACTCATTAGTGAGGAGCAGGTCTTGGTTCAATCTAACTGAGGTGCTGCTGGCTGTGGTTTAATTTGAGCTTCTAGTGTCACTACTGGCTTACGTGGTTCCGGTTACCACCCTTCTCCTATGGTGCATGTCCCTCTGTCACTCAGACAGCTTCTGCTGTCAGCAGACTGGATTGGATCAAGAAATTGCCCAAACTTCTTCAGTTTCACTGAGTTATTCCTAACTTGCATTATTTTCCCAGTTCATCTCCCAAAGCACCTGTGGCTGTGCAGAAGCATCCAGATGGTTGAAGGCACGAAAGCACCTCTAGCCATTCCCGAAGTTGAGTGGGAAAGCCTTGTATTCCCTGTGCTCTTAAATCTAGAGAACACCTCCAGAGCAGAGATGAGGTGAGAGCTTGGGTTTTCCTGCAGAAAAGCCATGTGTTTGTCTGCTGGTTGTGGTGCTAGTAGTTTCTTGGCCATGTGGAGATGGCAAGGCACAGCTTTTAAGAAGGTATGATGTATTAGCATGAAAAGGTAATGTACTTTGAAAGAATATGAACATGCAAGTCCTGTGCTTCTGTTTTAGACTGGGGTAAGACTTTGTGTCTCAAGCCATTGCACTCTTTTCCCCAAAGATGTCTTTCACGTTGTATACAAAATATCATTACTTCTTATGAACTGTGCTTTGCTTGGAGATTATAAAGGTTTAAGGTGGTCTTATGTAGCTGTGCTAATTAAGGCAGGATGAGCCTAGGTCTGCCTTCATCTGGGGTTGCAGGAGGATTTTACCCTGGAAGTAGGAGGTAGGATGCAGGCAGGTTGCTGCATGGGTGCTTGTCAGGATCAGGTCCTCAATATGCAGTGGCATTGGTGGTGTAGGCAGGTAAGGACTGCTGCAAGCTGTAGGTCAATGTGTCAGATGAGATGGCTGTGTCTGTGAGCTGTATGTCTTCTGAGACAAAGGACTGAGAGCAGCTGGGACCTCACAGAAACCTCCCTGCATGGGCCAAGCAGTGCTACTTTTCTCATCAAGCCACTTGAACTAAGCAGAAATGCTTTGCCCCCAGTAGTTCTGTAGATAGTGTCTAACACCCTGAAGGCTACAAAGCTGTTTATCTCTCTGGATGCTAAGGAAGGATTCATCTGTATTGTTTTTCAGTGGCTGGTTCCAGCTGGTGAGGGCAGCTTGCTCTTGACTTACCCCATGCAATGGCTATGGATTACAGTGGAAGAGGCTGTGAGGAGGCAGAAAGATTAATGGACCGGAGGAGGGAATTAGGGACCTGTGGAAAGAAAGTTCATATGGAGAAAAAACACAGAAAAGTGGAAAATGGCAGTGTTGCCAAATCCCAGGAAACAATTGAGACTCTTGTTGGTAACTCATGTGCTGAAGCTTTAAGCTGAAGGGGAGGTCAGTAAACTGCAAAAAATGTCTTCTTTGGTGTTTGTAGAAGGAAGACTGAGAAAGGGCAGTGCTTGAGTCTTAGGGTGGGGCGTTTTTTTGTTTGTTTATTTTTATAGTCCACAGATAATCAAAGCAGAACGTAGGGTTGTATGTGGCTGAAGTCAGAACAGGTATACAGAATTGTTCATTGAGGATTGTAAACATGCCTCAAAAATTGAGTATGAAGGCTTAGGATGGCAAACATAGGAAGATAATGATATCAAATGAACTCTAGTTCTTGGTGTAACCAAATAAATTACGTGGGTTACTGCAAAATCAGTCAAGATGGGAACAAACAGTGTAAGAGTTCTGCTAAAATTAGGATTGTTTTCATGTGAAGCCATTGTGCCAATACAAACTGAACTTCATATTGCAGGATTGATTGTAAGATAAATACCTCCAGAGCAATCTGGAGAGAAGACACAAACTTAGAAGGACAGAGGAATAACTGCAGTGAAGATGTACAGAGAATTCTTAGAATACAGAAGTAGAAGATAAAAATGTATGAGATGGCAGTGTGATATTGCTTTTCTTACTCTGGATTTTTTAATTTCATAATATGATGAGTGTCTTCTGAGTATCACTCACTTTAAGTGATTAGTGTCCATATAAGGTATGCGGCCTCTAAGGGAGAAGCTGGGAAAAAACCCATCCTTAGACCTACTGCTTTTTACTGATTTTTCTAGGGCATCAACACTAAATTGATAGTTGCAAAAACTCACTCCTGTAGAAACATCAAGGGTGCTTCATATATTCACTGTTTCCTGGCAGAATATTGATATTATTTTTAGTTTTAGAATCCTTGCTGTTTTTAGCACATATAGGTAGATTTAGAAACAGTTCTGTGATATTTATTTAGCTGTTGCTAAATAAATATTTATATTTATTAGTATAATGATTTATAATATAAATATTTATATTTAGTATTGTATAGTACTGGAGCGCTGAGCACCTCTCATCTTTGTGGTGGCTCTAAAGCAGCTCCAACCCAGCATGAGTGTCAGTCCTTGGATACATCAGCTCTTACTGTAGGTTATATTGACTTTTGTGAGTAAGGTCATGAAAGAAGTGAGAAATGACATTAGGCACAGATAGAGAGAAATAACAATTCAAGTAGAAAGTATCTCTTTCTTGCTTCCTTCAGCCTGTAAGGTGTGTGGATCTCTGACTATCAGCCAGTTGTCTTACCAGGCATGAGAGCTGCAAGGTGTTAAAGCTTTCTGGATAGAGCACTTGTGTTGTCTATAACCCGATTTTGAAGGAAAAAGAGCTATTTCTGCTAGAGGAACATGGAGGCTACTGTTTTCAGCTCCATGATAAGATGTTTTTCACGTTGAAGCTGAAATCACCATTTGAAGTGTTCAAGGCCAAGTTGGATGGGGCTTTGAGCAACCTGGTTTAGTGAAAAGTGTCCCTGCCCATGGCAGGGGGGTTTGGAACTAGTTGATCTTCAAAGTCCCTTCCAATCTGAGCCATTCTGTGATTCTACGTGAGAGGAGCTAGTGTGGAGGTGAATTGGAGATGCCAAGTCCTTCGCATCAGAAAGGGCTGTTTCATGTCTGCTGTTCTGTGTCTGTCACCAAGCTGTCATTGCTGAGTGTGAGGTTTGAGCCAGTGGCAGATGGCTTTCTCTGAGAAGAGGAAAGGACGAGGAAGAGAAGTTACGGTAGAATTGGCAAAGCCCAAAGAGTCATTCTCACTGACTGGAAGGAACTAATTACTTTGGACTTGTGTTTCAGATTTACTTGGTCTGGGCTCAGATATGTATGTCTTGAAAATACATTCACCAAACAACAGTATACTGGACTGGGCATAGGTAAATAGTGAAGTTACTGGGAGAATAAAAATTACTAGGTTTAAAGAGAATGATTCAATTGTCAAATGTCAAGTTAAAACAGCCCAGTTTTAATGTACTCTTAAAAACACCAACCTCTAATCTGAGATACTGCCAGACACTCTCTTTAGTTAGCAAACTGCAGAAGCATGTCTGTGCAAAATGAGAAATGTGTTTACTTGGCTAGCATTTTTGAATTGAAACATTATAGGTGTTGTGAAATACTGTAGAATGTACAAATGAGCATGTTGTCCCGAAAATCACGTTGCAACACATGGGGCAGTTCATACACTGTGAACTTAGTCACCTCACTTAGTCATGGTGGTGGTCCCAAACTAATGAATGGTGAGATTTTGTGGACAGGACTTAAGAATCTACTCTTAACTGGAGCATTATGAGTATTTTTCTGTGTAGTGGGGTAAGAGAGAGGTGGGAATGGAGAGGAGGGAGGAGGAGAATCTGCTTTATACTGAGTTAAAGGTGCTTTGTTTTTCTGTAATTAATCAGTAGTTGAATTAAAGCAGGGAAGAGTTGGAGATCAAGGTGAGCAATTCAGCTTCATCCTTTCAGGGGACTGGAGAGCACACCTCTCTGAATCAGAGATTCATCTCACCTGGAGCTGAGATGTTCCACAAGTACACAGAGACTGTGGAATAGGGGAAAAAAGAAGTGTGTTAACCTTGGATTTACTGAAAGTTTAAAGAGTGAAGTTTTCACTGTTTACACAGTAAATAGAAGAGTATCTATTCAGAGAAATAAACCACTTCATGTCAAAATCTAAAATGGCCACTGATGAGTTTTTTTGAAGCAACTGTGCTTTTGAAAAGTTAAGTTTTTTTAACATGCAAGCAGCATGCACATTGCACAGTGGAGTTTCACTTTCAGTTCTGTCACTAGCAGCTTTTTGCTTGGGGCGTTACTTCGGTGAGTCCTGAATGTCACTATAGCTAAACTGAAGTAGTCCTTCATAGTTTCATTATAGTGTTTGGATTTCTGATAGTGAAAATTCCTGTAGTTTGTAGATACTCTGGGCCCTTCTTTGCTAACTTTCCTTCATGCAGACTTTCACATTTTATCATTTTGTTTGGGCTTCAAATAAAAAAAGGTGTTTTTTTTTTTTCTTTTCATACTTGACAATTTGAGCTGCTGTTTGCTTCCTTTTCATAATAAAAGCATAGCAGATAAACAGAGGCCTCCATTCACATGCAGGTGATACCAAAGGAATTAAATACAGACTGCTGCATTGTCTACTTTCTTTTCCTTGTCTAAGAAAATAGCTAACTTCATTGGGAAAATACAGGAACTCAGCATTGTTCATCTTGTCCAAGCATAATACATAGAAGAAACTATTAATTCAAGCTTGCACTTACATTCTTCATAGCACTTAAAAGTTCCTCCAGTCTTGTTGCCAGCTGTTCCCTCTTAATTAATCTCTGCGCGTATAATTTCCTTTTCCCCTTTTTTTTGTGGCATTGTTATGCTGTCCTTTATTGTTTGGGCTTTGAAATCTAACCAGGTAATTGGGCAACAGCCTTCTTCAGATTCACTTCCCAATAGCTAACTTCTCTAGCTGATGTGCAGTAGTGTATAGAGGAAGAAAACGACTGGGGAATGTGGGAGCGTAGGCAAGGACTTTCCCTTTCAATGCCTGGTACAGGTTGTCTGTGTGAATCTGGAAATGGTATCAGTGTTTGTTTTTCTCTTACTTAAATATTGATGATAGTACTTGAGGGAGGTGAGTAGTGTTGTAAAGCTACTAAAACTGGGGGTTGTATTAGACTGGATTGAGACGGTCTGGGTGCATACTAGAGGTGCAGAGTTTCAGTGCATTTACTGAAGTAGTAAAATTAGCCTGAAAATGTACCCATAGGGTGTCTGTAGTTGGGTACTGAAAAAGTGCATCTGCTTTTGAAACAGAACAGATTCTGGTATTAGTTTTCATATTGAGACTTTGAAAAACGGGGGGTATGTATTTATAGATAAGCAAAGGATGTTAATGGGAAGCATTCTTTATAGAAGAAATGACTACCTTTGCATCATTTGCCTTTGTGTCCACAGGCATAAAACTTGTTTAATATCAACATAAAGGAGATAGTAACTACCCTTGTCTCAAGAAGTGTTGCTGTCGTTTTCATCAGTACAGATTGTGAATGGTATGAGATGTTCTTTGCATTGTGTCACTTTAAAGGTTCACAGATTTTACCAGGATAATGCTTTCAGACAGATGAGCACGTGATTCAGGTTTTAGCTCTTGTGAATTGTTGCGTAGCAGTGACGAGCTGAAATCTTGGAGAGGCTGGCTTTGGATAGTATGGGATTTCCGTCAGTGTTTCCACTAGAATGAAGGGAGGAGGAACAGTTTTGATCTTTCTCTTTAGATACCACCTATATGAACATGTAACCCTATTTCTGCTTAGTGCATCAGAGCTCTCTTAAACTGAAATCAGAAAAGTAAACTTTTAAAACTATTTTTTCTGTCTTTATACTGAATTGTAACAGAGTTACAGTGCATCCAAATGGATTGTTCCTCTTCAGTAAGTCTTTGAGAAGGTGTATGAATACTATAATCAACCTGTTTGCCAAGATCTTTAGTACTGGATTTTTTGTAATTAAATCAGTACTCAAAGCACACTTCAGTTTTGCTAACAGTAGTGCCTTATCAGAAAGCCAGGAAGAATAACAAAGAGTACATGGGTGGTCCCTTCAAAGAGAAGCTGATCTCCTCATTTGGGTCTATCCAAAGACTCAGTAACTGTACATTGTCATTTACTTTGAGAGCACAAAAGCGATTCAGTTATGTTAATCTGCAGTTCTGCAGCATCACAGAGTTGAGCTGTGCTTTTCTTGTCCTGTCAGAATTTTATCTATAAATGTGTCATAAATGTTCTGTTTTCAACTAATTTATTTGTTTTATTTGTACAAGACAGGTCATAGATCAGGATCTGCTTATGATAAGCATTTCACAAAGGAATTTTTAAGAGTCTTTCGAGTAAGACATCAGGGAATAGACAGACACAAGCAGACATGCAGGAGAGCAATGGGGTGATACTTACCACGAAAAAAAAGCCACAAGTGGAAAAACACCCCGGGTCTTAGCACATCAGAATCATGCTGAAAGTTTGAATGTGGACAAATCCTTCTTGTGGCTACAAAATGCACTATGTAGTATTTGTGTATATATATAAAAATATATTATTGAGAAAAGATATTACACTTACATATGTAGATAAAGATGGTATTTTCTGTGTTTCAACCATTTATCTTTTGATTGTTGCTGTGTATGAGCTGCCTTGCTCTTTTCTGAGTGTTTGTTGGTTCAGTACAACTTGTGCTTGTGCAGCAAAAGAGCTTGTTCATAGCAGTGATGGTTCACTGCTCTCACTGGCTCTTTGCCCTTCTTGACCTCCTGTTGTTTTTCCTCTCTGCTTAGAAAGCAGCTTCGTGACCAAATCAACCCAAGATGCATCAAAATTACTTTTCCCTTAGCTTTTAAAACCTTTTGCAACCCCTTATGGTTGGGGTTGGTTGGTTGATTTGGTTGCCCCTGCCCCCTCAATCCTGCCATGTCTTGTCCTTGTTGTTGCCATTTATTTTCCTCCTGTTTTACCTAACTGGTTGACATTCAGGCCAATTCAGACCAAAGGATACATGCATTCTCATCTGTCATATTTGCTCAGATTTTTTTTTGTAAAGGAGACAACTTTGTCCCTTACTCTGTGTTGAGTATCTTCTGGTCTGTGTCTTTACTGTGCCTTCTTTAGGAGACTTTGAGTCCTCCTGGATACAGACTAAATCTGAAATTGGGCTTCATGATGAGTGCTCAGAACCACTGTCCAGTAACCTGTTAACCCACACCCATAAGTAAAGGCTGAAAGAAAGACTTAAGGCTGCCAGAGTCTGGTGAGGGGAGACAGGAGGCACAGAGTAAAGGGCTTTCCTGCCACTGAAAGTGGAGTGCACCTCTGCTTGTGGCTGCTGTGCTCTTGGCACCCCTTTCATTTTGGTGCTCTAGCCTGCTCTGTGCATGGGGAGGGTGCTTGCAGGCAGGACTGTCCTGCTAGGTTTGCAGCCCTGTGCACAGGAAAAGAGGGTTTGGGGTGGAAAAGAGTGTTAGCAGCACAGCACTGCTGTGTGAGCTGTGAGAGTAAGAAAGGTGAAATGTGATGCTGTGTGGTCAGCAGCTTCGGTGAAAAAAAGAAAGGGGGGGCAAAGACGCTGCTAACAGCTTAATGGCAGCTGGGAGATTTTTGCAGAAGTCTGGGAACTTTATGACAGTTGTTGATAATAGCATGCAAATCCTTATACTTAACAAAGCTTTAGCCAGCTATCAAGTGACACTAGCTACTGACATGGTGCTTAACTCTTATGCCATAACATGTATAGCTGAACAAGAAATGTAAAAATGAGGTTACTTCATATAATTTCTGGCTGAAAATGCCATCAGAGGTTGAATGCTTGTCTTATTTTTTTTTTTTTCCTTGTGCATGTTATTGCATTTATAGAGAGATCTTCAGGCAAGAGTGACTTACCCAGGACTGGTTCCTCAGCCAGGGCATTTTCTGTAATGTGCTGTAATGGTTTGGTCCCTGTGGTTCTGTGGTGTTGGTGCTTTGTGTGCTGGGGCACTGACATTGAGTCCTGCTATGTTGGAAGTGAAAAAGTCAGTTGTGGAATGTTTTTAGAGAAAACTTTACAAAGAATTTCCTCAAGAAGCCCAGAACAGGATTTGGTACTTCCATGCATCTTTGTGGGAAGGAGTGGTCGGAGAGAGAAAGCAGCATGGGGCATACTAAGGCCAGCATGTGTTCCAGGGATCACTTACATTTTCATTGATGGCAACTTTGTTTTTCGAATACATGACTTAAAAACGGGGCAAATAAATGCCTAATATTTTTTGTATAGTTTCAGAAGTAAAAATGATTCTGGAGTAGGTGGGGCTCTTCTGATTTTCACCTCCATTTTTCTTTGCCGTTCCGTTGCCTTACATACGTGTGTAACTTCAGTTGAAGTTAGAAACTCGGAGAAGTTCAGGGTCAAACCTTTTCAAATCATGACCTCTGCTGTCTGGGGCATGAGCAGGCTGTGCCCCATTCTTACTTGGCAATTGTGTGCTCAGCAGTAACAAATGTAGCTAAATGTAGGTACTAAAGAGTTTTTAATGCTCACTTTAAACAAGTTGATAAAACATGATGGAAATAAACCAGAGGTGAATTGAATGCAGTTTGTAAATAATACTGCAGCAGTTCACAGTAGTTTGAGTGTTGCCCATCAGCCTTGTTCCTTCTTCTTCTACTCAAAAGTACCTCTGCAGTGCTGTAGAGAAGTGGAAATACTGAAGTCTAGTGGTAGATTTTTCTCCTTTACCTTCCTCTTTATAGCTTCAACTGTCAGCAGCCTTCATCGTCCTTGAGTTTTTGGCAGCCTCCTGCTTTGATCAGTCAGAGCCATATCCCCAGTTACTCCTGTGCCGGCTGCAGGAAGGTGTGCTGGTGGTGGTGGGGGTCCCTCACCGTGCTCTGAGCTTGCAAACATTGGAAGAGATGTGGCATGCAGCAGGAAAATATCTGACTTCTTAGGCGTTTACTTAATTTTGACTTGAAGAATGATCCTTCCACTAGTGGTTCTTGACCTGTGTCTTCATCCCTCTCTTTGTCTCCCAAGAAATTAATATTCTGTGTATCTTGTATGTTTCCTCTAGGTTATTTTCTTCCAGGTGCCCAGTAGTTCTGTCACCTTGCAGACTGCGAGGGTGAAAGTTGAGGAGGCTGATACAGAAAATAATGAGTAACAAAACCCGAAGAGGGTGCAATAGTTTTGGTGTTTGATGTATCCCCACAACAAGGCTTGATTAAAAGGTAAAGTTTCTGGGAAACTTGGTTTACATAACGTGCAAGGGATGCTTATCAGATCAGTCAGGCACTGAGGTGAACATGCATGTGTAAATTTTCTCATTAGTTATTCTTTTCTTTCCTTTTACTCTGAATTCCTGTCTTTCTGTTCCGTGATTTAGTGGAGCTATTAAAAAATCAAAACAAATTACTTACTTTTTTTCTTTTTTTTTTCCCCCTGAATTTTTTCCCTACTTCTGATCTACCTGTTTGCAAATCGGGTTTATTTCCTCGTTCCCTTCACTCACCGGTAAGTATATTCAGTCTTGGCTGGGGAAGAGGCATGAAATTGTCCTCTTCCTCTCTTCTCTCTGAAAAGTTTATTTGGCAAGTTAATGAATTTCCTTTATTCCCAAGAGCAGCTCATAAAGGGCAGATTTCTTCTCCCAAGGGCAGTGAATGCGAGGTGATTGCCAGAGCATTGTTCTTCTAAATAGTTTATTTTTCTCTGTGGCTGGACCCTCCCCTCCCAGCTATTTTTAGAGTACTGATTAAGTGATAATTTGTGTTTAGGCTTCCTTAAAGTACCCAGTAAGTTGTTGCTGATTCGCCTGTGGGTTTGGTATTCTGGGTGGGGCATGAGCAAATGCATTCACTGAAGATCAGATGAAAATGTAACCAAAGTTTTCCCGGGAGGGTTCAGGGATCCCTTAGCCCATCCATTCCACTGTGCAGTGTCCCCAGTATTCAGCTGGGCTGTTCGAGGTGGCACGGAGAGGGCGGATCACCGCGGTGAAGGGCTGGGTCAGTACTCACAGTTCACACGTAAGCAGAAGTGTCCAGCAGCAGGGCTGCTGTGGCACAGCTTTTGGATGGCTGGAGTGCACAGCTGCAGGGGGAGGTGAGCCAACAGCCTCTGCCGGGGCCGTGTTTCTGGGCTTTGTCACACAGAGCAGTGTGTCCTGCGCTGGAGAGTGAGACCCCCTGAGATCCACTGGCACCCCCGCCAGCTCCCTCAAGGCTGATGTGCGTGTTTAGTGTTCCTCAGAGCACGGGGCAGTTTGGAATGTGGGCCCGGCCATTCTGGCCCGCCTGCCTTGCTGCTCTGGGGAGCTTCTCCCCTCCCCTGCGCTCTCGCTCAGTGCAGCTGGGCGCCCTGGCTGCTGCTTCTGCCTCTCTTCCCTGCTGTGAAAGGCTTGTGAGCCCTGCTGCTGACCTCTCCCCTTTGCTAGAAGGTTGATGCGTCTCCAGCACAGTCTCTGTGTCCTGGGAAGAAGTGTTGCTTGCTTTCCCTGGCCAGCAGCTCAAGGTAGTCACCGGCCCAGTTGCAGTGTCCTGCTGGGATTGAGTAATTTGTGTCAATGAGCCCTTTCAGAGGCCTATGGGCATGACAGGTGTGAAATTACTCCTTAGTGGACAGTTCCCAGCCACTTTTCAGTGTCCTTTTAGTAATGTTTTCTAGGTGTTGTAAAAAGTTTGCTTCACCTTGTGCTTGCAAGTGATCTGCTGCATGGCTGGAGACACCTGAGCAGTTCTGTTGCGTTCTGGGCTCTGGTCATCCTGACTCTGAGGAGCTCTCACCTGCAATAACCTGCCAAGTAATTGCTGTTGAAAATTCTACCGATGCTTTTGGGCTGTCACCTGGGATTAGTTTCTTTTGAAGTACAAAACTCAGAAGCATTTACAGCAAAGGTACAGTCTGTGAGAGTGTTCACAGAAGTCAGCTAGCAGTTGTGCAGAAGACTGCTCTCACAAGCTGGCCCTAGAGCATTAGGGTAATCAATGGTTGTTTTGTTAAAAGTAGAAATATCTCCTTAGGAGCACCTTCTTGCAAAAGGTTCTTTTTAGTAGGGAGGAAGTGAAGGCCTGTGTGGCCATGAGATAGGTGACCAGGACACCCTGCCTTGCTGCCGTCATGATGAATTTCTGGCATGAATGTCACAGCTGCTCTTAAAAACAATTCCTTGTCCAATTCCTTCCTATTTCATGGTTTCTCGTAGCCAATTTTTCTATTCAAACCACTCATATTTTCGTTTATTTCTGGATATGAACTGTGAGTTAAAATTTCAAAAAACTTCCTGGTAATTTTGACTTTGAATGAGAATAGGCTCCAAGACCTTGCAGCTTTAGCAATGTTTCTGAAGTATCTGAAGTGGAGAGATGATTGGTAAAATGACCTGGGTGGTAGTGAAATAGTTAGCATAGATTTCTCACATATATTCAGTTCAAATGGTTTTGTCTCACAAAACCTCCTGTAGTTTTGACATCCATGACCACTACCAGAGCATCGTGACCACACCTGGGCTCGGGTTAATATCTTACATGGGCAACTCACATATTTGGTAATCTGATCCTGAAAAGATGTGGAGTGGTCATGGGCCAAGAAAAAGCGTGTTGACCATGCCACCTCTTCTGTAAACACAATTGGAGGTTGCTCCTCTGCATCTTGTGGTGCACAAGGGAGATGCTGAAGCTTCCTGAAACACAGCTCTGCAAGCTTGGGTGGTTGGGGTAGATGCAGCTGTGGCAGCATTGCTCTTCAGGCTCTGTCTGGAGGCAGGGCTGTGAAGTTGTGATGCATCACAGGCACTTGCACTCTGCATCAATTTGTGCATTGAAATGTAAAGCATTGATTGTAAAATATTGCCCACTCATTTATGATCTCGTTGGAGCAAAGCTTACAAATGTCCTTATGATGAACTTGCTGACACGCGTTTAAATTTAAGAAAGTGTACTGAACTTAGATCATCTTCTGGATTATCTTGTACTGTTTAGCAAGCTGAACATCATTTCCTCCCATTCCTGGTTGCATTGGAGGTGTTTTGAGTCCTTTCCCTCTTGCACACTTTTCTGAACTGTCCTGTTTGATGTGCCCCTGTAGCTCTTTACATCTCTTTCTAGTCGGCCTCTCCAGCATACCCTGAAGTTATGGCAGAACAGCAGAAGTATGAAATTTGGGCTTGCTTGTCAGTTTTGAGGTTGTCCCCAGTTGTTCTGGACAGGAATGATTTTGCTACAAAGTGGTGCAAAGAATGAGATCAGCAACACTGGGAGCATTTCTATAGCTCATTGCTTCGCTATAAACTTGCTTGTGTTTGAGAGGTTATCTCTGCAGTCATAACTTCTGGATTGTCTTAGTTTTTGAATAGAAGATTAATTTTTGCAGAACCAGATTACACTGGTGAAGTTTTCTTACTTGCGCGGAGTAGGTAGATGTGTGAATTTTTCAGATTGTGTTCAAAAGAGAAATATTTTCTTTTTTTTCCCATGTAGTCAAAATGAAAGTGAACATTCTGACTTGGGGAACAGGAAATAATAAACTATCATTTTCTACCCGGAACAGGACTGCTGTTTCTGCCAACTGGCCTCTCTGAGAGAGCCAGTGAAGTTGTCAAGCCCATCTGTTTTCATCCACTGACACAGTGCACCAAGGCAGCTGGAGGTGCAGACACACAGCAAGCTGGGGAGGGAGAGTGGGGTTTATTTTTCCTCCGTTTGCTCCCTGAGCAGCAGAAATTTTTTTCTTTCTCACTGACAGCATCACTATTTCAACCCTGTCGGGATTTTGGTAGATGGAATGATCTGAAGGGGATGGAGAGTTCTCAGCTAGAAGTGTTGAAGGGGTGCCTCAACATTTGTCATCTAGAGAAGCTGGTCTCAGCCTCACATGCATTGGTTTCAGTGCAAAACTGCTCTTACTGACTGGCTTGCTGGGGTAGGTGAAACTGACCATTAGGGGCTGCAGGCAGAATCCTTAATTTAAACAGCAGAACGGTAATTTTTTTTTAATGAAGTAAAGGTCAGAAACGCTAAGGCTGCTATTAGCTGACTCAATCCTGGAAGAGATAAGAAAAGTGGTACTACCAGAAGTAGGACACACAT
>JAOTQP010000001.1:50108968-50120591 GCA_026413545.1 Cichladusa arquata
AGACTGCAGGGGGAGAGTGGGGTTTATTTTTCCTCCGTTTGCTCCCTGAGCAGCAGAAATTTTTTCTTTCTCACTGACAGCATGACCATTTCAACCCTGTCAGGATTTTGGTAGATGGAGTGATCTGAAGGGGATGGAGAGTTCTCAGCTGGAAGTGTTGAAGGGGTGCCTCGACATTTGTCATCTAAAGAAGCTGGTCTCAGCCTCACATGCATTGGTTTCAGTGCAAAACTGCTCTTACTGACTGGCTTGCTGGGGGTAGGTGAAACAGTGACCATTAGGGGCTGCAGGCAGAATCCTTAATTTAAACAGCAGAACGGTAATTTTTTTTTAATGAAATAAAGGTCAGAAATGCTAAGGCTGCTATTAGCTGACTCAATCCTGGAAGAGATAAGAAAAGTGGTACTACCAGAAGTAGGACACACATAATTTATAATTTATCAGTGTATAGGAAAACACATTTAATGTCCTGCTGTGCAATAAATGTATCTGCTACAGGATCACCAAAGAGCGATAAGATGCTCTGCTTGTTCTTCACCTTTTTTTTCACCTAGTTAAAAAGAAGTTGCTTTTGTCCTTTATTGTCCACTTAATCTAAGAGTTTTATTTCCTGTGCTTATATCTGCAGGGTTAGAAGAGTGAATTACAAATAGGAGCCTGCCTAGAGGATTACATATTTGCCACCACAGCGTATTTAAAGGTGTACCATGGAGTTCATATTGAGGGCAATTAAAGAAAACTGTTATTTCTGAAACATGAAAATGGGATTAACTGAAGGCAGCCTGAAGGAGTGTGCTGGCAGCCTCTCTGCTGGCTTAGGGAAGAGGCAGGATGTTTTGGAGGTAGGCAGAGAAGTGCTATCTCACCGCAGTGTAGCTAATGGAACTAGACAGAGTTGTGGCATGACTGCGTTCGGGGGTCACGGCGGTGAGGGATGCCATGATTCAACCTGATGTAGCAGGGGAGCCTTGGCAGGAAGTGCTGTGTTTATGAGAAGCAGAGTAACCACAACTGCCAGCGGCCTTGAAAGATTCCGCTGTGGCTTTCGCTATGAATAGCAGGCACGGCTGCTGAAGGCTCGGGTGAAATAAAAAAAGTAGATACCAGCAGGAGACACCGTGTGAAGGAGACGTGAGTTCTGTCTCCCAATAACAATAAAACTTTGTGGTTCTGCACCTGTCATAGTTGTTGTAAGACAGAAAAGGATTGAAGATGAAATAATTCCAAAACACCAATCATGTTGATGTGTGGGAGGAGTGAGGAAAGAGGAGAGCCACCATAGTTCTGGTTTGTTTCAGTAGACTTGGAAAAGATGAACTCCTTACAGTCTGCTGCTCATTTTATTGGATTAAAAAACCCCTCATATCAGTGGTTTTGTTCTCTTGCAGAAATCAGATGGGTTTGTTTTTATTTTAAAGTACTTTCTGAAAATGATAGGCTGCATTAGCCCAGCTGTAGAAATAACATCTTAATCATTTGACTGCCACACAAATACATCTCTCTTGCAGCCTGAATTGAAATTTAGATCAAAGCTGTTAAACAAACTCTGAGTTCTGCAGTAGTTTTTATTTTGTACAAGAGATGTGCTTTTCTGTCTTAAGGGAAGGGAAATCTGTGGAAGTTCCACACCTCAGATAAGGCTGACTCTATCTCAGTGTGTTTTGAAGTGTAGGTAGATTATATTTATGCATAAAGCATCGGATGTGAATTTCCTAGTCTGTGGCTGTGATAACAAATGAAGCATAAGAGCCAGGATTTTTGGCTGATGTGTTGTGAAACAAAGTGTGAATCAGTTTTGCCTTCTCAACATCATTTATGTGAAAATGGTTTAAATTGCCAAAGATAAATTGAGAATTTTTGGCCAAGCTTTTCCACTGCAAATCTGTTTCTCTACCATGAAGGAGGCATGGGTTTTGCTTTTAACATGCTATATTATTCCACATGAGAGGTGGTATAAATCAACTTTCAAAAGAAGTTTTGTTTTCTTTGTTGGCTTTTCATTCTGCAGTCTATTAATCTCTTTACTCTTTCAAGTCTTGGGTACCTTTCTCTGGTGTGTTACTGTGAATGCTTAAAAGGATGCTGAGCCTTTGTGGCACCAGGTTCTGTCCTGACTTTCGTTTTTTCTGTGTAAGTATCAACTTCTGTGAGATTCCTCCTGTTTTGTAGCTCTGAGCTTTGATTATTGTAGGGCTAGGTACCTGGTTGCCAAAACTCAGTGCCTTGTGCTGGTTTTGCTGTGCCTGGGGCATCTCTCCTGGCTTTACTTGCTCCTCCCAGGGAGTCAGGACAAGAGCAGCTGCCCCTACCACCCTTGCTAACCTGCCACAAGGTTATTTGTGATGAATTACATAAGCACAGCATGTGAAATCAGTGCAGAAGGCAAGGGGTGGGGAGGGGGAGTGCAGGGAAAGTTGCTGCACATTTGTAGTTTTGTTCTTAATTGGCGCTTCTTGGCGTTTTGCATCAGAGGGAAATTTGACAAAATGTAGTTAGTTTTGAACTTCACCTGCTTCTTCAGGAGTCAGGAAAAACAAAACTTGAACTTGGTTTGGTTGCTGCTAGGTTTGAATTATTAGTATGGCATATGGGTTGGGGCATATGAGGAGCTCTCCAGCTGGGAAGGAGCAAAGAGATGGGATCTGGCTGGTCTACACCTCATTTTGTAACTGAGTAATTAGATTAGAGTCTTTTTACCTGGTATCTTGCTCTTGCCCAGCATTCACAAATAACATGCAGTTGTGGGTAGTCTAGATCTTGATAACTTGGTTAAATGTAGCGATATTGTCATAAAATGTCTTGATGGGTTGATGCTAGTCCCCTGTCTTGTGATGTCTTTGTAGAGAATGTGAAATTTTCTTATATGGGTTGTTTATATGGCTTTTTGTTTGACTTACAGTGCATTAAATCTCTGGGGAACAGCATGTGTAAGAGCCCCTTTCCCTTCCTCTCTGATACCTTTTGCTGTTGTGATGCGAAAAATTACTTGAATTAGAGTCCTTGCCACATTGAGACTGTTATTAACAAGACATTTTCCATGGGAGATTTGAACTTTGGACTTGATGAATTTGTCCAGATTGCTGTTTACTGTAGAGCACAGTGCAAACCACTCATGCCTGGATGTCTTCTGAAGAGCAGGGATCATTGTAATATGTGTGCTAAGAAATTAATTTTGCAGCTGACTTGGGTTTTGCCTTTGGATTTCAGTGAACAGTTCCTGGCTGCTTTCTTGTGTTTGTAAATTTGCCAGACTTGGGAAATACCGAAACTATGTAGAGGGTTTTTCATTTGTTTTGTTTGTTTTGGGTTCTTTTTTTTGTTGTGTTTTGTTTTGTTTTGTCGTTCCTCCCCCCCACCCCCTTCCTCCCCTGTGTGATGCAGATCTGAAGCTGCTCTGTTGGAAAACTTCAATATTGCAGAGCAGTGTAAATACAGAGGGGCCTGTGATGCCATAAAATCTGTTGCAACAAATTAGTCTTGTAATGTCTGCGTGGAAGAACTGAAGTTCAGAGTGCTGTTTTGCATGGACTCCCAGACTTTCTGAAAGCCACAACAGTCTTAGATTTCTTGACAATTTGCTTCCAGCCTTAAAGACTAGCTTTGAAAGGAATAGCAAACATAAAATCTAACCACTTTAGGACCTCTCCAGTTGGATATATAAGCTCTGAGAAGACCGGCCTCCTCTGAAAATCCTGGCTGACAGTGCAGGTTTTGTTTCATTTTTT
Source organism: Cichladusa arquata (assembly GCA_026413545.1). Classification (NCBI taxonomy): domain Eukaryota; kingdom Metazoa; phylum Chordata; class Aves; order Passeriformes; family Muscicapidae; genus Cichladusa; species Cichladusa arquata. The sequence continues at coordinate 50,112,694 of JAOTQP010000001.1, forward strand.
AAATGTTCTTGGAGTTTGGATTTTTGTCTCTAGACTGCAGAGTTAGCAAGGTTGAGACCATAGGGTTTGCAGCAGCCTGGAAGAGCTGTGTGGGGGAGTCAGGGGTGCACTGGATATTGGACACCTTTTCTCTTCCACACCCCTGTCTGTTCCCAGCACCAGGTCTTGGTGGAGCACTTCATCTGGTGTAAGAAGCCTGGGTTTTCTTTCTTGCTGCTGTGGCACAAGTCAAGGGATGTGTAACTGAATGCAAAGACCTGAGGGTGCTTGGATCAGGGAAGATGAGAAAGCAGCAGGCCCAGAGCACTGATCTGTCTGAGAGATGGGGGACTGCAAGTGGGTGTGGGGAATGGTGGTGTGGGGGGTCTTGCACCCTGTCACATCTCTACACCTTGTCTTCCAGTGGGAAGTAAGGGGTTTGCAGTCCCTGTGTGCTGCTGGCCTGGCTGTAGCAGGCAATAGCTGCCTGTGAGAGCGTGAGCCAGTGGTCTTGAGCAGCAGACACTCACAAGAGGGGGTTTTACATCCTAAGAGAAATTTGTCAGGTTCTATCGTAAACTTCTGGTTTTGGCTGCTCCCACCTGCTTGTCCAGAGCTTTCCATTTAGGTCCTTAGCTTCAAAAGACCTTGAAGAACTATTTGTGTTGGGCCTCAGAGATCTAGAACTTAAAAATGGGCTGGTAGACCAAGATTTGATATTTGGAGATTCAAAGTGACTTCTCTTACTTTCTCTGAAGTCTAAAGGCAGAAATGTGTTATATTTTTAAGAACCTGTACATGAATGAGAAAAGTACAACCCATTTGCCAAATCAAAGAGGAGATGATCTGATGACAGAAATACCAGTAACGGAAGCCCAGGAAAGTAAGCATAGTGATTCAAGAAAGTTTCCCAGCACTGATGTTTAAGTAAAATGTGAGTTTCTTTTTTAGAGGGGAGGGATAGGAAGAAGGGAGGATCTTTGAAGATGTTCTGGTGGTGATGGTGCAAGTCATGATTGAGTAGAATTAATTCACTTATGGGCATGGTTACATTTTTGCTTCTTCTGTGCTTCAAAATTGGACAGAAATTTGTAATCTTCATCTTTTTCAAACCAAATTCTGCTTTCCAGGCACAGTGTAAATGTGGGAATTCTAATGCTGAATGATAGGAGCTTCCTGCTGAAGTGGCTGCAAGAGAATTAGGGTGGCAATGCTTGTGTGACTCCAGAGCTCTCCAGGATTAGTGTGTCCAGTTTAACACCTTGTCATTAATCATATTACCCACTTCCCTTTTTGAGTATCTTCTGTTCTGAAGAGAGGGACATTAATGTTTCTCAGTGACTGTAGATATCTCCTTGTGTTTGGGTCTCTGATGCTGTAACCAGTTAACAGTTGTGTTATTTTAAAATGACCTGAGAGATGAAATAAAGCCTATGTGACCTTCTCAGGTGTTGCCTGGTGGTTGTTATCAAGTACATTGCAGTTTTGTCTTCCTCTTTGAGGCTGTTTCCTGTTTGAATGTGATGGGGTTACAGCAAGAGACTTGGGTACTTTTTTTGTCCATTTATAGATCTCAAAGAGTAGGAATTTTGGGTTCTTTTGGGAATGGCAAGTGCACAGGAGGGAGGCAGAGCATTCCTTGTGAAATATATGCAAAGCAGTTTTGAAGCTTGGAGCTACAGTTCCTGATATTCAAGTTGTAATTGCCTTAAAATATTAAGGAAAAAAAAAAGGGAAACTGCTTTTGTAGTGAGAGGTGGTTGAAATGAAACGAGCATGTTCAGGGTCTGTACCTTAGGACAGTTAGAAAGCCCTGAAAAGCTTGATCTTCCCCAATATAATACTTTCTTCTAGTCATCTAGAAAATTGAAGATGCACATAGTATGTGCTAATTTTTATATAGCAAGACATTTTGGATAAAGTGAGTAGGGACTTACCTTTTCTCCTTTTTGACTTTTCTCAGCTTCTTGCTACAGACCATCTATTTCCTTAATGATGCTTAGACTCATCTAGATCTTGCTGCTCCATCCATCTTCCCTGAGGCCATTATCAAATCATCCATGTTCTCATGACTAAGGATAAACAAATGTGCTGATACATGTGAGGGACAAAAAGAAGAATGAAAAAACTCCAAATCCCCCAAACACTGCAGTGCATATGTAGTTTTTCCCAGTAGAGATTTGATAGACTGAGCCTAAGATGACATGTGTTAATTATGTTTCTTTGCATCCTTTCAGAAGATGCTCAGACACTGTAGAGCAAAGGACCTGAATTCATTCTATTTGTTTAAAAATACTTAACCTTTTACATTTTGCTTTCTTTATGGTCAGCAGACTTGAGATTGTTCTGTAACTGCTTGATCTTTTTTGCTGCCTGAGGCAAACATTTTAAATATACTAACAGTGCCTGAAACCCTTTTAGAAACTCTCACTTTTTTTTCTTATTTAGAACTACTCATACACCAAAAAAAAAACAGTGTGTTGTAAGAGAGGCTTTCCTCTTAGTACATTGATCTCTGCAGTTGTGAAACCCCTTACAGGATAATCATCTAAAATTTCTGTGACAAAGATTTGGCTTCTTAATGCCAAAGCATTTCCTGGATTTGTTTTTTACCTAGTCAAGACAGTGGCATTTGTTTTGATTTCAAAACACCTCAGTTTTCAGCTGGAAGAAGTCTGAATCTATATTTTTGATGCCAGACAAGAAGCTGGAAGGCTGGCAATGCATTCTTCCTTCTGTGGCAGGCTTCCTATAGGAAGCTGCTGAGCTGCTCAACTTTTCTGCACTTCACTGTGTGCTTTAGTAATTTGAAATGTTAATGCTCTGGAAATTATTACTTTGGTAATTTAACTAAATTTGGAGATCATAGCATGAAGGTGATCTCATGCAGGGTTGATATCTTTGCTACATAAATATATAATTTATATAAATGGCATATACTTAATGCCTTATATTTACAGGTAAATATCTTAACAACAAATGGCACTATCTAGAAGAGATGGGTTTCTGATCTTTAAAATTCAAAATTATTCTTTTGAGAGCAGCTTACCATTTGCTCGTGATTTATCTTATGTTTTGGCTTTCAGAATTCAACATAGGTTAGTTGTGATTCTTTTTCTCAGCCATTATTGGGGGATGTGATAAATACTTCAGAGCTGGGAGATGATGAATAAGAACTGGGAAATAAGGGAGGGTGGTTCAAGGAAGTGGTGGGTGCCAAGCAGACTAAATGACAAATACTGATCTAGTAATATTAAAGAACCATATGTCTTATGTCGTGCAGCATGACTTCTTTTTAAAAGGGATTTGAAGTGTTTGCAGGACCTTGAAATTACCGGATTTAGACTTGTTTTTCCTAACTGTATACTGGAGGCCATGTCTACATGAGCAGGTGTAATACAGCAACAGATGGAAAAGACGGGAGCAGTTGTTATTGCAGGCCCTTATTACCTTGTCGGGGTTTGGAGTACGTTTTTATGCTGCTGGAGAGGGGCTTCTGCTTTTAGCTTCCTCCAGAAGCAGCCTGGTTTGTGTTGCACTATGGTTCTCCTGGGAGCCAGAGTGAGCTGATAGTCCAGGCCAACGTGCTGGTACAGAGGTGGTCTCTGTTGGAAGGTATCTCCAGGGGTGGACACATCTGCAGGGGAAGTTCAGCTCTTCTGTCTCTATTGAGTGTATTTGAAAATTAGGGTCACTGAACTAATTGGGATGGTTTGGCATTTAGAGCTTTCATGTAGTGAAGCTCAGGTTCTTGAAGATTGGTGAAAGATCGCTTGTTTTGCTGCAGAGTGTGGTCCTGTGGTCTTGTTCTCCCTTGTTTTGATGAAAGATTTCTTGCACACTAAATTTTCTAAGTTCAGAGCTGATGCAAATTTACTTAAAAATGCTTCTTCCCATTCTCAGACAGGTGAAAGGTCTCACTTCATTTATTTACTCTGAACTCGGTTTGTGGAGGGATTGTCTCTTTATCTGGCATCCTTATTTTGCCCGGGCATTCCTCAGGGCACATGGATGAATCATTTATCCCTGCACAGGATGAGGCACTTCAGTTTTTTAATGAACAATGTTGTGGCAGAACTTGTGCTTTTTTTTTTTTTTTTTCCTTGGAAATTGCTGCTGCATGGAAGATCAACCAAATGGGATGTAGCTATACAAAAGCAATTCACTCCTTGCTTTTCTGTGTACTGGATGTCTCTGGGGGTCACAGTGCAACATGCCATGTCCATTTAGGATGTAACCTTATAGAGGACCATTCCCCCACGTCCCTCACTTGGGGTCACTGTCCCTTTTGGTGCCTGGTGTCATTTAATTTTGTTCTTTAGTTTTCCCATACCTCCTACAAGCAGGATGTGTTGCCTTATAGTAAGAAGATAATTGGAGCTTTAGGTGTGTTTTTAAATTGCGTATTTTGCTTAACGTGTCATCATTTGGACTTTCTTACCCATCTGATAAATGAGCTGTAGAATTGTATAATTGTTGGCTTACACCATAATTCGTGTTTTATTTGTGCCTGGGACCAAAAGGCAAGAGAAGGACACTAGCAGTCTTGAAAGGTGTAAAATAATTGGACTTAGGTCAAACTCCCAAAAAGTTAATGCTGAGAGAATATTGGAATAGGAATATGTTTGAGGATTTCAAATGCACAGACTTGCAGCATGGCTAATTACCTTAAATTTCCTTTAAAATACTTTAAAATTCAGTTACTTATTACAGCAAATTACTGGGTTTTTGTGCTACATGCAGGTTTTTGTAGCACAAAAGAGATTGACTGCCCAAGTGGATTAATGCCTCTCACGTCTGCAAGCCTTAGTTCAGGTGAAAAGTGAAATAAGCCATAGGTGTTCGGAGCAGACATGTGCATACATCACAAATGCTGCACAGACTGGCCTGGTTTCAGAGTTAAGAGCTCCTTTTTTCTGTAGGAAGGATTCATGCTAAAATCCAAGTGTTTCGTAAGCAGTACAGATTTAGCCTGAGTTATTACTGTTTTTTAATTATTATTTGGATTAATCCCCATATCATTCTTATGATTTTTTTGGAAATTGGGAAAATTTCAGTCAAATTTTTTCCTTTTTTAAAAGGAAATATAAATGTGTGCTACAATTTTGGAGTTGTGTAGCCACAAGATTTGAAGGACTTGCATTGTCTGACCTTTTTCCAGCTAGTCCAGCTGTCTTCAGAGGAGCTGAGTAGGCTGGCAAAGTGTGCTGTGAGCTCCTTTGTTAAGTGCATCAGAGAGTGAGAGAAACAGGCAGTAGCTGTGGTGAGAGCTTTATTGTATGAATACTTTCTGTCTTTTCATCTTGATCTCCTAAAATTCTCTCTTCTTCCAAGGCTTCCCTTTTTTTGTCTGGTTTCCTGAGGATGTACAGACATGGCAAGCCTGGAGTTACTACTCTGCTGTCTTCTCAGGAGCTGCTGGGGGAGCAGCTTGAGGTTCTGTTGCATTTTTCTCTGGTGTTTGTCATGCCCTGAGATGTCCTGCAAAAATAGGTGACATAGGCTTTGTCCTGAGGGTTTCCAGCTACAGGAACGGCCTCTGAGCATCCTCATGGAAGGCAGGAGCAGCTTTCTCATCTTTCAGTCATAATGTGTGAGGGATAGGATTTCTGAGACTTTTTAAAACCACTGGTAAGTGTGGGACTGGGTGTCTCAGGTGCTTATTTGACATGGCTTACTTGGAAGTATGGATGAACAAATACAAAGATTAAAGCAAGCAGTGAGCTGCAGGTGTGGACAATTCAGCAAACACAGCCGAGAAAAATCAATTTTTTACAAATGAAAGAGGAGGGAAAAAATCAATAGGGAAAGGACTGTTATTTTCAATTTAAAGCCAGAGGAGTTAGGGTTTGATCTCAGAGTTTATGCATTCCTGTTCTCATTCACATGTTGCATGGCTCTTTTATTGGGAGAACTGTAGACTATGTTGTATAGAGATCATTAAATAAAAACGGTTGAAAGAATGTGAAATGCTCCCTATCCTTATTTATTTATTTACTTGTCTGCCTGCAGACACTTCTCCCACTGTAGTTAACTCTGGTGGATGCCACCTCCCTGTATGGAGTATTGCAGTGCATTGAGATTTCTGGGCTGTGAAGTCCACCAGCCTTTCCCTCCTGCATGTTTTGACAATATTTAAAGCACACAAATCCGACTGTAGTTATTGATCTGTGTTTGTTTCTTTTCAACAGACTGTGATTCCATCTGTCTACCTGATGGTGTGTGAGTGCCCCACAAAAACATGACCAATATTTTAAGTAGAAATACAGAACTTGACTTTGCAGTGCAATCTGCATGAGGTCTTGTAAATGCAGTGTGAGTGGACAGAACCAGGTGGAATGCAGAGGATCCTCTTGTCTCATCTTGGTGCAGCCTGCTGTAATGGCAGGGCAGAGTGCCAGTTTTTGAAGTAAAAAACAGAAGCAAAGCAGTATTTTTGGCTGATTCCTAATTGCTGGATTCCGCATTGCCAAATGCGTGTCTGTGATCAGTAACTGTGTGAGAGCCATGCCACCTTGTAAATCCCCTTGTCCAGGAGGAGTAGGCAAAAGCCTGATTCTTCTGACTCCTCCTTTACTAAAGCTCTGCCTGCTTGGAAGCAGGTGCTTGCTAGGTCTTGGCTCCACTGGCAACTGAGGAAGGCAAGCAGAAGTGATCATTAGGAAGGTACTGCCAAATTCATGAGTGATCTGCAAAACTGCACATCTGTCACTCTCTTTAATCTATGATAACTACGTTTTCTAGAATATATTTTTAACTTAATTTGGATTATTTCTCTGCTGGGTACTACTATAGCTATGCCAGTGTAAAAGCCTTTTGGGAGAAGCACCCATTAAAGGCTTAGAGGTTCTGTGGAGGTGGGTGGAAGAAATAAGTCTGTCCTGGCTTGTATCAGTTAATTTCTTTGCTAAAGCAGTTTACTGATTGAGTGCAAGAATATCAAGAACAGTTTTGCTGAGGAATGTGTAAGTGCCTGTATATGTATGTATTTGTACTCATTCATGAGGATGTGTAGTGTGTGTAGATGGATATGAAATACATCAATAAGGGAAGGTGTCCTAGGCTTATTTCATTTAACACCTGGTGGAGGTGCTCAGGTAAATGTATAGCCAGCACGATGCTATGATCAAGGGAGAGCTAAAAAACCCTTCTAGATCTTGTATGGGCTGTGACAGCCTCCAGAGATGGCTGTTCCCAGTGTAAATTGTCTGTAGTGAGAGTCTAGGGCACCTTGGCTCCACATCTTTGATTAGATGCTTAAGGGGAAACAGACTATGATGCTAAAAAATAATGTGAAAGGTAGGAATTTTCAAATTGAATGAGGCAACTAAATGTGACTCTGGCTTGCAGTGAGGTGTGTCTGAATGGCTGAGATGTTTTTAAAAATGCTTCTTAGGCTAATATATAAGGACTTCCAGTCTAAACCATAAGAAGCATACAGGTGGCAAACTAATTACCACGTGAGACCATGTTCCCATTTTCTAGGAGCTGCATCGTAAACCTGATACCCCAACCCCACCCCATCATAAGTTGCTACATATTCAAGTGTTTGGGGTATTTGAGTGTGTTATTGTTCCCTAACAGGAAATACTGGGTCTGAAGGCCTGGGACATATGTGCCTGAATCCTCTGGCACATTGTGTTGCTGTGTGGAGAGTGGTGGGAAATCACAGCTCAGTCCTGCATTGCTCTCCCTACTTTGGCAGTTTCTTGAGGCTGTGTGGTTTTTTATCCCTGCAGTTTCTGATGTGAAGCTGGTGCATCTAATGAGGTAGAGTTGTTGCAGGAAGAATCCTTGCCAAGTGTTTTGAGAAAAGGTGGCGTTATCGTTCTGCATTTTTTTTTTTTTTGGCCGGAACTGAATGAAGATATGAGAGACAAACCGGGGGGGGGGGAAATGTTGGAAAAGATATTTAAGAT
>JAOTQP010000001.1:50120691-50155784 GCA_026413545.1 Cichladusa arquata
GAGACAAACCGGGGAGGGGGGGAAATGTTGGAAAAGATCTTTAAGATCATTGAGTCCAACTGTTACTCTTCATGAATATTCAGGCTAACATTTTTAGGGAATTCTTATAATTATTCTATGTGTATGCTTCCTGGTGGGAAGACAGCCAAAGAAGCTGGAAGAAAACAAGAGGTTTACTAACTGGAGGGCAGAAAATACGGAAGTGTGCTGGACCCACAGTGCTGCTCCACTTCTAGGTGAGGTTAGTGACAGAGGGAATAAAACTAGCTCAAGGCTTTAAAAGCAATCCTCAGCTTTAATTGGCTAGTGTCGTGTAGGTGTTGGAAAAAGCAGGGACTTCTCTAGGATAGTACAGATCTCTCTTGCTGTGGAATTAACCCTTCCACGGAGGTTGTTGTAGTAGCCAGCAAGTGAAAGTACTTCCAAGAAATTGTTCTTGGAGTAAAGGACCAACCTGTGTGGAAGGAGGGCTCCCATGCTCCTGCAGAGCTGGAGCATGAGTACAGTAGATATGATTTCCTCTTTCTGTCTTGCTACTGGTTTGCTAAAACCCAGAATAGCCAGAAATACTGGTATAATGAAAGTATTCTTATCATTCCTGTTACCATTTCATTATGCTTGTAAATATAAGCTAAATGCTTATAAATATATGGCCAGATATGTGTATTGTAGGAGGACAAACATTATAGCTGTTTGACTTGATCTTCTGCATTTTTGTGGAGTTTTTTGTCTTCTTGTTTCTTCGAACATATTTTTTATCTTTTTCTATATCTGGCTCATCTTTGTATTAGTGTCTTTTATTTGTCTGATGTTGATGCTTTGAGAGGCTACCTAGAACAGAGACTAGACACTATTAAAGGACTAAAGTAGGTGTTTATTAAAAAGACCTTCAAAGGACACACCTTGGGCAATACAAGAGCCTGGCCAAGGCTATACCCAAGATGGACAACGGATCACACGTTTTCACACTTTTGTAAGTTTTAGTCCATTTACATATGGAGGCCAATTGTCCGATTGCAGCTTCAGGTCATGAAGGTCCCGTCCTCCCTGTTTGCTCTCAATTCACTCTTGTTTATATTTTTTGGGCCTGAAGCTTCAACAGTGTCCTTGCTTCTCAGGCTGGAAAAGGATTGTTCTGTCTAACTGAACTGTGAGGAGAACTTGCTACCTTTATATGAAGATCAGAGTTATATACTAATGCAGTACAGAATCTAGAAAATATGAAAGCTAAAACTTAAGGCATCAGTGGTTCCTTTTTATGATTCACTCACCTTTTTGTCTCATGCTCATTCTAGTCTCTTGCTCATCATATGCAAGATGCTCTTGATATTTAAAAACTTGTAAAATCAATAGGTACAGCTTGTCTCAATGACTTTATTTTACTTCCTGATAGTGGTTAACTCACTCCATTTTCTGATCCAACAATTTCTATATAAGCAGAAGCAGGGAAAAATCCTCACTACACTTCATAAAACAATGGCAACTGAAAGGACTTTTTTTCATCAGAGGAATATTCTGGATCTTCTTAATGTACTTCAAAATTTTCCATATTGGAAAAGCAATTGTAGTGTACACCATTTCTTTTGTATTGTCTCACCATCTCTTAGCCTGTTCTTCCTTTTGCCCATCATTTTTTACTTGGTATATTCTGTTCTTGTCCTCGTGCTTATCCATCTAGTGCTCTTTTCCCTTCGTTTGTCTGTCGTTTTTCTTTTTAGAGAGGAGGTTATACTGCTGCTGTTCTTCCTGTCCCTAAAGGTAAGTGCTCCTGCTTGCTGTCTCCCTCTCTTTGTTTTCCTCTGTTAGTGAAAGACTTGGAGGACACTCCTCTGCTCTTGTGCAGCTGCGTTCTTTGTTGCATTGCTGATGTGCTTTGTCTGTTCATCTTCTTGCTTTGGGGTAAAAGTTTGTGAGTGCCTTAATCCTATTGAAAAAATCAGCATATCCTTATGTACTGATGAAATTACTGCCCCAGTGGCTGTTCTAGGAGCTTCAGAGAAGAATCTGGTCTTGTTACAGAGCAAGACAAGGCAACTTGGTGTCCGTCAGGGATGGTCATCCAAGGTATGCATGAGGCTGGACCTCAGTGAGGGATTTAGCAACTTTTTCCGGTGAGTATCCAGATGCATAAAACAGCACTGGGAAGGTGGGTCTGCCTTTGCTGCATGACTGGTTGTGCTGTCCCGTGCATCTCTGTGCCTTCTGGAAGAGTGAATCTCTTGTTCCTGGCTGGGAGAAGCTACGTGTGGGTTTTGACCCCCCTGACCCAAGAGGAGCACCTTAGTCCTCTCTGCAGCTTCTGGTGGATGTGTGGTGGTGCTGTGACCCCCTGTTGCTGCTGCTCTGTTTTAGCCTAGAAGAATGGAACATTGTTAGCTTCTCTCAAGTGAATAATGTTTGTTCTTTGTTTGTGGGAACCACAGAACTGGTACCTTATGCAGACGGTTTGGGTTTAAGATCAGCCTCTTTTTGGTGCATTAGCAGTTTGTTTATTCTACTCAGCTCTTAAAAGTGTGGGTGAAGGCTTTGATCCTGCTGTGATGTGCCTCTTTCTTCCCATGCACAAATCCCCATCGTGGGCTTTGGGTGCCAGAGCCTGAGAACTGGGTGCCTGTGAGCTTGGAGCTGCAGTGGGGAATGTGTGGACGCTGCTGTGTACTGGATCTGATCTTCAGGTCTGTTTGTAGGTGACAAATAATTCCAAAAAATGAGAAAGTTCCTTTAGCCTTGCCTTCTAAGCATCATAGTTTATAGGATCTTTTTGTTTGTGCTTTTGATACTAGAAGGTAGTTGGGATTATGCATAGCTAGTTGGTGGTGAAAAATCACTGGGACAAAGTCAAAATGAAGCAGTTTAATCCGGAGTTTGAAGGATACTTCATTGCAAGAAGTCATAAAAAAGAAAGAAGAAAGCTTTTAAAATGAAGGCTGAGATAAGCACTATCAGTGAAAGGACTTTAAAAATGTTGCAGCTTGCAGTCATAAAGATAGGACATGTATGGAAGCAATTGTAGATAATGGTTTACCTTGAACTGTCCATTTCTTTTTATATTGTTACCAAAGAAGTTTTTGATAATTTAAGTAGCTGAAAGCCCGTATTTCTTTTACCTTCTCAAGTTAAATATGTCTGCTGGAAATCTCTGTCTTCAGAGACTGATAGGTCTCAGCTGTAAAAACGTGTTCTGAGCAGAAACTTAGCATAGGATAACTCAACAGAAATATTCACGTTGGATATAAATTACTGGCTGCCTGTAGAAAACAAATTCACAGGACTGGAGAAGAACCATTGTCCTGTACTGCAAGAAGTCCTCTGTATAGCAGAAATGATGTATTGTCCAGAAAAGGAAGCTGATGATCTGGATGTGACTGGAGGTAAGGTGTTGCTCAGTAATACTGATAGCTTTGAATTACCTTGGAGAGATCAGCTTTCTTAAAGGAAAAGAAAATGTTACCTGTAGAGACTATGCCAAGCTATTCCTGGGCATATGTAGGAGTGTGTGCTCTCTATTGGCTTAGCACTTTGGTCCAGAATACTGCTTCTCTTCTGCTGGATCTACAAGCAAATCTTAGAGGTTTCATTGTAATTTTACATTCTTTTCCTCAATAAATAAACAAGTTATTTAAATACAACTTTCATGCTGCCTGCTGTCAGAGGCCATGCATGTGTAGATTTGAACATGTTCACTTGTATGGAAGCCAGGTGGTGAAATCATCACAGCATATTCTACCTGGTCTCTGATTGTCTGGTCTTTGTTAAAGTGCCTGTTGGCATTGTATCTGACAGATAAATAGCACCTGTAGGTTAATTCATTTGCTTCTGAAGTATATCTGTAAAGTAAAGAGAGCGTTAAGAAATAAATATACTCCTGTGTACCCTTAATATCCTTTTTTTGTAAGAGTTCTTTTTATGTTTCGCTTACTGTTTTGGGAGTACAGTTACATTAAGGGTTGATCCCAGTGAAGTTTAATGAGAAAATGTGTAGATATCTCTGTCAACAGGAGACTAGTCCTGAGACAATTTCAGCATTACAGGAAAAACGAAGTGATTGCAGAGCCAGAGAACATCATTCTGCCAGCTCTTGCTGATGAATTCTTGACATCTCTATCTTGATACACCAATCTAGTGTTGTCTTACATGATTTTAAAAATTCATGCCACGAATGAAGAATGTAAAAAGTTCTGGGAAATTTTTCAGTTCTGCAGTAGCAGCAGTCTGCATTTTCTCCGATTTGTCCACCAGTTATGGTTTTGATGAGACTCTTCGCAAGCCCTGCACCTTGCTGTGCCGGAAGCAGTGGTCTCCATCTGCCCTTCTCCTGCTGTTCATACTCCCTTCTGTGTGTTGGTTCTAGCAGTGATTTGGCCTCTGGGCAAGCAGAGTTCACTAATCTGGCTGAAAACTAATTATTTTTAAAAGTCAATTGTGGATTTGTCCGTTTGGTGACCTTAGTTCTCCAAAGCATTCAGTTCAGTGTCAGAGGTGGGGAACCTCTGGGGAACCAAGAGTCAGTGATGTCAGCTGAGAGTGGGGCAGTGGGAGGGGGGGGAAAGGAGCTGGTGGCAGCATTGCTTTTAGATATGTCCCTCTGTTTTGATGAGTTGTGCCCTCCACCAAGAACGTGACTGTCTTCTGGTAGAGCTGCTGCACTGTTTCACACCTGGGGAGGCTGTAGCTGGGTGGACAAAGGATTCCTAGGTGGCACAACATGAAAAATGTTGCTGGAGTTGGGGACTACCTTGTGCTGGGTCTGCCACCTGACAGTCGAGGCAGTGTTTTTATCTGTGGATAAAGGAAACACTAGGCTGTGGCATTACTGATACATTATCTTGAAGGATTAGTTATAAATTTCTGATACTAAAATTTGAACTAGATCAATGTGGGGTTTTTTTCTCTGCCTTGGCTTATATTCATGCAGTTGTAATAATTGTCATAAATGCTTTTTTTCTTCTGATTTTTAGTGAGAGCTAATATGTAAAATGGTGTTTGCCATACTTCCCTTAATATTTTTATTACTCACCAATATAATAATTAACTTAAATCACCTGTGTTTTCAAAAATCCATTAGCATGAAACTGGCTTTGTGTTTCATGAATAGTAGTATGACAATGAATGTGTCAATTAACAGATGGAGATTTTTTAGGCAACATGTATTTGTCCTCCCACCTTCCATCCTTACCCTGGAGAATATGGGTTAAAAGTTAAAACAGCTAAGTCTTGTGACTATTTTTTGAAAAAGAGGATTCTTTACTTTTGTGGTTGGGTTGTGTTTTTTTTCTTTGTTGGTGGTATAGGTTTTTTGGGTTTTTTTCCCTCTTTTGTCTCCAGAGCTGTATATTTTTGTTAGCATATGATTTGATAATTTAAAAAATGTGGTGTTTCTCTTTGAAATTATCATTGCAATGCACAGAGCTGGATATTTGGTGTCAGCTCTGGGGTTTGTTGTTTTGTTTGGATTTTTATTGTTTTGCACTGAGTACTGCTGCCAGTTTCTCAGTTGCTGCTGGCTTATATAGAGCTGTTGAATGCTGATTGCCCCTGGTGTGATGCTGCATGGGGAGGAAGGTATGGTTGCTTGCCTTTGGGCACCTGATGGTGTAGTCTGTGGAGAGCCATGCTGGTGAGCATTCATTGCTGAGGGCTGCTCTGGAGAGATGCCCAAAGGTGCTGTGCATATAGTGAGCTGGACCAAGGCAGAGCTACTTTGCTCTCTTTGAAATATTTCCCAAGGGTAGATCTGTCCCATGACCCAAAACCAAGCGTGACCTTCATGATTTACGGTTGACATGCAGGCAGAATTTTCCACAATCTGCTTTGTGTTTATTCTTGCTGTTTCTCTATGGAATGAGTTATACCACTGGAAAAAAAAAAAAAAAATTACTGATGTTGCTGAAAACCACAGTTTTAATGTGGAGTTAAGTATTTTGGAACTGACATACAATATGGACACTATTATCTTTCTAGAAGGGAGAAAATACCATCTGAGGTTGTACCACTTTTGAAATGAATAGGGAACTGAACGTGTCCTCTCAGTGCTGTGTGGAGTCTAGCACCAAAGTATAATAATAGTTGTGGATTCCATATGTAATTCTGCTGATGCAATCTGTGGAGTCTTGGATGATTAATATCATGTATGTGTCCTAGTACTCTGTTCACAGATGATGGGAAGCTACAGAAATATGTTGCTCCTTCTGTTTTGTCCTGTGATCTGTATTCTTTGTTTGTACATAAAAAAAGGAAACTTTAAATTTCCTTTTGGCATATATTTTATGTCTCAGACGGATTATACATGCTTACATAAACATATCCTGTGTGCATAGAAGAAATCAATCCAAACTGGTGGAATTATTTTTATTTTGCTTTTCACATCTTGGAAGTTTACCAAGTCTTTGACAGAACAGTTGATTTGAGCCACTGAAGTCCCCTAGATGTAGTATGTACTAGTGGTGGCATGTGATTTAGCACTGAAGTAAGGCAGATCTCTATTTTCAGTTGAAAACATTCTGTCATTTTTCTGGTGTCTGCAAGGTGTGGCTATAGCTCTTATTACACTGGTCAGCATCACGAGTATAAGAAACCCGTGACACAGGAACTGATTTGAAATACAGTTTGTATTATGGGAAAGCTGAATTGAGATAAATTCAGTGATATAAATAATAAACAGTGAGAATTAACAGTGTGATTTGTATTTCTGTGGTATAGTGCTTAAATATGAAGCTGCTGCAGTTTTTTGCCTCTTTAGAACTATGAGTATTTGGAGGCTTCAAAATATGTTAGCAAATACATATAAATAGGCAATATATATTTTTACATCCACACTTATCTGCATCTTTATGATTAGGTGTTCTGAAGAAAAGTTGCATTTCTTTTTGAGCAGCTTAGAAGGAAAATAGAATTTGGAGGAGTTTTTTTCATTCCAGCTGTAGGAATGCTAAAACTTGGGTGAAGCTCCTTTCAACTTTGGGTCTTAAAAATTTGTGTCATAGGAATGGAATCTTTTTACACTCCCAAAAACTATTATCAAAGTCTTAATGCTTGGAGAAGCCTAATACACACAGGAAAAAACCCTCTGAATGGCAGACTGACATAAGTTGCATGGTGTTTCTGTAGACCATTCATTTGGTCCAGTCCTTGCTCGAAGCAGGGCCGAGTTCATTGAGGTTACTCTAACCCTTGGGTAGTCAAGTGTTGAGTATCTCCAAGGATGAAGATTCAGTGACCTTTTAGTCAATCTGTTGCAGTTTTTGATAACCTTTATCATAAAAACTTCATTTTCTAATTTCCTTAATCAAAATTCCACTTGCTGCAGTTGTGGCCTTTACCTTGGGTTGTGTTCCTGCCTGCTTCAGAGAGGAATTGGACTTGGTTGTCTTTGTACTGTATTAAGTAGTTGCAGAGACCACTGAGTTCCCAAAAAGTTCTTCTCTATCCTGAGGCACAACAGCTCCAGCTCTCACTGCCTGGCCTCAAGTACACCACGTGTTTCAGCTTGGTGACCCGTGTTCATGTCTGTCTTGTACTAGGAAGCCCAATTGGACCCGGTACTCCAGATATCTCACCAGAGCAGGGAGGAAGGATCACCTCCCTCAGCTTGCTGATGATGCTCTTCCTAATGTAGCTGTAAGGCTGTTGGCCTTTGCCCATATCTGGCTGATGGTCAGCTATTCATCCACTGGGACCCCAGCTCCTTTTCTGCCAAGTGTCTTGTTGGTCCCCAATATGTACTGGGGCTTGGGGTTATTCCTCCTTAAGTGCAGCACCTGCTATTTGCCTTTGCTGAATTTCACAATGTTTCTGACAAAACATTTCTCTAACTTGCTGAGATCACTTTGAATGGCAGTGCTGCCCTTGAGTGTACTCTGCCTCCCCAAATTTTGTCACCTGTAAACCTGCTGAAATTTTGTCCTGTCATACCAGTTTCAGTGAAGCTGTTGTAATGAAGTGTTGGCACCCAGAAATTGGCTGCTAGTGGCACTTTGACTAGCTGGTGAATATATCATGAGGCCAAGTGATCTAGCTGTGCTGTGTAGTCCAGTAATTGAAGGTGAAAGACAATTTGTCTGGTGTCTGTGATAAATCATAGTGCTTTTTTTTGCTTTGCTCTAGACAGCAATTTTAACCCTTCCTCTTCTAGACTGCTTCTCTATTATCTCACTTCTCTGGTTTTATGTGAAAATTTTCTGTCTTGGCCATGCTTCTTCCTTGAACCTCTCCCTGTACCCTGTTTGCAACTTTGGAGGCAGGGTTTCTTGTTGGCGTGTGAATGAAAATACTTAAGCTCAGGCTTGTTCACACAGGAAGGAATCACTAAAAATGACAAAACTGGGGCACTGGAGTGTGAGCAAGAAAGCAAAAATTTATAAATACACCTATTTTAAAGGCAGTAGGAGAACACAGTCACAAAAGAGCAGTCAATTGCTGGAGTCATCTGCTGCTTCTCTGAAAAAAACTCATAGAAATATCAGACTCGCACAGAGAAATTAACAAAGCAAAATAAATATAAATTGTATTTTTCTGCTGGGTGTATTTTGCATATCTATTTAATCTTTTTAAAGAAATTTTGTGTAGAACCCTAGTTTTATGCTCCAGGGTTTGTAGGTTCCTTCCATGGTGGCAGTAAGCTTGATGGAATCCCTGTGATTAATACACTTATGTTTCCATTTCTGACGAGTGAAGAAAACGCAAATGCAGTAGAGTGAGTTGCAGCAAGCATATTTGTTTTCCTTCTCTACTTCTCAGCTGTGTTTGAGTAATTTTTTTTTCCCCTTCTTGCTATCTCCTTTCCATTCCTGTTAGTCTGGCCTTGTCTTTCACAAGTGTGTATTGATGTTTGTTACTGCTTTTAACAGCATTGTTGTGTCATGTGACTGTAACATAGAAGAGAAGATAATTAAAAGTTACATAATTGCTCTGTACCAGTGAAAGCTTATGATAATGGATTTACTAATACCCTTTTCAGACAGGGCATTCCTATGCCACAGCATTCTTCTGTCTGACCATTATCCATCTAAATATCCTTATAGCCAAAGCTATATTAACACTGTGGGATCAAATTATAGTAATATTAAATAAATTAGCTTGTAAGATCTTGTTATGCAATAGAAAAAAAATCCTGGTATTATTTGTGGTGACTCTCTGGGTGTGACTAATCAGATATAACCAAATCCCAAGAGATCAGAGGTATTTAGAAGTGTCTGTAGGTATAACTTCTGCATGTGGTTACCTTGCGGGTGTCTACATTTTCTTGATTTTCACTGTAGTTGTGAAAATAGTATTGAGCACATTCACTACTAACATATTGCTAAATACAGACTTGAGTCTAGAGTTACACTACAGATTTAAATTTGTCTTTTTGTACCTTGAGTTGAGATGCATTGAAATTTAAAAAAAAGACAAAAAACAAAACAGAACATGAACCAAGTACTGATTTATATTTCACTAGGGATCACAGCCAATTAGATCATCAGCTCCACAGACTTTGTAATGACCTAGATGTGCCAGTATTAGAGTTCAGTGGTATCTCGAAACTTCATCTGACTAGGGTTAGCAATAGCCTTACCTCTCTGGGAAAATAAATTTAGCCAGGGGAATATGGACTTGTGCATGAAGGAACTGCCTTTTGTTACTCCTGTTGTTTTTGGGGGGCATAGATCACAAAGCTTGTGTATGAAGTCAGTTTTAAAGAAGCTGGAGGAATATTATAAAAGAATATTATCTCATACTGAGGGATGAAAACATTCCCTCTTGTTCTTGATAGCTAAAAGTTTATCATTGAAGTTCATATTGCTTCCCATCTTCAGATAATTTTGCAGACATTCATCTATGATAGTTGATCTGGAAAACATCTTTAAAAGATATTAGTCATATTTTTTAATGAGTCATATTTTATGGAGTGGTTTAATCCTAATTTTGTGTTGAAAAACGTTTGTCTTTATGAGCAATTGAAGGAAATATCAGAGCTCTAGCAAGCTCTCAGCTCCATACCCTGAATATTGTTCTATTTATGATCCTAGTGGTATATATGCTAAAGCAGATATTCTGTCTTTAGAATGAACCAGGATTAAATCTAGGTGCTACACGTAGTTTTTCTTTGCAGATCCAGCGATTCTTTTGCTGAAGCTTGTCTGTAGTAGATGTAATAAAGATGGAATGATTTCTTTGAGGTAATCACAGGGAATTCCAGGGAGAGACTAGATGATCTTTTGAAGTTTCCTCTATCCTAGTTTTTAAAATTTGTGTGAATTTTCCTTTGATGGCTCTTTAGGTGGCAACAGAGAAAATGAAATTGTGGAAGCAAGAGAGGGCCAGGTGATGAGGATCCTGATCTGGCATACTGCTGGCAGGAGTGGAGGAAAAATTCAGGTACTATTTTAGCAATGCAACCCCTTCCCACTCAATTCTTTCCGTTTGGGAACAGCTTGGAAAACGCAGTGATCTTGTGGAGTCTTGCTTCCAGAATTGTTGCAACTTCAGCTCAAGTTAATGTAGACTAGCTGATTGAAGCTTAAGGTTCACTTAGTATCGTGTAAATGCCCCTCACTTCTGTGGAAGGGGGTTTTGGATTGGTCTGGCTCGCAAGATGGAAGGGGAGATGACAACGTAGGCTAGGATGGGGAAGCTGAGTCCTGGAGCTGTAGAACTCGAGACAGCTACATCTTGCTCTTGTTGTCCCCCACCCCGTACATGTTATGACTATGTACAGAGTCTTCTGTCTTGAGAATTTACTCTCCTTCTCTTTCCCGGATCTGGAAACAGTGCTAGTCTGAGCGCACTGGGTGCAGGGTATGGAGAAGCTCATAAGAGAGAGCAGGTACGGTGATTGCCCTTTCTGGCATGCTGGTCCTCAGGAAGCTTCTCAAGAGCTGCTGCTGTGAAACTTCTGCATCACTGATAGAATGTAGAGATAATTGTTTTGAGGGCATTTACAGGATACTAGGAAGATGCTTGTGAATGTCATCCCTGGGGTATTAATACAAAAGTGCTTCTGTATTTAGATAATATGCTCCTCCTGAACTCATTCAATAGAGTGTTTCCTTGCGGGCTCTTTTCAAATGCAGATAAGGAAAACAGCAATAAAGAAAATATGGCCTTATTTCTTTCAGTACGTTTGTAAGAGCTTACTTGTATCTGCTGCCATACTGCAGGTTAAGATGTTTCCAGTTAAGCTTGTGGCTTTTTGGTGAATTTGCTTATTAGGAAGCCAGACCTCTCTGCTTTTCCTTTTGAAATGGTGCTGGCTTGTTCTAATCCTTCTCCGCTTGTCAAAGCCCTTTAAACTGCTGGCTCCAGTCCATGAGATTTTTTTCCATAAAAGGGGATGACTTAACTATATTTGATGCCCTTAAGATTAGGGGCTTGTCAAGATTTGTTGACTGCTTGACACTTGTATTTTAGCGTGCCAGCTGTGCGCAGCAGGATGTGGAAGCAGACCAGAGGAAGGATCACTGGACTCACATTGTTGTCACTTGGTCAGTTGGTAAAGGAAAGAGAGATGAGAAAAGTGGGCTTACTCTGTGTATCAGGTTGGAAAAGCAAAATAATCCGACTAATGCATGAATGGGATTAAGAATAAAAGTGGTGGAGCTGGTGAAAATGGCCATTAAATGTAAGAAGCCTTTCCCTGTTAGCCCACCCCAGCTGTAAGCTTTGGTTTGGTACCAGGGCCTGATGGCCGGGGAGGGATAGTAAATCTGTGTGTGCTAAATATGGCCCTGTTGGGAGCAGTTTGAATTTTAACCCTTTATGTGCATTTCCTGTATGGGTTTGTAGAAATACCTGCATACATTTTTAATTTACTTTTTTCCGTTTGTTGTTTTTTTTTTTTTTTTTTTTTTTTTTTTTAAGACCAAGCTGTGAAGGGTCTAGTAGAGCATAGAGCAGACATTGTTTTCACCTCCGTATTTTCTCCCATATCAACTTCAGGCCTATAA
Source organism: Cichladusa arquata (assembly GCA_026413545.1). Lineage (NCBI taxonomy): Eukaryota > Metazoa > Chordata > Aves > Passeriformes > Muscicapidae > Cichladusa > Cichladusa arquata. The sequence continues at coordinate 50,132,619 of JAOTQP010000001.1, forward strand.
CACTGATTTTTGTTCTGTTCTTTTTAAACTATAAATGCACACTTAGGGGATTCTTATTTTCAGTGGTTTACTTTTTTATTATCTAAAAAACTTGGTCTGTGTAACCAAAATTTATTATTTTTATGGACTTATATTACTTTTTCCCATATATATTGAAAAGGGTTTGATTTCCTTTTCCCTCCCAAGAGGCTAACCTTTATTTGGTTTTTCTAATCTTTAATTCATTGCCTTATGAAAATCATCAAGTTACAACCTGCTGCATATTATAAGTCTGAATTACAGTTAATTAAAAATAGATATTTGTAATGGGTATTTTAACAGAATCTTAATTGTGATAACGCTACAGGATGCAACTCGGTAGGGGTTATCATTAGGATGATGACATTTGCCACTTGTGGGAGTGTAAGTTGTTTGCAGTATTCCTTATGTTTATTACAAAGACTGTTGCAGCTATCTCTGCTTTTAATAAAACTCTTCTCACAATGTCTTAACATTCCAACATGCAGCGAAATTTGCTGTTTGCTTCTGGACCAGAGTCAGTACTTTGAATGTGCGTGGTGGTGTTACTAACTGGAGCTTGCTCTTCTGGTGGCACTGTCATAATTGCTTCATCTTTGGTAACAAAACCTTTCCAGTAGGAGCGCATTGTGTGAGACAGGTTCTGTTTCATGGCATCTTGGAGTAAGTAGCACTAGCCACCTCTACAGCTAGCAGTGAATTCAGGGTATTGAAAACTCAGAATGTGGAGAACAGGAAATATTTGTACCTAATGAATAATCAGGAGCACAACTTAGGATATAGAAGAAATAATTAGCCTTTGTATTAAAAAAGAAACCCAACCTTGAAATCTTTCATAGTAATGGATTAAACAGCAGGATGGAGTCAGGATTTGGCTTTCTAGTGGGAATAAAGCCACTTTCAGTGAAACTGAGAGGGTTATTGTTGGATTAGTGCAGTGGTCTGCCCAAGACTGAAGCTCAGGGAAGAGGTTGAAGGGAGACCTATGGTAAGAGTAGTGGTGAGGCTAGGTGGGACAAGTCACAGAGGAGTGTTGGGTTCACAAATTCTACATCACCTTGTTTCAGATTATAATTTTAACCTCTTTTGAAGCCACGAATGTCAGTGGAACATGACACTGCTCACTCCATGGGATGAGGGCAGGGTGGTTTGATTAACAGGCTCACACCCCTGAAGTGTGGGCTGTGAAGGTGCCAGTTATGGCATCAGTGCTGGGGTGTGCATGGAGGCAGCTGCTTTTGAGCTGCAGAAGCTGCCAACTCACCTACCAGATGCTTATCCTGGAAGCAAGGAAGGTGGAAAGGGATGTCCAGTGGTTGAGAGGGGGAGCACTTCCCTCCTGGGCCAGGACCCTGTGTCTCAGGGATGGCCGAAGGGTTCATGAACCTGAGAGAGATGGGAGAATCCTTAAGGCTTGAGATGGACAACTGCAGTGTTTCTGTGTTGGAGTAACATGGAAAGAAGAAACTGTGTCACCAAAGCTGGTAGTTGGTAAAAAAGGCAGGGCAAGCTTCAAGACACTGACAGTGAATTATGGGCAACTGCTTGAAATTGGTAAAATAGCAGAAGCTGTATTGGCTATCTCTTACATAATCAAATTACAGAAATATTTGCAATAGTTAATCTAATTAATTGTAGTTAATAATAGTTAATGTAGGACTTGCCTGTAATGGCAAAATACCAGATAGGTGTATTCCTGGCAATAAGCTGAGGGTGGGTATTAGCCCCAATGCATCTTCAGCTAACGTGTTTCCTATTGCCAGTTGAACTGCTTTAAGCATTTGAAGTCATGTGTCATGTCAGTGTTACCTGCAAGTCAAAAAAGTAGTCAGAGGGAACTGATGAAAAACCAAAAGCTTTGATTGTCAAGGAGTTGTTGAATTTAATCCTTGGTGAAGTGGTGAGTCTAGTTGTTCATGTAATTCATGGTGTTCTGAGTTGGGATAGTTTGTGGGGGTTATGGATCATGGTGCTTAGGAAAGGATAGTTTTCTGGGTAAGAAGGCATGCTTAATTCAAAACAGCATCCATATTGTCACATTATTTTTGTTACACCTGGAGTATTTAGGGGGAAGAAAAAGAAAATATTTCTCCTCAGTGGTATTGCCTCTGCTTTTCATGTCTCTTGTGATTAATTATATTTATAAATTTATTTGTTGCATTCTCTTCCCTGAAAGATAATTAAATACAATGAGTCCACATTCTGCTATAGTAGTGGGAGTATTGGCAGCATAAACTTGGGGTTGATTTGTTTCACTGAGGTGGCATGGAGTATGGAATCAGCGGCCTGGCCAAGTTCGTGAAAAACCTCGGTCTTTACAATTGTGTATTTCCCTGTGAAATGCAGGATTTTTCCATTGCAGTGTTTTTGTCTCTCATTTAGTAAATCAGGCAATATGACTTTCTTACCATTCTCAGTTTCTGATTTTTGAAATAATTTTTTTATGGTGATGTCTATACAACTGATGATCTTTGGTGTACAGGAAACTTAGCATGGCTGGTGTCACCAATTCCTGCTTGACAGTAATATTTACCCAGCCCAAGTTAGTTTTCTGGTTTTCCTTTTTTCCCTCTAAGCTCTTGTAAAAAATGGGATGCTTTCCCAAGCTTTCCTGGCTCCACTGGAATGGTGCCTTCCTAAGTCTTAAAGTTTAGTGTTTGATTAGGAAAACAAAGGAACCCTAGACTGATTTTAAAAACCAAAGCTCTTTAAACTTAGAGTACCCTTGACTTAGCAGACAACTAAGTACTGTTCTATTTAAAATACTTTTTGGCCAAAAGCAGCTGCTGGACAGGCTGCAGTGACAGTGACTCAGGCTCTTACACTGCCTCTTTCTGTTCTTTAGCTGCAGAGCCATGAAAGGCAGCTAGAGCAGGTAGGTGTAGGTGTCTTTCAGTAGGTGAGATGAACCTGTCACTTGGCAAGGACTTTAGCTGCTAAAGTTGCTCTTCAGGTTATGGTTTCTGGGCTGTGAATGTGAACAATTGCCAAGCCACTGTTAAGGTTGTTTGCCCATGTTGGTCTGCAGAATGAAATGTCACTGGCTTGCTGCATGCAGATGGCGAGTCCTGCAGGCTGATGCAGTCATCTCAGTGGGAGACTGGAAAGTACAAATTACCTTTGGAAATCGGGCTACGTCTGGATTTTGGACTTGTGTGGTCAGATTTGCAGATTAATGTCCCCCTGGAATACTACATGAAATTATTTCCCAACCATCCCCTTCTTCAAAGGGGAGAAGCAAATATATTTCTGTCCAAGCAAGGTCAGGAAAGTAATCAGAGCATCTGCACATCCTGTCAAAAATATGAGGGCTGTTGGAACAAGGAGAAAAATGACGAGGCCTAGGGAGGCTGATGGAATGTGATACAGGCATGTATTGGGTGGATCTCCAGACACATATACCATTTCCTAAGGTTAGTGATGCCTTTGGCTGAGCTTTAACAGGTATTGGGAAGCTTGAAAAGTTGGGATGGAGAGTTTTCAGTGGAAATTCTCTACAGAGATAAATTTTATTTTTCTCATTCCTTCCAAAGGCATCAAGAACATGAGTATGCTTCAGTGATTTTCTCTGGATTTCAAATTGCTACTAAAAGATCAGTAGCTGCTGAATCTAGTAGTGAAGCTGTTGTAAGCTGATCAGTGCCTGATGGGAATGTTGTATTGACAGATTTTGGGATTTCTCCCTTTTCCTTACCTTTTACCTCCAATACGCTGAGAGATGATTATTAGTAATAATCCCAGTCTGCACTTTTAAGGAAGGGTAGGCTAGGAGCAAAGACATTAAGAATTTTTAATTGAAACACTTGTGGTCAATAGATCAATTTTAGAGCATGTACTTTCCTATTAAAATAGACACTCATCACCCACATTTGTAGGATGCTAGCCAAATAGGTTCCTTACATTGATTAATAGCATCACTGCTGTCATGTAGTGCCCCTCATTTAGAGCCTGGTTATGTAACTGCACAGTCACATAGATAGATTGAATGCTGTAGATACCATGCTGTTTTCTTGAGAAAGCATTTTATTGATGTATTTCTAGTGGAAAGCAAAAGAAGGGGCCCAAGTTGTCAAAAATGCAGTGCTGGAATTTGTTGTGGGTTGTGCAAAGGCAGGAATAGGACCTGAACATTATTATTCACTATGTAGAGCGGGATGCATTCAGCTTATGACTTTATTTCTTGGAAACATAAATTCTGAGCCCGGAAGTTGGGTTTCTTCTGTGTGTAACACATCTTGGAATAGCATTTGCTTGGTTTTCTTTGCTCTTTTTTCCCTTTAGGGTAATTTACTTTAGGGTAAATTGTGGAAGCCTGTCCCCTCTTAGAGGCTATGGCTGTACCTAGAGGGGTCAAGGCCACCTCATAACTATTGCCACCTCTGCTTTGGAGGATTCAAATAGATTTGTTTAAGCAGTACGGATTTTTGCTAACTTATATCTAATAAAATATGGTTTATTGACGCAGTGAGGTAGAAGTTGCATATGTGGGCACTTCTGAAGTGGTGCCCATCTCCTGGCTGGGGCTTGGTGGGATGAAGTGTTGACTCTTGCTGCCTAGGCAGGCCTCAGCAGCATCAACACTGATTCTACAACCACCTTCTGGTGTTGTATAAACTTGAGGCTTGTTTAGCTTTTTTCTGCTGCTTGTGGGAACAGTTTTCTTCCCTCTTTTAAAGGAATTTTAATGGGCACAACATCTCTGTTTTTGCTTATTCTTTGAGTGGCTTTGCTGTGAAAGTTGGCTCAGAGTGCTTGACACTGTGGTGGAGAGCTGCACAATATTTTGTCCGTGGTAGGATGGTGGTTACTGCCATTTTCTAACTTTTTTAACAACGTCTTGCACATTGTAAAAAGGGGACATTCCAGGGTTTATATAAGCTACTACACAGTGTTACATTTTTTTTATTCCTGCTCTGATTTTTCCATTGTCCTGGTGTTCCCTCTGAAGTCAACTGTGAGGATAGACTGTAAAAAAATTGAGTCACATAAGGGTAGTATATGCCATCTGAGGCAGCATCAATCTGTTTCAGGCATTTCAGACTTCATTGCAGGCTGAACCACCAGTCGCTCTGCTCACTACAGCTGGCTTGACCACAAAGCAGGTTTTGGCACAGGTGTGTGGTGAAGCTGTCCTCATTTCTTTGGACTTGAAGCATGAGGCATTAGGGCTTCATCCATCCTCCCTCAGATCAGGTAATCAGGAGTTTGCCATCACAGTGAGAAACATCAGAGACATAGTCCACACAGAAATTGTATTCCTAAGTAAAATGGTTCTTAAGGTCTGGTCATTTCATTTATAAATGTATACAAGTGTAAGGATTATCTCTCCTTCTGGTGGTCTCTGGGATTCAAAAGCATCCTAACAGATGATAAAGTAAATCCTTGTTTTATTTTTGGAATGAGTTAGAATATAAAAGGTTATATTACATCTTTGAGAAGAGTGAATAAGTACTTCTGCCTCAAGTAAAGGTGGCTCAGTTCTGGACTGAACATAAACCTAGTTTCAGTAAAAGCATTAAACCAGAAGTGGGGCAATGGATGATAGTATCTGGTAATGCTGGTCTTTATTATCAGTGCAAAGTAAGAGAAGGAAACTTATTAAGTTAGGACCTTTCCTGTGCAGCATCTATTGTGTCAATCCAGTCTTGATGGAACTGTCCTGCTGGAGAGGTTGGTCTTTATCCCTTCTCTTACTGTAGAGATATGGAAAAATCACTAGCGGGTCTCTTCCCTTTTATCCACCTTGAGGCATAAGCAGTTTTCCTGTGGTTTGCATTCCTTTTCATTTTAAGTTTGACATCATTTTTAGTGCACTTAATCACATTTGTTTCATCTGAAGTCCAAACAAAATGTAGAAACAGAATATACATAATCACAATCTGAAATTAGGAATAACCACTTTAAAATATTTAAATATTATTTTAAATACTACTTTCAGATGCTCATAAGCCCTTATGAGTACAAATCTTGTATAATCTTTATATGGGGAGTAAGATATACTGTTTGCTGAAGAAAGTGGGAAAAGCAGTCTGAAGGGAAAGAGATGACTTTTTTTATTAATTGCAGTTCTTTGTGAATTCAGAAATGGAGTTAGGCTTTTCATCCAGCTTTAAAATGTGTGTTGTTTTGAATGATGTATTAGAAAGTATACTTTCTGCACATTCCTTCAGAAAGTTATTTACCGAAAAAACCTTAATTCACCCAAAATTTGTGACTGAACATGTGCATATTTTATATTAATATATAAATATACATTTTTATATATACATATATATGTGTGTATTTGTACATATGTAAAAAAAAAGGTATGATTTATGTAACAAGAAAAGGCTCCTCAAGTCCTTTTACATTGTGCACAGGCTGATAAATAAAATTTTAACTCTAACTGAGTTTGAAGTGTGTTCAAGGATACGATGGTGAACTGACAGACCTTGTCTTGCACTGTAACATGAGCATTTCCGTCTGTCAGAGAAGCTGCCCAAAGTGATGGGTGAGTGTGTTTATCACTATTTGTTTTATTTGGATCTAATGAAAAACAATGTCATTCTGTTTAAGCTGAATTGGGAAGGGAGTATCAAGGTTTCAGAGCTATCCATTCAAACAACTGAGTGTTGAAGTTTACTACTTCTAGAATAAGAAGTCAAGGAGTAGTATTAGGCTGTGTTTTTCTCTGCTCCCTGCAATTTATTGCACTCTTCTTGATTGACCACTGTTTATTACCTAAATCCAGTTATTTGAGGACTCCATTATTTTTCCAGAGTTTAACTGAGTCCTGTTCTATGTTTATGATATTATCTGTGTGCATATACACTTTTTAATTTCATTTGTGTACATTGGTGCAGTAGCAAGGCTTTTAAAGTATTACTGAAAGACATCGTCTTTCTCTGAAACTTTAACAGTTGTCAAACCAAGCAGTTAAGTTCTAGGGAGAAAAAATTCTTCTTGGAATTCATCTTGAAGACTCAGAAGGTCTGGGATTTACCCTTGAAGCTGTTCAGTTCACAATAATTCATTAATGTCAAATAAAAGACCCTGTAAAGAATAATGTTTATTCCTCTAAGCCTCTACTGAAGGACTGTGTAAGCACTTCATGAACGTTTAGTATAAACCTTTTAAAGTGAGGAGCAGGAGGAACGTGGCATGATGGTTGTGTGTTCAGTTGATTAATTGTTCATCCACATTTGGCCAACTGTATGCTTTTTTCTATGGAAACCTGTTGTCAGACTACAGTGGTTTGGGGAAAAGTACCCCAAGCATCAGGAAAACCATTGCTATATGGTCAGGTAGCCAAGGGTGTATTTACTTGTGCTGCCATGATTGCAGTGGCACTGAGATCATTCTAGTTTGGCTTGAATGTATGGGAAGCATCACTCCATAAAGGCTCAGCAAAAATTGGGGTATATGTTCAGGAGGAGCTGCATCACCCCCATCCCAGACTGCAGTCTCCTCATCTTTGGTGCCCTAGGGACCAAGCAGGTGGCAGAGTTGCTGCTTCTTACTTTGAATCCTAATGTACTTTAGTACATGTGTGTGTCTCTTCTCTGTGCTAGATGTCATTCTTGGTGGGAGTCTGGATAAATATTTCAGTCTTCAGGAGTTCAAAAGAGCTAGGTATCACCTAGCAACAAGCATCCCACTCTCTACCTCCCTCTTTACTTTTATTAAAGTATCTGAAAACCAGAAGTTGAAGCATTAAGGTAATTTTCAGAAATATTTTGAGCAACTTTAGATACTTTGTTATGACGTTACAACAGAGCAGCAAAGATGTTGCCGTGGGGGCTAGCATCTGAAAGTAACTGTGCCTTGTTTGAACAGCAGTCACATCAAAAATTAGCAGGAGCTTCAGCTGGAGACAGGATAACCCTTGTGATCGCAGTTGATAGGATGCATAGCAAGTGATCCTTTGGTCTTGTGAGGTCTGCAGTTGCACTTAACCTAAACTGAATGAGTTTTTAGGCTGTACTACGTGGTTCACCATGCAGCTTGTAGTGACTCCTGGTGGGACAGTGCCTTATGTTGGAATTTAAAAGAAATTTTTTTTGCAGACAGCTTTGTGACAAAGTGTATTTGCTAGTTTCAGTTACAGTGGTACAGCAAGCACTCCATTTACAAAGATCCTGGGGACCAGACCCCAGTCAGGAAAGGAAGACACTTGAAGGGCTGTTGAGGAAGACCTTGGGATATGCTCAGTACAGTGCTGGATTGTATGCCAGCATCTCCTATCCCTTATCAGTTTTAAATGTCAGGGATTGTTGGGGATCTGCAGCTTGTGGTTAATGTATATTTTATCTGTAGCTTGTGCAAAATGTCACTTTATGGAGTTTACGAATGTCCCTGCAAGAGTCAGAAACTTAGGGAAAAAGGATGAGTGTGTGGCTACTGTTATTACAAGGGGTAACTATCCTGAGCACTGGGTTGAGGATAACCTGTGTTCCTTCATCTCTGAATAGTGCTGAAACTGAGCTTTCAGTGATCCTGCCTTACCTGGTCGCCAGGGTGGTCTTGGTGAGTTTGGGAGAAGTCATACTGTTTTTGGGGAAGTTTGGTGTGACTCAGGGCTTTTGAATGGGGTTGCAGAAATCATAATACAGATCTAAGGACTTTCAAGAAGAAAAGTGCATACTTTAAAAATAAAGTAGATGATGTAAGAAGGTGACTAGCCCCCTTATGCCCAAATAAGGAGTTTGTTTTGTAGAGGGAAAAGTTAATAAATCCTGATTCAGCAAATGACTTAACTTTGCAAATGAGTTGGTCTCTTCCAAATAAATGTATGTTCCCATATCAATCTGAATTCGGAAAGAATAAAAACAGCATAATGAGTAATTTGTTACTGTATCAGTGTGAGTGTCCTTTAAAATTATCACTATGTAAAAGATAAGTAGAAGTGATATCAGTGCAGATTTGTTTTTTTAAATGAACTAATGTGGCTTTATATTGGTGGTTTTATATAAGCTAATGTGGGTTTAAAAGTGTTCTATTTACTGTAGAGGTATGGCTACCTCTGCACCCTTAGGGACTTTGTTTTTCCTGAAATATGCTCAGCATGATTGTCTTGAAACTCTTCTCATGCTCCTTAATGTGGTCCAGGAGTCTTGCTCAGCTTCACTAGGGTATGGCCATACTGGTCAGGGTGAGACTACCAGGACATTTAATCTGATCAAGACAGGTTTTCAAAATGGACTAGGTGTAACCAAATTTATTTCATTTTTTTCTTGCTGTAGAAAAAGGAATCTAATCTTTGGTGGCATTCAGAAGCTTTATAAACTCCCTGGGTCTGAAACCACTGTTTTAAGGTGATAATTAGGCTTTGGGTATAAGAGGACATCATTCTGTGTTTGCTACTTAAATTTCATTCTTTCATTTGAAAATGATGGTTTGTGCTTTGCTCTGTGATTACTTGGAGCCTTTTTGACTTAAAGGTTTCAAATTGGAAATACTGTGCAGTGTCCCATTAAGTAGATTTTCTTCTGCTATAAAACCTGCTTCATGCAAATGGAAGATGTTTCTACTTGTACTTCAGTGTCAGATTTCATATTCCTGATAGTAGAACAGTAACATTTCACTGTAAGGGACTGAAAACCAAAGTCTGAAGTCATGGTGGTGACACATGTGGCGGAATGGATGTTCCCTTTTTTCATATGCATTTCAAAGTCCTTTCATATGAAGTCAAAGCTTTTCAGCACTTTCGAAAATCAGACCATTCATTTGCAAAGTTACTAGTTAAATGTTATTTTCAGAAGAAGAATCTCCTCAAAAGCAGCCTAAAATAGAAGCCCTTCTGTAGAGGAGAGCACCCCAGTGGTGCAAGGATGTGGACAATTTAGTGCTTGTTAATTGTGCAGACCTGAAGAGAATTAAAAAGTGAACCCAGTTACTTGTCATTGCTAAAGAAGTAACTTTTCCTTGAGGAGGACTGTTGGACATGATTTAATAACGCAAGACCAGCTGCAGCTGTGGCTGGTTTGGATGGTGGTTTGTTAGTTCTGAAACACAGCCCCATGTTTGCTGTGTCACCATAGCCACTGTAACATAATAGGACTCCAGCGTTGGTGTGTAACTTGAAACTAAGTTGTGTTGTAGGAGCATGTGTGTCTGTGTGCATGTAGAGAGAAGTAATGATGAGAAAACCTGGAGAACTGGAAACAATTACGGGTCAAACTCTGTCTTTGTCTCATGGAGACTCCATGAAGCTTTTGGATACATTGCATTTAATTTAGAAAAAGGAAATTACTAAGTCAATTCCTGTTCAGGTTAGATGACCACATCTTCTAAGTCCAGGATATGGAAAATGTGGTCCAGTTTTCCCATTTTTGGATAAGAGCAGGGAGGAAAGAGCAGATAGAAGCTCAAAGTGTGCACTTTTAAAAGAAAAAAAAAAAAAAGAAATCTACTACTTGAAATTGTTAAGTAATCCAAATAATGCCGAGGGAGATTAACAAAAGGGAGAGAGTCTACAAGATGCACAAGAGAGCACAAATGGTTTACAACCGTTAGCATGCTTACAGGCTATGGTACTTAGTTACATTTAGTTAGGTCAGTGTTTGTGCTGAGTTTGCAGCTTTTTATAATTCATACAAATATTTGAAACCTGTTTTCTTCTATTAAACTTAATATTTTCTTAGAAATAATGTCTAAGTGCATCATGTTTAGTTGGTATGATAGTATCACACTATATGAATGGACTATTTATATTATCTTAAGGGAGTTTCTTGTCTTCTTTTCACTTAAAAGTTTGTGTAGTATTTGGAAACCTGTCATGTTGTCATATATACAACAGTAATGAAATACTGAATGTGGTTTAAAATCAGGCAGGTGGTGTTCTACTGGTATTTGAAGGATGACCTTATTTTGAATGGTAGAAAAATAACAGCAGATTGTTTATAATAACTCTGACAGCAGATTTAGATTCTTGACTTCACACCATTTCCATTATTAAGAGAGACATATGTAAGTAGCGTTTGCTCCAGATACATGCACATATTCTGTCAAGGGGTTTAAGACGTCCTGTCTATTATTTAAATTTTGGACATCTGAAGATTTTTCTCCCCCAAGGCTTTTTTAACAGGCTGGATTGCTGAGTTTGTTTATTTTCTTAAACCTGAAGGAGCCTCACAAAACATAATATAATATTTGAATCTCTGTATGCTTTTTTCTTTTATAGTTTAACATAGTTCCAACTTCCCTGCCACGGACAGGGATGTCATCCCTTAGGTCAGGTTGCTCAAAACCTCATCCAGCCTGGCCTTGAACACTTTCAGGGATTGAGCATCCACAGCTTCTCTGGACGATCTGTGCCAATGCCTTGCCACCTTCACAGTAAAGAATTTATTTCTAGTATCTCATCTGCATCTCTCCTCATTTAGTTTGAAACCTTGTCTTATGGTATATGCCCATGTAAAAAGCCCTTCTCCAGCTCTGTTGTAGCCCCTGTAGGTACTGGAAGGTGTTGTAAATTCTCCCCAGAGCCTTTTCTTCTCCAGGCTGGGCAACCCCAGCTCTTTCAGGCCCTCTTCGAAGGAGAGATACTCCAGCCCCTCTCTTCTTTGTGGCTCTTAAAACTGAACTAATCATATACTGTAGGAAACCCTGAAAGAAATACATATTCAGATTTTGTAGTGGTCTTGCACAGTTTTTTTATCTGTTACTGTTGGGATTCTGCATAGTATTTCTGGGAAATACAGTTTGAAATATTGGTAAAGAATGTTTGCCCTCTGTAGCTGCTGGAAGGTTTACCTGTAAATGGAAGGTACTGGTACATAATGGGCTCAGAAGACTAATTAAAGCAGTTAGGATTTAGTGAGCTGAAATAACAGCTCAGAAGTTACATCACAGAGCTTTGACTGAAATCATTAGTTAAGAGGAAACATAAGGCTTTCTCCAATTTTTTTTTTTTTGGTCGTATTTATCTTTTTTTGTTTTAAGTGCTTATAAACTTCTGACCTCTGTTTTACAATGGAATAGATATCAGTGGCTATATTTTTCTGTATTTACATACCCAACATATTTGATAAATTATTGAACTTCTCAGAAAATCCACTAATTAAATTATTTAATATTTTCTTTTTCAGGATTGAAGTGGATCTAGGGACAAATGGATGACTGAATATTCATATGAAGAGGAAAGCCATAAAAGTTGGTTGACATTTTTACAGCTATATGCATTATATGTATTAATGCCATTTTCCAAAATTTATGCTGTGTTACAAAACAGAATAGCTTAAATAACTGGCCTGAGTTTTGTAAGCTGTATTGTCTTAGAGGCAGGGGAATACTGTAGCTTAACAGCTGTGGCTTAATGCAATATTTGCTGACAATACCTGAATGTTCAGCAGAAAACCCAGCAGTATAAGGAGATGGGCAGTTCCTTTGAAGCCAGGTGTTTGAATGGGCTCACACATAGTGTTGTTCATCATTCTTCCATGCAAGGATGAAGGGAGAATTAGAGGAGTGTTGTCTTCCATTAGAGCTACGGACTATGACACTTACTGTGTTGTGGAGTGGCACTCAGATGCCACATTGTTTAAGAAGTCAAACAGGAGACGATCTCTTTGAAAGTTTTCTTGGTGCTTTGTTTTGTTGTGATAGAGAGAAGGTTGTTTTACACTGTGCATTTTCTGTGATAGTTAAAAAGGAAGAAGCTATTGGTGGACCTCCATGACTGGCTACTGTTTTAATACACCAAGCCTCTGCCAATCTCAAGTTATTGGTGACTATGAAAGATAATTGTTTTCTGGGATGCTGTGATAACCAATTCCCACCAAGGCTGTTTAAACACAGCTGATGCTGCCTGTGCATTTACTCCAGAGCAAATGAATTGTATTGACAAATGCAGGGTGTGGTACAGTAGGATGCAGGGCACAGTCCAGGGGGATGCTGCCCAGCAGCTTGGCTGAATAAAGCATTCTGAAGACTCTAATAGTCAAGGAGGCATGTTATTGTGGGAAGCCTGTTTCCTTGATAGCCTCTGTCAACCCCTGAATCCCAGTCACGGGTGGAAACAATCAGAAAATTAGCAAAAAACACAGGGTTTTTTTTCAAAAGCACAGTATTAGTTCAGTACAAGAAATGTAAGTCTGCAGTTCTGTTAACTCAGCAAAGTAGTTCAAGAGGACAGAGTCTTATTTTTCTCAGGGATAATTCAGTTTTATCAAGCTTTTAGTGGTTCAGAACTTTTACAGTTTATGAGCTACTGACCTGGATACAGAAGAGTGCAGTTCCTTCTTGGGTAAACTTCTTGAGTGTTCACAGCAGGTAGTGGACATGCTGATTCCAGCTACCTCCAAATTCATAAGCAGCATGAGATTTGAGGGAATCATTTGTGTCTTTGAATTTTGTGTCCTGAAATAACAACCAGCACAGCAATCTTGACAAACATCCAGAGAACGTCTGCTTTGTATGCTGCAGGTCCCAGGAAACACCTCCAACCTCTCAGAGCCAAATTTAAACCCTGATAGAGACAAAGTGGTATTAGTAGCTGTACAGTAATGTACACAATTTTTTCCATGGAGTCAGGGGCCCGTATGCCCACATGAGGCAGCAGTTGTTGCCTGCTAAAACCAGAGCACAGAATGTTGAGGAATTTCCCTTTGGTTTGGTTGCTGACAAGTCGGCGGCTGCTGCCCATACCGATGTCTAATAGCTCGGGATGGGCTGGCATCGTGGCAGAGCAAACACTTCCCTGCTCAGATCTCTTGGCTATGAATAGCAGAGTGAAAAACTGATACTGTCCAAACCTTACTCGCATCCTCCACAACTGTGGTGATAAAATACTCCATCTGCAAACTCGGGGAGGCACTTCACTGACAGAAAGTGTGAGAGGGTAAAAACGCTAGACTAATTATCTCTAAGGCATCTCTGGATGTAATTTCATTACAGTTACTCTTGCTGTCCAGGAGACAGCACAGGGCAGTACTACCATAGTGTGGTAATGTTCTGTGTTGGATTGAGAAGTAACTGGAACAGGCTATGTCTTAGGTATTTGGTTTGGGAAGCGACACCAGGGCAGAAAAAGTTAAGGATTTATTTCTTGAGAGGGGCTGTCGTGCCCAGAGTCTGTGCAGAGGAGAGATGGCTTTGAGATCAAGCAAAAGCAAGACTCTTGAAAGAATTTGACCTTTTTTCAGATTTCTGTAATTGCATGAGAGCTGTATCTCTGTTAGCTCAGTATTGCTGTTTCTGTCTCTGCTTTTGCTTTTCTGGTTTAACACAGAGTGGTGGAATGAGGAAGGAGGAACTGGAGAACAGGGTGACCTCTTTCTTGTCAAGCCATAGTTCCACTCTCTCATGCCCTTCTGGTAACATCTCACAGTAATTATGGGGAAACTGCTCAAAATATGTGCAGATAAGGAAGGGGATACTGAGTTATTTCTTTACATGTTTTCTGTTTGGCAGCCTTTGCAAATGTAGGACTCTGAATCCTGCTGGTGGTCTTTTATATTAGGAAAGTACCATGAGTAAATCATATCACTGAAGAAGAAAAAAATGTGGTTACATGGAGGAATTCAAAATTTGAGGCTGAAAATTCCCTTTCTGGGAAGAAATGATTCCAGAAAGCTTAAGCAATAGAGGTGGAGAAGGCTTCTCTGTGGTCACTGTTAAGATCAGTTGATAAAGTTCTGGCTCCAATAGGGAAGAGATTGGTTTTCAGCCAGCACCCTGCCTTAGCTTTTTGTTTTATTGCTCCTTTTCTAATCTAGTTTTGAAAGATTTTCACTGCTAACATGAAAATGTTGGTGTATTGTTCAGAGTGTAAACAACTTGCCTTGCACTGTCTATACGTTATGTTGGTATATTTGAGGTCTTCCTTGTTCTGCCTCAAAATACATGCAAACGTGGTGTTGTACAAATAAGTGACATCTAAGCATATATGCAACTTCTGAAGGAAAAATGAACATAATTCTTTCTGTCTCATAAAATAAGGTTAGATGAATATCTAGCAGAAAAAAGAAATATGCTAAAGTAAATATGACAGCAAATGCATATATTGAGTACATGCAGCTTATGATGCTTCTGCGTTTTCCATGATACTAACAGCTGCATCCAGAGGTTCATTTGTCTGTTGAATCAGATATTTGAAGTTTGTTTTTCAGTGTACAGTGGCTGAATGGAGGTGTAGGGGGGTGAGACTTGGGTAGAATCTGGCAAGGAAGTGGGTAACTGACAGAGAAAAACTATAGCTCAAAGGTTCTGGGCAAAATAAAGATCAAAACTTCAAAACCAAGTAAACAGGACTGAAAGAAGTTCAGAGAGCAAAACTGAAGGGGAAAAGAGGTTGTTCAGATTGGAAGAGCACAGATTTGGGTTGTACTTAACGAGCGGCCATGGGTGCAGTCACACCACTCACACTGTGGTTTCATGAACAGCTTCTAGAAATAACACCGGGCAGTCTGGTTGATCAGGTTTAATGATGTTCTAAGTTATTTAATGCGGGAAAAGTGCTGAACAACACCGAGTTTAATGGTGTAAGGATGACTCCTAATTTTCTGTGTGTCACGTCTTCAAAAAAACCAAAACCAAACCAACCAAGAGCAAACTTCAGCTCAAGCTGTTTAGAGGAAGGGACTCAAGGAAGTGTTTCTTGAACTGTCGAAAGCCCATCC
Organism: Cichladusa arquata; assembly: GCA_026413545.1. NCBI lineage: Eukaryota > Metazoa > Chordata > Aves > Passeriformes > Muscicapidae > Cichladusa > Cichladusa arquata. The sequence continues at coordinate 50,148,236 of JAOTQP010000001.1, forward strand.
CATTTCAGAAGTCTACCAACCTCTTGTGTGCCCTTGCCTCTCCCCCTCTGGCTCCTGCATGGAGCAGGCATGGGAGAGTGCAGAACCTGCTAACTGCTGGCCAGGCAGGGTCTGGGGCTCTACTCCACAGTCCACTGGAGGCTGGGCAAGCCCCTGGGTCATCTCATCTGACTCAGGATCTACCCTGGTTTTGCGTGGAGTTTGGATTCATTGGACTTCGTATCTTTGCTTTTTCATGCTTTTTAAAGCATGGTCATGATAAAAAATGATTGTTTAAAAGGTATTTGAGAATGTTTCAAGGAGGTTTTATGGTTTTATTTGCATAGTCGGGATAGCAGTAGCAGTGTGGTGATATGTTTGGTTTTTCTTGTCAGTTGTCCCCTCTATTGCAAACAAATGCAGTTTTTCTAGAAAGAAGGTGGCTGCTCTTAAGGGGTCTTTCTCATATAGCATCATTCAGTTGATTCTTGGAATGTAATTATGACTAGAAGTGTCAACTTGGTAAAATATATTAATCTCGAGGGAGTTACTTTGCACTGACCATCAATCTGTCTTTCTGTCATGTGCTTTTCAGTTTAGATTACTCTCAGGCACAGGGGCTGTAGTTTGATGTTTTATGAATTAAGGTCTTAATTCATTATGATTATAAATTAGTTGGATAAAACAATGTAGCAAATGACTACTTAAAAATGACTGATGACCCCATTCAGCAAGGCAGGGGGACTGTGAAGTTCTTTTGGTTTCATCTGTTGTCTAGCATTTATCAAAATGGGTCCCTTAACAGTCAATTGGTGGTTGATTTTTAATGAATATTTCACAATGTAAATAGATAGCAGGCAGTTGTCTGGAGCTCAGTCATATTCATAGGACAGATCTGCTTTTACTTGCTGTCACTGAAAAATGCAAAAGTTATACTGAAACTGTAGAGTGGGAGGAAAGCTTTCCCCCAAATCTTATATTGCGGAAAGGGAGGAGCAGCAGTGATTTTCTTTCTTTTCCTGTTCCTTACATCAGCAGCCACATACTGTGCCGTCTCTCACTCCTGTGTTTTCCCACTGGGTGCTGGAGGGTTGTGCATGGTGAGAGCTGTAGTTTGCTACTGCAGGCTTAGCCCTGCTGCAAGTGGGGTGAGGTGAATTTGGAGCTGATGGCCATGGCTGAAATATTGCTGGGGTCATTTCCAACACTGATATTTTCTGAGGAGAAAAAGACTTTTAAGATGGCTTGCATCAAACCACTTCAGCTTTGTGAGTTTGCATATGAGCTCTTTCCTGTTCCCCTTGCATTTGCAAAGTTACGGAATGATTTCTCAAAAGACCCTGTTATTCTTATTAGGCTTTCCTTATGAACAGCAGTATGAAACTTGTGTCTACACAGCTCATTTCTTCATTTCTGCCAGGCAGATGCTTTCATAATCTAAATGGTTTCTTGTTTATGGATCCTGGGTCTTGGCTGCATTCCATTCATTTCCTAACTCTTTTGGTGACACACGTACATGTAGATTATGAACAAATCATATTTAGTCGTTGGCTTGTGATCTGACCTTATTTAAATAAAATTGGGTTATGATTTTGAGGATTTTGTTTTTGTATTTCATTTCTGCCAGTGTGGATCGGGGGTAAAACATCCATGGGGTATCCTAACCATGGCTTTTAAGTTTTATATATAAAAAATACAATTTATTTTAGAAGTGTTATTGTACTAGTTGAAGATAGCTTTGTTCTTTTTGCACTCTCACCCTTCAGAAAGGCATAGAAAGGCATGGGATGAGTTAGACTTTCCCTGTCAAAGCCTGATCTTCTGCAAAATCTCAAGCCTTGCTCTAAGATCAATACAGAGATTTTCATATGTTACAAATAAGGTTGTATGCTCAAATAGTCAGAGCAAAATTGCCCAAAAGGCTTTGAGTTCATAATTGGGAGAAAGGTCTTTGGCTCAGTCGTGGTGTGCAGGGTTTGAATCTGGTGCCTACACAGACTTCTGGTCTGCTTGGAGCTGCTGTGGAATATTTCAGGTGCACTGGTTTTTAAATTAAAATCTTTTTTATTAAACAGTTTTTTGAAATAGGAAGAATGGAGAATTGCATAAAAGACGATGGCAGCAATTTTCATGTGAGGTGATATGTGGGGGAGTAAGGCGGCTCACATTGTAGTGCAGTTCACAGGAGAGCAGTTTGTCTAGAATTGACAAAATGTGATAAAAATGTGGAATATTTTAAATGTTCTTTTCACAGTGCAAGTCATTCAAACTACTAAGTGTCATTGTAAAGCAAAGGTAGATCTTGCTAGTGTTGCCTGGATCACTTCTCCATAAAGACATAGGTGGTGAGGATGGTCTGTGGGTAGTAAATTGTGGATGTAAGTGAAAGCTGTTTAAGAGCTTGCTTCAGCACCTACTGATATAACTCAGTTCTGTAGAGTGCCTTTTAAACTACTTCTGAAAGTTAATAGTTAACCCTTTATGATCTTATTTAGTAAATACGTTAGCATCTGTAATTTGTATTACTGCTGTTGATTATAAGTGGTGTGGTAACTTGGGGTGTGGTAACTTCACCTCATTATTTAAGGTCATAGGGAGCTTTTAAATGCATCCTGTGATCACAGTCCTCCTGTAAATGTTGCTTTGTTTTTTAAAATTCAAGGATTTTTTTGTCGGGTTGAGGGTTTTCTTTGTTTGGTTTTAAATTCATATCGAGACTGAAAAAACTTCATCTTGAAAAGATCGACAAGAGCTGAGAGCAGTTAGCAAAAACTAGCCTGTGAGCATAAAATAACAAATAGCTTTGTAATGTGGGCAAAGACACCCTTGCTTCCCATTTCTGGTGTTGAAAATGTGTGGTACGTGTTGGTGTTCCCCCACTGGGAGGGAGAGGTGTGTTAAAAACAGAATTCCTGCATCTCAGGTGGAGCAGAAACTGATACTGTGGCATCTTGTTGCCAGAATTTGTCTTCTAGGCTATATACAAAGTAAAATGATGGGAACAGCCTCATGATCTAGGTGAGAAATTTTTAGGTGAACATTTCCTCAGTTCTGGCTATGCTGGGAAGCAAGCCAAGAGTGTTACTGGTTTAGCTTAGATCAGGAAATGCTTCCATGCGTGTCCTGGCCCAGCAGGCTTTGTTTCACCTCGTGGCATGGCTCAGGGCTGCACAAGCTAGGTGACTTGGAGGAAACCTGGTTTGGTGTTTCCAAACCACTGTTTCAGACCACTTTCTTCAGTTCCTTTTTCAGCCTTGACATCTCTTCTGGGGACTAGCTCTAACTGATGGGACATAATCTACAGAGAATTAGATCACGAATGCCTAGATGTGTTCTTTTCCATTTCAGTCACTTTGCTGAAGGCTCCTGTCTTCTGCCAGTCAGCAGAGAGCAGGAAGCATCTCCAGAGGGCAGTTCTTCCCATGGGATTTCTCTGTGCTCCCTGGACGTCTCTTCTGCCTGTAAGATGTGGTGGTACAGACAGTATGAGTACATGAGGCTCCACTCTGCTGGACTCATTCTTCAGCCCTTGGGTTTCCAAAACACCCCTGAGCATCCCTGCTCTTGCAGCCTGACTTCTCTGCTGCCCTGTGTTCTCTTGGGAATGAAAGAGCAGTCACCATGCCCATTTCACCTTTTAATCCTAGTGCACTTAGTGAACAATTACACTAATTCTAGTAATGACTAAATTTATACTACTCCAGAGAGGGAAGCACAAGGCATTAATTTCAGAGCTGTTTGACAAGACCATTTTGATGTGTTTATTTTCAGAAGTATGACACAAGTTGCCTAAAGTTGCACAAAGTGCCTAATGGGAAGAAAAATGTTTAAATTCATACTCTCAGGCTTTCCAAGAAACAGAATTATCTTCATTTCTGTTAAGCATGATCTATCAAATAAAACAATTTAAAAACATATACAGGACTTGCTACTTCAGCTTATTTAATAATGACCTCTTTCTGGTCGTTAGTTTTAAGCCTGTAAGTTTGCATGGAAAAAAAAAGGTACTTCTCTTGTGTGGAGGTATTAATTTTCAATATCATGGAGCATCACAACTAATTGCATTTTAAAGATAGTCTTTTCTTTGTGATGAGGAGGGGAAGCATCTTGTGAACAGTGGTGATCATTAAGATACATCGAGCCAAATACTGAAATACTACGTCTTCTTGTTTTCCTTTTCCTACATATCTGACAATAAGAATTTAGTGGTAAAAATGAATGTATTTGGATTTTAGTGTTTTTGACATCCTGTGGAGAACATGATGTCAAACAATGGCAATTTGTCACTTCTCATATGATTATGTAGAAGAATGTGTTAGAATTCCATAGCTAGCACATAAGGAGAAGATATACTGATATCCACTGCTAACAGACCTGAATAATGATTCCACTGGATATGGTATTTCTTATACCCAAGGACAAGTGTCTAAAAGATGAAACAGCTCCTGATATTAATCTAAATCTCGACTCACTCTTGTGATTCCCACGTGGTGATTCATTAAGTCTTTCTTGTGCAGACGTCTGGTGATGAGTTGGGAAAAGGCAAGTTCTCTGCTTTGAGGATGTCACCTTCTTTTGAGCTTTGCTATTTACTGAAATTTTTTGGTGTTCAGTTTGATACCAGTCTGCTGCAGCTGTGATTGCAGTCAGCTGTGATGGACATGTGGGCATAGCTCAAGTGAAAACTAAAGCCTAGGCTTTCAAACATTATAGGTAAATGTACTGAGTTTCCCCCTTAATTTTTAAGTAATATAGAAGTTTGTATTAGGGGAAAAAAAATAAACAAACTCCCCCTCCAACCACTAAAGCCTAAACATATGATAAAAGGTGTCTTAGAAATAGCAAGGTAAAAAACATTCTTTTTTCCTTGGCTTTATTTTTTTTTTAAGAAGATGGTACAGCTCTCAAAGCCCAAACATTTGGAGTTCACTGTGAGTTTCGTTTAAAATCATACAAGCTTGGGCTTACGTGTTTCTGAAGTGAGATGACAGTGAGAATGTCTCTTGCAAATTAAGAAGTGAGGAGTGTCTGTTGGTCTTAGGAAGATGAAAATTAACTTAGATGGGTAGGTTGTCTTAAGTGCAGTGGAACTGAAATGATGTTTGCTGAACTGCTCTTTGGAGATTTACATAATGGATGAGATACAGGAGCTCCAGGCAGCGTGACAGTGGAGTTTATCACAGGATATAAAACAAGTGAATTGCCTTAATAATCTGTACAGAAAGTAAGGGTAATCTTTTCTCTTTTTTTATGTGGAGAAAGAGAGCCAGAGAGTTCATAATATCCTGTCTCTTCATGTACGAGTAGCCAAACATTTCTTTAGAATGACTTGAATCCATTCAGCCATTGTGCTTTCTTATTGAGGACCTTTCAAAGCTCTTCAGGGAGCACAAGCAACATACATCTCTGAAAATACGTCTTTTATGTAGTAAAATGAGGTGATAATTCGTGGCTTGATATAAGATGCTCATAATAGGTTGAGTAATTATTCTAACTGCTATATATTTAAATATATGGAAAGCTTTTATAAACCAAACACACCTGAGTTTAGTTCTATAGTGGTAATGATAATTTCAAAAGTTTTAGAGCCTTTGTTATTTCAAAGTGGGTGCATTTTGGAAAAAAGCTTTCATATTAAAAGGTTGCAAGATTTAATTTTTTATCAAATCAGTTTACCCACTTTAGTTGGCATGGAAGTTTCTGTTTTTCTACTTCAGCTGATAATATCTTTTCAGCATTGAAAATGGACAAAGAAACACTGGAAAAGTAAAATAGTTAAGTGTAGGTGGTAATAACAACACCCAGATCCTGTTGCATGCTTTTCAGCTGTGTATTTAGCTTCAAGCAAGAGTTAGACTTCTGTGTTATTCAGAATATAAATGTACTGTTGCTCTTTGATCTGTAGCAAAACTTCCTAATGATCAAGGCTACTTAGCACTTTTGCTTGAAAGAAAAGATTTGCTTTTGGGCATAGCGAGTTTCCAGAAGAGTTAGTGATGTCCTTAGGTTCTGGTGTTTTTGAGCTGTATGCAGCTTAAGAATTCTTTTTTATTAATCTTATATCAATTGCTAGTTTTTCTAGAAGAGCCTGGGCAGGTAACTGATTCTAAAGTGTTGCACAGAAAAAAGGTATTTATTTACCTAATGTGAAACCAGGTTATCAGAAAAAAAGTCATAATTTATTGAATGTAGTATTATGTGAGTTTCTGCTTTTGTTAATGAAAAAACATATTTCAGGTGATTTCAGTAGTGATGGACAATATCCAGCCAATCTACTAGGTATGCTGTGCTCCACTCTTAATTCCCAGGCGCAGGCTGGAATTAGTTCTGCCAGATTTCCTCTGGATACTGGATAGAATTTATTGTTTATCAGTTGATGTACAAAGTTAGATTTTTCTTTTTGCCAGTCGGGTTTGTTTTTCTTTCCCTGTGTTTCTAGTAAATGTATTATTTCTGTCAAGTCACAAGTCTGCATCAGTAACAGTTTCTGCAGTGTGGAAGGAAGGGCACCAAAGTGATAACCCATCTGCTTATATTTGCTGATGTCTCTCCACAGTGCCAGCCTGGTGGGATCAGAGACCAAGGAATCTTTTATAAGAACAGAGTTGTTTTCATCAGAAAGTGTTTTAAAACACTGAAATTCTTCCACCCTGTTGGCTCTGAAATCTCCCACGTGGGGATCTTTAGAGTAAATAAATAAAAGATCACACCAGGCAAATGTGATTTAAAGTGTTTGTAACTGTTCCCCAAACAGCAGTAAAATCCTAAATATGATATGAGGAAAGCAAACAAGGGGAAAAGTTCAGCCTCTAGACTTTCTATTTGGACTGTGTAGCAATGCAGCATCAGACCCTGTGGACACAGGAGAGGATTCTGGAGATTCCTTGTGTCCAGAGGATATTCCCCTGGGTTAGGACAACTTCCTCATGCCCTGCTTCTCCCCAGCTTGCCCTTCTTTGGGGATGTGTGTACGTTTGTATCAGAGAAGTTTCTTGCTTCTAATCCAAACTTAAGTGACCTACCATTATTTGCCTGCACAGAGCCAGAAATATTAAATGGTTTGAGCTGAGAACCTTAAAGATGCAACCCTCCTGCTGTGGGCGTGGACACCTTTCATTAGACCAGGTTGCTCAGAGCACCATTCAAGGAGGCCTTGAACACTTCAGGTGTGGGGCATCCACAGCTTCTCTGGGAAACCTTTTCCATTGCCTCACCACCCTCATAGTAAATAATTTTTTCCTAGTATCCAATCTAACCCTGCCCTCTTTCAGTTTGAAACCATTCCCCCTTGTCTTATCACTACATGCACTTGTAAAAAGTCTCTCTCCATCTTTCTTGTAGGTGCACTACAGGTACTGGAAGGTTGCTGTAAGTTCTCCCTGTAACCTTCTCTTGTCCAGGCTGAACAATCCCAATTCTCCCAGCCTTTCTTCATAGGGGAGCTGTTCTATCTCTCTGAGTATATTGGTAGCCCTCCCCTGGAATCTCTCCTTCAGGTCCATGTCCTTCCTGTGCTGGACCCCAGGGCTGGGTGCAGCACTGCAGGTGGGTCTCACAGAGCAGAGCAGAG
>JAOTQP010000001.1:50155884-50215196 GCA_026413545.1 Cichladusa arquata
TCTCACAGAGCAGAGCAGAGGGGCAGAATCCCCTCCCTCCCCTGCTGCCCACGCTGCTCTGGATGCAGCCCAGGACATGTGTGGTTTCTGGGCTGTGAGTGCTCATGGCTGGGTCATGTCCAGCCTCTCACCCACCAGCACGCCCAAATCCTTCTCTGCAGGGCTGCTCTTGATCTGCTCCAGAGTGACTGGTGGTTTTGTTAACTGTTGCTCATTTGTTAAATATCCTGAAGGTTTCAGTTGCAAAAGTTAACAAGTTGTACAAATTTTAAAGTGTAATAAGCATTTACAGCTTGTTCCGTTGTTGTAACATGAAGTGTCTGCTGCCTTCACCTCTTTCTGTGATAGCAGTTCAGAAATGCTGATCGTGCTTTGATGAACCTGTATTCATTCCTAGTGGGGAGTAAAGCTGGGCTTTTCCATCCTGTATTGGCTTGGACTGCCTTGAACCCTGGGGAACATTCCACATAGTCAGCCATGATTCTGCATGTTACTACTAACCTCTTCACAGGTATTTCAGAGTGATGAGCATGTGAAGTCCTTACTGTCCCACCTGCAAAGTTTCAACAAAAATTATCCAATCCAAGTATGAACTTTACACCTGACCCGAAAGCAGTTGTATCGCAAGAATGGGAAGGATTTTTGGGAACCCGTTTTAAAAGCCTTGCTTTGCCTGAGTGGAGTTCTACAGGATTTGCTAATTAGATATAGTCATAACAATATTAACAGTGATGTCTTGAATTAATCTAGTAGTTCCTTACTGTTGAATGGTGATATTACTTTTCCTTTTTTTTTTCTCTCACAATTGTGGTATATTCTGGTTAATGCTTAATTTTGTGTTTGGAGTAATAGATTATTCCATTGATTTTGCAAGTATTCTTTCATGTTGCAAATAAATTTAGAGTTCTGTTCTTTTTCAGGCATGAACTGAAAGTTCAACTCGGCTCTCTCAACTGAGAGTTGTCATTACTTAAAAAAACCCAACCAGAACAAAACAGAACTCCTGAACCAAAACAATAACAAAACCACTACAAACTTCCAAACAAATGACAAAATACAAACCACCACCCCTGAATGTTTTGGAGACAATTTTAAACTTAATAAATAATGGTGAAATTTCAGATTTTTTCACTTAAGAGTCGATAATTTATTCTCCCTGGCACCAAACAGGTGATAAAATCACCAAGCATTTTCTAAAATTATTGAAATTATGAATTCATTAATGTCTTTGGACACTATTGAGTATACTTCCACATACTAAAGGCCTGCACATGCTCACAGCCATTGGATGGAAGCTCTGTCTTGATGGTGCTCAGCCAGGGGAAAACTCGGAAACAGCACTAACGGTGATGTAACTTTGGTGCTTTTCATCATGAAACCCAGATTATTTTATCTGAAGTCCCATGAGGACTGATTTTTAAGAAAAGGTGTATTTTCATGAAAAATTTCTTAAATTTTTTTTTACTTTACACGAGAAGTGGTGACTTGGCATGAGCTTTCAGCATAGAAAGCATTCTCATGAATCAGCTACATTGATTGAGGGAATCACTCACCGGATTTGTGTCCAGCATCATTCAGTGTCTGATAAACACTGCTCTTGAAACGACTGTGGCTATGATTTTAGTGGTGAGAATATTTTAGTGGTGAGAATATTTTAGTAATGTTTATTGAATTTCAGCATCCAGAATAATGATGGAAGTAGTTTGTCATGTTATTAATGCTAGAGGTCTGGGTATCTTCAGAATGATGCAGTGCACGTAACACCCTATGTCTATATAGAGATCGTTGTTTAAAAATATGGGCAGCTTAACCCATCCAGTTCTTGTGGTGCAAAGTAAATCTAATAAAAGCATTTTAGTCTATGTGAGACATAGCTAATGTGGACAGGAAATCATTTTCATCATTTTACACAGTGTAACTAAGCCACGTGTTGGGAATAAATACGTGATTTATACAGGCACAATTACTTTTTATGTCCTAATGAGAAATGTTAAATATATTAGTATGACTTGGGGGTTGACTCATGTTCTAAAGGCTGCATATGATGCCAAGCAACCAATTATCTCAGTGTATTATTTCTTGAAAGCCTTGACATGGGTAAGGTCACTATACATTTTTAAAGGGAGTGTGATGCTAGGTTGATACAGGATGAAAGGATGATACAAATAACAATACCGTGTTAGATCTTCCTGCAGCGCAATGTATAATCAGGTGCTCTGACTTCAACAACACTAATGAGGATTTAAAGACCCAGCGGTGTGCATTTAGCAGTCACACATGATTCTGTCAAATGCTTTTGCAAAGGGCACCTCTGATGCAAGGTACAGTTCAAAAGCAGGTAGGAATGAATAGTTTCATTGTATAGCTTGGTGTAATACTTCTCAGTGTTTCAGTGAGCATAGCAATGGGTTGCAGTGTGCTGGTGCTCTGCCAGGTGCTGTTGTTTGGCTGCAATTTTTGCCAGTGCTGAAACCAGCCAGGAGCAGTAGTACACATGGGCAGGCTGTATCACTGCATTTTCAGTGGTTGAATAGTCACTGAGAGGAACAAAGGGAGAGGGCTCTGAAGTTATTATTTGAAGTCCATACTAAACTGCATATGTTGTGTTCTGACCATCTTATTTACCTCTACAGTAAATGTCAGGTAGTGAAATCCTGCAGAAGAACAGACGGTGGCCTACCTAGCTTAAGGTACCTTTTGGCAGTGATCTGTACCAGGTACTTGGCAGAAGAATGTCAATTCATGCTGGAGTGCAGCTCCTGAGACCAGAATGCCATGGTTTAGAGTGATTTAACTTTGATGGTTTTGGCATGTATTACACATAAAGAAAAAAAAGAAATGTGTTTTCTGTTAGAGAAAATGACCATCTACCTTACCTGCTTCTGCTTTCAATAGTCAATAATGGAAGCTTAGGCAAAGGATGTAGCAAGGCTGTTGTGTGAGTAATGGTACTGCCCCAGTATCTCTTCCAAGTCTGCAAAAAATCCAGGACACAGATACCTGCATAGCCACAGGTTGTATCTGTGTTTTTGTGCTTGATGATAGCTCTTGGTAAACAAATCTGTAGAAAAGTCCAGTTGTTTTTCAGCCAATATCCAGCTCATCAGACAAGCAGACTTGTCGTAAGACCAGCTTCTCTCTGTATAAGTTATGGCTTCCAGTGCAAATCCCATGGTTTCCAGTTAGCACCTGCTTTTGGTAGGAGGCTGGACTGGAGACCTCCTGAGATGCTTTCCCACTAAATTTTCCGTCAATCATAAGAACAAAATAGCTTGGCTATAGCATTCATTGTTCCCTCAGTTTTTGCATGATATTTCATGCTGTAAAATGATGTGGTATAAATGAATTATGCATTAGCTTGTCTTTTGCTTCGACACAAACTCATATATTTTGTTTATAACTTCTGATTTAATGTAACTGCTGAGTTTGATTGGCTTTACATAACAAATTTGGGATCTCTGCCTTTTAAAAAAGTTTTAATGGAAGTTCAAAGTGTGTGTTAATGGACTACTATATGTGCTACTTGTATATCTCTTTCTGATGTTTTCATGTGATTTTTATGGCTCTGTCTATAGTTACTTAAACTATTTTTTCATCTTGAAGGTTGCTGTTATTTTAATAATTGGCAGTAATTTTGTGCAGAGCACTTGTTTTTTAAACATGTTTGAGGAATCACAATTTCTTTGAGAATCTATGGGAAATGCACGGTGGCAACATTTAAAACTTGTTAATTAGATATTCTTAACACTTAATTAGAATTACCTTTAAAATGGGCCCTAATTCTACTATAATTTATTGCTTGTGGAATCTATTTTAGCAGTTTTGTACATAAGCATTTTGGTCATTCTGTCTTGAGTAAGAAAATACCTCATGAGTAGTTAGGTATTGGCTTGATCTTGCAGTTGATGGAATGAGTCTGAGAGCAGTGTTATTTTATACAATTTTTAAATGTTTGGTAGATACTTAATAATGCTTTTTCATGAATTTAGGTGAATTTATTTTCATGAATTTTTAGGTGAATTATGTGAATTTATTTCATTCACTAAGTGACCAGAAGTCAAGAATTTTCCCCTTTTTTGTGCTTTGTACTGTTCACCAGCTTCACTATTAATGTTTTCTCAGGAGTTTCCACTGAAGTGTGCGGGGAGCAGGAAACCTCAAACTGTTGTTAAATAAAACAGAGATTGGGTTGGGGCAGGGTGTTAAACATTTGCAGTTTGGGAGTTTCATCACAGCATACACCCTTTCTTTAAACATGTCAGAATAAGCAGTGAGTTTGCTCCGTGGTGAGAAGGAATTGCTGTTCCTTCACGTGCATGTAAGGTGCAGGGAAGGTCATGGAGTAATTCTTATTTTCTGGCACGTAGTCCGACTTTTTCATCTGAGCATGCAATCATTCAATTTTATTTGATTATTCCTGTGTTATTTTGGCCTGTCTGTGAATCAAATGAGCTTTATATATGCTTTTGCTAACTGACTGTTCTTCTGAGGCTGAGGTCCCAGCTCTAACTGGCAGCTGGAACAGGGCCATGGAAAGAACACTTGGTTTCACCACTTAGTGCCTGTGGTATCTGTGACTTTGTACATGAACTGTGACAGATGGTTTCTGAAGTTCTGTGTGAACTGTCTGTGCGCTTCGTGGGTGTGTCCTGTGATTCCTGGTGTTGGAAGGTGCAACTGCACACCAGGTGTCCTCCTCCTCCTCAAGGCTGCTGTTCCTGTCACGGGCAGCGTGACAGGCTGAGCTGGAAATGAGCCACTGACTTCTAGGAACAAGTTGTTCTCTTATGGATGTCATAATACTGATCTGTCTTAATAGTAAAAAACCCCAAAATGAATTGCATGTAAACAAAGTAAATCTGAAAAAATAAGTCTTAGCTGGAATTACTAAATTTTAGTTGTTACGAAAGCTGGCTTTTCCTTGTTTCCCTTTTAGTTCTGCCTCTGTGTTGGAGATCAGTGGGAAACAAGCAATTGCCCTTACTTACCTGCTGTATAGAAGCAGTGTCAGTTACCTAACATTTCTGTGGCTCAGCTGCTAGAAGGCACTAGGCATGTTTAATGTCGGCATAACCCTACATTGCTTTTGTTCAGGGGGTGCAGTTTGTAATGTCTGTGGTTTATAAAAAGCCAGATACTGGCCCTGACATTCAATTTATTGCTATCTTTTATTCTGAGCGAGTGAACATGGCACCTGGAGGAGCAGCAGTTTTGTTGCTGAGCTGAGGGTTTGGGTACGATCCCATGCAGCAGTGGACAGGCAGTATTATTTGTAGTGTGTTAGTTTTCTTTGAAACACAAATGGCAAGGGCCATTTCTGGAGCAAGTGATGATGCCCAGACCTGTGAAAGTGCCTATGGAGTTGTTCACTGCTCCCTCTGGAGCTTTGCAGTCGTAGAGCTGAAGGGGCTGTTGCTTTGAGGTGGTGGTCCCTTCGGGCTGCATGGAATGATGGTGCCAAGCAGATCCTGTAGACAGCATCTTCTCTTCTTGGCAAAGAACAACGATGCTTAGCCTGTCACGTGCACGAATTTTGGACTAAACTGTGGCTACAGCTACATGTTAAATGCTCCTTTTATTCTCCAGCGTGCAGAGTCCATGTTGTATCTGTCTTTATGGAAGCAGACTTTGCACAGTGGCAGGTGGGGGAACTGTGCCAGCCAGCTCCCTGTGCTTTCGGCAGCTAATTTTCTGACCAGAGCGGATACAGTCAGAATTCAGGGAAAAATTGTAGTTGCTGTGTATCTGCTGGCAAGCTCCCGGGCAATACCATTTAATATTAATTTGCTCAGCAAGTACAAAATAGTCACAGTTCACACAAGAGTGAAGGTAACCTTTAAGTAATATGTGCAAATTTGGTCAATGTAACACTAGAGAAATTCTAGTATGTTTCCTGTTACAATTTTTTTTTGCCAGGTGGTGAAGTTTGTTTTTAATTTTAAGTCTTACTCATCTTCGAACTCTTCTTTAAGCTCTCCACCAGTCTTGAGGGCTGTTGACATAAGACAGTAGAACACTGCTTTGGAAATTGAGCAAGAGGTTTTAAAAAACACTTGTCTTATAATAGTGGTCAAGGAGAAGTGGCAATCTAAATGAATTACCTGGGGTTTTGGAATTTTTTTTTTTTTGGGAAAAAGTATTGAGTTTGGGCTTGATAGTAGTCTTTACTACTTGTCTATGCTTCAAAAACCCAAGGGAGAAACTATCAAGAGTTTATTTTACTATTACTTATCATCAAGTTTTCTGAAAAGATGTCTTTTAAAATAATGATAGTGTAAGGATAAATGCAGTACATGCTTTTTGCACGTGTACCCTTTCTTAAATATGTGTCACTCCAAAATGATAGCTCTTTTCCAGCTCTCTTTTTGGTGAAGAGGTTGGGCTTTTTTTGTTATGTGGGACTTTAAAGTCCATTATATCCATTGATATTCACAAAAATCAAATACTCCGTGGATGTTGTATTAGAAAGAAAACAGTGAAGCCATTCATGTTGATGAAAGCTGAATGTGTGAGGCCTTGGTGTAAGTACTGTTGGTTGTAACCTGTTGCATGTGAATTCTGTACCATCCATAATTCTTTGCAGAAGCACTAAAACGGGCAGGACAGCAGAGCTGATGTAAAGGGAAGTTAAGCCATCAAAGCTGACAGGGTTGCCTGCTGAGTTTGAGAAATAGCAGATTGGCTTCTAGTTGCCAAGGCACTTGATGATCCTCTGTCACCTGGAAGCTGACTATATCTCTTCAGTTCTATTTATATTCCCTAAAACTAACTTAAGCCCAAGCTAATAAAAAATATTTTAGCAGCAAAATTTGAGATCTCTGTTATCTTCACTGAATATTGTCTCGAAGTCTTTTCCTGGAGACAGATCTGTAAAAGTATGTAGCAAATTACAGCATTGCTACATCCATAGGGATTTGAGTAGTTCATAACTTTGGAAATCTGCTCTTCCCAAAATTATTGCTATTTTCTTCAAGAGATCTAGGCAATAGACTAGGAATTTGAAATCTTGTGTAGCATATGCACATCTTTGTACTGGGTAGATAGAGCTGGACAGGGTCTGGTACTTGTAGTGAGGATCTGAGCTGGGGAGCATGAGCTGAAGGCCAACCCTTGCATGTGCCTTGAGCACTGACAGCATCAAGTCACAGCTGCTGTTGAGGTCTGGGCTCTACCTGGCAGGCACAATTGTAATAAGAGACCACACTCAGAAGCCTTCCGAGAAAGCTTAGAGCTGTGATGCCTCCCTGTTCACTGGATGCCATGCAGTTGAATGTCTGTGTCCCTGCTCACCAAAGAAATTTAATTTTGAATTGAAAAGAACTAGAGTCAACCCCACCCAGTTTCATATGAAAACAGTGAGAAGTCTAAGGCTTTATTTCACTTTTTTTCACGCAAATTGTTTTGGCTTTCCTTGAAGCATCAGTAAAGCCAATCTGTCGTTTGCTGGTGAATTTGACTGAAAATTCAAGTTCCAAGTAAAGTACAGAACTACCAGAATCTCTGCTTTCTTTATGAACACTTCACACAGCTATAGACATAATTACATATGAAGAAGATCTTATGGCAAGACATGGGCTGTTACCCCCAGTTCCCTGGCAGAACTCTCAGTTAAGTGATTCTCTTCTAGCCACATGAATGTACTTTCTTTAACTGGTATATTTCATCTTAGAGAGAACTGCATTTAAGTGAATAACAAATCTCATTGTATGGTGTATAAAGGTCTTCAGAAAACTGAGTTAGTTGACAGGTTTCCTTGGCTTCCTCTCTCTGTGAAGTTCATTACATTTGATAAGAGATGGTAATCCTTCATTCTTCTATTATCCCTTGAAACTAAGAGAAAAAACCAATTTCACATTTTTGAAAACATACCTAGTCACACCATTAAAAAGTTCTACTTTACCTCGAGTGGATCACTCCACATTTTTTGTCTTGATTTGTTATGCTGACTCTTGCTTTGACTGATGAATAACTTCAGTGTAGTAATGTAAGCAAAGAGAATAATACGAATTTGGGTATAAGTGTTCAGAAAAATCAACAAGGTAATCTTATTTATAGGGCATATAACTGACATAGGTTACTTCAAGGTTAATTCAGTGATATTTCTAAGATGTCTGTATAAAAAAGCAAGACTTAAAACCTTGCGTTTATCAACAGTCAAGAGCAATGTTATAACAAAAATTACCCCAAGAATATAATGATTTTAAGAAATATATTACAGAATTATATTATAAGAAATATAAGAAATTATTACAGATACTGAAAACTTGTGTAAAAAGAACTAGAAGGTGAGGCAGGGGAAGTTTTGTGACATAGCTTTGGGACAGAAGGACTGCCTAAAGGTTGTTCACAGCTCTTAGCTGTTCAAATATACTCCCCTTAAGCTTGAAACTTTCTACTGTAGCTTGAGTGGTGAATTTGAGACTGCTCTTCCCTCAACTGATACTTCATTTCTCAGAATCAAAGTGTGTCATGTTAGAAGTTAAGTTTGTACAGAAAAGTAAGGAAAAGTTTGGAATTAAGCTGGGCCTGGGCAGAAGGAAGCTGGGGGTGCAGGTGCTTAGTTTTGGTCTTTGTTTCTCACCATCCAACTTTATTGGCAATAAATGAATTTTCCCCAAATCAAGTCCATTTTGCCTGTGTCAGTACCCCGTAACTGATTTTCTTGTCTTTATCTCATCTCCTAAGCTTTCTTATATTCTCTTCTTCCCCTGTGCTGTTGAGAGAGGGAAAATGCAGCAGAGGCTTGGGTGGACACATGGTAGATGGCTGAGGTCAAGTCCGCCAGAGTTTGAAGATTGAATTGTCAGCTGAACTGCTTAGGTCACCGTGGAAGAAAGCAGAACCATCAGTGTCTCTACCAGTGTGCAGCTCTTCAGTGAGATTAAAACTTTCATTGGTGGCAGCAGTAGCAAACATCATCTGCCTTGCCTCTGCATTGCTTGTGTGTTCACGAGTGAAACAAGAGGAGGAGACTTTCTTTCACAGCAATGTGGATATTTGTCAGTCCATGGAGGAAATGTGAGGTCTGAGTTCTGGCTGCTCTGAAGCCTGAGCTCACTGCTTTCTCCCTGGGGTTGCCTGGGGTAGGACCTGAGGGGTAGGGCTTTAGTACTGAACTGCTAGGTGTGAAAGTCTTGGAGAGTGGGACAGACAGCTATGATGTGGGCTGAGCATATCTGCTTTCTGTCATCTTATGCTTAGAAGAAATTATGAGGGGGGTTTAGGAGTGTCTTAGGTAGTGTCTCAGAACAGGAGGTCAGTTGTAGTATCAGATCCTTTCTGATTGTTGAAAGTTTGCAGTGTGTTTCTCAAAATGTATGACTTAGCCAAATGCAAAACTTGGCTACAAAACCTTAGCACTGCTCGTGGATGACAAACGTCATAATAGTGTAATTCATAATTAAATAAACCATACAGGGTACTGAGGGGGTTTGTATCAGGATGAGATAATGAGATTTGGAATTTTTTTTCTTCCTCTACAGTAGCAAAAGATAATTTGATTAAAAATTGCAACGGAAAGCCATCCTCATGAAAAAAATGCCAATGATGGTTGTAGAGGTGCTGTGCTGAAAATGTAGGCCTTCTAGGAATGGGGAGAGTCTGGGTATTAGCTGACTGCCACAGCTTCTCAGAAGAGCTTGTAAGCTTGAAAGCTTATCTGTCTTGTGTAACAACTGCTGTAATTGCAGTTGCCCATACGGGCCTGGGTATGATTTGTGTTTTTAATTAATATTTCAAGGGAATAAATGTCCAAAAGTCTTTAATGGCAGGTTTCAGCGGATGGCACTGAGAAAGAGAGCATTATCTCTTTTAGGATGAGTTACTCATCCAAGAGAACAGATGTTTTGGTAAGGTCATGCAGTGTTTGGCTTGACTGTATGCCCAGTTTAGGACCTGCATCTGCTGTGCATTTTACCATGGTGGGAAAGCAGTCCACCAGGAGGGTTGAGGTGGGAGACTAGAAAAGGAAGGATTGTCACACAAATTAAGGTACTCTTCACCTGAGTGGTTTTGGGGGCTGGAAGTTAGCTACCACAGTTAATGAGGGCAATTGAGTGGCCTGAATAATGCATTGGCTGATGCATCACATCACCCATCTCTGCCAGTGGGTCTCATGAGTCTCATCAGTTAATGTGGGCACTGGAGCAGCCTGGCCTCACTCCAGTGTGGGTGCTCCATCTGCTTGTCTGACCTTGGAGGCTCCTGGAATAACTCAGTTTATATCTCCAGCCCCAGTGGGAGTAACTCAGGCCCCTTTGCCTTAGGTGACAGCCCACTGTAGGCAAACCTTAACAATTATACCTGGTTTGCTGTGTGGCTTTGAACATACTGCAGTGCAAACACTGGTTATGGCAGGTGAGCACTGTTTGGAAGTCACTCTCTGGGTGACTTTGGGCTGAATATGTCATCTCTGTGATCACACGCAGACTGGATCTACTCGGCAGTGGCCCCTCAGGATGTGTAACACAACGTACTTCAAGTTATAAATGCAGAAGAGACCAAATAGTTTGGAAATAATTTACTCCTGTGATTATTGCTCCTGTGAATTATAAATTATCTGAAAGCCAGAGCTGTTCACAGACAGAGTATTTGCTCTTCAGACAAGCACTCGAAAGGCTGCTTTTAAGAAATAAGATTTTGGAGAACAAAAGGGGAAGCGAACACTACGAAAATTTAGTTAAATGTAAATGTGTTAAATGGTACATGAACTAGTCAGGTTTTCATGATTTATCAGTTTTAAACTTCAAAGGCTCTGTTTAGCTTGCATTTTTAAAACTAATGAGTTTATCACAGCCAGTGGGGAAAAATGGTTCAAGTATATCAGCTGTAAATTGGTACAAAGCACTAAAAGGGACATTAGCCTCTAATCAGATTCTAACAGTTCATTAAACCTGCCTTTGCTCCATGGCGCTTTGTCTTCCCCCCCTCCTTCTGCCTGAGCCTCCTGTGTAAGCCAGCCTTGTCCCTTTGCTCAGGCGGGCAAAACTTCCTCAGGGACACGATGCAGCATCAGTTCATCCTTCTTTGTCTATGAGCTAAACAGCCTAAGGGGTGTTTGATGATGGTGTATTCCTGATCTTGTTGTAAAATTCAACTGTGCTGCCTATAAATCAAGAAAGCAGAGGGACCTCTCAGCTTGCAAAATAAGCACTGGGGGAGCCAGGAATGCCACGCTGGCTCCTGCTCTTTCTCCATCTCAAACCACACCCAAACTGATGGGGCTCAGTGACACCTGAGATCTGCTGCTGATTCGTCAACAGTGCACTGTCCTTGCTGGGGAGAAAGATGTAAAGCCATGCACAATTTCATGCCATCTTTGTGCATTTTTTCCAGCTCGTGCCTCAAACACTGAATAAAGATCAAGGTGCACAAAATAATTTGCTCAGCAAACATAGGAGGAACTTGGTTTTTTTCCTCTTCTATTGTGTCAAGCATTGAAAGTACAGTAGATGCACGGCAGTAGCATAGCATGGACTGAGACATCTCAATAGCTTGACTGGTTTTCATTCTCACATATTTGAATGCAGAGATGTCCTGCTGAAAATTACATGTTCAATCTGAAATTTTATTGCTCTAAGCTTTTAGATCTTTCTATGAATGATCTAGATCTACTTTTAAAGGAAATAGAGATTGCACTTGCTTATCTGCTTCATTGTCAAGTTTCTTCCTGTCCTGTAGTAAGTAACCACAGCTCTGGGTGCCGAAATACACAGGGCTCAAAGTGAGTGTGACAGGGATTTTAAGCAGGTCATTTGCTCTGCTTTTGGCACCATGTTGGAGCATGGCCATATCAGTTTCACTGCTTTTCAACGTGTTCTTTAAATGACAATAAAGGACTGTACAAAAATAAACAGTTTCTGCGGTATTTATATCCTGGAAAGTGGAGATCCTGGGATGAGGTGTATCGATTGGAAAAAAAGAAAATGTTAAAAGTAGTTAAAATTTTTAGAACACATTCTGAAAGCTCCATTCAGATGGACCATTTTCCTTAAAATTCCACTGAAGCAACCATGATAAGAAACAGGGCTATGAATGCATTCCTTATGAATAATGGCACCACACAGTGCTGAATGGATCTGCTCCCTGTGAAACACAGGGAAAATTTTTTTTCCATTCTTATGCAGTTACTGAGGACTACGAGGTACTAGAGCAGAGGTGAGTTTTCAGTCTAGAGCCTTCTAATCAGGCATGTAGATTAATAACTGACTAGGAATGAGTCACTTGTAAGTGATGTGTACTGCAGTTACATTATTTGAAAAATGGGTGTGATGTCTCTGCATTTCTGTAGCCCTGATCAAGGTGTCTGGATTTGTAAGGTCACATTCTAGCTTGAAGGATAAAATGTTTTTTATTCTCTCCATGTTGTCCAAACTAAATGGCAGCTGAAGACATGTGCTTTCAAACACCAACCCTGAGCCTTGGCTGGAGAAGAAAGTTGATTCAGGTTGAGGTACTGTTTGAATTGAAGGCACAAGAGGTTGTTTTCAATGTCCTCGTGAACTGCTCCAGTAACTGTAGGAATGTTGATTCAGGGAAGAACAGTTCTGCAAATCCTTCTTCAGCTTGAAGCTCTTGGCATATAGTGCCCATAAGTACATAGACAGTGCATCTTTTTAACTTGCTTTTTTATCTCTTGTCTCAGAGGTGTGTGGAGATTTTCACTGACAAATGCTGATAACTTTATAAGAGAATGGTAAGAAATTTGAGCAATTGTGTGTTAATTTATAATGTGTATGGTTACAGGCCTTCACTGTAACTTATCTCCATATGAGCCTATGGTTTGTCTACCAGAAGTACAAATATTTTGACTGAAATCAACTCTACCTAAGCATACTGCCAAAACCTTCAAACCGTTTGACACCTCTTCTTTCCTTTTCAGTTCTAAAGCAAGGAATTCATATACATGTACCTGTGTTACTAATTTCAAGTTACAAAATAGCAGTTGGAGATTTTTTTTCCTTGCTGCTTGCAAAGACTTAGTTCTCTTTTAAGGATAACTGAAAGTGTGATTTACTGTTTTAGCAGAAGTAGTAACTTGGCAGCTACTCCTTGAAATCACTATTACATCCTCCTCGTTAACTTCATTTCCACTGAATGAAACACACTTCTGCAGTATCATAGAACTTAAACCAGTGAATTGAAGCAAGTGTTTTTTTCATAATTTTTTGATTAACCTTGTCCTTTTTTGCCTTAGGACATCAGCGCCTTTGAGAACAGAATGTTAATGCTTGATGGGATGCCGGCAGTCAGAGTCAAAACAGAGCTGCTGGAATCCGAGCAAGGGGTAAGCAGAGGTTTGTGTAACCTCACTCTGGTAACCCTTCCCCAGCTTCTCTGTGGTTAGCTGTCCCTCCCATTTTCTTTTCTATGTTTTTCTTTATTTCCACTGTTCTGGAGCATATTTTCTTGGGACTTGTACTGGTGAGCATCTAGTCTGATCCGCTGGGAGCACAGAACAAAACTCTGCAGAAGACTTACTGAAATTGTCTGAGATAGCTGAGATGCTGTTGGTGTAGTTTTACACCTATTAAAAAAGGTGCAGTTTAATAAAAAAAAGGAAAAAAGACTAGATTTCAGCAAAGGAAACCAAATTCATGTCTGGAAAGTCCATATATATATATATATATGTATGTTTGCTCCTCTGCCTTCTGGGGATATTTGTCTTACTGTGATTGTTTCATCATTTATGTGCTCGTCCTACTCCATTTTCTGTTTGTGGAAACCTGCTCTCTCTGGTGAAATGTACTTGTTTATCATTAAGATAAGAGGACTAAAGCTGGTGTCATGTCAACTGCTGAATACAGGACAGAGCATGACTTGGATTTTGGATTTTTATGCAGAACTTAGTGTTGGAGTGATAGTTTTTGGGAAGATGGGAGAGTATTTTCTTGTATATGTGGTATCAATGATTGTAGATTACAGCAAGGGTATCTGTATTTAATGGCTTTTTTGTTGTCTTGAAACTTTGTTTCCTTGTGTATATCATATGTTATTCCAAAGAGTCCAAGCCACTTTACTCATCTGAGGACAGCTGTCTTCAACAAGCAGCCTAGTAGAAGCAGCAATGCTATTGCCTTGTAGGGATGGGCTTTTGCCTGATTCTGTTGCTTGGCTTTTTTCCCTTTCTGCTATTTTCTCAGTTATTTAATTGAGAATTTAAATGATATGGAAGAGAGAGAATTAACTTTCAGGATGACTTAATTTGAAATACTTGCAAGAAAATACCAGTTATTCAGGGTATTTTTGAGGCTTTAAGTTTGAGAGGAAGAGGAAGGTTGGCATTTAATTGAGTTCTTGCTCACCTCTGCCTTCTTGAGAGCAAGTACCCTCAGAAATTACTCCAATACAATGTAGTTTGTGTGAATGTAAAAACTGAGTTACTGTATGAGCCACTATGATGAAAAGACAGATCCATTCATTTTTAATACCTTCTGAATGCTTTGCATTTTGTCTTTGTGTGTAACAGAAACGTTTCTCTTTAGTGTTCAGAAGACAAAGGTTCCATTGGCATTTGCCTTTGTACAGTTTAAAATAAATTCTGTGCATGATACATTTTGCTGGGTTCTTTATGAAGAGTACTTCCTATAGCAAAGCTTGGGTTGATACCGGAAGACTTACTTGGTGTCATAAGAACTGGAAGGGAATGAGTGATCTATATAATCTTTTAATTTCCTTAGAGTTTTTTAATAAAACTTTATGGACTCCTGTATAAGCAGAAAATGATGTCATTTTTTCCCCCAGTGACTGAGCCATTGGACAAAGAGCTCGTTTGATTTTGAATTTTATGCACTTTGGTACTAATTAAGTAGTGTCTGGTCAAGAGTCTCTGGCACCTTTATGATTCTTCATTAGGGAACAATCAATAAATACAAAATGAATTCTCCAGTTCACTAATAGAGGAGCTGGCCATTAGGATGGCAGTTTTCCAGCAAACAGCTTAAACTCTAAAGAGAGCTGGTTGAAACAGATGTTTGGCATGTACTTTGGAGACTGCTCTGAGTATGTAGGTGTTGGTATACATAACAGGGACAAGTGTTTAAAGGATGTGATTACCAAATTCAGCATGTGGAACTATTTGAGAAGATGGATATCATAACTGGGAAGCATGGAGTGGGAACTGAATTGTGATCCAAGCAGTAGGAGTTTGAAATTTTGGTGTCTGTCTGTGTTGTTCCAGTACCCAAAGTCCCTGGAGTTGCATCTCCATCACAGCATATGTATGTACTGGGAGATGTGACTTCTTGAGACTTGGGAACTAAGATGACATTTTGAGTCTTCTGAGCTTACGTAATGTCCAAGGCTTTGTCATTTAGGAGCTAAACACCAGACAAACTTCCAAAACCCAGGGGAAGACATTTGGGTTTTTTGCTGTTCTGGCTTGGTATCAGCTGCAGGCTCTAGGTTTGCTCTAGGCTTGCAAGGGCAAAAGTGAGACATGTTTAAGGGTTAAGGATTATGAAAAAAAGATTTCATCTGTGATTGGAGAATCATGAAGGCAGTATCAATTATGGAGGAGTGAAACCAACAGGGTCTGGAGCACTGGTGGTCCTTGACCAGGGTAGTGAGCATTGCTCTGTCAGACCAGAGGACACTTGAGTTGTCAGGCTTTGCCCATAAGACTTTAGGGTGCTCTTGTCTTAGAAGGGCTACAGCACCACTTTGAGTTGTCTCCTATTTAAGTCTGAGCCCATATTTCACATAAACATCTTCTTGATTTTAAAGAATTTTTTAAGGATATGTGCCTGTTCCTTGTAGGAATATTGAGTGCTTTTCTGCAGGACACATGAATATGTCATCCAGAAAAGGTGTTTTCTCTGTAGTTGTGCCTTGGTTAACTCTTCTTGTGATTCATGGCCTCTGAGGTGGGCTTCACAGACAGGACCTTACTGGAGGAGTTTGGGTATTGTCTGGCTATTTATGAGTGCAGGACTGTGTTGCACACTCAGCTGGTGCTCCCCTTGAGCTATTGACTAAAGAAGTAGAAAATACCCAGCTTAGAATTCTTGGTAAGGTGAATGCTATCAAGATAATTCCAAGAACTTGACAATATGGAAGTAAAAAAAGCCAAGAAAGAAGAAACATTCCCACCTACAGCACCAAAATGAAAGTACAGTTGGAGGAAAAAAAGTTTTTTATATAAACAGCACCAGCTTTTAACCTTGAGTTACTTTTTCACTTACTTTTTTTAACCTACAGGTGTGGTGAAAAAATGCACCATGTGGCCATGTGCATTTCATTAGTAAGAAATTCGTCTTCCCTGTACTGCTCTGGGCAACTTGGTGTTCACCAGGTTGTCTCTTGACTCTGTATGTTGGTAGTAGAAGTCATGCATGATGTATATGAGAACCAGGACAGAGTAGATACTAGCATTTCCTGCTGTATTTGGATTCAAAGTTAGGCAACCAACCCTTTCTATTCCCTTGTTTCTTTTAATTTGCAGACTTCAGTCTTGTTGCAAAAGAGGCTAAGTGTAATGTAAGGTTCTTCTCTACCATTTGTGTGTGAGCTCCAAGATCTTTTAACTTTTGTGTTACTTATTTTGCTTTGTTTCATGATTCCTCCGTGTCTTTTGCCGTATTTGCGTGCTCTGTCCAAACCTGGTCTGATACTGCTGAAAAGTTTTTAAGAAGTTTTCTTAAGTAGTAGTATCTCAGTCCTTACACTGTACAAGTGTTACTTATCTAGAGTGAGTGAAGGTGAATTTAAAATGCAAAAGCAGTAAGCAGAGAAAGTGTAGTCCAGCTGAGATTTTGGGATAGCCCTGGGAGAATGAAACTGTGTGAGGTACTTCCAGCTGCAAAGCAGCCCAATCTCTAGCTGAGTCTGAAAGGAAATTGGAGCTGATATCAGCTGTGCCCAGTGCACTAGATCCTTGGAGCCTGTGACTGAAGAAGAGGTGAGCAGGACTCAGAACTGCAGCCTGTGTTGGTGTACTGAAGATAAACCTTTACCAACCCAGATTTAAGACACTGAGTTCAAGTTAGATCATTGTGGGAGAATAGGATTTAGGCAGTCCATAAAGAAGACACGCCTTATGAGACAGAGGTTTCTAGTCAGATTTGGAACAAAGAGGTATTTACAAGGGATATTTTCTCTTTACTTTGGAAAAAATTAAAACAGTTCTGCATTGTCACAAATTTAAAGAAGTTTAATGATTTTAAGAAGGCCATCAGCATTAGCAAGAACACATGCTTATTTTTCCAGTGAGCTACTGTCCTTAATTTTGCACAGGAGATTTAATGCAGTCTATTGTTTGAGGCTTCAGGAAGACACAGTGCTACTTTAATGACTTTATCACAAATGAAAAAAAGACATTACATAAAAGATATCGCATCGCCCTTTAACAAGGCTTCATTATTATCTCTCCTACTGTGGAACAGGAGCTAGCATTGCTAATAAATTGGGAGAATTACTTTAGAAATATGAATTTGCTTATCATTTAATATCCTCCAGTGACCTACAACTTTAGATCTTTTGGGCTGCAGTAAAATCTTTCTCAGTTACCAGCTTCAAAAAGGAACATGAAGAAGGTGGTCCCTCCCCATAAGGCTGAAGGTGGGGTACTTCAGCAGGAAAAAAAAAAATCTTCATTCTTTATCTGTGCCAAAAACTATTCTGGAAGTAGTACTTCTTATTTTAAAAATGCATGGAAGCTGGATTAATGTATTGGTAATAGAGACTGGGTGGAGAATTTATTAGCTGGCTACTATTAAGAAGTTAGGATGAATAGTAATGATTAGTTTCAGTGTGGAGTTTGATAGTCCTGCTAGTCATTGCAGAATGTGGCCCAGTTTCTAAAAATTGGTAAATGTGTGCAACTTTGTGTTCAGTTGCACTTTTTCAAGTATTTGCTGAATTGGGCTGTAAGCTGTTGTTAAGTGTGGGACTTAATGTCCCACAACCAATCTTCAAATACAGAGAATGATGAACTGCTAATTTTCATCAGTCTTTTTGTTTCCAGATCTGCAGTCTCATCTGTTCCTTTGCCTGCATTTTGTCCTCTCAAATCATCACTGGAGGATTATATATCTTACTCTGAATTCTCCTCCTAATTCTTCTTGATCTGTCTCCATTTGAACCACTTATCATGACTGAATTATGAAAAGAAATTATTAAAATGACAAAACCCTTTAACAAGCCAATATTGTTCTGTCTTTCATAGCCAGCCAAATTCTCATCTTCTCTCATATCTGGAGAATGCTATCCATCCTTATGTTGTTACATACATAAACAGCCTGGGTAATACTGAAATAAACCTTTTATTTTTAAAGATTTCCAAAAATACTATTCAGTTGTGAGAATAGACTCAGTAGCAAAGCTTGCTCTGTGACTATATGGGGAGCTGTTTTGCGGTGATTCATTCAGCTTGGGTACATTCTTTGTATTAGTAGAAGAAAGAGCACTTCTGATATTTGCTATTGTGATTTGTGAGTTTCTGCTTCATTCAATTACTTATTTGTTTTCTGAATTACTTAATGTTTAGCATGACTGATTTGGGGAAACAAGCTGCGTATGACAGTGCACATGCATCAATCTCTTCTGCAAAGAAAGCCCTTCTTACTTTCTGTTGGTTTTCTTCACCTTGCAATTGGCATCACTCACGGCATTATGAGGTGTTAGAATCACAGCTGGTACAATTAATTGGTTGCTTTACAATGCCTTAAATGTAGAATAGTCTTCAGAAAGAGGTCAGGGATCTGACTCCAGATCCAGTAAGGACCTAACCTAAAGGGCGTGATGCAAAGCCCTGTGAGATGTACCTAAGGGGATACACTGTATTTCCTGAGCGCTGCTGAAGGTTGTGCTTGCAGCCCAGAAGGGTGCAAGACACATCCCAGAAGGGTTATGTCAGTTGGAGTAATTAAATCAAGCATCTCAAGCTGATGAGTACTGCAGGTGCTGTTTCATGTTGAGTGGAAGCTTGCATAAAGAAAAAAGGTAGCCAACTCCTACATCTTTGCTGCCATCCTGGCATTCTTGCTCACTCCATTGCCAGTGATTCAATGACATTGGGAAGCGTAGGGTCAGCTGATCACTGCTCCAAGAAAAACTTACCCAGAGGGAGAAGAGGAATGGTTGTGTGTGTCCTACAAGTCATACTTGCATGTGGAGTCATGGATATCCTCTGTTATATGAAGATGGGGAGAGTGGGAAAAAGATTATGGGTGCTGCTTTTGATTAGACCTGGTGACCTGTATCTGGAACTACATCCTGAGACATCCTTACTACTTCTGGGACCCCAGCTGCCCACTTTTGGCATGTCTCTGCACTGCTGCATTATCAAACACTGAATCTTTTCAGTGTTTCCTGTTCCTTATTCCTTTTGAAGTCAGGTCCTGTGTAGAGAGCCAAGGGGTTTTATCATGGATGAAGGTATGGTTTCTTTTATTGTTTTTTGATTGTTTTTTTGTTTTTTTTTTTTTTCCTCTCCAGGGTTCAGATCCAGAAATGCAATAGAAAGGTAATAGATTTAAGACTAACAGGAAATGGTAGCTTAACCAGCTCAGCACACTTGCCAGGCAGTCTTTTTGCCAAGTTAACCAAGAGTGCAGACTAAAAATGCAGGTGGAATTGTAAGATGTGTGATGCTGTCTGAAATTCATACTAAGTGAAGTATCCCAGGTCCTCTGAGACTTAATTTACTGACCACTGTCTGCCATTGCTTTCCTTCCCTAGGCAGCTAAGTTGACTGTTGCAGAGAACAGCAGGGAATGTGCTCCTTATTCTGTCTGATATTGTTTGTTGTATGTATGGTAGGAACAAGGGGATTTGCACTTGAGGGTGAAAACTTAGTTGTGTGGGGTGTTGTACCAATAAAAGGTGGTCCCAGGGTATCTAGGTTTAGTTACTCAGAAGTTTAGACAGTCTTCTAATGGTGTTCTTCAGATATTAGTGACTGTGCTTATTAGGAATTCAGCAGCAAGTGTAAAGGAGTGAAGCAGAGGAAGATCTCTGCTCCAAACAGCTTGTGTTTAGCCAACAGTGCTGTGCCCAAAAGAGATTTCCTGTGTCTGTAGTAATAGAAGGGCAGCAGTAAGATGATTTCAATTACAAGAAATTTAGATTTTTATGAAGAACTATCTAGTAGAGGAAAAGGATAGTACTTTATCTGCCAAGACTGGAGAAAGTTTCATAGAGAATGTAGGATGTTACCCAGAAACTAACATACCTTAATATTGGTACAGTTCCATAGCAAAAATACAGATGCAGAATATATCATATGTTAGATAATGAATTCATAAAGTTTATGTAAATGGATTTGAAAAATAATGTTGCCTTTGGGAGAAGAAAAGTTGACTCTTTGATTGGAGTATAGTGCTGAAGTTCATTGCAAGATTGTAGTTTGGTTGCCTTCTATCCCCAGTCAACTATTTTGTGAACTCACCTTCAAGCCAGTTTGCTTTTTTGATGACATATGACCTCTCAGCTTGCTCTGCTACCAGACCTTATGATGGGAATCTCCTGGAAGATATATTCAGCTGAGAAACTGGGCATGAAGAAAAACAAGTATGATATATACAAGCTGTATATCTGTCAGTTACTGCGGATTCCTAAATCTACATTGTGGGTTGAAAACAGAGTTCTTTTTTCAAGAAAAGTCAGCATTTCCATTACTGCACTAAAGAACTTGTTGAAAAATGGTTTAAAAAAAATCGCAAGAAAGATTTTAATCGTTCAAATATCTACAATTAATATAACTTTCCCCGATAACCCAAGTTCCCATGACACTCCTGTGTGCTCCATTTCCTTCTCTTTGGGGAATCCAGTATTGACAGTGTAGCTGTAATTTTGATTGAGTTTGCAAACCTAATTGAGGAACCAGTGAGGTACAGATTTTTGCTTTTATGCATCGTACCAGAAGGGTATTAACACTGTAGTCATGGGAGCTCAGAGCATGCCATATATCAGCTGCTATACAGCACTGTATTCTAAATTCCTGTTGTAGCTCTGCCTCGAAACTGTCACAGGTCTGTGCTGTTTCATGTCACAGTGCAGTGGAATTCTAAGATACAGCAGTGAGCATTTTAGACTTCATGTGTGAAACTGTTATTGGCATATGAAAAGCTGTTACTCCTCTCATCTGCCCTGATTGGGCATCTGAAGTTTAATTGAGGTTGCAATGGCAGTGAAATTCAATAGGTTACAAGTGTGCATAACCCCTCTGTTCCTATTAAGAAACTGAGGACAGTGAGTTGTTAGGTAATCCTGCTTTTCTTAAAAAAAAGCTACCTTGAATTACCTCTCGTTTGCCTCTGCCTATGATTATATATATGCATGGATAGTGCAGGCTGCTGATGCATGGTAACTTTTGTGGTGCAGAGCTCTTGAGTAAAAATGTTTCCCATTGAAACGTCTCTGTGAAATAATTGTTAATCACAAAATCTTTTAAGTTATTTATGTAGGAGAAAAGTTAGTCATTAGGTTTCATTTTGTTTTACTCACAGATGAGTTTAATGGAATTTTTTTGTTTGTTTTAATGCTCATTAGAGTAGTCAGTTCATTATGACAGTCTGTGTTGTGCTCACCAGGGCACGTTGGTATGTTCAAAGTAGAAATGAGATGAAAGTGACTGGACTCTTGTCCTTTCCCTTTGTTTTGACTTGGGTAAAGTGAAATCTTTCTGGCTCTTGGTTCAGTAATTGCTATACTTTATTTCTTTAAGGACTCTTAAAGTGAGAAGTGTTGTGTAAGTGTGTATTGTTACTGTTACTGTCTTTATTATATGGTGGATAGCCTAAGAAATAAGCCAATATAACTCAATAATTTAATGTATTGCAAGCACTTCAGCATCATGAGACAAATGCCATTATGTTATGAAAATACAAAAATAATTTTAGTCCTTGCTGTTCCTTATGAGAAAAGATTACTTTTACCTTTCTCTTGTTCATTGATGTTCTGTTAGCTTTTTTTTCTGTTGGAGGTTGTCTTATAAGTAGTCTTTTTAATGTATATTTTACTCTTGTTCTGTATCCTGCTGGGGAAGTACTGAAGTACAAAGAAGAACAAGTATTTCTTAAAGGGTAAACAGTAAAATAAATGCCTGCTCTAGAAATTTGGTAGCTTTAAATGTGTTATGGAGACACACTTGCAGCTTCTGTTGAATTGGTATTTGCCAGTTTGTCTGCAAACCCCAAGCTCAAAAGAAACAAAACGGGACTCAAAGTGTCATAGAATCATTTAGGTTGGAAAAGACTTCCATGATCAAGTCCAGTCTTTGACCTGATACCACCAAGTGCACTAAACCATATCTCAAGGTGCCACGTTTACATGTTTTTTGAACAGTTCCGGAGTTGGTGACTCAGCCACTTCCCTGGGAATCCTGTCCCAACACTTAACCAGTTTAAGTGAAAAAGTTTGTCCAAATATCCAGCCTGATAAAGTAAATCCAAATCACATATGCCTGGTGCACAGCAGAAAGCATACTGTGGCCTTGTTTTAGAAAGGTACTGAATATTAAGCATTCAGCAGAGAATGTAAGTTTCTGCTTGGTTTTTAAGAACTGAAGGAGTTCTGTTACTTACTCCTGGCACTGACTCAGGGCCAGGGTGTACCATGCAGGAGCCTTGAATCTATAGAAACTGCAACCATAATCTCAAGAAGTCTTTAACAGTCTTTAAAATAATTGGAAGGAATCAGTTGCATTAAATGTCCTTAGATTTTAAGGCAAAGTAATGTATTGCATGTTAGGTAATACATTACAAATGATGCATGTTCTCATGAAAACCCAATACAGAAGGGAAGGGATGGAAAAGGCATAGATAGATAGATAGATAGATATAGATGATAGATAGATATAGATATAAATACAGTTGTTTAGGTATAGATTAGATGTAGATATAGATACGATTGTTTAAACCCTGCTGTTAGGCTAATATGCAGTACTTTTGCAACAAGGAAAGTTTTTGTGAAGTAGTGCACTTTAAATATTCTTTATGGACTAATTTTATTTGTATCAAATGCTAGGATGAAGCATGTATGAGAGGGTTTATTGTTGATTATGTACCCTAATTTTTTAGTATGTACCTTGCTTTCACTCAAATGATTTCTAAAACCATATACTTTCTAAAAAGATAAATGTTTTTGTTATCCATCAGTTATTGGTGAGTACAAATTACATCAGCAAATGTAGTTGGAATGCATCCTCTGTTAAGCTAACTTTCTGTTTACGATTTACATAATAGTATTAGATGAATTTGCCTTACTCATTTTAAAATAAAGGAAAATATATTTTATCGTCTAAAAGATGGATGACATAGGTCAATAACTAAGCCCTGAACATTTCTTTAGTGTGTTTAGGAGTTGCTGTTTACATTGAGTGTGTTCCTGAGCTGCAGCTCCTCTGCATCATGTCATTGCCAGAGAACACAATGACTGTGCACACCCATGGGTGCCAAATGCAATTAAATAAAAGCCCATGTGAAGGAGTAAGGCGTAGACAATAATGGCATGAAAGGGTGAAGAGGGATCACTGAAGGTCTCAGTCCTCGGTAACTGAAAGAAGACAGAGTGATAGAAATTCATGGTGGGAATATGTTGCCATGCCAACCAAGTAATTTTTCTAACAGGAGGAAACTGATAATGAATAACTGCTGAGTGGAAACTTTAAGAGAAAAACATGCTCTGTGCAAAACCAAAAGGTTACATTTTTGATAATCAACCTTCACCATTCCCCCTATGAAACTCTGCACTGGCAGTCTGTCTGTCGGAGCTTCCTGCTGCCCTGTACCAGAGCCTGCTGTGCCCATCTGCTAATCTGGGAAGTGTCTGCCCGTGGTGTGGTGATGGGTACCAGTCCTGAGCCCGTGCTGCAGGCTGACCTGAGCCCTTTGTGAATTGTTTCTCAAGCAGCTGGGAAAGCCAGATGTGGGTTTCACCAGTCTGTCTCCCTTAGTAGCTGTTTTGGGTGTCCCCTTAAATCATTGACTAGCATATTTACTTTTTGTCTTCCCTGTTTCTTCTAACACAATGTGAAAACTCTGCAGAGAGCTGGCATCTTTAAAAAATACTTCTTTCTGAACCCTGATAAGCCATGTGTTCTGGGACTTGGATGTGTGTTGTTCATGTTTTGTTTGTAGCTCTTTATAGCTTTCTGATTTTATAAAAGGAGGAACAAAAAAGACATTGAAACTTTATCTAAAATGTTGATTTTTTTTTTTGTTTGTCTAGAGTTATTGCAGGAGGATTTAGCAGTGCAAGGCACTTGTGTTGCTTTACCTCCAGTGCCCTTAAAGCAGTGTTCAGGTTGCGCTGTGATCTGTGTAGATGAGTACTCCACTATGAGGGTTTGTGCATTTAGGGTGGTATGAGCTGCCTCTGGGATCAGAAAAGCCAGACACATTAGTAGGGAGTACTTCTGGATAAATTTGCCTCTGCTGAGTTCTGAGCTGCTGCAGCTAGGCTACTGCTGTTCCCTGGCATGGCCAGGTATCATGGAATCATAGAATGGCTTGGGTTGGAAGGAACCTGAAAGAACATTTAGTTCCAGCCCCCTGGCATGGGCAGGGATACCTTCCACTAGATCAGGTTCCTCAAAGCCCTGTGCAACTTGGCCTGGAACAAAGAGCTCTTCTGTCCACCTTGTTGGATGGCTTGTGCTCCTCTGCTGCCTCCTCTCAATTCCCTTCTCCTTCTGTTGCATACATGCAAATCTCTGCTTCCTGTGCTTTTGTTTTAAATGATGCCCTCTGCTTTTTTGGACAGGGTGCAAGGAGTAGTTACTTACCTTAACAAGATTTAATACCGCTTGTAGTAGTAGCCTTACTGCTAGTTGTAGTGAAGGCTAGGTCAGACATTTGAGGAGGGTGTCCCATTCCTTTGTTCTTCCCACCTCTCCCTCCCCAACTCTTCAACGGCCATCTCTGAACGGGTGCTGGTGACTGTGGGATTGCCTAGTGAGCCAGTTCAGCCTGATAGTCTGACATAAAAGTAGTTTAAAGGCAAGGTGTGAAAAACCCAACAAAATTTTGGCTTTCTTAGGAGTTAGGCTAATGCTGAAGTAGTCTCAAAGCAGAAAGAGTGTGCAAGAAAAGGAAAGAGTGATAACACGTGTTTGGGTATGTGCTACCCTAATTCATGGCTCATGCTCTTAGTCATGCCATGTGGATGAAAGGCTGGGCTTTGCTTTTGCAGTTTGCAGGTGCTAAGTGACTGAACAAGGAAGGCATTTTGACTCCAGCAAAAGACAGCTAAGTGACACAGCATGAAAGAATGGAGCTGCCTGATAGCACAGCCTGTGCTTATTAGGGTGATATGGAGATTTCCCTACAACTCTGTTTTCTTTGATGGAATCTTCTGCTGGTTTTTTTTTGTTTTGTTTTTGAATCTGTTTTTATGAGCATGAGAGGTTGCATGTGGAAAAGAACAGCAGTTCTCAGATCATGGATCTCTGTCTGAGGCAGACCCTTTATAGCACCTCTGTGTAACCTGTGCTGTTGCTGGTAATAGAGTATATCAACATTTGCAGCCACAGAAGGATCAAGGCATTTATGAGGGTGATGTATCTGTATGCTAGAAGTCTTGGGAGCATGTCATGCAAAAACAAAAAATAAATTAAAATGCAGTGGCAGAGATCTCTTAAGATTTCTTGCATCATTATCTCACATGAAACAGTAAGATTGTCCTGGCATGACTGAACAAAAGCAATAATGTGAGAGTATCATTATTTATTTTGTCGACCTGCTGATTATCCCTAGACATTTCCCAAAGCAAAGGCATCCTTAGCAGTGAGGTCTTTTGTTTTACATTGTTTCAAATAGAGTCATTTCAAGGAGGGAAGCTGGATCTACATCATGTTTTCTTCTTCAGTAGTGGTATCCCATAGATGGGATGTGTTCGTCTCTTAGTGAGATTCCATAAGTGGGTATGGTTTCTCCTCCTGGCTTCTGTTTGCTTCTATAAAACCTGACAGATAAGCCCCTGAGCAGTTAACTAGGAAGTTTACACTGGAGAAACATAAAGACTGATTCCTTTCCTTATTGACCTGGAGGAAGAAGGAGCTCCATACAGTTTATACCCTCTCTTCTCAGTGTAATGAATCTGCAATTCCAGCTGTCCACAGAACCTGGAGACTGCACAGCTCAAGATACAGCTCGTGACATAATGCTGTTCCATCTACAGTCATAGATTTATTTCTTGGGGGCTGTTATTAAGGAGTAATAATAAAGTGCTAATGTAATTCAAGAATCATCTGAACACTGCTTGAGTGGGAAGGTTGGACCAGATGTCTCGCTGTGGTCCTTCCAATCTGACCCGTTATGTGATTCTGTAATCTTAATATATATCCCAAGAAAGGAATTTGAGATTGATAAACTCCCAATTTTTGTGAGGCAAGCTTTCTAATCTGCAAGTGATGCACCAAACATGAACTTTCAGTGTTGCAACATGGATAGAGCCTGTTGCTAGTCGAATGTCTTAAAAATGAAGGTCACTGGCAAATAGCAGAAGGTACTTGTTCAGAACAACATTTGACCTTCAGTGGTCAGTATGGATAATACTGTTATTGGTTGGACATTGTTACTGTTGCATACACAATAAAGGTTGAAGCAGTTGCTTCCAGAGTTTTCAGTATGTGCCTGAGACTGTTCTCATTATGCATTTCTTATTCTCAGTATTTTGTTTATCTATAGCACTATGTGTATTTCTAGAGATGTTTCTTAAAATTCACTCATCAGTTTGCTCTAGGCAAAAAGTGGCTAAATTGAAGCTTTCAAAATAGCCCCCTTCATATGAGATTCAGATAAATGCATTCATTTTGGTCAAGCTTCAGTTAAAAGCTTGGTCTAATTTTGAATTCAGAGTACATCTCCTCCCAAATAAATCACGTACTTTACATCTACCCACCACTTCAAGTCTGACCTTGAGGAAGTCAAAGAACTTCTCATCATTCTCTTGAAGCTTGGGGAGGGGAAGAAAAAAGGTTGGATTCTGCTGGGCCAAGGGAATCACTCTTGTCATGAATGCCCAGAACGTCTTAATCTGGTCAGATGTTAGGTGGAGAACCTTATCTGGGCTCGGTTGTCAAGGAAGAATGTATGGAGGAGAGTTATCTGGGCTAACCAGCCTCTGAGTCAGAAAGGAATTAATAGATGAAAAACAGCTGCTTCCATTGCGCCCTGATAAGAAGTCTGTGCCTTTTGCAAAACCCAGGTATTTGTTTTGTTGCTCCATTTGGGGAGTGAGGTGAATGCTTCTCTAGATGATGTCCAAATGAACTTTGTGTCCCTAATAGGAAAAAACAGCTTTTCATCCAATGTATCTGGTTTCATCTTTACTATGTTACATTGACCCCTGTGTCATGTTCCTCAGTCTAAAAATCATGGTTGAAATATGGTCATCAACCTGTGTGTTTCACTGCACTTCTTAAATCTAAGAGCAGCTCTTTTTTTAAATGCTTGACAACTTCATTACATTGGTATCCAAATGGCATCTGACTGAGTACAGGGCATGGTATTGAGTGGTAATATCCACAAAGGAGCTTAGCTGACACTTAACTTTTGTTGCATGGGCATGTGGTGAAACATGCTGTGCATTAAAGAAGTTTATGGTGCCAGTCTGGCTGTGTGGAGTGAAGTGGTAGCAGTAGCAGGCTGATTTATTTAGAGTCCTCATAACCACCATGGTGAGTCAAGCCAAAGCTCCATTTGGCCACACACAGCAGGATCCCCAACAGGTGAGGAAAACAGGGAAGATGGAAGAGATCCATGTTGTGTGATCCTTCCTTGGACATAAGGATCAGTCAGCATTTTTAAGGTGATTTTAAGCCCATTGCTATTTAATAGCCACTAATGAACTCTTCCCAGTAAAACTCTTAATTCCATCTTTTAACTTGTTTATCCTTCTGATTTCTGGGACACCTGTGGCCATGTAGTGGCAAACGTAGACTACTTCTTTTCACTTATTTTGCAGCTGTTGTCTGCCAATTGCATTAAGTTTTATGTTGTGAAGAAAAATTTCCATGTCAATTGCTATTTGGATGTTTATCATAGGACTTCAGTCATCATTTTCCAAAACCTAAGCATATTATCTGCTTTATATATCCTTGAACGTTCACGTCTCACATCAACCTCGTAAATGTATGCTAACATGCATTTTTAAATATCAGGTTCAGTGTTCTTCTCAGTAAATTATGTATTTAAATGTTAAATAGAAGTGTCTGAGCTAATCATCCTTAATTTCTAGGACTGGCAAGACAAAAATCCTCTGACCCCTTGATTTTTCACTGCTGGGTAGGATGGGTATGGTAACCAGTGCACGTTAAGGTGTCAAACACATCAATAGCATCAATAGCTCCAGGATGGATGTGCCACTGGCCCAAGCTGGGGCCAATTAGAAATGGTGGTAATGCCTCTGTTAAGATTTAAGAACGGGAAAAAAATAATTATTATAATTAGATATATTTGCAGCCAGTGAAGAGTAGGGTGAGAACATGTGAGAGGAATAGCTCTGCAGACACCAAGGTCAGTGGAGAAGAAGGAGGAAGGATATGCTCCAGGTGCCAGAGCTTAGGTTTCTGGTACAGACCGTGGTGAAGCAGCTGCCCCCCTGCAGCCTGTGGAGGTCCATGGGGATGTAGAGATCCACCTGCAGCCCGTGGAGGAGACCAGCACCAGAGCAGGTGGATGCCTAGAAGGCAGCTGTGACCATGTGGAGGCCCATGCTGGAGCAGCATCTTAGCAGGGACCTGTGGACCCATGGAGAGAGGAGCCCATGCTGGAGCAGGTTTCCTGATAGAACTTGTCACCCTCTGGGGGACCAGTGTTGGACCAGACTGTGCCTGAAGGACTGCAGCCTGTGGAAGAGTGAACCATGTTGGAGCAGTCTGTAGAGAACTGTTGCCTGTGGGATGGACCCAGTGAAGAAGTTAGGGAAGGACTCTGTGTTTTGGAAGGGACCCCACACTGGAGCAGGGGAAGGACTCTTCTCCCTGAGCAGCAGCAGGAAAAATGTATGATGAACTGATTGTAACCCTCATTCTCAGTCTCCCTGTGCTGCTGCAGGGGAGGAAGTAGAGCTGAGGAAGGGGTGGGGAAAAGGTGTTTTTAAGATTCATTTTACATCTTGTTATCCTATTCTGATTTTTTTTAGTAATAAATTCAGTTAATATCCAGAGTTTGAGTCTGTTTTGCCCATGATGGTATTTGGGGAGTGATCTCTCCCTGTCCTTATCTCAACCTATGAACCCTTCCTTGTATTTTTTTCTCTGCCCTGTCCAGTTGTAGAGGGGAGTGATAGACTGACTTTGGTGGTTGCCTGGCATCCAGCCAAGCTCAATCCACTACAGATTTCCAATGAGTTTTCATGCTTTAGATTTTGGTTGGCTTAAAACAAAAATGTTACCAAAAATGCCCCAGCCCCTGCCCAGAAACAGGAAAGTCCTGCATGGAATTCATTCTTGAAAGATGGGAGGTTACTACCATTTTGCCCATGCCTGTCTTCCATGCAGCATTTAAAAGAATGGGTTACACTTCGTATACCATAACCTGCCATTGTCTTGAAGGAAATCTTTTGTTTCCCAAGGGAGCTGCTGTAATATAACCCATTGCCACCAGGACAGCTACATTTAGATGTCTAGTTTGTAGGTCATCCTTGTATATGCATGGTAAGGGTTATTTCTCCCACATGCATTTTGTGTCATTACCTTGTCACTCAGTTTTGCAAGATCATTCTGAAATCTCTGTGGGTGGATATCAGGTATAATGAATATAAGGAAAGTCTCTGAAATGTGACTTAAAAACCAGAAATGCCATATGTTAAGAGTTCTTTAAAGGGCCAAGAATACTGCATATTAAGTAACATGACCTTTAGTGCCAGTCTCTTGATGTAATTAGCATCAGTCTTCTCGCTTAAGCAACTTCTGTATGTCAAGTGGCAAGTTCTTTCTCAGCACGGTGCTGCTGAGTGTGAAGCCCTCTTGCCTAGGCAGTGTGACTGTGCATGTTGTGCTTTGGCTGTTACTCACTTCACTTTTTCATTGGTTCTGGGCTTGATTGGATGGAAAGTATATTTTTTAAAAAAATCCTTTCTATGTTTACTTTGAAGTGCAAAAAAAAAAAAATCCCTCCAAAATCACGGAATTATATATCTTGTATCTAGAAAGTGCTGATGGGTTTATCAGTTATTTCTTTAAATAGATGCATTGTTCTTGCAAATACATTGTTTGCAAAGTCAGTGACGTGACCATTTGCTGTTTAGCTAAATGCTGTTTGATTGTTTGTCTCGTTCTTAATTGGAACTATATTGAACTTAGGATCTGCAGAGAAAAGTTTGTCTTTTAATTAAAAAATCATACTACTATTTTTGACCTGCTTACCTGCACCTGCTGTTCATAAGGGATCATTTGGATGTAATACAGTTTAAATTAAACCTTGTGAGTTTCTGCTCTTATTCAGCTGTTTGTCTTAACTTCTTCAGCTACTGAAGTGTAGTTTTCCTTTTCTTACACATGAAGTTTGTCCTTGGCTTTACTGCCCCATCTTTGGATCCATTTATTTTGGTGGGTATGTTTTTCATGTCCATGGAGCCTCATCTCTGTGGCACTTCATGTGAAGAAGGATTTCTAGGAAGGTAGGCTGGCAGGACAAGCAGCACATTTCCTGCACCCTGCTGGGAACAGAAGTGGAGCTTATGGAGAGGCATGGTTTCCTCTACACTCTTCAGGGTTTTGGCTTTCCGTGGTGTTGAGGCCTGGCTGGTAGGTGTGTATAGCAGTGGGGAATTCAGCAACTTGAACTTGGATTGATTATTTCCTCTCTGACATGAATAAGAAAGCTTTAGTATTACTTGAAGTGTTTGAGTGCATCTTCCAGAGGAAATGGAGCATTGATCAGTTACCGGTGATGGTGGAATAATGAGTACAGTCTGTTGTCTTGTTCATTGGTGATTGGTCATCATGATCACTGAAGGAATGGAGAGCTTTGCCCAAGTGATAGTGTGCAATTATGTAAATGAAACACAGGGGAGACATTTTAGGAACAGTGGTACAAGGAAGTCGTCTGTGCGTGGTCCTGTTGATCCCAGCGGGATTACTGAGAGAAGGCACCCCTGAATGTGAGTTGGTGATACAGGAATCTGGCTGCTCAGGCAGATGCCATTGCCCCTTTTGTGTTGCCCTCAGACCCCACTTCACTTCATTGTCACCATCCCGTGGTATATATGCCAGTACTGCTGCCAGCACACAGTATCCTCCTACTAAGTCTTCTTGGCTGCACGTGGCTCCTTCCTTACCACCAGCAGCAGTATTCCTGGTGCATCAGATGGAGGAGTGGGTATACAATAAAAATGATTAATTGATTAAATGATTAATTTTTTGGGAGAAAGGTGATTTTCAGTTCATCAGTTCCTAGTGCTGGTGTGCAAGTCCCTATGGCAGAATGAGGGAGGAGGCGAGTTGGGGGCGGGAGGGCAGTGGGACTACTGCCTCTTGTAATATCAGGTTTTAATATTGTTTTGTACTAATAATATTAATTAATATTTGTACTAATGGGGTGCAAATGCTACTCTTGGTTAAAAAGACCAAGGTGATGAGTTAGGTCCGTACCTGGTGGTAGCTAGACCACTTGTTATTGGAGGAAGATTTTCAGCCTGAAGGCCTGTTCTCCAATATTTATAATTTAAAAAATTTACATAAAAAGCATATCCCTTTGCTTACTAAGAGTGAGTTTTTTTCACTGGAGGGAATGAGGTCAAGAAACAAAGATGTAAAAAAAAAAGAGAAAAGGTTGCCTTTTATTCTGAAAATAGATTATTTTAATTGTTGACTGAACTCAGTGTTACTTCTGGGCAACAATCACAGATTTTCTGGGGTCTCTAGAGAGATTGCCACAGATCTTTGTGAGTCAGCAGTTCAGAAATAGACCCTAAATTGCTGTTCACACTCTGGACAGCCTGATAAAATTACTTTCTTTTTTATTTTGAGGTTACATGATATTAGGAAAAAAAAAAAAAAAAAAAGAGAAAATATTTTTGTTATGATTATCTGAGAAACTCTACTTAGAGCCTTTTTGCTAACAGATACAGTTCATGCTAGGTAAGCACTAGCAGCAATAGCTTTATATTTCCTGAAATTCTTTTTAAGTCTATTTTTCTATGAGTTTCAAGTTTAGTTCATGCCAAAGAGGTTGCCTGTGCTTCTTTGGGCAGCAGTCTTAATGATTCTCTTCAAAAGTCTGTCATCAGATACTTTGTGACAAAAATTAATGTTGCAGTGGAAGCCAATAGGGAGAACTTCTAATTGATCTTCTGTTCAAAAGTTATTGGCAGTATGAGATGTTGTCAGAGTAAGGAACATTTTCAGTTACATCCTCTGTAGTTTTGGAGAAGCAGTCAAAATGATGTTAATTGTGAACAATCTAACTTTCAAGCTTGGATCCCTCACTCTTCTGGAGTCCAGTGGTTCATACAGAGGTTAATTTCAAGCAGAGGTTAATTTCTTTCTTCATTTATATGAAATAAGTAAATTGAACACTATGCACTTGGCTGTGTGGTGGGTGTGTTTTGGATGGGATCTTATAGACTGAGATCCTGTTTATTCTGTATGGGTGTTAAAGATGCCCCTGTTATGCTCTATGCTGTTTGCAAGTTACTTACTGAAGTCAAGATACACATCTACCCTTTGAGATGACTGCATTTCAGCAGTGTTAAGTGTACATAGTTGCAAAATGTTTTGGGATCCTTCAGAGCAGTCTTCCCTGTGAGACCGTCTGTTACACACATTTATTGTGCCTGTTGCTGTAGTGTTCCACACCATTTGTCATCATTGTTTATTGCTTTCATGGTGGTTACCATGTTAAGCACATAGTTTCAGAAAGTAATTATCTGTTAAATATTTTGAGCTGGCATGGTTTAAGTTTCATCCAGACTTTTATAATGATGTGAAAAAATTTAG
Source organism: Cichladusa arquata (assembly GCA_026413545.1). Taxonomy (NCBI): domain Eukaryota; kingdom Metazoa; phylum Chordata; class Aves; order Passeriformes; family Muscicapidae; genus Cichladusa; species Cichladusa arquata. Next base: position 50,188,769 of record JAOTQP010000001.1, read on the forward strand.
CTGTGAATTGCTCCCTGGCCTTCAGAAAGTACATTGGTGATTGCTGGGAGACTTGACTTATCCCTGTTACTGAAACCAGCTGCAGATATGCAAGCCTCCATGGAATAAAAGCCATGCAACATCAGGCAAGTATTCAGTTTTCTGGAAATCCAGGATTTTACCCTTTTATGTAGCGTTTGTGACTCCTTCTTTGGAATCTCTCAAAGTCAGACAAAATTATCATTTATAATAATCCTGTTGGGGTGAGTTAGTCCATAATTTGTATTAATGCTCAAAGAAAAGCATAATAATAGGTTAATACAGAGGTAATGTGTGAAGCTAAAGACAGCTTGGCCTGCAGATATTTCCATGGCAACAGAAAGGTCCCTACAGATGTCTTCTTTCTAAACCTGATGCTGTTTATTAAAGGCTGTCTGTAGTACAATCTGTAATTATCATTAGCTAAAGAAAGGTTGTGAACGTGGGTGTACTGCTTGGCTGGTGCTCTCTGACTGATTTGTTTAGCACAGCTTTGAAATACAGTTACAAAAGAATATTAAAAACCTGAGATCATTTAGCAGTTCCTCTCTGCAGGTAGGCTGAGACTTCATTTGAGACTGTTGGCTAATCCGAGTGAAGTATCCGAACAGCAGTACAAGGATGATAGTTTGAAATGCTGACAAACCCTTTTGGCACTGTGATCATTAAAGATAAAAGAACATGAGAAGCATGCTGGACAAATTATAAAATGCAGAGCTGCAGATAGTAAGGGATGTAGTGCACAACAAAAGACTGTTTTGTAAATAGCAAAAAGCTTCTGTAAGTAAAGGAAGATAAAGGAAACTATAAGGCTGTTATCTGGAGGAGATATTAGGAAAATAATTGAAGACAGAAGTAGTTGAAATAGTAATCTACCTGTCTTCTGTCTTTATAAAGAAGGTTGATTGGGATCGGCTACTTAGCATGGTTGAAGCTAACAGCGAGGTGGAAGGAGCACAGGTAAGAAAAAGCAAAGAAAGGTTAAAGAACACTTTTGATTTACGAGCATTCAGGTGTGTAGTAAGCTGAAGATGGAGTTTATTCTTTTCTATCCAGACAACTAATAGAAGCAGTTTTGAGTCCAAGAACAATTACCTTGTTAAAACCGTAAAGGACTGTGCTGGCTGCACGCGGTAGGGGGGAGGGTTGGAGCCGCCGGGGGGAACGGAGGGGCTGTCCCGCCTCTGGGAGCTTCCCCTGGGGGATGCGGGGACAATCGGAGGGCTGATCCGGTGGTTGGCATCCCAGGTGGCCAATGAAAAGTTATTTCGCTTTCATAAATCACATTGCTAAGGCTAATTTGCTCCCTTCGGCCTTCCGGCCGCAAGGCCGATAGCAACCCTGGGGCACCGGCCCCGCGTGGCCTCGGCTCCGCTCCAGTTCCAAGCGGCCCTTGGCTCCGGGTGGCCCCACGCGGCCCCACGCGGCTCCGGCTCGGCAGGGCTCGGTCTGGGGGCCCCGGCCCGGCACCCCGGCCCAGCACCGGCTCTGCGGGGAGCCCCTGGCCCGGCCCCGGCTTGGCTCGGCTCGGGGCCATGGCTCGGCCTCGGCCCTGGCCTGGTGACCCCCGGCCCCGCGTGGCCCCGGCCCCATGCGGCTCCCGACTCGGCTCCCCTCTCCACGTGGCATGGCCGAGCTGGGGGGATTGGGAAGCCACTAAAGGCTCTCCCTTCCTCCCCACCCCATTCTGAGAGAAGAGGCCTCCAGCTGACTATGTGGCTTCTTCACGTTCTGGATGTAATTTTAACTCTTCAAATGCCTGGATAAGATTCTCGATCTCCTGAGCTCCTCTGAATGAGAAGAAATACAGCATGGAGTCTACAGAAGTCAACGGAATGAAGATAAAGTTCCTGATGGGAAAAGATTGAAAAGATGCAACTAATAAGTAGCTGAAAACCTTTTTTGTGGGCTAAGGAGACTGTGACAACACTAAAATTCCTTTAAACTCTGAAATATACTTGGAGAGGTATGGGTGCTTGAGAAGAAGACTTTTTTGCCTCGGGGAAATGGAGCTCTCTGTTTTGGGACTGGAATATGAACAGAGACATTTGACAGAGAAGGAGATGAAGATAATTTTGTTTTTCAGCAGCCTGCCTTTAAAAGTAGTACCCCATGTGTGCATCATAACCCATAGCACAGCTCTGGAAGGACTGTGAAAAATGGGAGGAAAATACACGGTTCTGTAGGTCCCGGGCGGATGCAGACTGTGAAGGTGAAGACACCCCTAAGCCTAAATCAAAAACAGGACTTTTCTCTCTAGAGTGAACTGAAGTGATTATTTAAGTAAATAACTGACTGAAGTGTTTTCTATATGTTGTTGTTAAGAAATGTGAAATGAAGGGAGGGAGAGGAGGAAACAATCTAGGAATCTTATTCTAAATTCTTTTTGTGTTATTAATAAATTTTTTCTTATACCCTTTTAAGTTTTAAGCCTGCTTTGCCTCTGCTCCTGAATCCTATCTCTAAAGGAAACGAAATACATTAAAATTTGCAAACCCAAGTCACACCGTGACAAGGACAGGTGATGTCCCTAAAGAAAGCACATAGAGAGTATGTTCTGAAAATATACAAAGAAGGAAGATCTTTGATTGCAGACCATTTAAACAAATTTGGCACCGTGAAAGATGTTCAGACACCTAACTCTTCAAAAGCATGTGCTCATGAATAAGTGTAAGCTGATGTTTTATGACAGTTTTGTAATAAAGCACGTAGACTTTAAGCCTTCTAGTTGGTTACAGTACTAAGGACAAAAATGTAATGATGGAATGTAGTGAGCTTGTGAAATGGACTTTATGAAATTTCTGTTTGAGATAGAATGACTTGGTGACAATGTAGCTCAGCTGGGGTGAAACAACAGTCCAAGTGTTTCTTCTCGACTTCAGTAAGGCTCTGATTGGAGTTATATGGAACATCTCAGAAACTATCTGGAAGATTTACAGTGTGTATGAAGTATTACTATGTGCAAACAGATGACTGCAAACAGATTAAATGGTAGTGGTAGTCTGTCTAACAGAGGGATATGTGTCTGGTAGGGTTATCAAATTACAGATGGTAGGATGCAGTTGAACATAACCACAGGATCACCGGATAGTTGGGACAGGAACGTACTTCAGGAGCAGGACCACCGAGAACAGGTTGCTAAAGGCTGTATCCAGTCCATGTGTTCTTATCACCAAGGATGGAGGCTCCACAGTGTTTCCTGGCAGCTTGTTCCAATGTTGGATCATCCTCATAATACAAAATTTTTTTCTCCTTATGTTTAAATGGAATTTTCTGTGCTCCAGTTTATGCTGTTGCTTCATATCCTACTGGGCACCATTGGGAAAGATGTGGCTCCATCTACCCTACTCCCTCTCATAGGTATTTGTTACAAACATTAAGATCCTTCTGAATACTCTCTCCTTGTGGATATACAAGTGTTATGGTTTAGGAATGGTATTCTCCACTCTAGAGCCCTCACTTAAACTGAGTGCTGCTTGCTCCCCCCTCCTCTCCCTCCCTGAGGTGGGCTGGAGAGACGAATTGGAGGCACAAAAGACAAAGATCATAGGCTGAGGTAAGAACCATTGTCAGAAAACAGCAGTGAGATAAGGAAATGAACAGTAATACCAAGAATATTAATAACAGAAGTGTACAAAAGACAGAGTGATTCACATGCAAAAGATATTCACCGCGAAGCTCAACCTGACCCCAGCCACGCCACCACAACCACTCCCTCCAGCTTGGAAGTGGCATTATCCGGCCACTCCTTCCAGCTCAGAACTGGCATTTTCCAACCACTCTCCAACTCGGAATCAGTGTTACCCAACCACTCCCTCCGGTACGGAACCAACATTACCCAGGTGCTCTCTCCAGTACGGAACTGGCATTACCCAGCTGCTCTCTCCAATATGGAACCAGCACTACCCGGCTGCTCTCTCCAGTACAGAACCAGCATTACCCAGCCACTCCCTTCAGTACAGAGCCAGCACTACCTAGCTGCTCCCTCCAGTACAGTACCGGTGTTACCCAGACACTCTCTCCAGTACAGAACCGGTGTTACCCAGACACTCTCTCCAGTACAGTACCAGCATTACCCCACTGCTCTCTCCAGTATGGAACCGGCATTACCCAGCTGCTCTCTCCAGTATGGAACCGGCATTACCCCACTGCTCTCTCCAGTATGGAACCGGCATTACCCAGCTGCTCTCTCCAGTATGGAACTGGCATTACCCAGCTGCTCTCTCCAGTACGCAACCGGCATTACCCAGCTGCTCTCTCCAGTACGGAACTGGCATTACCCAGCTGCTCTCTCCAGTATGGAACTGGAGTTGCCCAGCTACTCCCTCCAGTACAGAACCAGGGTTACCCAACTGCTCCCTCCAGTATGGAACCGGCATTACCCAACTGTTCCCTCTGTTATGGAACCAGCATTACCCAACTGTTCCCTCTGTTACGGAACCAGCATTACGCAGCCGCTCCCTCCAGCTCAGAACCAGTTACCCAGCTCCCTCTGGCTTGGAACTGCCGCTCCCTCCAGCTCAGAACCAGTTACCCAGCTCCCTCTGGCTTGGAACTGACATTATGCCAGCCGTTCCCTCCAGCTGAGAACTGCCACCATGCTGACTTGGCTGGAAGGAACCCCTTCTCCCTGGAAGAGATTCTCTTCTCCCCTTGCCCCTGGCAATGACATGAGGTGGTATAGAATAAATTTCCTTGTTGTGGCCATGCCCCTTCCTCGCTTCTGCAGAAATTAACCCTGTCTTAACAAGGCAACAAGGCTGCAAACTTCAAGCTGCAGCTGCAGCTTGCAACTGCAAGCGTTATAGAAGACCAAATTAAAATTGGTAAGCTGGAGGTGAGATCCAGAATCAATTAAGAGGAAGATCAATACAGAAAAACAACAAATCATTTTAGACTGGGAAATCAAGTCAGTAAATGCATAGAATAAACTAACTGGATAGAAGAAGTTTGATGGATAAATACTCATTTAGTCTAGAAAGGAGAAAAAAGGGCAGCATTCAATTTTTTTAAAGGCTGTTTATAGGCAGCAAAATAAATATTTCATATTTTCTGAGAGCATGATGAGAAGGATTCATTTTCCCAGGAAAAACCATGTTACTTTGATGATAGCTAAGCTATCTCTCAACGGGTCATCTCTTCTGAGGTTGTAAAACCTCAGTTCTCAAAGTTTTAACATTAGGTTGAACAAACCTTTCTAAACCTATCTGATTCAACTTCTAGGACAACAAAAGTCATTAGTTTCTACCTTATTATCATATGCAATCTTACATTTCTCTGCTGCTGTGATCATACACAAAGGGATTTTTCATTGTTGTGAGGAGTGGGGTATCCTTTGAATGTGCTTTAGGATGTGTCTGTCACTGCTACATTAGAATTTGGGGTTTTTTATGTTTGCCCGGTTTTCAGTTAGGAACTGAAGCAAATGTGAAAACCTGAGTCAGCTGTCAGAATTATGGTGATCCTGTATCTCCTGGCAGTGTGCGCATGTCTGATTAGGGGCCAACTCTGTTATTACTAGAGGAAAACATTTAGCAGTGGTCCATTTTACAGTGTTAATAAATTATGCCCTCATGAGTTTTGCTCACTTGTTTGCCTAGAACTGACATTTAAAATTGTAGCTCAGGCAGAAGATGTTAGTTGATATTCATGGTAAGGTTCGCATCTGCATTTGAAATGTAGTGATTTTGGCAGCTAGGTAAACAGCGAGTAAGAGGGGTGGAGAAATGCAGCAAATAGATTTGTGAAATTATTTTTTTATAATAATATCTTGCATGAATAATATGGTACAGTGCTCTTCTGTTCATATTGATAGGCATTTTGCATATTACTCTGTGATACATGATCTCAGCTGAGATGGGAGCAAGAATACACCACCCCGGTAACAGAAAACCTGCTAAAAACAGAGAGGCGTCTCTATGTACCTTAAGATGAGCATATCAACCTTTGATTTATTGCTAGCCTGTCTCAGCAGAGCTTTGCCAGTGCCTAATTAATGTCTGAAACTTCCCAAAAATTAAAAAAATTCTGACTGCTTCTACAGCATTTATAACAAAGTAACTCAGACGTAGATGACAGAAGCTACATACAGTTGAGCAAGTACTTTAACCTTCCTCTTCTTTTTGATCATCATTTTAGCATCTGAAGATGATTTTATTTTATTGATTATTAAGTTAATCAAAAATTATAGCTGGGTTAGTGTCTGTGGGGAGAAAAGCAGTGGTCTTGCAAACCACAGGGCTGTTCCTTGAGCCTTGTGAACCCAGAGCGTTTTGTTTCACTTATTTTCTCAGAGCTGTACAACTATTTTGTGCTTAATTGCTGCTTGCCTTAATTGCAGGAAGATTCCTGGGGGGTTGTCTATTTTATTTGAATTAGACAGTGATATTTGCACAGTTCTAGAAGTGTGAAAGCAGAGATCCTGATGTACTTGCTCTAGGCTAGTCAGTCTGAGTTGAATGATAAGCTGACATATTTACTCTTTAACCATGTCTCATGCTGAATACACTTTCTTAATGTTGTAAGGGCTTAATCATCTACTAGTTTTTAATAAAAATGAAAAAAAAAAAAAAAAAAAAAACCAACCAAGACATTATTTGTAAAGCTTTTCATTGTAAATCAAGGAGGCACTTGCCTCAGCCTCAGCCTCTATGCTTTCATAGAAGCGTAGATAAAGTAACTGGTGCAGCTATAATCTCTGCCATTTATAAATGAGGTGAGTAACATAATGCAATTAATACAGTCCTTCCTTCCTTCCTTCCTCAGTGGTGTTTGCAGTGGGAGTTTGGATTTTGTATTGCCTTGGGATGTAGAAAATTCTGACAGAGGACAAGAGCCCCTTCTTGTAGAAGCTTGTCATGTTTCTGGCTCCCTAGGCCTGAAAGAAAACCTGTCCTTTATTCTGTAGACTAATCAGTGCAAAAACGCGTCTGTACTTGAACACATAGCTATTTCAGTTTATTTCCCAAGTGTTCTTTAGCAGAAGAGTGGCTAAATCCTTGATTTAGTATTGATTTAAACTCCCCATAGCTTCCATCAGGTACGGAAGGGTGCAGGAGGGCTTTTCTGAAGGATTTTGGTGTCTCAAAGTTGTACATGACCATAGTCAAGGCGTCTGAATGTGACACTGTGTTACATTGCTTGCTTGCTTGTGCATCACAGGTGTCAGAGAAATACATGGTTTTTATGCCCTGTTTGTATGTCCCAGTCATAATTATGATAAAAAAGGGCAGTGGTATGTTTGGTGTGCCTGTTAACGTGAGTGTGAATTTTGCATTTTCAGCTCTGTAGGAGTTAAAAAAAACATCTAGCGGTGCTACAGTCAGAGCAGTGCTAGAGTGAACTGGGGAGTCTGGGACGCAGGGTTTGTGGACACTTTCAAGTCTTTTGTTAAATAGTCTTTGAAAACAAAAGTACCATTACAGGCATAATTTTTCACCCAATTCTGATCTGCAATTTTGTTTTAGATACTTAAAGCAATGTGGTCACTGCTTGCAACTCAAAACACAAACAAAAGAAATCCCAGCGTTTTTCTTTAAAGTGCTGCGTGCTGCTGTTTCGTACACTCTGTACATGTCCAAATCAATCAGAGAGCTGCTAGTTGGCATTTCACTCTTCCCTGGGTCAGTTAAGGTAACTGCTTAGCTTCAAGTGCTGCAAAAAAAATGAGCTCCACACGCTTGCATTTAAAAGCTTAGGTAATTTCAAAGTCGGTTGGAGACAAGCTTGATTTTAAGATATCCTCCTGTACCAGTCATTGTAATAGGTTTCTGAATGGTGTCAAACTGCAAGGCAGCTGTTACCTGAAAGAACTGTTTATTACTGCTGGAAAGTAGTAGTGAAAAGGACTGTGAAAGGAAATTGATAGTTAGCCAGCAAGGGATCAGAGTTGAAAGTGCCTGAACAATGAGGGTGCTCTGGAAAATACGCAAGTTTTAGAGGTGCAGGGAGATAACACGTCAGTGGGCTTTGCTGTGCCATGTGAGTCTGAGTTCACAGTCTAGTTTTTGCAAGCATGTCAGCTTTACAGTGAGTGGGGTTCAAATGTTAAAACTCAAGATAGGTCTGTCTGCAGGATTCTACAATGAAAATTTAGCTTAGCAGTAGTAAAAATAACCCCAAATGTTGCCTAGTGGAAAGTATCAGAAAAATACTAAATCAGTATATTTCCCTTACAAAGACTTCATATAAGCTTGCTGTACTGGGGGTGGGGAGCATGAAGAAGGAGGAAAGCCATAAAGAAGGAGTCTGAGCTGGAGTATCTGTCATGATACTGCTTTCTTTTTAAAAAGAAGCTGTCTTGGTTTGTGGTGATAGAATACATACTTCTGGTTGCGTCTTTCATTGCAACCCAAGACAGAAACTCTGCTTGCTACTGAATAGAAGAAAAGATGTCTGTGGGTTTGGTTTCTTTCTTTGCTTGCTTACTTGTGTTTTTTCAAACTTCCTAGAATGAATGGAGTAATTTTCTAACATCACCTTTGACGTAGAAGAGTTGAGGACACTAAACAAGTCCATGGAAGTGTCTTGGGTTTAGATTGCCTTTACAGAAAAGTTTCTGGATTCTTCGTGCATATATTTGGTTGAATCCACTCACCAGGGCACAGGGAGTACCTGAAGGTATCTGCTGTTGAATTTTCAGTATTTGCATTGTATATTTCCTGACTTCAGATACTGAAGTGTTCATAATCTTTACCCCATGTCTGTGGCTGTGGTTAGAGCATTTGTTTATACATGCAAAAAAAATCCATCAAGAATGTAATCTGATTTTTGTGAAGTTTTCAGTTTCAGACTCAGAACTCTTTTTTTGAGATCAGAATAAAACCCTGTTGCCCACAGAGTGTTGGTAGTGATTGAAAACACCTCCTAATTTAAAAATTGGCTTCTCCTTGATGCAGAACTTCTGGTATCAAATTTCATGTCTCTCCTGCTGTTCCAGTGTTTGGACTAGCATGTCTGAGAAGAAAGTCCAAGTAAATTTTGGAAGATGTTGCACAACAGCATGAATCAGTAATTCTGGACGAGAAGGTGGTTTCAGGAGCAGCAGTGGGGGTCTAGTGAGAAGACCGTGCTTTTAGTTTGGTTTAAGCTTGCAGCAGGGTAGAGCAAGGAGAGGCTGTGCTGTGTGATCTCTGTGGGTGGCAAGAGATAATGTTTAATGTGTGGGAATGGCCTTTAGGGACATGGTCTTTATAACGGTATCTGATTTAAAACTAAAAATATGGTTTGCTGCAGCCCTCTAAGATACCTTGTAATTCTGTGCCCTCACATCTGCTCCAAGAGCCACATGATGATGTTTGATAGAAATGGATTTAGCTGCTGTTGTAACTGGCAGTGCCATGTCTGTTATTTCCCTCAGGTTTGCTTTCTTCTTTGGCCTTTGTGTCCCCAGATGTCTTTCTGAGGCGTCTCCTGTGAATTCAATTATTTTCCCTCTGTAACTGCAAACGAGAAGGAGCTTACCACTACTTCTGTCCAGTTCTGGCGAGAAGATAGGAGTAATGTTCTTGCCAGAAACTTTGTTCCATTCCTCAAAACACATTAAATATTTCAGTTTCTTCTGCAGTTTCTTCACTTGACTTTTAATACCGAGTTGGGTAGTGCAGAAGAAATATAAAGCCAGTAAAAATAGGGTCTGTTAGGAAACGATATATTTAGATCATGTCAAGATGATCAGAAATGTGTGAAGAAACGTATGAAGAAGGAAAAGTGTAGAGCATGCTTGTCTCAGAAGGACTTGTAGATGACTACATTAAAGTGGCTGATGGTTCACTAGAGAGCTGGTGATGGTCCCAGTGCAACTCAGGCTTTGCAGAGGGATGTATCCTGTTGGAAAAAACCACAAATGTGGGCCGACTCCTAGGAAATAAACTTATGAACTTGCATTAATTACTGACACATTCTCTTTGAAGACTACTAGAATACCCAAAGGAACAAACTGATGTAAAATTCATGTCAGAGTTTTCTTTAAATGGACCCTTTCCTAATAAGACTGTAAATTCAGTGAATTATGAATGCTGTGTATGGGGGAGGCACATGGATGTAGCACAGAGGGGATAGAGCTGAGGTGAGGGGATGTCCACATTTCTTACAAGCCTCTTTGGCCAGTAACATTAAGGAAGCACCACAGGAGTATTTAACTCATGTTTGAGATTGCCCTACGACCTCTATCTTTGCGAGTTTGGTAATTTTTAGGTGTTTAGATTTGTTGTTTTAAACTTGCACCTTGTAAAAAGGATGATTAATGCAATTTGCAAGTATAAAAAGCTTTTGGAATTGAGGATGATTTGTTTCTGAGTGCTTTTTACCTCTTTAGTTGTGATGATTTCAATAACTGTCTGAAGATTAAACTTCTTTACTTTCTCTCCTGGATAAATTAATGACAGGATCAAAACACTGAAAAGTGGGATCAGGAACTGTTTGACCTGTCTTGAAGATTGAAACAGAATAAGGCTGCTTAGATTTCTTCTGCTTGCATACATTTTCCCTGATACTTTTTGTTCACCTTTTAATTGATTTGTTTCTCTCTTAACAGAAAGTCTTGTGCCTTGAGTACTGACTAGCTTTACAAGTTGGAAACTCAGCTGTGTCCTACAAATCTATGAATTTTCCTTGGAAATGCTATCATTTGGTAACCTTGAGAAGATCTCTCAAAGATGGAACACATTACAATCCAGAAGCTTTGCAAAGCTGTGTTGTGTTTTGTTTCCAGGTCTTCTAAGTCTTCGAAGACTTTTGACAATGCTGTACTTCTGAGTCTCAGCTGTGCCTGAGCTGAGATCATATTTGGGGATATCTGAAGATATGAGAAATGGGATTGGTTTGAAGGACAGACTGTTTCAGTGGACGGCAATTTTCCTGAATTTTAAACGAGCACTGAATTTGCCCTGGGACATACCCATAGCTTCTGGTGAAGGCCATTTTACCCAAGTCAGTCCATTCACCCCCAGTGAAAAAATGATGCAGAGGGTTTCTTGGGAAGTATGTGCCTCTGACTCTTTCCCCTTTCAGTAATCTGTGCTGCAGCAGTTGGGAGGCTGGAGCAGAATAACCTTCCGTGCTTAACTGACAGAGAGGAAAGAAATTGAAGGAACCATTATTTTCCTGTCAAGATTTCCTTGAAACAAAGAGGTGTGGAATTATGCATGCTGAGGGGTGTCTTTGGTCCTTTGATTAACAGCAGAGGCCCAATTTCGCCATCAAAAGCATTCTTAATTATAAGCCCAGTTGAAAAGGCTGCCTTGAACATGGAAGAAATGATATTACAGAGCACGTCTGTCTCTGCTTAGGTGATCTGCAGGCATTTTGTGGGAGTGTTTTATTAAGAACATTGGAAGTACACTGAGAGTAAAAGAGGAAACTAGAAATATGTTATTTGTTTCACTTTAATCACAGCAGAAGGCGTTGCATCACTGAGGAACTCGAATAGCTGTTCCTAGCTTGAGTGTGAGAAAGCTTCCTGCTTTGCTGCCGTAGCAAAGCGTGATATTCTCCCCCTGCAGCTGGTGACATAATGTGTATCACAAGGTCTTCCTCAAATAAAGGGCATCCATCTTGGTTATTTTATGAGTCTGCTGATTAAAGAGATTTTATTGTAATTACTATGACTAAAAGGCTGCAGCAAAAGATGGAAATGTTAATTTACAATCTGCTTACTGACCAGGTGTCATGTGATAATGGACTGGGACAGACTGTGGTTTGCAAATGGACCTGAATATCTGGAGCCAGTAATTTGAAGTGGCAGACACGGTGCCAACATGCAGGTTTCAGAAGGAATGTGTTTGCTTAACCGGCTGCAGCGCAGCAGTGGTTGTGTGACAGGTTGGTTGAGAAGTGAACACCTTTGGTTTTACACTGGAAAATGGAAATGGCCGTGTACATGGTAGAGGAGGAGAGGGAAGAAGCAGAAATACAGATGAACAGTGCTTGAAGGTAGATCTCTGCCCTGTAGCAAGTAGACTGTGCTCCAGACCCACCACAGCGCTTACATTTCCAATTTCCATTAAACAATGGGGATTTACATACCTATCTGTATATGTAGATCAGCTCTTTAATTCTGTCTCTTAAGTACGTGTATATAGTCACAGGTGTTGTATTTTCCAGCTGTAGCATTGGCCCCACTCTTTTTTCAGACTCCTTATAACTCAGGTTGCAAGATGTGAGGCACCCACACTGATATTGTGCCAAAAAATTTGAACATTTTATAGATGTGGGCTCAGGTGTTTCAGACAGTAATAATGGTGGTAGCCTTATAGCAGTTTGAATGGGTTTCACTGTTTCTATGGAAATTTTGAAATAGAAGATTCCATAGCAGAAGGATACTCCTTCTTGAAATCACCCATCTTGTGTCCTGTTAAAAAGGTTGTCCTAATGTGTAAACTTACAAAACAATTTCTGCATATTTTAGTTCTTTATGTATGTTACTGAAACCTCATGTATAGGTTAATTTATTTGCGGTGCTGTCTTGTTACAGGCTCTTAGTACATGGCTGTACTGAAACTTTAATTGTAACTGCCTTGAATTAACAATAAATGAAAAGAATATTGATTGTTTAACTTATTTTTTTGGAAAGTGATATTGTATTATGGAAAGAATAGTTTTCGGTGCAGAACACCTCACTACTGGTCACTGTAAAAGTAGTGATGCATCTGATAGCATCATGCAGAATTTTGGAGTTAAAAAAAAAAAATTACCACTGTTGTGTATGATAATTTCAGGATAAAACTTACATGCAGATTCCAGACAACTGATAAAGGGGTGTTTAGGTAGACATCATTGCTTTACAGAGTGATGTATGCCATGTTTCTGTATTATCCTTTAAATTATGTATGATTTGTAAACGATTACAATTACAATTGTGCTCCAGTAGTGACAATGGAAAAGAGGACTAGCAATAGCCTTGTGGTATTAGGTCTGCTCTGCACACTGAAGGGTTGCTGGCTGGAAGCAACAAGTGGGTATTGTATGTTAGGGATTTGTTTCTGGGAAATAGTCACCACAATATTGTATATTCAGTACAAAAATATTTCTTGCTGAATGTTGTGAGCAGCCACTGAATTTCTAGAGAAGATATAACAAATAAGAAACCAGAGCTGAAAAAGGCATCTTAGTGATTGGCCCCTAAGGAGCAGATTCATGAGCACAGCTTGAAATCTAATGGGATTAGAGCTGATGTTATTACAATTCACTCTTTTCCCTTTTGATCTTCGACAGTGTTAGGACAATATTAGGCTTTTGGTGGTGTCATAAGCAGAAATGAGTTGGAAATTTTCAAACTAAAATATTTATTGGAATATGGAGGGGAATAGTAATAAAAACCTAACTGGCTAAAAAGGAAGAAGTGGTGCTCATTAGAGTTTGTTTGGTGGCTTTCTTCTAAAGGATTTGCAAAGGTGAAAAAAAAAACAGAGAAGAAATATATGCTCAAGTGAAGTCTATGTTTCATAGAGATTTTTCAGCTGTTCTGCAGGTCACTGAGTAGAAACTGAGTCAAAGAGCAGACCTGGCCTCAAAAAATTTCTTAATAGTACGTCTTTATACTTATATCTTTATATGTATAGATAAGTAAATTATATAGTATGAATATAAACACACATATCTATCTGTGCTACAATCACATTTAAATATTTTAATGTATATTTTATACTTTCTGTATTAGTATCTCTACGTAAATAATTGTTGTTCCACTCTTCTTGATGGATCCTAAAATAAATAGATTTGGGTTGGACGTTAATATAAACAGATGCGTTCTCAGGCTTGAGTGTATATATGAAAGTGTTATCACTTGCTGATGTCAGTTTAAAGTCAGAATGAAAAGGACGGAGTAATTTGGTGGGTGATGGCTAGGCAGATGTTTAAATTATGAGGTGCCTATTTTGGGTGGCAAAAGGATGTCTGCTGCGTTTGTTAGGGATTCTGGATGCCACAATAGCAAAAGCCACTGGTCTCACCCATTCACTACCCTGAAGCGCATATGATGTGTTTATTGACTTTGTCACATCTCTTAACGCTGAGGCAAAATGTCAGTGGATCTGTTATAATTTTATTAGAGTGTCATTTGTGATACAGCTGATACGCCACAGAAAATAGTTGCTGACCTATATGTAATTATCCTGTGATGAGAGCGCTGCTGTGGTGGAAATTTGTGTTCGAGAGACCATGGAGGATGTACCAAAAGCCTGGGTCAGTCCTTGAACTGATGCCAGATTCTGAGTTGAGGGGTGGGGGGTAGGAGGGCAATAAATCTTGACAGTGCACAGCGCTGCTGAAGAGCACATGCACTGTGGTGCCAAATAAGGATGCTGCAGCTCGCTGCCATCAGTGTGGGTTCGGAAGGTAGCTGCAGTGCCATTTCTGGCCCGTCATGACACTGGGTAGGTCTCCTGGCCCTGGTCCCAGGCAGCCTGTGGTGAGGCTGCCAGGGGCTTTGTGGGGACTGTGATTTCGGAGACGTGCTTTAGCTGAACGTATGAAAATGCTGTTCAGTCTTTTTTTTTTTTTTTCAATTTTTGTGCATTTATTCAAGGTTTTGACAGAACTTTGAAGTATTATTTGCGTGACTTGATTTCAAGTGGCTCACTGGGAGGGGACCTAGCTTCTCCCTTGATGCCATTTTTGACACCTTGCATGCCTTCATCACATCCTCAGTCTTGTTTTCACTAGGAAGGAAAAGGTGATTCTTACTGACTATAAACAGATTTTTGGAGGTCTCCTGGCAAGTAGTCCCATATTCCCAGAGCTTGATGTGTGGCTGGAAAATGAAAGTGAGCAGTACTGCACAGAGGAGCCTTTGGCCATAAGGTCTTCAGATCTCTCCAAAGCAGTCTCTTGATGTGACTCTACCAGGAGAGGTGTTCATTGTCCTGCCATCAGCCCCTTGCATAAAAGAGGTTTTCTGTGCAATGGGTATACCAGCGCTGTGTGGCTGGGATAAGAGCGGTGATTCATCACCCAAAAATAAGTGCTGTGCTGATTATAGCTGCCAAATACTCAGTCATCAGTTTCCTCCCCGTTAAGCATTTGCCACCTCTCTGGCCATGGTGTAAGCAGATGGAGGGCAGCAAGAGTTAACCATTGCTGAAGCTGGTCATTGCTGAGTGAGTGGTGGTCTCGTAGCTGCCCCAAGCCTTTTGGGACATGTGGGGCCAGGTCTGCAGTCCTCGCCTTTTTTTGGTAGTAACCTTGGTAGTTTAAGCGAGCAAAAAGCTACAGCTTATTGTTCTTGGAGAAGAGAAATTTAGTTGCTATTACTGGAAATTAAATTTGGTTTTCATGTTGTGGTCTTCTTAATCAGAAATTGTTATTCTGTAAGGTGGGCCAATTAAATACATTGACTTCAGCACCAAACTGAACTTGGTCTCAGGCACCCGTGCTATTTAGTAACCACACAGTTGTTGCATTATCTTTCCATTTGTTTTATATCTATAGTAATAGTATGTAAATCACAAGTTGTATCAGGTTACATTGTGGCTTTAATAATATAAACTGAGACAATGTTTTAATTTTCAGGGGTTTTATGATACACTGTAAAGTAAACAAGACAGCAAGTCACATGTGCCCTGCTTATTCTTTCTAATCGCCAATGTATTTTTAATTTTCCTTTTCAAAGAGGTCTCCATCATGAATGCAAATAATGAGCTTTACTTCATTTTATCAAAGTAATGCATTACTATAGAGATATTTTTATTGTGCTGGTCACTTCAGAGTTTTCTGTTGAGAATAAATTGAAACACTTCACTGGTTTCTGGTATTAAATATGCTTAAAAACTGTAGTTCTCTTGATTGCCCTAAAGATGTTAATACCCTTCATGGAAAAGCCAGGCTGAAGTTTAAATTCAGGATTCTGAACATCCTTGAGGTCTAATGCCTTTTAAAAGCCTATAAATGGTGCCTCATTTAAAGAAGAAGAAAATAAATCTTTCTGAAGCATCCTATTGTCAGCTCTGTTTTAGTTTGGATCAGTAACATTGAGCTATTTGTGCTCCCTACTGTGCTTTTAATATTTTTACTGCAGCTTCATTCTGACCCATGTGTACCTTTGGCCAAAAGTTTATCTGGACAAAATGAAAGGGGTATTGGCAGATGGAGAAAATCAGGTTTTCTCAATGAGATTGTCCTTTTCTGGAGATACTTTGCTTCCCTTCTTCATTACCTACCTACCCACCCTGCAGCTTGAGGTCTGCAGTTAGGGGTTGGAAAGGGGCTGATTATGCAGCTCCCAACATGAAATCTTGCCTATCCTTTGAAATGTTTTAATTAGAGTGAGAGATCTCTTTTTTCACTGTACAGGTGGAATATTAGAAAAATCACCAAGGGATGTGTTTTCTTACCTTAATTTTAGCCCATTTCAATGCATGTATGTAAGCTGGTAGCTGGACCTGGTAATAAGGGGAAGCTTTTTTAGGTGGAAGCCTAGAACTCATGCTGTGGGGAGACAGCAGCCCTGCTCAGCCCAGGAGCTCTCTGGCCTCTCCTGTCTCTGCTGATTATAGGCAAAGATTACTTTCCCATAGCTCACCTGTGAACATTTACATTGTAGACATTGAAATGCAGGATCAGGGAATATTAACCTGCCTGAAGCCTGTTTGTGGTACACCATTATGATGGCAGGTCCTAGTGGATTTTTTAAAATATTCAAAGTACACTCTCCCCAGATATTCATACTTAGGTCTAACACATGTTATTGTAATAATAAAATCAATTTGACACACTGCTTTCGCTATTAGTAAATTTTCTGGATTTTATCTTGTGTAATGTAGGTTATTGGTTTATTGACTTAAGCTGTAGTGCTTTATTGAGTTTATTTGGTTAAGTTAACTTCAAGTGAACTAAAATCCAGCTCTTAAAACTCACAGCACGATTCCAAGAGGCATGTTGACCCTTGAATACCATAAGTAGAGTTATATTTGATAACTAAATGACTCTCAAATTTTTGTAAGCTACTTACCTGTTAATGAAGGAGGTTTGTCTGGGTTAATTCAATAGCAGTAACATACCAGAAATACCGTGTTATGGTAATTTAAACAGATAATATATTCTGGGTTTTAAGCCATTCTATTCTAGGATTTTTAAAATTTTATTTGCATATATCCTTTTGCTTGAGAAATGGAGTTCAGTGTTAGTTGTGGTTTCAAGATCAGCTTGCCCAGAGATCTCTTTCCCTGTTTGTACATTGAGTGCTCCTCTATAGAACAAATGCAGGACTAGGAATTTTAAAAGGAGGGCTTGCTTTTTCTAATTTTCTTTCTTAGTTCCTCCAGTTAGGAGCTAGATGAACTAAATGAGTTAATCTATTCAAATCTTTCTCTCTTTAGTGTAATTTTAATTTTTTTACTCTCCCTTAGTTTTTACAGTGTTCTGTGTCATTACCAAAAATGTATATGGAAGGAAAAGAAGTGGCATACTTCTCACTATTTATATACTGTGAATTTGACCTTTCTGACAGATCTGAAATATGGAAGACAAGACCCAGAAACATCTGTTCCCCAGGAGGATTTGACTGCTCATTGGAGTTTAGCCTAACTAGTTCTTTTACTGGACAAAGCTAATCTGTAAGGGAAATACTGGATAAAATACCTCACATCATTCACAACCTTTCATGAAGGAAAGGCCTGTTGAGCTCAACATGAAGTTAATGATTCCTTTCCAAGCACCACCAGTTACTGTATTTGTTGCCTTTGTTGTACACAATTGCTATTTCAAGTGCTGCATTATCATCCTAAGACTTACTTCTATATCTTGAAAGAGTTATAAACTAATTTTCCAGAGGTGACTGATTTAGCCTCACTGTGATAAACTGTCCCTGCATGGTAGTATCTGTTACTTTAGGATGTAAGGAGGATGGGATTTGAAATATCATAATTGTGGTGTGTAATCGGTATTTCTAACATCAGATGTGTTAATATTGTTCTGTATATAGAAGTCTTTGGAGCCAGGTAGGATGAAGGCAAAGCATGAATTCAGTTTTGCTTGCCCAGCTTCTCCCTTTCTTAGGTTTTACATATTTAGTAATACTATAAAAAGATTGGTTATTTTGTCTTACTGCCTTTCCTAAATCTTTTACGTTTAGGCACATCATGACCAGCATTTTGAAAGAGCATTGATGCCTGAAGCAGGGTACAGTCTGCAAATTCTGGCCTAAACAAATGTTCTGTCTGTTTTGGGATCCTCAGTATGAATAAATAACCTGAGATTTCCCTCAATAGATTCACACATTAGGTTTTTTGAGGTTTATTTGGCAGGCAGCCGGCTCTACTGTTTTAACTATCAGCCGTGTGGGGGTGTATTTTTAAGCGAGTGGATAGGTTGGTAAGCTGCCTTTCTTGGCCATTTGGAAAGTGCTTCCCTCAGAACAGGAGTCATTAGTTGGTTCAGCAGCAGCCCTGGTCACTAAGCAATGACTGTGTCACAGGACTGGTAACTGAGTTGATTCACCATCTAATGTTATGCTGAACACATCATACATCATAAAATGAAATTAGCTTCCTTTAATCTACAAGTATATCAGCTTTGTTGTATTGCTTCATGTAGCATAGTTGCTGTAGGAAGGTCTTTGGGCTCGTACAGCTGGCTTTGTAAAGATCAAATGAAGACCTTTCAGTATAATAATGAACTTCCTTTGAATTTAATAAAATGCAGTATCTATGACAGATAGTAAAATAAAACTTTTATTTTCATTCTCTGTGAGAAAGCTCACATTTTAAAAGGAAGAGAAAGGGCGAAAAATGGTGATCAATCTTATAATTAGATTCCAGGATAATAAAGCTATTGATTATATCCTATGCAGGCTCTGGATTAGTTAGTAATTAAATATAAAGAGCTGTCTAAACTGTAAAGTCACTGGGTTTGAAGTTGAACAGTGTTCAGAAATGCTTAGTGCACTTGAGGAGTAGTCCCTTGTATATAAAAAGTTCTTGTTACCATGAGATGTGATAAAGTACCTCATCTGTGAAGACCACCTCCATTTATATGAGCTGTGAGCCCTTCTGTCAAAGTCTTGTAATGGGATTATAAAACCTTTTCACAGCACTGTTGTTGTGTTAAACGATGCCCATGTCAGCTAGCCACTTGGACACCTAGTCCTAGGCAAGTGTTAATCTCTCCTTCTGATTCACTACACAGCAAAATAAATGGGCATTCAGCCTGATCTATTCCTAAAGTGGACCATCAATAGTGGTTTCAGAATTCAGAAGTGAAATCCTTAAATCTTCTGTTTGACTAAAAAATTTAGAGACATGTCAATGGTTTTGTAATAGTATATTACATTTCTTAAGGCCCAAAATTGTGTTTATGTGTTTGTGGACCCCTTAAAGGTAAGGCAGCTCAGTGCTGTATGCCTGTAATCAGAACTAGGAAGAGAGGTGATGTGTTTCTCTCCCATTGAGGGTATCTGACCTGGTGGTTGAAATGTTAAAACTTCCACTGCTGTGACTCAGCCTCTGCTTTAGATGCCCTGAAACCCCATATTTTAAAGTACAGAAATAGCAGGTAATGTTCCTGCTCTCTTTTTTACTAAGAAACATGGGTCACTTAACCACTAATGATGTGGAAGACCTGGGTTCAGTTTGCACCAGTGCCTGAAGGGATTCAAGTCTGTCTCGCACACGTGCAAGGAGAGCTCTATTTATGAGGCTTTTTGTGGTTTATGAGATGTAGTTATGAGGCTGTTGTTCTGAGATGGGATCTTCTGGTGTGTCCTCTTCAAACTCATCTGCTTAAAGATTCTGAGAGTTGCAGGACAGTAGCGAGAGAAAGAGAATATTTTGATCAGTTTACTTGCTAGGCAAATTTTCAAGGATTATGCTCAGCAGGATTTTTTTCTTAACTGGCTGTGTATTACCAGAGAGGTAATTCTTGATATCTTGAGTCTGTGAAAGATCGATGATTTTAGTATCTAACTCCTGCTGTGCACTACTTGCAGTCTACCCACATGCCACAATTTAGCACCTAAGCCAGAGGCTGCTGACAGCTGTGCTAGAGGAAGACAGGCTTACACCACTTCACATATTACATACAAAATGCACTTCACTGATTTCATCCAGTGATTATCTAAATAATGTAGAATCAGAACGCCAGTCTCCCTCCTTAGTGTCATTGTTTTCCTATAAAATGCAAAGTGAAGGTTGGTGTGAGACTCAGTTTTCCCAACAGAACGTTCCTTTTTCCAGAGGAACTTCAGTGCTGGAGTCTAGTGGCAGGTGGTGAGGGTGCTGGGTGACTCAGCCCAGCACCAGCTGGACAGGCAGTGTAATGTTCTGCTACCCTGAGAGACCACTTTGCTGCTAGCTAAGTTAAGGTTTTTATTCAGTGTGATGGGGCTTTTTCTGTCAGGATTTTTTCTTTCTTTCTTTCTTACAAAGTTATTCTGAAGCATGTAACTCTCTCCAACATGTAGGAAACCTTACTTGCCATCAAAATTTTCCATACCTGCTTCAATTTTTCTTGGGAAAATTGGCCTGTTCACAGTTGGTAGACCTGCTGTTCTTCGCTGGTGCAGCAGTTACTGTGAAGTTTGTTGCTTGGGAAGTACACAGATGATGACCTTTTGACATGGCCAAAATACTTCTTTACAGGAAGATGGGCAGAAATTGCCAACGTTACTCCTGTGTAGTGGATTGCAAGTCATGGAGTAGACAGGCTGTTGAAACAGCAAGGAGAGTACTGCAAAAGGGTATTACATATATTATCAGAGCATGATTTCAATTTATTTATATCACTGTGCCTCTAGAAAACCAGTTTGGTGTGAGGGGGAGTGGTTGGCTCTGTATCAGCTATTTCTGTGTTGTGGAATAACATTTAGACCTGGTCCAGAGGAGAGCTACAAAACTGAGCAGTAGACTGGAACAACTCTCCTATGAAGAAAGGCTGAGAGAGGAGTTGCTCACTGTGGAGAAGAAAAGTACCAGGAGAAACTCCAGGGAGACCATATTGCAGCCTTTCAGTATTTAAACAGGGCTTATAAGAAAGACGAATAAAGGCCTGTGGCAACAGCACAAGAGACAATGATTTTAAACTAAAAGGACATAGATTTAGGCTGGACATAATGAAGAGACATAAGTTTTATGATGAGGTTGGTGAGAGTCAAGATTAGTTGCTCAGAAAAGCTGTGTATTCCCCATCCTGGAAATGTTTAAGGCCAGGTTGGATGGGGCTTTGAACAACCTGGTGTAAAGTGAAAGATGTCCTTGCCCACAGCAGGTCGGTTGACTGGATGGTTTTTGAAGGTCCATTTTCCAACCCAAGCTTTCCTGCAATTCCCTACATTTGTGTTGTGAGTGTGCGCGGTAGCAGAGGTGAAATAGAGCAAAGTGTTGAGCGTACAGGCATTCTGAAGGAGGTACCTGAGCTAATCAGCACAGTTACACTGTGGCCCTGCCACAAACAGCCCCACAGAGGAACCATGGCCCTGTTTATGCAGGTGCTGTTCTGTGTCAGAATCTGTCTTCTGTGTTGCTTGAAAGCAGGAGTCTTGAATTTCTGAAGTGAAGCTGAGATGCCAAGCCATTTATGAAACAGCTGCACTTCACAGCTTTTAGTTTTCTCCTGTTAGATTTTCATGCCTGTAACATGCAATTGCATATATCTTGAAGTGACAGATACTCTTTTAAATTCAGTGGTAAAAGAGCCCCTAAACCAAAGTGTGAATTCCCCTGTTTAATTTGTAATATATTAAGAGCTGTCAGTACTAATTAGTGCTATAAAACAGCTTAAGCATAAGACCCACGTGTCAACAAGAGTAATAGTGACTGTGTCTCAGAAGAAACAGAATTTTGAGTATACCTATTCAGAGATGTATTTGGTGTGCTCATCTCTATTTGGCTGGGCATGGTAATTATGGTTAGTGGAAGAAGAGAGTGATGGAATTTATCTTTTTTTTTTAGGTTACCTCATGCACCTCTCCCCAAGCAAATAAGCACACTGGGTTTGCAAGTCTGCCTTGTGAATCAGAGCAGCAAGGCAGTGCACATGTAGGGATCAACTCTTGCACTTTAAATAATTGTGCTCCTCAAGCAGCCAGGAGGAGTATTTCAGAACACTTGGTACCTTTGCATCCTACCCATAAGCCTTGACTGTTGAGAAGGGTGAATGAATGCATGTGTGTGTGCATGCATCTGAAAATGCAGCTGTAAGTTCTTGGACTGTAACAATAATTTCTACTGATATATGAGTTGTGATATCAATGGTGTGGCAAAACATCAGCTCCGTAGCCAGTAGCAGGTGTCCTGTCCTGTTTGGTCTAACATGGGGAAGTGTGACAGTGCTTATCCTGATGTCACTGTTATGATGTTACACAGCATCACCTCACAGGCAGTCCATTTATGTCTGCATTTAAAATGAAATTAAGAATTAGAGAACCTTTTTTTTTACCAGCACAAAGCAAAATAGGATTTTTTTTTCCTTCTGTCCCTCTGTGTGCTTGCCAGAGGTGCCTGTGTCCATCTTCTACTGGGTTTGCATAGGTAGGTAATTGCACAACTGCCAGCATTGCTGACCTGTGCCCTCAGGGGTACTCTGGTCTACCCTAGCCACTGCCAGTTCCTCCTCACAAGGGTGCCAGAGCCTGTCCCTGAGCTCAGTGCCCTCCTCGACACTCCAGGAGGTGTCAGGGGGCACCATGTGCCTGCACCTGGACATCCGAGTTCAGCGCAAATCATTCTGCTTAGTGAAAGAGCCAAGAGAAAACTTTGTACAGAATGTTGTTTTGTTAACAAAGGAAAGGGATGAGGAAAAGGCAAGGAAAGAGGATTTAAGTCAACTTTTGGGAATTGATTTCAAATGTACTAGCTTGTTACAATCAGTAAAGAAATAGCAAAAAGACCAGATGATACCTGACGTGTTCTTTGCCTAAAGTTTAAATGAGTCAATGTATATCATTGACAATGGTTCATTCTAATATTTCCTTCTCCCTCTCTTTCTTTATTTTTAAATAGAAACTTCTGGTTGGAAGTAAACCTACTTATTCTGTTGAAAAATAATTCATGCACCAAAATAAAAGCTTTTTTTTTCCTTCTACATTTCTTCCATGTTTTCTTTTCACAAGCAAGAGAAATCGCTTGTGTCTGGTTGCCCCCATCACCATGGGTAGCACATAAGGAGTTTTCTTTAAGTTAAAATGTTTACCTCTGAGTGGGGCTCAAGAGCATTGTTTTGCCTAGAGTTTAGTTTTAGGTGTCTAATATGGCATTTTATGTGTATTACTTGTCGAAACCCAATAGTTTTGTCTCTTAACAGAATTTAATTTTAGGTATAGTCATGTATTCTGAAGTTGACCTAAGCTTAGGAAATGAAAAGTTATTAAGTGGTTGTTACAAACACCTTCTTTGAAAGTTGATGTTTCTTCTGTTTGAAAGCAATTAGTTGTTAAGAGCAAACTTGGAGTGATGTCATCCCTAACTTATAATATGGTGATCACAGTTTTGTATTAACTCTGTTCTGAGAAAAACAAGTAAATACCCAGTTTCTTCTGATGTGTAATAATATCACTGTAATATTGTTGCCTATTAAAAAATAATCAGTTTGAGTTCATTTCAGTTCAGTTGCTAAGATGTTTATTGTTTTAAGATTAAAAGTATAATGAAATATTGAGTGTGTACAGTTGTCTCAGATTTCAGATTTGAGCCTTTTCAAATAATGGAAGTTGTTACCGATACGCATTGCAGGCTTTACTTTAGAGCAGGAGAAGTACTCTGAATAATGATGTTTTGTGCTATTTTTATTCATCCCTTAAAAGTCAGAAAGAACAAAATAATGTAAAGAGGGTTTCATAGTTAGAATGTATTTAATTTTTATATTGTGTATTGCAATGTTTTAGCTCTACTGTTACAACTCTAAATTTGATATTTTAGTGTGGGAAAAATTCTTGAGATTCTTCTGTACATTTCCCCTTCTGTAAAGTGGAACTGTAGTCTATGTTATCCACATCCTAAGGGGATTTCTGAAGACTAATGACTTTGCAGTAATCAGTAAGTGATTATTATTGTCATAGGATAAGAACTGAAACAAGGAAATCTTCATGGTCAGCTCGAGAGTATTGCATTAAATGGTCTGTACTGGAGTGTTTGTCTGCTGGTCCATGTGTGGTGTCAGTGGGTTGTCCATCTCATAATCCATATGCTGTTCTACTTAGTCTTTAACTGTAAACTTTATACAAAGGCTCAGAGTAGGTGTGCAGAGAGGGCTTGGTTTTTATTCTTGGTCTTTTCTTCTGTAGCAATACATACTGTGACGTACCAGGACAGTGAATTGAGTCAAAATCCATTCCAGAGGCATTGGGAATTAATTTTTTAGTATACATGTTCATATGACTGTTTAGTTTAAGGGTAAAAAGTCAGAAATAGCCATTCCAATTCTACCTTCCCAAAAGCCATGCTAAAAGAACATTGCTGGGCCTTAATGAAGAAGCAATGTGCCTTTGGGCAGCGTTGGGAGGAAGGCTGTCTGTGCTAGTTTTGCTCAGCCCCTTAGTGGGCCATTACTGCAATATGCATTTCTTGTTTCATTTTTTGTGAGCGAGTATCACAGCAGAACAGGATGTTGCACTAGCGGGTTTTGGGGATGTCTGCTGTCAGCAGAGGAATGGTGAGCCTCAGCAGGTTCAGGTCCCAGGCACTGGTGGAGCATTTTGCTTTACTGGGCACAAGCCCTTTTGTGTGGTCACTGCAAGATTAATTCACCTCCTCTTCTCCAGGTGGGACATTTCCTGACATCTAGCCAACCCCTGCAGCCTTTCCAGCCAGCTCCACACCCAGAGGGATGAGCATTATCTCCTTCCCACCTTCATCTTCATCCTGTTGGCCTCCCTGTTGTATCTGGGGTGACATCAGGTGACTTTGTTTAGGATTTAAAGTGCCTGATCTCTTTAATTTGCAAACTCACTTGACATGACCCCTTGGAGCCCAGATCCCTTTGCTGGTAGTACCCCAGCCTTCCCAGCCAAGACTTACTATGTAAATTTTCCTTTTCAGACAGTGCCAGATGCAATCTCTGCATTTTGTCTGCCTCTGTAGGTATTTTCTTTTCTAGTTAGTGTTACTCTTTTCATAAATTTGGCTCTTTTTCCTTCCTTGAGGTCAGCTCATGTGCTCCTCAGTGCTGCCTGCTCCCAGAGGAAGGGCGGCAGTGGGAAGCAGGCAAGGATTTCAGGAGGGTTAATGAGGCAGACTGCTTTCACCCAGGTTAATGAGTTTGGAGTAGAGCTGTCCACACTTGGAGGTTGAGAGGTTTTGGATATAGAAACTCAGGCCATGCTCCCTCATTACCAGTGAAGAGTACCAGCCAGGTTTGTTTTACTAGCACCAACAGTAAGTTGGAGGAACAGACCACAGGAAGTGTTAGTGTTAGTAAAACTTGATTTAAATGTTGTTTCTCTGGAGTGAGCACTTTTTTTTTAAGCCACTGAAAAGTCAGACATAACTGTACCTATCTCTGTGCCACCTATTTATTTTACTGAAGAAATTGAGTCGACATTGAGTGCAGCCTCAGATGGGAAGTCAGAAAAACAAAATTAATTTAAACTTCAGCTTGAAGGTGAAGGAGGTAAACAGAAGGAGGTTCATTTGGGAAAGTGAATTCTTCTGGTGGAAATGAGGATGAACAAAGGTAAGTGAAGACAGACATACAGAAGCTCAGTTGCAGAGTATGGATAACACACTAGGTGTGAGTTTCAGGCATGGCACCTCCATCACCACCACGGATATGCCCAGTAGGTGTACAGATGCTGAAGCAGTTAACCTCATACCTCAGAGCAAGACTGAGGAATGATTGAAAAGAGGTGCTGCCCAGTCTTTGGTGCCTTTTCCACATCAGCTCTATTTACCAGGTGCACAGAGTCCTCTAGCAGTATCTGGCATTCCTTGCCCAAGGAGGAATGACTTGTAAGTGTAAGACCAGTATTTGAGTGCTGAGCTCAAAGGCTGGTTTGGCCATGGTTGACCTTTGCCAGGAACTCAGTGACAGCTTGCAGGTGGTTAAAGAGTATAAATAATAGTTTCATGCATTATTTGTCTCAGTCCTTTCTGATAATGTATTTGTGAATATCTCAGAGTAACGTGTGGGGTAAGAAGATGTATATTAAAACTTCGCATCAAAATTTTAATTTAAAAAATTGTTGCCTGCAAATTTTCCTTCAGGCTTTCATTGTTTTCAGTGTAAGTTGGCTTATGTGGACACACTGAATGCTTTTATGTTAGTTTGAAAAAACCCACAATATAGTTTGAATATTTTCGCCTAGAAATGTAAATGCTACCAAGTATTTTTTATAGAAATTATTTTCACTAAGCCTGATAATTTAATTGACCTCTCTATCAACAATCCTGCTTGGTAGGTACTTATGGAAAGTTCCTGACATGTGTTCCATGTCAGAGAAAGTAACTAGTCTAGATTGACAAAAGAAAATTCACTTTAAAATCACAGT
>JAOTQP010000001.1:50215296-50269479 GCA_026413545.1 Cichladusa arquata
TCACTTTAAAATCACAGTGTAAATCTAGTAGAATTTTTCTTCTTTTTGAATGTAAACATCAAGAACTCAAATGTATTAACTGAAGATTTTGGATAAACAGAATTGTAAAATTCTGATTTAAGATGGGGCTGGAGAAAATAAAATGAAATTAAAATTAGAAAATAATCCCAAAAACAATGGGGGAAGGGTTAGAAGGGGAGCTGCTAGGTATTTGTATGAATTCTTGTTGTCTAGAATTTTATAAACTAACTTTTTTTTTAAATCCCGAAATTGACTTGGGGCAATAAAATATTTTTCCCAGTATTTTACCTTCCCTTTAACAGTGACTTTTGGATCTGCCATTTATTCAGAAATTATTTTCACATCTTAAATAGTTCAGTACAAGGACTACAAATATATTAGCAATTTTCTTTTTATGCTTAAGCAAGTAATAATCCAAACACTGCACCTTTGTTAGACTTGTTTCTCTTCAAGAGTTGTGTCACAGTAATGAGCATAAATTTGTTTCTTTCTTCCTTTGACAGAGCATTCCAGTAACACTGCTCAGATATAAATAAAACATCTAAGCTGAACACCTAGTGTTCTGAATGTGTTCATGATTAAGGGAACAAGGGGGTAGGTTTTGTTGCCCATCAAAAATATCACAGCAAGCCCATGAAGAATTTGAGGTACTGAGAATTTGTCCTCATTTTCAAGATATGTATCTTTTTGACATTTAACATACTAGATAGTACAGGGGCTGATTAGTTTGTTTGGTGTAGAAATCTCTAATCACTGGGTTTTCCTTCTGTGCTGTTACAGAAAGCCTTTGGTAAACCTGTCAGTTTTGGAGCAGGAGGGTTGGATGCCAAGTTAATGCTTACTCTGTTTTTGCAAATGTATTATATAAAAAGAAGTAATTTCATATTAGATGTATTTGCATTTTTTGTTAAATATGTTTAAAAATTAATGCTGTTTGCATAGGGCTCTCTTTTCCTTTTGAAACATGTTTCCCCAGTGCTAATTTGAACTGTTACTAAAGGTTGCAGCACGTGGTACTTTTTTAATGTTGAAGTAGTTGTGGAACAGCATCAATAGTGTGACTGATCAGAAAAAGTTGGAAGATAGTGTTGACAGCCTTGGAGCTTGAATTCTGCTTGTGTATATATGAATGTTTGGTTTGCATTTGGTCTCCCCATTTTTTAGTTAATTCTCTTTTTATTTTGGAACATCTTCTGTAGATTCTACACATTTACCAACACTGCTAACGAGGCCACCTGTGCCTCATAGGATATGCTAGGGGAGTTTCTTTTGCCTCTTCAGACTCACAGAGAGAATAGAAATATTATTTTTAGCCCTTGAGGGTTGGAAACATCCACTTGGAAATCAAACTTCCAAGTGTTATGCAGAGATAATGATACATTAAATGAATCATGAGTATTTTAAAGTGGGTATCTCTCAGTCTCTCCTGTTGAATCAATTCCAGTTTGGTTAAATGCATTTTCATTGAGCCTTTTTTAATTTTAATAACTCCTGGACTCTACCCTCTGTCTTTCTCAGCACCAGTTGCTGCTTTTTATAAAATATTCAATGGAAGGTGTTGTGACAGAGTCTGACTCAACCTTATTTGTGAGTGCCATATCTTAGAGATCTCTTTTCTTCCCTGGAACACAAATTTAACCTTGACCCTGAGCAACTGTTTGTTAAAAACTGTCAGTAAGACACATTTTAATCTGTGCTTCCAGAAAGGAAACAGAAAGATCCAGTTGTCTTGCATTTTGCCCTCTTCTTCAGCATGACCTCCTGTGTTTCTCCAGTGCATCCAAGCTATGCAGTTCTGTGACCTGAGAAAGCCTACAGCAGCAGCCTTGAGCAAAAAGGCAGAAATGCCTGTTCACTTGGTGCTTTAGCACGTGGAAACAAAATTTTAAGTATTTTGTTCAGTTTTAGTTTTCAGCTGTGTACGTGTTTGTCCTTCTGCCTTTATACAGCTGTCTGTTGCCACTGTACTGGTGCACCCTTCATGTATAGATTAATAATAATAGCCTCATCTCAAATTGAGCATAATTGAGTCTTGGATGTGTCATCTTTTCAGAGGGACAGCAGAGTGTTTCAAGTAGAGGTTATATTACTCCTTTTTTTCTGAGAGTATTTTTTTGCTTTGGTTAAAGTGGAGATTTTCAGGCAGAAGCAAATATTGTGAAGCGAATTCATGCTGGGAAGGGGTTTTGAAAAACATCTCTTCCTGTAACTTTAAAGAGCATTCACTCCTAGATTAGCCCTTAAAAGACTCAGAGTAAAGCACTGGATACTTCAGCCATAACCTACAGGGCTTTTTGAAGTCCTCAGGCTGCTACCTTACCCAAGCTAGCTGCAGCCTTTTGTGGCTCAGCTAGCTGAGCCACTTGCTCGGCAAGTGCTCACTTGGGGTGGGGCAGGACAAAACCTGACATAGCCAGATATGTTTCATGGCCAGCACCTGCAGAAGTGCAGTTTCAGGGGCATGAACTTTCTGCCCTACCATGAGAAAGATAAGGAAAATACTCCATTTTAATTTTAAAAGCAAAGTATGTACAAAAGATGAGCACACCATGTTGTAAACCCAATCCACCTGCTCATCTCATGGAATTAGAGTTGTAAGCAGGTCTGTGTGCTACATGCAAAAGCAAAATGACTCCTTCTAGAGCACATGGGTTTTGTCATTTAAAATGTATTGGTTTTCATTTACTGTGAAGTGTTAGAAACGCTGTGCAGTATTTCTGGTTATTAAGGTTTCACCCTCCAGTGTGATGACCGGAGCTGAAAGCTGCTCTAGCCAGGCACAAGCTCTGCACTGCTTGCCCAGGAGAGGTTGCATGCCTGCACTGCTGAGCCTTGGCATTTTGGTGCTGCAGTGGCAACGATATGGTTAAAATTGTGGGTAGCTTTTCAAATAGAGTATGATTTTTCTTATCTCAGTCTTCTCTAACACTGACAAAACAAAATCATCTTGTCTAAAATTGCTCCTGCCAGAGCAGAATGAGGTGGGACAGCATGATGAAAACCAAGAAGGGGTTTTGTGTGATTTGACTGAAGAGTTAAATGCTTAGCAATTTATTTTTTAACTTCCTGTCCTCAAAGCTAGCTTATTTTATAAACGCTAAATTTAGTCTGCTCTGTTTCCGTCATCAAGGACAACTTTTTTGGTATGCTTTCTTACAAAATGTTTGACCTTGGGAGATTGCTACCAGAAAGGAAGACGCTTCAAAAGCTGACAGCTGATTGTTGGAAGTTTGTAAACTCTGTTGTGTGGGCTCAGTAGAAGTCCACAAAGGCATAAAGACTCACTCTGGCTTAGTACCCTGTGAAGCTGGCGAACTGCAAGGTGTCAGGATGAGTTGCTGACAACAAAATGATCCTTGCTTTTTGTCTGGTTTTAACCTCAGCTGTGTGGAAACTGTTAGCTCTTCATGTTTTCTTTAGGGTGGGAGACCATACACAGAGGAGTTGCCATGAGTAGAGTAGTAGTAGAGTCAAAAGGGGCACTTGCAAAATTTCCTCACAAATAAGTTAAGAGGAGGTGGAATTCAGTGGGCTGGAAAGAAGATGAAGAACTGTGAAGGAAAGGATGGCTGCCCAGCAGGATGGGATGTTATGAGCCACAGCATCACCATGTTTCACTCCGGGAATTGTGGCTGGATGCGAGGTAGACTGGTTGTTTTTCCATTACAGTCCGGGAATAAGGAGTAAGGAATGCTTTTTTATTCAGCCAGAAAAAAGCTTTGTGAATAGGGAAATCACATGTTATGTTTCTGGTGGTGTTTATTAATGACTAGCTAATGAAACAGCACTGCAGAGAATACTGGTGTACAGCTTTAAAAGGGCAGGCACAAAAAGCGTGAGCCAAAAGCATCGATTGAGAGAGACCACAGCTTTATTAAAAAGCCTTTTCTAATGGGGAGCCATCCTTACCTGCCTTCCAGTTCTGGCTCAGCCTGGATTTGAGTGGATGGTGAACAGCATAAGGATGCAACAGCAGAGTTGCAGAGACATGTTGCTGAGATTTGCTTCCGAGTCCCAGCTGGTGGCAGGGCTGAAGCTGTCCCTCCCTCTCCATTGCACCAGTGGGCTGAGCAGTCAGGTGAGGGAAGCCACGTGGAGGTGTAGCCCTTCATGTTGTATTTCCATGGTCTGGGCTGGCATCCAGGGCAGCCCACTGAATTACAGGGACCTTAGGATGAACCCTTTCTAAGCTACCAAGTGTTCTGAAAGCTGCCAAACTCTCAGCAACAGAGTTTAGACTCCTAAAACCAAAATGAAGTTTGCAAAACCAACACAGACGCTTTTGGGAGCCAGACAGGAAAAGCCTGCTTCAGATGCCCAAACTAGCAATCCTCTGAGCCCACACCACCACAAGAAACCCAGTTCTCTAGATGAGAATGGAAAGACAGAACTAGGGAGACAGAAGAAATGAACACAGAACTATGTATTTCTCTTCCAGTTGAGCTGACAGAATGGCTGAAGGTACACAGAATATCGCAGACACAGCTTTATCTTCTCAGTTAGAAAATATGTAGTTTCATTAAATAAAATTAACAACAGCACTCATTGTCTAGGGAAATGAACAGTTATTTCTACTTTATGTTATTAGTGGGAGATGCTAAGAAATGGTGTTCTGAGAATTCAGCCATTCCTTTTGGCTTCCTTGCTGCTCTTCTTCCCTTAGATCCTCATTCTGGAATAGCTGTCATCATTGGGAGAAGTTTACTTACACCATCCATTTTCAGAAAATAATGATAAATTTAATGTCCAGGGTTTTGATTCATGTACTGATTAAATAGAGTTCTGGCAGCTTAGATAAAATCCGAGGTCATGGAGAAACATCTATATACCACTTGTAGCTCACTGTAAGGGAACATGAGTTGTTTGGTAGATTTCTTTGTTTACCGCCTGCAGAAGAGAATACAGCACTTGCTTACAATTTTTATCTTAAATATGAGACATGCAAACCTGTTTTGATAATGATCCTCCTGTCTTTTGTAATGTCAGCTGACATCAGTCACATCTTTTACAAAGAAAAGGGCATCCTTAGTTTTACAGTTTTGTCAGGGAAAAGCATCAGGGAGGGCATACCAGCTGTCATTCTGTTTGGAGAAATTAATGAAGGGATTGTATTGTTTTTGAGCTTAGTTTCACTACTGAAGACTAAAATAATAATAATATCAACTGCATTATCATAGTACACAGAGACTGTGTGGCCCCTCCAGCAGCTCTGGACAAGACGAGTGTACCAAGAGAAAGACATATGGAGTATAAGGAATGTGCAAACAAAAGTAAATGTAGAAGAGCTGTTCAAAGAGAAAGTGATTTGTATGATAGTCTGAAGTTACGTGTTACTTTTTTTCTGAATTCCCAAAGGAGTAGGTGTAATTACTATAGTGAAACAAAGGCCTGTTCTTAGCACAACCTAGAAAAATCTGTAAGTCATGACCTGTGCTTTGTCTCAAAGACCATTAGCTCTACCTGTGGTACAAATACTTTGTGTGATATCAGCTACAGGAGGCTTTGGGGTTCTTTGCTCTTCTTGTGAGGGACTGAGCGCTGCTTTCTGCCAAGGCTGGTGGGACTTTGGGGCAGATGCACTCAGTTTGGCAATGGACTGCTTTTGAGGTCTGTGTGGATCCCTTGTGTCCAGTCTCTTGTGGCAGTGGGTCAACCTGGTATCTGCCTCCAGCCCCCAGGGAAAACCTGGAAGTAAGGCAACATAGGGTTTCTTGGATGGTGGATTTATCTTCACTGTGGATAGAGCTGGCAGTTCACCCTGCTTCTAGATGACACTTGTGTGGCCATATGCATGGAGGGATCCCTTATCTCTCTTGCACAAACTGATGCCATTTATCCCTCTTCTCTCAAACATTTAAGATGGGAGATGCTGCCTTTGGCCTTATGAGGGCTCAGGTGTAGCCCGTGCAGGGTGTCCCTCTCCACTTTGCCTTTGCTCTGGTAGCTGTCTGTTCAGTTCAGCAGAACCAGTCTGTCTGCCCAAGTGCATATAAATGAGACTTGTCAAGATTTGACAAATTAACTTCTTGTGCCATGTATAGTTTTGTCTTTTTGATGACGTAGTGAGGAATCTCATTATGGACAATAGCCAGGATAAGGTGTTTCAGAGAAAGTTACCAGAAATCATCTCCTGGCAGTTACAGGCAGGTTTGCCTTTTTGCTCTTCTTGAGGAAGAGCTTTACATAGCCTTGTCACTCATGGCTAGTTATGTGCTTTGAAAAGGAACCTGTTCTTCACTCTTTTTAGCAGAGTTTCCCATTGTCTTTATGAGAAGGGATATTTTGCTTTTGTTACTTGTATTACAACAGAATAGCAGGATCCGGGGTCCAGTTGAATCCATTATTTAGATGGTGATCTCTTTATTTTAAATAAATTTATGTATGAATAGAGGAAGAGAACATTACGGAGATGTTCTTGCTTTCAAATGGGGGGAAATGTCAGATCCAAGAACCAATCTAAATCAACTAAATAGATCAGATCTACTAGAACATCTCATCTTTCAGCATGCCAGGAATAATATCCAGTTAGGCCCTTATTACTGCAGTTTTCAATGTAAATGTTTGTATTTTTCTTTTTCAAAAGAAATTCATTCTTTGGGGAAGCTTGACTCTGACTCAAAACAAGGAGGATTTTCCTTGGAAATACTTAATGTAGTTGATGATAAAAATGCCAGAGGGAATTAGTAGCTTAATTGATTGTTAGTTCATTGACAGTAGATGCGTTAAAATATTTCTATCTTAAATATTTCTGACTTAATATTTCTGGATACTTAGTAAATACTATAACCTAGAGATTAAGTTAATGCATTTAGAGCTGATTAGGTCTGCATAGGGAGTTTTGAAGCAAGTGAGGTTTGAAGGAGCAGTGTTTGGGGTTTGGTACTGCACTGTGTAAATGTCTGTCTGTAGAGAAACTCTGCTGCAGTGCAGTGCCATGGAATTCCTTAGCTAAGGAGCTGAGAGCTGTGCTTTGTCTTATGACCAGGTTATCAATGGGCATTTCCATCCTTGCTCTGCCTAGTGAAAATTACTTGAAAAAACATTGTTAAAGACTGGTTATTAATAGTGTACTGTCAAAATGGAAAGATATATCAAATGAACTTCTCTAGGGATCTGTCTTTGGTCTAGCATTATTCAAAAATTCTATTAACCTCTTTGATGATGGAAATAAGGGAAAACTATAAAAATAGCAGATGGCACCGCTCTAGAATAAATTGAGTCCAACCAGCTTTGAAAGAATTAATCAAAAGGATAAAATTATTTTGTGAAGTCATGAAAACTGTTCTCAATTAGTGTGGAAATAGTAATAATAATAATAATAATAATGGGGAAGGCTATCTAATGGGCTAGTTTATAACAATGAATTGCTGTAACCATTGCTTGCTCCGACAGGACAATCATACAAATGCATGGCTCTGTACTGACATGTAAGATCATTATCAGTGGCCATTCAGAGTGCAGAAGTCAAGCATAGATCTGAAGGACTGAGGGTAGCATAAGGCACCACCTTCTGAAAGGTGCTGTGGACAAAACTTCAAAGATCACTGTAAAGAGCAAATAGTACTAAGGCTTGTCCTTTTAAAGCAGGCATGTGACAGAAAGAAGCAGCCAGCTCTGCCTAGTCTAGAAGAAGGTGACAAATGGGAGAAATTACAGTCTTTGAGCATGCAGAAAGTTGTTTGAAGAGTGGTGGTAACCATTTTTTTTTAATGTCTGAGTGATGATGATAGAATAGAGTAGTGCTGTGGTTTAAAATTAGATATTGGAAAAAAATGTCAATATAAATAGTTACTACTGCTGAAGATACTGAAATTTTTGTCATTGGTGACTTTGCATTGTGCAAAGAACCAGGATGATTTTGTACTGTTAATCCTGACACTTTCTAAGAAATGGGAGTAGAATTTTTTTTTCTTTTTAATATTTTGTTCAGACAGAATATGTCTGTGCTTTCTAACATGATTAGTACTTTAAAATTATGAGCTGACTCAAGAAAAGGAAACAAGTCCTGTGGCTTTCGTGATCAAGTTGTGTGGTGTGCATTAGCAGCTGGGTGTGTAAGTCATCTTTAGTCAGACATGTAACTATGTCCCTTTGTTCTTCTTCAACAGTCTCCAAACGTCCACAACTACCCAGATATGGATGCTGTACCTTTGTTACTAAACAACATGAAGGCCGACCCCACGGAGGATTCATTATCCACAGACCATTTCCAAACACAGACTGAACCAGTGGACTTGTCAATAAACAAAGCCAGGTCGTCCCCTACAGCAGCTTCATCTTCGCCGGTTTCCATGACAGCATCAGCCTCGTCCCCTTCTTCTACTTCCACTTCTTCTTCCTCTAGTCGGCCAGCTTCATCCCCCACAGTAATAACATCAGTCTCCTCAGCAGCGTCTGTACCGTCAGTATTAACTCCAGGTCCTCTTGTGGCCTCTGCATCTGGCGTTGGAGGCCAGCAGTTTTTGCACATTATCCACCCAGTACCACCTTCGAGTCCCATGAACTTGCAGTCCAACAAGATGAGTCACGTGCACCGTATCCCCGTGGTGGTACAGTCGGTACCTGTAGTCTACACAGCTGTGAGATCACCTGGGAATATGAACAACACTATAGTAGTACCACTGCTGGAGGATGGGAGAAGCCATGTCAAAGGTAAGCTAGAGCCAGTTTTGTGCATCTGTGGCATCTCTGAATCTGGTCTTGTATGAGAAGAACATGCCAACAATTATAAAGTTGTTAGTTTCCATACTTATTGTGTTGTTGCCGAAAAGATATATAACTTCCTTGGGAGGAACCTTTAAAAAGTCTTATCCCAGATGATCTTTAAAGTAAGTAAGTTTTTAAATGAAGACTGAGTTCAGCAGTGGTGTTAGATGCTTGGACAGCTTGCAGCAGGTTTTGTCCTGAGAGAAATAAGTCCTCCCCAGAAGCTGGAGAAGCAGGAGAATGGAAAAAATGTCAGTGTATGGCAGTATATAAAACATCATAAATGAACATGGAAAACTCACCAAGTGTTTCAGATTTAGCAAGGGGGGGAATGTCAGAGGGATTGTTCCCCAGCAAGGAGAAAGCAATCATCAGGCTCTAGGAATGTGTGAAGGAAAGGCTTGTGGACCAAAGAGCATTAGCAGATGCAGAGAAGTAGGTTTTATTAAGCTTAAGGAGTGGCAGTGCAATACTTGGAATTAGGTTTCTTCTTCCAGATTAAACAGCAGAAGGGAAGGAAGCCACCCAGAGTGTTTGTGTTGGGAATGAATTTTGCAGACACAGAACCCCAGAGGCACATGAATGTGTGAAGTGAGGAAGAGGCACATGTCAGAAGGACGGATGCACTCTTGAGGTGTCCAAAGAACACAGAAAAGGGAAGCTGAGAAGCAAGAAAGAGTGAGAACTCAACAGTTACTGAGGGAGCAAAAACTTGTTAGTGATGGTGAGATGATGGGTGGAGGAAGGAAGGAAAAAACAGATGTGCCCAGAAACTTGGAAAGCACAGCTTTATAAAGGGGGCATTAGTGACAGAGATGGGAATATGAGGCTCATTTCGAGGCTCATTTCAAGGCTCATTGCATGTGAGCGGATAAAATACGGTAATTTTCCCCTGAAATGAGGTATTGCTTGAGGCAGAAAGGGAGGGTATTGACAGATAACCTTACTTCGGGGCTTATGAGACTGCAGGGCATTTAGTCTTATAGCATCTCTTGTGTTCCTAATTGCATAGTGATCAGGTCTCAACAACTTGTTTCTCACCTCTTTTGTCTGTTGTTGATAAACTGGCAGCTATGTGGTATTGTCCAGGACTACAGTGATGGGGCATTCAGATGTTTAGGGGCATCCTGTTGTTTGTTAGTCTGTGATTCTCCTACTGTTCCCTCACTGCCCAAGTGGGACTGTACCCTCTCAATAGGCTTGGACATAGGAAATGAACTCACTCTTGATCTGAGTCTAGTTTTAAACCTCAAAATGATGGTTTAAGTTTTATTACACTTCGTACAATGATGTAATTTTAGCCCTTTGTGCCTTTACGTTAAGAAATTATGAATAAAACCAGAACTTTGTACCATGTAGCCTAAGAAAAATATCCCAAACAAATAGAAAAAGGAAAGTTTTAGTCTTTATTATGATTTTGAAGCTTCAAGGTGCACCTAACCGTGAGCTCATCGAGAAGCTTTCCTGTTTGTTTTCTTTTCTAAGGTGCTAGTTGGCTGTGGTAGTACTGTCCTCTATAGGAAGCACCTCCTGATCTTGTAAAACTGGAACTTTGCTACCCCATTTTCATCAACAAAATTCCAGAATTTAATGTGCTGTAGGGATTTCAGCCCATGGACTCCATGCATTCTGACCTGCCCTGACAATATGGCTCTTGTGCTCTAATTGGCTGAGGTCATTAGCCATTAGCCCCTGCATCATCTATTAATGCATAGTTAAAGAAAAAGAAGGGATTAATAGTTCTTCAATTTATTAATTTTTTTTCTCATGAGTTGTACTCATTTTGTTGTCGCTAATTCTTTTGGTTTAAAAGTTCAGGTTAATTTGAATAAATATAATAGAAGTAAATTGGGCAGCAATCCACTCTAGATAGTAATCTTTTATCAGTTTTTACTGGAGTGTTTGTCATCCTGTAATGCAAAACAATATAAATAATTAAATGCAGTGATATCACACAAATAAACCAGTTAAATGATTTTCATATGTGTGCAGACTAAATTCCCTTCAACGATCAGATCTTGTGCTGATAACAAAAAATAAATGTTCTCAGATCCTAAGAGGTTATTGTTGTCAAATTTAATTTGTTCCTAATCCTCTACCAGTTGATGGACAAATGTTTGGAGTCATGTAGAGTCACAGCTTTTAACTTCTACAAGAATGCTGATAATTTTCAGAAACAGAAAAATATGCACACTGAAACAATTGATCCACAGAAGGCATCAGCAGCATAATCCCAGTGTTATTCCTGCACTGGTGCTAATTCAGAGACCACGTTGATGATCCAGGAGTGCCAGTTGGGAAGCACTTAAAGCTATATTTTACATTAACCTTTATCTAAGCCCTTTTCACACAATTGAGACTAAGGCACTTTCCTGAAAAGAGAAATTTTTTAATGCAAAAATTACTGAAAATGACATTAGACCTGAGTTCAGACCTCTCTTGTTCTTCTAGGTTTCAGGTGCTGAGGGGAAAAAATACAAGAAGCAGGGCATAGAGAAAAGCGTTTTCCTTGTTATTCCCAATTGCATTTTTCTCATGCTGAATTTTTGTCTTCCTTCCAAGTTTGACTAGAACCATTTAATTTTTAGGTTTTTTTGCAAAACCTTCTCAAGCTGTCACCATCCCTCCAATACTATCTCCGGGTGTTTTGCTCAGGTGGCTTTCTGCTTCGCCTGATGCTCCCCAGTCCTCCTCTCTCTCTCTCTCTCTCTCTCTCTCTCACTCTCTCAGACAAAACTCTCCTGCTGGCTGCTTTTTTAGGCAGTTCAAGCAAACAGTTCTTTCTTCATGTTCTGTTTGAATTCTCTCTTCCCTCTGACACAAGAAATGGCTACCTTGTATTCTGTTTCCCCTTCTTTTTCCATTTTTCTATTTTTTCTAGTCCTTCCCATCTTGCTGACTGCTCTTGGAGTGCCACTTTCAGCAGCTTTGCTTCATCTTCCCCTCCTTTTCTGTTAATATTTCTAACCAAGACTGTCATCTCCTCCTCCGCCTCTGTGCATTCTTCTCCATGGTGTCATTCATTCATCATGGCATTCTTTGTCTCACCATCCTTCAGAAGAGTCTCAGATCTCCTTTTCTGCCTCCCAGTTTGCTGTTTATTTCTGCTGTCTATCCTACCTCCTCTCCCTTTTTTTTTTTTTTTTTGCTTGCAAGGTTTCTTTTTGAAGACACGTAGCCCTTGTATATACAAGGTACCAGCAGCATCCTGTCAGGTCCTCTGCTGTGTGCTACACCCCAAGGCAGGCAATGGGAGACAGGGCTGTCATGTTGCAAAAGCACCCTTATGTCAGAGTGATGTGCTTTTGCAGGATAAAAACCTAGGCTAAATTAAACCCAGGATTGGTGCATTTTTAGGAAGTTATTAACAATGCTTAATTAGAAGGCAATTAGCGAACACTATTTACGGTGTTGGTAATACAACACTTACCATTTACAAATCTTAGTAAATTCCTGCAAGTTGCTGACACCACAACCCTGAGCTATGAACACACACACAGTTATGTGCAGACTCCTCTGCTGACCATGCACCTTCCTCCCCTGATGCACCCATCGGGGAGGACACACTCAAGGGAGACCCCCAGACCAGCGGGGTCCCTGCAGCCCCCACAGCACCAGCCCAGCTGTGCAAGTTGCCCCCTACAGCCTTGTCCTCTCACTATTTCTTGCACACAAAGCAGAGTGATGTGTTGGGGCTGTTGGGCACAGAGGGGAAGGGAGCCAGGCACAGGTCCTCACAGACACCACGGGGCCAGGCTGTGCCCTCTGCCACCCCTACAACATGGCAGAGTCAAAGTTCACTTCCCTCAGTGGTCACTGCTCTTGACACAGCCTGAAAAAGTGCTTGGAGGTTTTTTCTGTGAGGTTTAGGTGGTGGTGACTAGACATTATTGGACATTAAAATATTCCATGTGGCAGTATTATAGTCCCAGAAAAACTCTTTGCTTGTTTTTTTTTCCTCCCTGTTTAGCAGTGGTGAGCATTGCTAAAAGTTTAATTAGAGGCCCAGCAGGTAGCAGCACCTATAGATAAGACTGCCTGATGGTTTCTCTTAAAGCCCTATCTTCTGTTACTCCAAGTCTGTCTGTGTGTTAGCCATTGAGAGTAACATTTTCCATATTACGTGTCTGCCTCTAACTGTTTGTTTTCTCTTATTTTTCTTCCTGTAAGAGGAAGTTTTCAAGAAGAAAAACTGTTCCACTCTTTATGAGACTGAGCACAGAGAAAAAATATGTAGCATTTTCTTTGTTGAAAAATTTGTTCCAGCTTTTTTTTTCTTTGGTATAGAACTGTAGAACCTCAGTGTTTTAATGACGAGAACTTCATGCTTGGTTTGGATCATTGTTCTTTGCTTTCAGCAGATAGCCTTGAATACTACTGGCAAATCATGTCTGTCTAGCAGCAGGTTTTCCCAAATACAATATCCGTAAAAATTGTTTTCTGTAGTTCAGAGGAGTTACTGCATTCATTGAAGAGCCTTTTAGAAGCTCATTCCTGATAATTGTGCACGAAGGGCTGGTGCAACTTTGATATTTCTGGGGTTTTTGCAATCAAATTTATGGATTCTCATCCTTGTGACTTTTTATGTTTTCAGAAGACACAATCACTTGCAAAATTCAGCAGTCAGAACATCATAAATTTAAATCTGCCAACTGAACTTTATCTGCTGTAATGACATGGGCTTGGACTATTTTTATCTTATATCTGTATATAGACCTAGCAAAAATAACAGGTTTTGTCTTTTCACAGTTTGCACATATTCCTCATATTCCTCACTGTGGATATATTAATAAGTAGCAAATGCAGTATCTTTTGCTGCAGATTTTTTGTGATTTAAACCAGGGAGTACCATTAGATTACGTTATCCATTGCCCTAGTTGATTGATTTGATTTTTTTTAAGTACAATCTGTTGTTTCTGCCTTCTGTAAAGTTTCTTCCGCAAAAGTAAATGCAATTTGTTGTACAAAGATAGAAATTAAGAGAATTGTTCCATGTGTTTGAAGGTCAGATTACAGTGTCTGTTTGTATAAATTATGCTATGGAAGAGACTTCTAATTAAAACAAGTAGTGTTGTCTTTTTTGTTTCATGTGGAGTGATTATCCTTTTTGCATTTTAGTAGACGATTATTCTGGATTTGAATTGAGTTGAGGCTGAGAGTTTCTTTAGCTACAATTATTTTGTTGTTATGCACAAAAATCTTTTGTGGCTGTGCATATTCCAGCCTGTCCACCTCCCCCCTGTTGCCCCCCGGAATGTTGAAGCTCTCTCCCCCTGTTTGGTTGGTTCAGCTGGAAGAAATGCTAGTGGTTCTGGGAAAGCAGGAATAGGTTGGCAGTGGCTGGCCAGGAAGAGAAGCAAGGCAGAGGAGAGGCTTGTGTTCAGGGTGAGACCTGTGCTCCTGGAGATGGTGCACATTATTTAAGAGCTAGAGTAAACAGTAGTTTTTGCCAGAATGGAGAGTTAAAACACAGGCTATAAGATACGCTGTGGTATTTGAAACCGAGGAGGTTGATTTAAGACAAAATGGATTTGGTTAACTGTAGGGACTTCCCTAAACAGTCTTTTGCTTAAATTTACTACTTCTAGTGATTTACTAGTGACTTACTTAGGTTTTTTCACTGTGGAAGCAAATGCACTTTTAAGATTCGTCAGTATAATTTGTTCATGTTAATGTTCATTGTTTGTTTTCAGCTAGGAGGGATTTGAGGAAGGGAATGAGGTAGATGCATATTCCAGCTTGATTTGCGAAACCCAGCATAAGCAGGATGAGTAAATCTGTTCTGACATATCCTGAGTCCCTGCACCTTTTGGAAGCTGTTATTTCCACGCCAAGAATGCCTCTGGCCCTTCAGTTCTGTATTCTCACCAGGGCTGAGCTTTGATCTGCTTGCTTTTATCCCATGAATTTGGATCCAGCAGAAACACATGCCTAAAACTTCTCATTTATTTTATCTGTGCCTTGGGTTCTACTGTGCCTTGGACCAACCTGCTGGAAGCTTCCTGATTTCCAAAATACTAAAATTTGTCTGGCCTGTTACAGTCTGCTACCATTGTGTAGTAGTTTCACAGTATTTTATTTAATATTGAGTATATACTGTCCTTCTTATTTTCCTTGTTTACTTTTGATGATAGAGTATTTGTATACCGGATGCTCAGTGAGATATAAATCTCAGTAGCCTTAGTAGTTCCTTTTTTTGTGTAGATGAGGTCTCCTGGCATTGAAATAGCTTAGAAAGAGAAAAATGCTTTGTTTAAAAAATTTATTTGTATGTTTATGTATATAACCCAATGACAGAGATGCTTAAGTATATGCATATATTACATCCATGCAATCCCTCTTACCTCTGTATTTCTCCATATAGCTATTCTTTTACAGGTTTGTGGCAAATCTGTTGAAATTATTTTAAATATTGCCTTTGATTGGATCATAGCAATTAATATTCTCTGCTAGATTAGTTATACTGTGCATTCAGTGCCAGCTCCTATTCTCTGTGAACCATAACCATGCTAGGTGCAGTTAACTGCTCAAGCCATATAGTCCCATAAAATCTTAATAAAATCTGAAAACTGTGGAGTATGGGTAATCTTGCTATAAATTGTAATAAAAATTACCCCTGTAGACTCCATATTCTGACCATTACGTTCATGGATACTGCTGCTTTGTACATAAAGTTTTATGAAATAAATCGACCAATTCTGCTGCCCCTACCCGGCATCAAGCTGTTTTGATCAAAATCTGATAGGTGCACTCAGCGCATTTTTCCGATGCATAAAGCATTTGTAATGAACTTTAAATAGGAAGAAAAATGCTGTATATGTGCTTTATACAGTATGAACCAGCTTACGAGAAGGAAATAGTGAATAGCATCATTCACATGCGCTTGGTAGGTCTGTAAAAGACACAGTTTTGTTCCCTAGAACACATTAAATAAACCTGAGTACAACACAGTCTCTGTGGTCATAATTTTAAGTAGCTTCTGTACATCTGCTTCTGGAAGTGTTGCTTCCATCGTTAAAAATGCAGAGTGATGTCTGTTACAATCTTTTTTGATGCTCTCCTGCTTACCAAGTCCATGCTGGTGTCCTGTTCTCTAAAAAAATTTCCAAGAAGGGGGATGTTCACTTGTTTCAGACATCAAGCTGTGGTGTGAAGCTGCACTTCCACAGTTACAAAACCTATTTCGTAGGAGTAACCAAGAAGAACCAAGATGAGTTTTTCCCTCTGCTTAGTGTTTGATTTCACGCAGATGCATTTATTATCAGAGATGTTTGAGACAGTTTCATTTTAAGAAAGAGCAGAAGAGTTGCTCTTGGCCAGCAGGTTTCTTGCAATATTTCAGATTCTGAACTATGCTGTATGCCAGAATTAAGAGTCCAGAGTTATTGTTTAGATACTGCAGTATTCATAACTGCAGTGTTTCTGGTGCTGGCAGATTAACTGTGCATTGTGCTAAAACGTGAGTGCCATACAGTTTTCTTAGCCATATTTTTCGTTTCCATCCTTCTGGGTGTTTGACAGCAAATGTCTGTCTCTTACTTCAGTCCTTCATGCTCTGCAGACACAGGGACAGACGTGTAAGAGCAGTCCTAATGAGATTCTTGTGAATGTTAATTTTGACATGTGAGGTAGTATTTGGTTTTCCATTCCTAATGGAAGTAATTGCAAAACAGCATTGCTTGCAGCTGGTGACAATCTTTAACCTATTGTATACCAAAAGGGACTGAAATCAACCGGAGAGGAGTTTATTTGGAACTGCAAAGGTGACCCTTTCTGGCTTATTTGAGGCACCCCATGTTTCTGCTTCATTTAAACTTCATCACAATAAAAATATGTGGCTGTGTTTCCGAAACCAAACCCATCACCCAGGTGTGGATGAGAACTGGCTAGGCAGGAGAGGCCTCCCCCCGTCCAGGCTGATGTCTCAGCTGGCACAGGTCTTGGTGTCACTGCCCACTGCAGGGCTGTATAACCATGCTTCTGACAGGCAGCTCCTAGTGGGTGAACAGCAGGACTGGTTGGAAATTGCATCATGAACAATCCTTTTGATTAGCAGGTTGATAAGGCATCCTTCAGAGAAAGCAGCGTGGGGAGTTAAAAATGTGAAAGAAAAGCAAACAAACTCTGAATTTGGAAATCCTTTCAAAGAGCAGGAACACATTTTTAATTATTTTAAGAGAGTAGCAGCGATTCTTACTGTAGTGTGGTGTGTTGTGTTGGCAGACGTATATGTAGGTAGGTTTACAAAGCTATTAGCTGAGAAGTAAAGTAAATGCAGAAAATTGAGTTTTTAAGCTGAAGTGAGACAGAGGTATTTCAGGATGCTGAAATTTTCTCTCTGCTTTCACACCAGCAAGCATCATCTCACAAAGAGTCATTTCAACATCAGTTAATTACTATGTGGCTTAGCTATAAATTGAGGTAAAACTCCTAGTGGTTACTTAATTTTCTCCTGCTCTTAAATATTTCATTCAACTTTAGCCCAAGGGGCTCATATTTGCCTTCAAATCAAAGATAGGATGTAGACATAAAATTATTTCTAGTTGGTGTCCATGAGCCTAATGAGGGGATGAGTTTTCATCACTTTGACTCACAGGAAATTTGACTAGGGAAAGTAAATCAGGTTGCAGTAACTGAGAACTGCCAGTGTTGTGGTCTATGGCCCTTTTCATGCCACCTGCAGACATCCAGAAGCAGGGCTTCTGACAGTGCTTGGCTTTCTCTGACCAGATCAGAGCACTTGAGGTGTGTATCCCTGATCAATCACTGAACAGAAGCAAAGATATTAGGACAGACCTGGCAAAAGCCCAAATATGACAGATGGGGAGAAAATTTATCTACAATCCTAGTATCAGCAGCACATGTGGGAGAAGGGGTGCTGGGCTCTTGTCAGCCTGGAGAGATTTAAGTCCACAATCCCTTCCTTCCCAAGGGTTTCCAGAATGTGGGCAGGAGCACCAGTTTAGAGAATGAAGAAAAGAAGTCCCCTGATGGTGTGGCTGTGTGCTGAGGTTATTCCCCTGGGGAGGTGGCGGCTTGATCTTGTTCCAAGGGTTCATCTGCCCTTAGCAACCGACAAGCTGGATCCTTCCCAGGGATTGTGCTTCCGTGACATGGCTAATCCCATACCATGTCAAAACCAATGCAGCCCTGTGCCAGAAAGCACAAACTCATGTGGTGCTCATTAAAAAGCTCCTATGCAAGTTTAAATCTCTCCCAGCATTGTAGAACAGGCAATTTTGTCCTCAGAAGCAGGACTGGGTATTGTCTGACCCCACAGCCAGAATAAATTTTAAAGCCCCGAACTGTTCAGTTTGACAGAAATAGAAGCAAGCTTATATCTGATCCAGATCAGGCTTTTTCCTACTGGCAGCTGGCAGATAGAATATTAATGATGATAGACTTAAGTTGTGTAGTATTTACTGGCTGGTATGTGTCTTACCAGCCATCCATTTGCACATCTTCCCTTAAAACTAGTGCAGGAAGTGAATTTGCTCAAAGTGCCCAGAG
Source organism: Cichladusa arquata (assembly GCA_026413545.1). Lineage (NCBI taxonomy): Eukaryota > Metazoa > Chordata > Aves > Passeriformes > Muscicapidae > Cichladusa > Cichladusa arquata. The sequence goes on from JAOTQP010000001.1 coordinate 50,233,534, forward strand.
GGAAACTCCTTTTTGGTACAATTTGGCAAAGGGGCATTGAGAAGTGATTGCATGTATTTGTGTGCATCATGAGCAATTCACTCTGTTTTCTGTAGCAAAAAAGGATCATTGTTTCTTGAGGCTAACAGGGATGGGAAGCAACATGCTGCTTGCAGCCTTCAGCAGTTGCAGACATTCTTAACTCCCCTGGCTCACCAGTCTATTCAGCATGGAGAGCTAACAGCTTGCTTCTGTAGCTCCTGTGCACTCATTCAATGGCACCTTTGTTCATGAAAGCAGCAGTCTCTGACTGGTTTCTTTTTGCTTGCCTCTGCTTAACCTCATTCACACTTTACAAAACCACGAGATAGCTCTGTTGGACAAATCTTACCTTTCAAGAGGTGTAGCAAGGGCAAGAAAACCAGTTAAGGTTTAGGGCTTTAGCTTTATTAATTAATGTGCCTGCCTGTTTTTGGGAGGACTCGATTCAGTGACCCAGACAAATCCCTTCTGGACCCGTGGTCCTGAGTTCAAGGAAGAGCTTGGTTGCTTGAGCAGGATATACCTTGAAGGGAGGTTAAAATGCATTGGCATGTTTTATGGCTTTCCTCCACCTTGCTTGCCAGTTGCATTCTGTTACTCACTTGTCCTCCACCTTTTTTATGTCATTTGCTAAACTATCTCTTGCCTGCATCTCGTCATCCTCTCCTGTTTGATGTTCATTAGGGCAGTAATTACTTCTAATTCGGTGCCTGTGGACTGAGGCTGGTATTTGTAAACCTTGGTGCCAGGACAGTTGTTCTTAGATGTCCAGGAGAAAGTCAAAGCTGTTGACATAAGTAGGAGTTGTGAACTCATGTGTAACAGTCCTGTGCTGCAGTTTGCACGCTGCAGAGTGGTGAGGAGGAGATGTCTGTTAGGCTCTCGGCCAGTTGGTTATTCACATGGCTCGTTTCAGGGAGGAGAGTAGCTTTAAAGGCTGTTCTCCCCAGCAGCTGCAGCCGTGCTGATGAGAAAACAGGGCAGTTTACACCAGCTGGCAGCAGCAAGGCTCAGCCTCCTGGTCAGTCACCTCGGCTCCCGAGTGCCTCGGCCACCCAAGTCCACAAGCTGGAAGGAAGTGGCAAACAAAGAGAGACAAAAAAGGATGTAAATGTGGGCTGACATATAAAGTAAGGGAATAATCCCTAGAACGTTATTTTATTTACTTATAATATTTAGTTAGGTCTTCTGCAAGTATGTAACAGTGCTTGAACTATCTGCCTTTGATTTTACCCACTGATGCCCATTCCATTCCTCACCTTTTGTCCTCTCCATACTGATGTGTGGCACCTCATTATGTGCTCAAACATTGGTGTCTGATGGGGCAAACTGTACCCAGTGGGTACTGTAAATTGTCCATGGGTAAAAAAGTACAATCCTATTAGTACAACCTTTGTGTCTGTGCTAGAAGTGTACAGAGCAGGACTTACTCACTGAGCAGAACCAAGGAGAAGGTAATTGAGAGCTTTCATCCTGGCACATTCCTGTAGAAATCTAAAATCAATGCCAAATGTCATAGGAGTCTCAATAATACCTTAAGAGCAAGCAATCTGCAGTAAAAATGAAACAACATGTCTTAAAAAGAATGGAAGTAAGATTGTTCATATGCATTTATACCGTCTCTTTTTATGTAGGTGTATTCATGCTTAGGTGATCAGAATTCACATATAAGAACTGTATTACAGACTAAGTTATGTAACAACTTTTGTCATTTCAAGTTAGCTTTAGCTTCTGAGCTAGCTACTTAAAACCTCTGCTGTAGTGCAAGTCAGATAAAACCTCAGCTGACATGCATAGTTTTTTGTTACAATTTTTAATTTTGTGGGTAAATAACCAGCTTTCATGAATGTGTCACCTGTAACATATTTAAATATTGGGCATATACAAGAATAACATTTTGTAATGGGATTCACTTTAAGGGGAAAAAAAGAGAGGTTTTCTCAGAGGGTAGTAAGGCACTGGAACAGATTGCCCAGAGAAGTTGTGGATGCCCCATCCCTGGAAGTGTTCAGGGTCGGGTTGGGTAGAGCTCTGAGCAACTAGTGTCTAGTGGATGGCATCCCTGCCCATGGCAGGGAGACTGGAACTAGATCATCTTTAAGGTCCCTACAAACCTAAGCCTTTCTATGATTCTATGAAAAAATTGGAGAATTAATGAAATGCATAGTAATAATCTCATTCTTTTAAGAAGGAGCATTAAGGAGCAAGGCAGAAGTAGCACTTCTTTCCAAATAGTTTTCTGGGGCTAAATCAGCTGAGTAGATGGTTCAGTTGCTTTTAAATAAAATACTAAGTTATCCCTAGTGCTCAGGTTGAGGTTACACAGTCAGGACGGTGCTCGTTCTGCCTAAAACAGTTAAATGTTTTGAAGGTTGTTGTGTTTGTCTCATGTAGGTCATGGTTCACTGTCAACAGCCTTTGCTTTGATAAGTAAAAGGTGTTTACCATACATGAGGAAATAAAAAGCCAGCATTACTGAGGCACCTGACCTGTGCCTGTAGAAAGGTAACAGTAGTAGTAATGTGCAACTGTAAAAGCACTGTGGTTCCAGAAGAGGTTGTTCCATCAGCTTACTGAACATACTTAACAGTCTCTTCCTTATGAAATTCTGTGCCATAAAAACCACAGCTGAAGTTTATAATCAGTGTTCTTTTACTCACAGGTGGTTTGCAGCTAAGACATAAATTAAAACTTAAGATTGACTTTCCCTGGATTCATCACTCATTTGTGGAGTGCTTTCTTTTCAAGAGCCCAGCTATTCATCTGTCCTACTGTTATGGCTGCACAGCTCCTGAAGTATCTGCAGCCCTCCCATTTTTCATTATAACTCAGTCCCTTTTGTAGAGTCAGTAAACACTGTAACATAAGAAAGATGGCATAATGGCAGATTTAACTATGACTTTTGGAGGTGCTGCCTAGCTGTAGACCCACTGAACTGTTCATGATCTCTGAAGGGAGCTGGCCAGGTCTGTGGTTAGCGAGAGTTGAGTAGGAATGAGTACCTTTATCAAAAATCATGTCGCAAGACCCGGAAGAAAGTGTCCTATCTCTGACACTGCAATACAGGGGAGTACAAGCTAACAAACTGCAACAGTTAGCCCTTTAAATAAATAACCAGGAATTCCCCTATTTCACCAGAGCAGACAAAATAAGCACATTTTTACACAAATCTCTGCCTGTCTTTCCCCTTCCTATGCCTCCCTTGCATCTCTCCAGTTTTGCTCTCTTCTCCAGCAGATTTCGGTGTCTCTCAGCACTTACTGATCCAATGTGGTATTTCGTGAGAAGGGAGAAATCTCTCTTTCTCCACATCACCTCTGAAGTTTGTCTGTGGCGCAAGCAACCCCCAGTTCCTCTCAGCGCTGTCAAGTCACAGCTGTGCCCCATATTTCTCCTCTGTGCCCATCTCTTGGTTCCCTCCCCCTATCCCACCAAGTTGTGCTTTCTTCCCCCTTGAAGGGCAGCAACCACCATAAGAGGGAAGACAGGTCACCTGCCTTTTTCCTCTCCTTTCCTGTTTCTCTTTGGCAGAAAACCTAGCTCTGGTGGCCATCTGCCAGGTGGACATCCAGCTGCTCTCCCTCCTCCTCCTTCACAGAGCAGGGGGGAAGATAAGGTGCAAGGGTGCAAGAGCTCAAGGCTCAAGATAAAGGCAGGGAGATCACTTACCTTTACAGGCAAATAGGACTCAGTGGGGAAAAGTAATTTATTGCTAATTAGAAGTAGATTAGGATGGTGAGAACCCCCATCCCCAAGCCCCTTTTCCAGGACCCTGCTTCTTGATTCCCAGCTCCTCTCCCTCCCCCGTCTCAGGGATTACGCCACAATTGTTCCTCTCTGCTGCTCTTTCTCCTCACACTGTTTCCTTGCTCTGCTGGGGGTTCCCTGTAGGTAGTAGTTCCCACCAGAACAGTCTCCTCCAGGGACCTGCCCCATTATGAAGAACCTTCTCTCCTCCATCTGGAGGAGAGAACGCTGGTATCTGCAGGGTTGTTTCACATGATCCCAGAACTGTTAGTATTGGAAGGGACTTCTGGAGATGACCCAGTCCAACACCCCTGACAAGCCAGGGTCACCTAGAGCAGGTTACACAGGAGCACATCCAGGTGGGTTTTGAATGTCTCCAGAGAGGGAGGCTCCACAATCTCCCTGTGCAGCCTGTTCCTTTGCTCTGCCACCCTCAGTGTAAAGTGTTTGTCACACTTTTTTCCCCTCACTCCTCTCTTGGCCAGTTGTTTTGCCTTTTCTTAAACCTGTTTTCCCTGAGACACCCCCACTGTCTGCAGGGCTCAGCTGTGCCCAGCAGTGGGTCAGCTGGAGTGAGAAGAACTCTCTGTGTCTGGCACAGGGCAGCCGTGGCTGCTCCTCATAAAAATCGCTGCAGCTGTTGCTGCCAGCACCTGGGTACTGACAGTATGGTTATACTGTAAGCTGTGGATAGGTAAAACAATTCTGCAGTTCCTCACCTTCAGATATTTGTAAGGTCTGAAGCTGGGTGACTTTAAAAAAAAATTTGTTATCCCCGCTGACACTGGTCACCTCAACGTTGGTTGCCTATGTGAGGTTACACACAGTGTGGAGTGAAGGATCCTTCAGAGGCTGACAAGGGTGTTGAATTGTGTCAGAAGTCAGGATGACTGGGGTTTTAGATGCCTAAATTTTAATTGAATGGAGTGACATGGGTTCCATCCTGATACCTCACAATGAACACTCAGAATCAGAGATTGCCCCTGAAATTTTGCTGTCAAATGCACTCTTGAGTGTTCTGTGTTGCACAAAGCAGGTGTAACCCTTTCCCTTCGCTTTCTGAAGTCAAACAGCGTATGTTACTTGAGTGTAAACTGGGTTTTTGTTGGATGTGGTATGTGCAGCTATATTTCAGTACTGCTGAGTGCATTGGTGTAGGCTCTGTGAATTCACAGACCTGCATGCCCCTGGAAGTGCTCACATCCAGCTGTGGCACCACTGGGTGGCTTTACCCACCTATGAGCTGATCTGGGAAGCTCAGCACAAGCAGTGCTCTCCAGGCAGAGCAGGCAGATGTATTGTGTGCCCTGATGTTGTTCTGGGACAAGATTAATTTCAGCACACTCTTATTAATCCATTATATGTCTCTTTGCAGCACAAATGGACCCCCGAGGCCTATCTCCCAGACAAATTAAAAGTGACAGTGATGATGACGACCTGCCAAATGTGACCTTAGATAGCGTTAATGAAACTGGATCTACAGCGCTCTCCATAGCCAGAGCAGTACAAGAGTAAGTATCACGTTCCCAGACAAGATGAGTGGTGCTGAGGTGTGCCCAGGGCTGTCCTCCCTGCCAGCACCTTTTCCATGGAGCTTTATTCCCGTTTGGAAGAGATTACTGTATCTCGTGTCTCTCTCATGCTCTTTTCCTTTCTTTCTCTCTGCCCTCATTGTTAGGTTGAGTTTCAAACTGAAGTGGTTTCTTCCCCTTAATATAGTTGGAAAGCTTGTAGTGGTTTTATATCCTCTCCAAAGAGATGTTAGATTACCACTCAAAAAACAAGTATTTTTTCCTTGGCTGAAAGCAGCATCAGGAAGTTGATTCTAGTTGCTGTCAGATAGGAGCTAGCAACATTTCTCATGGAGGACAGTGTCATTGGAAGAAAATTACTGAGGGACTTCAAGGAGTTTTTACATTGCTGGTATTTTTCTGTGTACTTTTGCTAACTGGGTCGACAAATAATTTCTTAATTTAGTGCTTGCACTGCTTGTTTGAAAAAAAAAGAAACAGTTTATCACGAACATTAGCAATTCTGTAGATGCATGAGCTTGTTCAGTCACCGTAGCAGCTGGAAGGGAACCAACTGTGAGGTAAATAAGTATTAATATCCCCATTTTATAGGTGAGGAAAATGAGGTTATGCATAAAGGTCACCCTGTAGGTCTGAAGCAGAGCTGGAAATAGAACTAGAGCCTCCAGGCACTGAAGCCTGTGCTAGACCCACAAAACACGCAATTTTATCTGAGAGGTTGAAAATATGGGCATTCTGGACATTATTAAATAAAAAATGTGTATAATAAACACCATTAGACATTGCTATTGTATAAATTATTATAGATGCATTTTTAATGTCTTAATATGGTATCTAAAAGCGTTTTGCTTTGTTTTCCTGGACATCAACAGCTAAAAGAGCTGTTTGGGGAGGGACTGTCTTTGAGTTTTTTGGGCTTTTTTCTTTTGCATTTTCACCAGACATGTAGTACCTCATCTTCCAGCCAGGCACTGTGAATCTCAAGCCATTATTCTCCTTAAGCAGAGAGAGAGGTGTTTGTGGACAAGGCAAGACAAGGTGTTGGTTCTGTGATTAGCAGGCTCCCTTTCTAACAGTGATAAAGGAGGGGAAGGTTTCTTCGCCAGTGAGGCTATTGCTTGATAGACAGGTCCCATATGTATTTTCCATTTTCTAGTCACAACACCAGGCCCTGAAGTGCTAAGTATTTTTTCTCAATTTATAGCACACATAGTAAGCCAGAAAAATAAAACAAGTCAGTATTTTGCACTAAATGATTTTGCACTGCCTAATTACTGAAAAAAAGGAGGTATGGAGCACTAGCAAATAATTTTAATATATGACAGGCAGGCAGATACTATTCTTTGTGATGGATATTGCTTGAATACTTAGAGAATTGGTCAAACCACAGGAAGCTTTTTTAGCTTTTGTATGATGTATTCCACAGTTTGTGAAGGTAAATATGTTGAGTATTACTTGACTGGCTCTGGAGCTTAAAAATTAAATTAAGAAATTTAATAATGTAACATCAACTTGTTCTTGTTACAGGTTTTATTTAAACAGTAATCTGTTAGTTTATTTCAAAAGCCCCATTAGGAAAATCTAATTTGGCTGTGATCTGCAATTTGTCATCTTTACTTCATTCTCGGTCACAGGCACCACACATACAGCTGCTGAGTTGAAAAGGAATGTTGGCACTTCATGCCAACTGCACTCAATCTATTTCTTACTTGGTCTGCAATATTGTGCCCTACAGGAAGGCTCTATTTTGATTTTAGGCATCTAATATGTACCTTAACATTTGATGTTTAGCAAAGGAGTCCACTGAAAAAGAAGCTCTCATTCTCCATAGCCTTGTTGCAGAGAGGAAAGTGTCTCTGAAGCCTTCCAAAGGGAGATCCTGTGTGCTCAATTTCAGCATCTAAACTTAGCAGACAGGAATTTCCTCTGAGGACATGGAAAGGCACCTGCTGTTCTGCTGAATAACCGGGTAGCGTAGGGACAAGCATAGAAGGACTTCTTCAGCAGTCTGAAGTGTAGGTCAAAGCTTAGTGCCTCAGGGAGGCAGACTGGCCCTTGAGTCTGGACAGCTGTTCCACTGAGTGTGTTCTTTTCTAAGTGAGCTTGTCAGCTCTTTCTGGTGAATAGTTGCCCAAAAAATAACTTCTTGCAAAGAGTGACTGGGAAGTACACCACAGGACTTCCAAAGCAATGGCAGCATCCTTTTCTTCAGTACCAATTGGTGTTGTACAGTCTTTGTTAAACACAAGGCCAGTTTGTAGGTTCTTGGTAGCAGGTGCAAGACATCAACTGACCTTTCCTGCTTGTTTTTCAGGCATGTTTTTAATTATTCTAGATAAGGATTATTATGCCACTCATTCTCTAAGAGAAGTAAGAGGGGTTCAGACTTTGGGGATTTCAGTACCTGGTGGTGGGCATTTGCTTTGGGTTGATCCCATACAGCCCCTCACACAGCATACGGGGCAGTGATGGATTGCCTCAGTGCCCTGCCCTTCCTTGCCTCTTGCCTTTCCCTGTGCTGTCTGTGGGGCTCAGGATTCATCTTGGCTGTGTGGATATCTGCATCTGAGCCAGTCACCTCACTCCCTGCACACGGGCCAGGCAGCACTTGGCAGGTTCAGGCAGCAATCCCTGTGCCCTACTGGAGCTGTGTGATTTAGGGCCAGAGAGAGACTCAGGCTGTGAGTGCTGCTCCTCTCCATCACCTACAGCAGTGCAGAACTGCCTGGGACACACATCAGCACTGCAGATCCCTGGTGCAAGGTGAGCCTGCTTACCTAGCTGGGTCACAGGGCAGTTTGGAATGCCTATCTGAAAGCTTTGCTTTTCATGTCCTCTTAAACTGGATGGCATCCACCTGTGTTGCTGCTTTGTTTCAAGTCCACTGTAGTCTTACAGGAACAAAATTCTTAGGAATAACAATTGTGACAATGAAACACCAAGAGCCATGTGTTTGGCATTCATTCTTATTTACACAAACAGAATGTAATTTGCTTGCATATTTGTAAAGTGACCAAGTATGACTATTTTTTCTCAGGGAAATTGCCTTCTTGCTGCAAGCTTTGTGTTGGCTGAGCTTCCAGACTTCTTTCTCAGTAGTTCTTTTGGAATGAGCTCATAGTTCTCCTTCAGTTCAACAAACCCAATCAATAATGTAAAGTTACAGATAAATAAAGTCATTATTTCAAGCAGGGTACTTTGGTGAAATTTCTTCCTGTGACAGTGCTGCTTTATGGAATTTGCTATGCCTTACAAAACACAGACTAAGAATAATTTATTAATCTCAGATAATATGCTCTGGCTGATAATAAATATTGCAGCATTATGTAGATTTCAGTGGGCTTTGCATTGTAAGCAGCATTTCATCCTTTTTGTGGTGTGTTCTACAAACTCATTTTGACATGTAACATCTAACAAAGAGCAGATTTGCCTCTATATGCCTGACACCACTGATGCTTATTACACAGGAAGAATAGCATTATATATTCAGAGTGAAATCTCAGATACACTCCAGAAATCTTCATGAAGCCGAAGGAGAGGGCATTAGTCAGCCCCTAGAAAAACAGTAGAACTTTTTTAGGGTCCCTCACAGAGGCAGCATGCTGTTCCCTCAGCCTGGCAGCCTTTCCATCCCTAGGCAGAGCTGATGCAGGATGGCCTCAGGAGCCATATCCATGGTGTATAGTAATGCTAACCCTGAACAGAGCATTCGTCTCCTTATTTCCTCCACACTTGTGTGGTAAAATACATTATTTTACAGTATGCAGCTCTCCCTCCCTACATTAAGATCTACTTGCAGAAGCTGAGGGTAGAAGCAGGAGAGGCAGAGGGTGATTTTTAGCATCAACTTTTGGCCAGTATGTTGGTAAAAATCCAGAGATGCAGAAATTCTTCCTTCTCTCTAGACTTTTTTTTTCCTTAGGTGTTATAAGTGAAGGAAACTCTTTTTTTTTTTTTTTCACATGTCAAGGAAAAGAAGAACTGTGCGTATAACTTGATGATGCTCCAGATAGTGTATTGTTTTTCTGGAGTAAGGGAGAGACAGAAATTTCAGAGAGGAAATCCTGTCTACTTGTAGTTACAGCTGCAGTTAATTCACAGAGATAGGATTTGTCATTTGTATGTGGCTGTTCTGACCTTTAACATGAATTCCTCTTTGCGCTGAGCTGGGTGCCTCAGAGTGCTTGTATGAAAATGAGATTTGGGACCCTACCCCTGTTCTCTTTGGCTGCTTTATGTGATTAATACATTGATGCTAATGTGATCATCTTACTTTGTTTTTAAATTCTCTGGCTTCTATTACTGCGATACAGTAGGAGTTAGTTTTTTTAGCAAAAATAAATTCCACAACAGACAGACAGCATAGCCGCCATACCAATGTATTCTCTTAAATTAGTACATGCTTTTCAAATCAGGTTTTTTTTTCCTAGATCTCTTTTTTCCTCCTTCCTCTTCTTCAGTGTAAATCAACTTCTGTGGTTTATTTTTATTTCTTTTTAAGTTTCTATCTTCGTTTCCATCAGCCATTCGTTTTCTACAGTGGAATAGTTTGTTTTTCTGCTTTGGTAGCAATCATTGCTACTGTTGTGCTATTCATTATAGGAAACTGTCACCTCCTTTTTTTCTTCCACTTGCAGACAAAATACTTTGTCCCAAGTCTCCAAGAAACATAAGTGAGGGTGTTTCAGCAGTGCTTGTGTGAACTTTGCTGCCATCTTCTCTGGTACATCCGTGCCGTGAACAAATGCTTGTTTTAAAACTGGCACATAATTGAATGGTGATTTTACAGATGGAGAATTGGCTAGTGCTCATCCAGAATTCCTCAATAAAGGTTTTGGGTTTTTTTCACTGCAAAACACTAATTGGTTTGAAGTGAAATTGTGGGAATATATCAATTTCAATTTTACTTGTCTCATGAAGAATACTCAGGTCTGGGATGCATTTTTCTGTTGCAGCAAGACTTCAGAGCAGAAGGTTGCATAGTTGCTGCAATTGGAGGGAAATTGGACCAGACACTCAGAAAGAGCTGTCTATTGTCCTCTGACCTCCCCACAGGCTGTAACATGGTGAGGCTTCTCCTTGGCCTCCTCCAGAGTTGTTCTGCAAACTGAACTTGCTAAAAACAGTGAGAGGCATTTGTGCAGATACGTAAGCGAAAGACAGAGGTGGCATAGAGCCCTGCAAGGCATCTGTATTATGGTCGGTGCCCCACTGTGTCATTATTTCAGGGATGTTTCTGTTCCAGTTTTGTTTTATTTTTTGTCAGCAGTCTCAGGTAAGTATCCTGTGGCAGAAAAGAATAGGTTTCTGCAGTGAAAAGTGTTGCTGGGTTGGACACTGGCTACTGACCCGCTGGGCACTGCTGGATAGTCTGTTTTGGACAGAACCTTGCCAAAGCAAAGTTCATCTCTCACAATGCAAGCTGTCTAAAGGTTAGGCTCAAGTATTCTGGATTTCTTTAGTGGAGAGGTACTTCTAGGTCCAATCATCAGTTATGATCATCTGCCTTTCAAAAGGTATCTGTCTTCCCCAGCAGCTGTAGAGAAACCTGGACAAGTGCTTTAGGCAGAGCAATTAAACTTTACATTGCTGAAGTCATATATGAGGAAACCCCCTCCACGTTCTCCCCCTCCATTTTCTAAGGCCATGCTAGAAGTCTGACTTGAGAAGAAGCTGAGCTAGCACATCTAAATTTGACCTGTGGCAACTACTATAGGTGTGCTCTTTCCTACCTACGTGCACTCCTTACGTGCAGTTCAGATAGCTTGTTGAAGAAGTACTGACTTCTACAGTGTGTTTATGTGGCATTTTGTAAAGTTATTTCTAGCAGAATCTGAATTCTCAGCAACATCTGTTTGTATATGAAAATGAATTGGCTAAAGCCCTTTTTAAGGACTTCAGGAGCTTGAAAGACCTGTATACGTTTGGGAATTGCTCTTTAGGCATTAAGTATGAGCCTGGGGTTTCAATAATCCAGTAAACCTGTATTATTCTAAATAGGTTCTCTTTTTTAAAATATGTGATGTTTACTAAAGAAAAGTTCAATAACTTGACAGTTGGGCAGTAAAATCAAAGGATGCTGTCCTGTGCATACACTAGGATTTTTTGGTGTGAGAATTTTCTGCTATATGTCCCAAGGCCTTTTGCCAGGATAACAAGATTCTCTATCAGCCAATGATCATTAGAAACAAGGGCTAGGTGAATGGCAACTGTAAATCAAAACCAGCTTCTGTAGAGAAATTAGCATCACTTCTTGCTTTGAAAGAGCTGTTTTGCTTAAATGGAAGTGTATCAGGAGGCAGGGGTATTGTCAAATTGCTCCCTGAAGAAAGCTAATTTGAAAATAAAGAGTGCTTTTACCTTGCTCTGCACAAAATCATATCTTCCTGTCTCCTCTGTAAGAATAAGTTTCCATGACTGTTGAGTAGGTCATTCTAGAGCTTTTACCACTAGGAGTAGTATTTTCCTTTTGATAGAAATATTTAAGTTAATTGCTTAATAAGCTCGAAGAACTAAGGAATCCTGGTTCTGTTAAAGTCTGAAATCCTGTTTGTGTTTGCCATTAACTTTGTTTGATCTAATGATTAGTCCTGAAACTAAGAGAAGTCTGGATACTAGAAAAAAGAAAAGTAACTCAACACTTAGGCTGTTTGGGGGACCATTATCTTGCAGTGGAAGAGTTACCTGTAACATGTATTGGTTCATTGATACCTTCTGTATGTCTCTTTCACTTCCTTTATCTATCATACAGAAGCTTTCAAAGATCTTGGTTTCCCAGCTTCAGTTTAGTGTCTGTATTGAATTCACATATAAATGTGAATTCACATATAAATGTCTTCTTAAACATAAGTTAAATTTGTTAATTAATTTAAATTTAGTCTAAGAAGTGCCAATCATTTCAAGGTAGTTGTCAAACTTTGCCATTTCTGGAATTTTACATTTCTAAACATGTTCACACAAACATGCTTTGGAATAAAATGCCATGGAACAACAGCGTGTGATTATCATTCATATAGCATTTTTTATCTTTGGAGTGCTTTGCAAACATTAACTAATTAAATTGTACAGGTCCCCTGTGTGTTCAAATATTATAATTATCCACAGGTTAGTGACTTGCTCAAGGCCATGCAGCAAAGCAGAGAATGAGTTGGGATCAGGTACATCTGCCTCTTACTCCCGTGCTTAATCCACTAAAATGTATTGCTCCAGAGTGAAGCTCGAGTCATTAGTTGTTAGATATGTGACATGCATTTTGTGGATAGTGAGGCAGGCATTCTGTAATTGCTTGAAGAGCATGACACCAAAGAATGAATTATAAATGACATTATGAATTACTGCTACCCAGTTAGCATTTTGTACACCTGTTTGGCATCTCCTTCCCCAGTGATTTTGTTATTCAGCTTTTTATGTTTTTTTCTTTCTAAATCAGCACAGAAAGCAGGGGCAGAGACGTGTGCCTTGAGAAATTTAGAGCTATAAAAAAGTACTCATAGGTGTGGATTGGACAGTAGAACACTGCCAGGAAAAGCCACAATAACACTACCTTAGTGAACTGCTACTTTGACTTACTGATAAGAAAAAGAAAGAGCATTGTCCTCTGCTGTCACTTGAGCCAAAATTACTTCTTATTTCATTATATAGATTAGATAAGTTTTTATCTTTCCTTTTCCTTAAGGCAGTTCCTGTGATTCTGTGACAGACATACATGCAGCACAGTTAAATCTTAATAGCAATGCTTACACTGATTTATGGAAATATTGTCCTGAGTGTTTAGGTCAATGCATGCCAAAACACAAAAGTTGTGTAGATCACAGGTATGTAAACTGCCTGTAAAGGAGGGAACTGTTAAGAGGGGAGCACTGTTTGGCAAGGCATAATTGAATGAGCATGTAAATACAGGGATAAAAAAAAATAACCTACTTTTTTCCTGCCATTTTCCTTTCTCCTGCGTAATGGGAAAAATTGTGGTAGGTTTTCCTATCTATTAGTTCAATCCTCTTTGACTAGTAGTGATTTCACCACAACCTCATTTCTCATAGCAAGTTCTTTTTAGGCTGGAGATAAAAGAGGAATGAATGGAAGTTCTTGGATGATGGATCTGAAGAGAGTTTGTGTTGAGCCTGTGTGCCAAGGAGGTGTCCCATGTGTGTGATTTAAACATGAGCATTACTATTTTGAATACATCACAGAAAGGATACTTGGACCTTACAGCGGCCACACATTAAATTACTCCAGTCAAAATAAAGGAATTGAAGGCTAAAACAAGGAGAAAAGCAGCACAATGGATGCTTATTAGATATTATAGCATCTAATCCTGAAGTAATTACAGTCACAGGTTTGAGAGTCAAACTCTGCACCTCCGTCATTAGAGCAGTGACAGAAGATGTATCAAGCATGAGGTTCTGGGTCACATTTTTCTTTCTTTATCCTTGTGAGATATACTGAGTTGCCACAGGATAAAGTAATGCAAGGAAATCTGAAAGCTGAGGCAGGCAGAAAATAAGGAAGAGACCAGGGTGGATCAGAGGAGGCAGCAACAGCCAGAGCTCTCTTGTCTAGCCTGTGTTGCTAGCTCAGGGGGGCATGGAGCAGGCTGGCAGGCACTGAGGCCAGAGGCTGCCCTGGAAAGTGCTCACACTAAGGCCTGTCTACAGGATCTGCTGCTGGCTGAAAAGCCCAGCATTGCAAACAGAGCCTGAAAAATAAATTAACCTGGGGATGACCGGAGGGTGACATCAGGCAGTAAAAGAAATACTTGGTTTACGTACTCATTAAAAGTCAGCAGTCCCAGTCTTGTCAAAATATGTCCCTTAATTATTTGCATGGAAAGTACAACATTTAGCACGGTGCTGGTATAATGCATGATAAATCTGGGACACACAATGCTGTCAGATAGACATATAAGTCACCGTGGTATTTCTCTTTAAGAACTGATGAGCACTGCTCTTTCTGTAATCGATTGTCAGGGCCAGAGCCAAACCACTGATAAGTAAGTTCACAGGAGGAGCTATAATGATGACCACATCTCAGTCATAAAAGTTTCAAAAGCACAATAATAGGGTAATGTTGTATAATAAATTGTTTGCTGAAAATTATTTTCCGAGCTGAACAGGTTAATTCCTTCTGCACTCAATTTTTCCACTTCAGAACTGCTTGCTGTCTATATCACCACATAATTTCTGAGGTCCTTTGCCATTCCTAAAGCTTAGTCAGAATAAGAGAATGTGGTTTTCCTTTTGCTTGAGAGAAACTACAAGTACATGCAATTCTGTAACAGGTCAATGTACTGCACGACATGGGGGTTGCACTATCCCCAAGCGCTTGCAACACACATGAAGTACTGCAGGTACCCAGGACCAAGATGAGCCACCACAGCACAGGCACTTGAGAGAAGATGCAGATTCTCTGCTTTGTGGGAGGTCTGGTGGAGATGTTGTGAGGTTCTGAAATAGGTGATTGGTTCCAGCAGTGTGTCAGAGCTCCTGCTCAAGGCGTTAACACTCCCACAGTACAGTCAGAGAGTTAAAGGCTTTGAAGTTCTAGGGGCAGAGCAATCAGCTTCCTAGAGCTGTCTCCGCTCATATCCTGGGTAGGTACTTGCCTGTGAGTTGTCTCTGCTCTCTTTGGAGCTTGGACTTCTGGACTGTAGTAACCTACATTACTTTCATTAAAGCAGTTTGGGAAAAAGAAGAGCAGCTCACATTCCCAACTTTCCATTGTGGAAATGGAGAGATCAGGTTCTGAGCTTACCTAATCTGCTTGTTGTAACACCCCGAGTGTGCTGTCCTCTTCCCATTGACAATCTCTGTGTAAAAATGTGACAGCCAGCAGCAGTGCAGCCACCCACCTATGGCACAGAAGCCTGGTGGTTAGAGCCTAACTCAGGAAGCTGGATATCTACATTTGTAGATATCCACTCCACCAGGAGTGGTCCTTTCCCTCTTCTTTATTCTACACTTGCTATTTGGATTGTGAAGTGACTCTTACAGATCCTTTTTATGCTGATTACATGGTCTGAGGTGTGTTTTAACAGTTCTCATAGCACAGATAAGCTTCAGGTTCCAGAGGCTAAGGTTAAGTATTTCTCTCCGTGGTTTCTGGGTTGAAGAGGCTGGGTGGGAGGCCACAACCCTTCGGCTTTCATGCCAAACAGAGGAGCATAGTAAGTTTTACGTGTCAGTGAGGTTGATTGGATGATACCTGAGTGTCTTTTGCTTCAGTGCGTGGATACTGTAGGTTCTAAACAGAGTTTTAGTTGTCTGCTAAATTTCCCACTGTCAAAAATTCAGCATGCAAATACTTAACCTCAACAACTGTATTTTGGTCTGCTCTGTTGCTTAGTTGTTAAAAAGGGAACTTTGTGAAAAGGAGTGTCCAAAATTTAGAGCTACGACTTCTAGGTAAAGTATTGTTGTTTGTATCACCTGTGTGAAGAAATTATTTTCCAGTAAGACACAGAAATGATTGCAAATTAATTGACATAAAAGAGAACCATTGGTGTTAATGTAATTTCCAGTAACCATTTTGCCAGTGCATACTGCTTTCAGTTGAGGGCTGATGGGGCAAGGGACATTTTGTCACAGCGCTCTTTGATTTGATATTGACAAAGTTGTAAAATAAAATCTGTATCTCTTTGATACTGCAGCACAAGTACCTGATATATATATTTCTGAGAAGGAAAAGACTCTGCATTGAGAGTGGAAAAAGAGTATGGAAAAAGCCAGTGTTAGGCAATGATAGCGCTAATAACTTATACTTCAAAAATTCTTTACATCATTTTGTCACCTGTGTAGCATCTGTCATTATCAGAAATTTAGCATCTAACAAGTGGCAAAAACAGTAAAGGAAGCCAATACTTACTATACACTTGAAGCGGGGAAATGCAACAGGTTCAAAGCATGCACTGCCAAATTTTGAGAGAAAATAGATTATTTGTAGGTTTCCTAGGGCCAGTGGAAAATGCAATTATATAAATCAAGCAAAGTTGTTCTGAAAATTTCCTTTTCACTTTCAACAATTCCTATGCCTAGACATTTTAATTGAGCATTATAAAAGATCCAAAACATTTTCAGTGCAAATGCATTAAACTGCTAGTATGCTAGAGCTTTTTAATGATTCAGATTGTTACTCTAATATTTTTGCTAGTTTCTTGGGCATTGGTCTCAGACTACTTTCACTGTACGTTTGAGGTCTGAATCACTGAGAGGACTAAAGGGGCTTATTCATGTTCTTGGCTTTCTACAGGTTTTTCTTTTTTTTTTCCCCTAACTTGATGGAACTTTTTCTAAAAACCATCTATATGATGCTTCTTGTTTGAGCACATGTAGCGGATCAGCATTTGTCAGTGAAAAGGAACATTTCACGTAGTCCAAATCTCAACCAGCATAGGAGTTTGTACAGTTATAGTACTGTGTTTTTGTGTTGTTCATTATTCAAAATAGTATTTTAGAAGATTGTCTATTTTCCTTGGGGTCCCAGTTCTAAGTAAAAATGTTAAAGCCTGAGTTTTTTGGTGGTGTGTTGAGAATGATATTACTGATGCAGCAGAATTTTGGGAGCAGACGTTCACTGCAGCCACTATTTCCTCTTTATGCAATGCCTGCCTGCTGTAGATTCTCATTAGAGTTTACCTCTTTGTCGCTGATCATGTTTTAATAAGAAAATATGATCCATCATGATCCTGAATTACCACTGAGTGACATATGGGCCCTTAAGCTTTGACTTTGCTCCCATGAAAATTGATCGCAGAGGTCCTAATGACTTACTTATCATTAGCTGGGACATCTGCAGAGCAAATTCAGTTTGAGAAGAGTTTTGAGTGAATGGGAAAATCCTAAAGTGCCTTCCACACTGAGCCTGTGTGCTTACTTATTTTGCAGTAAGTGTTCCTCAAGCTTGTCTTAAGTCCCCTTCGATTATTTGGGGTAACTTAAATTTCCTAATTGTCTGTGTTCAATTTCCAGAGAGAGCATGTGGGGCTGTGCCAGGTCAGCTGTTAACCCTTTTCGTTTTTTCAACTCCAGGTATGAAGCATTTTATTGTGTATTATATAATATTCTGTTTTATTGATAAAGTCTAGTAGCAGTGCTTTTCAGGTTTCTTTCCCTCTTTATGCCATGACTGGGGGATATGTGGGGCTAGGCAAGATCTGAAGTTGAGTTTTGCAATTTTTTTTTTTTTTTTTTATCTTGGGCTCAGAGGGTGGTGGGAAGGCTGCAATTTTTTTTTCTTTTTTTACAAATCCTGATGTTTAAAATATGACAATAGAGAATACCTTGTCTGATGTTGAATAATATAAAGTGTTCAAAGTAGTCTGATGAAATTGAGTAGCTAAGTTAATGTGCATCAGTGTAGCCCATGTTATAATGGTTCATTGCCAGTTACCGTGAAGCAAAGCTGCAAAATGTAGGAAGAGCTCTTTGTAAACATCTCCTTGCCTTTATTTCAAGGAGGGCAGAATTTTAAAACCTTGCTGTGTTATGTGCCTAGTAGATGCCCTGCTTTTGGGTGCAGGGTTTACATGCCAATCCAGTGGGGGGGAGGGAGTGTAACTGGGAGGCTTCAACGAGTGTTGTGATGCCATGAGGGCCCTACAGAAGGATGTTCCAAAGCTGGTAGGGTTCCTTCCTGTTTTTGTGGGATTCATGACTGTTGTCCTAGTGGGTTTTAAAATAGTATGCAGTGAAATGTCCACTCTCGGTGTGCTTGCTTGCTTGCCTCTCCTCCTCCCTTCTTTTGTTCATTTTGTGTGCCCCTCAGAAGATTCCTTTGGAGTTGTGTTTATTATGGGACACGTGCAAACCCATCAGCTCACTGCTTTGTCTGCTCCCAGTGACCTGTGTGCCCTCTGTCTGTGGAGTACAGAAGAAAAAACATACTCAATATAAGCAAATATGTTCCAGAATAAATCATATTCTTCACATTTATAAGTACAGCTAAGCTTCGTAATAAAATTAGGAAGAAGGCATGCTTAAGAGCAATTACACTTTCAAATTGCTAATGAGTAGTCAAATACAGAAGTCATTCCTCAAGACTACTCCTATCTCCAATTTGCAGTTAATTACACTACAACTGCTATATTTATATTAAAAATTTGCAGGATCTTATTATTCAAACATTTTCAAAGTAGCAGCAGGAGCAATTTCTCTATTAGAGCTAATACAAATCTTTTAAGGTTTTCTTGGCTATGAGATTGAAATTATAAATTTATTTTTTTAAATCCTTAGAATTTTCTTTGATCTGATTGTATTATCAGTGCTACATCAGAAATTATTCTGAAGAGCCTACTAGTCTCTCAAAATGTTGTGTTTCTAAAACACATGCATATTTCAGATATAATTTTTAATGCAGTCTTCTTTAGCTTGCATTAAATTAACTATAATATTTTGCATATTGGCTTCTATTCTGCAGGAAGCATTTTCAAGAAGGAAACTTACGTTGTTAATTTTTTGCTCTTTGTTAATGTTGTCAGTATTTTGCTTAAAAAATTCCTCATGAATTTACGTGGTATTTACATACCACAATAATGAATATGAGATCCTACTAATGAGGCTCCTGAAAACATGTGTGGTTCGATGGAGATGAAGATGGCATAAGTCATCTCATGCAGCAGTTCTAAACTGCTGGAAGTTAGTGTGCTCTGACTGGAGTGAGATGAGACTGAAAGGTGATATTTGGCAAGACAAATAGGTTCTAAAAAACCAGAAATTTTGGGAAAGAGTAGTAGGGTTTTTATGTCTTTTTAAAATAAAGAACCAAATTGATCAAAGACACATCTGTCAAGCCTCATTTGGGCCACATGGACCTGCCTGTAGATTGAAAGGTGGAAATAAGATCAATGAGATTAACATAAAAGTCAGTGCATTATTTGAAAGTATGAAATCTTGTGGTGCATTTAAAACTGCTGACAGTGCTAGGAGTCTTCCTCACAGGTGGTTCTGCTTCTTGGGGTATGGCACTGTTGGAGTTTGGAGCAGTAACTGCTTGTCAGAAGTGAATTCTGCTGCAATTAAATGCAGCTATATGAGTGGATATATTTCATTTGAATTAAGTTTTATGCCATAGGACTAGGTATTTTTCAGCATTGTATTACTAAACTTTTTCCACTAAATTGCAAGAAAGTTACCCTTCCATAAAATTACACTCAAAATTATGGTATTTCAGTTAGGAAAGTACAGAAACATTCTTTGCTACTTCAATTTCTTTGTGATGATGGAGGAACAGTGTGGATCATAAAATCTTGAAGAAACATTTTTTTGTAGTATTTTTTCCTATTTTTTTTAATTGGTTTAATCAAGTCTACCAGAAGTTGTAAGTTTTACTTAAAACCAGTTCCACACAAATCAGCATCTGCTGACCTCTGTGGATGGCCAGAGGCTGGGATGGCTGCCTCAGTTCATGCACACCTAACTGTTCATTTCCTCTAAAACGTGGAGCATTTTGTCCTCCTCTCATCCACTGGGAACAAAGTGATAATGTGTGTGAGTTTCACATGTCGGGGGCACAAGGTGCCTCTTCATCTTTGCTGTCTAGCAAAGGGTACTGCTTTTGCTCTTGTAGAACCTCCCTGATCTTTTTAACACCTCGTCCACAGGCTCAGCCAGATGGGAAATGCTTGGCAGCTGGAGGATCCAGATGCCAAATCCTGGAATACAGCTTTACTGCATTGGCAAGTGGGTTCATGGCTGGCTTCTTGGCTTGCACCTCTGCTAACTTCTTGGCTACTGTCTAGCTGGCAGCTGTGGCACTGCCTCTGGGGCTGTGTTCAGGTCAAGCTGCTTTGGAGTTGGATGGCTTTCCTGGTCTGAATTACTCTGCTGGACACCATTTTCACCTTAGTTCACTTTGACTCTCCACTGTTCAAAGACAAACGTTTGCAGTGTTCTATTGTATTCCTGACATTAGTAAGACTAATTCAAAGAAGTCCTTCTCATTTGTCACCAGTTCAAAAAGAAAATCAGCATTGCAGTGCAGAGTGCACTGCTTTACTTGTTAGTATTCCCATTAGTTAGTAAGAATGTTAAGGCCCGAGTCTGGACTTGAAATTCATCTCTAGGACCAAATTGTTAACTGAAGAGTACAGGCTTTAAAGGATATGTTTCTTATGCCTAAACTTTGATTGCTTTCAGCTGAAAGTGAATCTAGCATCTGTCAAACAGAAAACCCCCCACACATTTGCAGAGGTAATCTGGTTCATTTGTAAAGAACAGGATAAAGAATAATGATGATGATAATAAATAGGAAGTTGCTGGTAATAATTAAAAGCACTGCCAGCAGAAAATGCTTGATCTTCTCTTTGCTGGATTTGGAATGACCTCATTTCACATTTTAGTTTTACCTCAGGTTTTTTATTGGGCTTTTTTTGTTAGTTCGTTTTGGGTTTTTTGGTTTGTTTTTTTTTTTTTTTTTTTCGTAAATGAGGTAATGAAAAATTAATGCATCTAGGATAGCCAAAGCATTTGAAGAATTCCCTAATCTATGTATTTTCCTTTGTGCAGCTCTGTGCATAAACATTACTTTCAATGGGAAAAGCTGCAAAATCAGGAGGTCACACTCTGCATACTTACAGTAAAGTTCAGATTAATGATATCTACTATGAAATTTTCATTTCCTCTCTCAGCTGGAGTGGGACTGTGTTGTGCTACACTAGAGGCACTAGTATCTCTGTTACACTCTCAGAAAACTTTTTAAATGCTTGAGTGAGTAGCACTTGTGCTTCACTGTGAAATTAAACTTCTACCTGTATATTAAGGTTAGGCTTTGCAGGTTGACCTCTGAGGAAAAGCATTTGAATTCCTCATTATAGTCAGTAGAGGGAATTGCATGTCCCAGGAACAACCAAAAAGGAGCCCTTACCCGTCTAGTTTAGGTGTAAACTTTGCTGATGTCCTAGGGAATGTACGTGCTTCTCTGGAATACAGCCCAGTTACATCAGATCAATCATTATGGACTGTATAGAGAATCAGTAGGAAATAAAAGCATCATTTTCCCTCAGAGGTAGTCTCTGTAGCTCTTTCTGGATTATAGTGGAGGAGACATGAGTCTTTTGTCAAACAAGCTGGCAGCAGCAACAGCAATTTTGCCACTTTTGCAGATGAGCTTCATTAACTAGCTCACCCACAGAGTGGAGACCTGAGGTGTAGGTTCTGAGCACAAGCTGGTCTCATTGGGATCCTTGATGCAGGCCTAATCAGATAAGATAGGAGGGGGGCAGTGGAGGTCATCTCCCACCTGAATAGGGGCAGTTGTATAGACAGGAACACAGAAGTTAAGGGATGGAGAAGGAGAGTGGGTAAGAAGAACCTGTACCCTTGCCTAAGCATGGACAGGACTGGGGCTGTAGGCTCCATATACAACACCTTGTCAGTGCCACCACCATCAGAACTCTGCCAGCCTTTTGGGGCTTCTTCACAAGGCATGGACAAAGTTCAGGAAGGGCTCTGCCTGTAGATGGAAAATGGGCAGCTGCCTGAATGAGTATGTGTGAATATGTGCCTGGTGGTTGGTACCTAAAGAAGCTCCAACTTAACAGTGAAGGACCTCATGGGTTTGGGGGGAGGCTGTGTAGGACTCTGCATGGGACAGTGGGTGGGGATGGGGTCATGGATCTAGGCAGGCTTTTGTGCCTGCCTCCCTAATCAGGGTTTCAGCATGCCCATTTTCACACTTCACCACTTTCCAAACTTTCCAACTGAAAACTTCTTTCAAATGAGCAAGCTTTCAGTGCTTTTTAATATAGTAAAATCAAAAATGGTATTCCATTATCTAGACTATTTCTTTTCCCTGTTTACCTGTTTCAGCCCTTTTTTCATCTCAGCCACAACTTTTGCCCCATCAAAGAGATTCTTGTCACTTTCTGTGTCCTAAGGGCTTTGGAAGTCATATTGATACATAAGGTTGAGCTTATTCTCTTTTCCTTTTTTTTTTTTTTTTTTAAGTGCCTGTGACTGTTGTCCCTTATGCATTCTATTCAAGCAGAGAAACAATGCGTGCTGTTAAAAAGGGAAACTAAGCAACCACAAAGATGTTTTTCCCTTCTCTTGTAACTCCAATACATTCTGTAACCCAGTTACTGTAATTGTTTTTAAACTTTCTTTAAACATGCATACTGTCAAGAGATTGCAGTAAAACAAGTGTTTCTCATAAGGCCAGTGAGACTGCAAGGGATGAAAAAAGATAACAGAGCAAACAGAAAATCCCATGTTTTGTTTATCAACTTTTTTTTTTTTTTTTTTTTTTTACCTAATGGCAGATTCTTGGAGAAAGGATCTGTTTACTTCAGTGGAAGACTAGCTTAGGGTTTGCTGATTCCCAAGGCAAAAAGAAGGCATAGTTTCCAATTTGCAAGCTATTCAGTGTGTGTGATGAACTGAAGTCATTTGTGGATTTGTATGTTGCGTTTTGACGTGATTAAATGTTTTAAGTCTATTGATTTCATGCTGGGGATTAATGATGCTGAATGAAAGAGCATCAAAGAATAAAACGTGTTTACATGCTCGATTAAAATACCTTTAAAAAAGTGCCAGAGTACCTATTGTTGGATAGAAATGTGATAAGAGAGGCACAGGACCAATCACACATCCTGCATCGATAGGAAAATGCATTAACTTCTTTAGGCATAGAAAGAAGAAAAGCAAAGATTTGATAAGGATTGACTGTACTGAATGCTTAACACTTGTGTTTGACTTGGTTTTTTTGGAAGAGGGGATTAAAGAGGTTTCATTATCAGTTACCACAGATCTGTTTTACTGAATCAATCAAAGCATGATGCTTAGCTGCTTGGGATTAATGAGACGATCTTTTAACTAGAGAACTTGTTGGTAACAGCAATGTTAATAAAGGACAAGACCTAGTGATACTCAGTGCAGCTGTGGACATGAGATACAGTAAAGATGGTGTTTGCGGCTTTGAATTTGCATAATACTTTTAGATGTGTTTGCCTTAGCATATTAGCTCAAAAACATATCATTATCTTAAAATGTTCATAGTGCTAATTGGTTTGTATCTGCTCTCTGCAAGTGTTCCTAATGGCTGTCTAGATTCATTGGTTGTATCTGGAATTGCAGTTAGGTGTCACGTGCTGTTTACCAAGATAATAGTAGATAGAGGTGAAAAAGACCTGCTTCTTGTTAAATCCACCCTGTTGCAAGCACAATATAGGCTTTTCCAATAGTATTAAACTGTTAGCAGCCCTTATGTCAGCTAGAATGCCAGGCAGAGAATTTATTTGTGGTGTATCTGGGGAGAAGGCTCCCTTAATGATCAGGTTAGCATGTGAAATACTTGATGCACATGAAATACTCCCTACTGAGCTAGGGAGAAGTTTAAATGTGCAATTTAATGCAGCTGAGTAAATGTCTGACAAGACCAACTCAAGCACCCATTCACTCTTTCTCTCCTGATGCTCTGATCTGGATTAGCATATGTAAGATAAATTCAGCATCAGTCCGATACACCCTACAATTCATTTGTCTCAGAACAGGGTTGAATGATTGTCCTGAGTTTGAGGCAGGAGAGGGAGGTTGACAACATGCAGTTATTTTTTTTTCCTCCCATTTCTATTGCTTAATACAAGACCTGAAGCCCTTGGTTACAGAACAAAGTGTCTGAGCAGTAACCAAGCTTGTGTAAACCCAGGAGAAGAGTAATGACTGTTCCTCACAAGCTTCCTGCCTCAGTGCAGGTGCAGGAATCAGGAGGGCCTGAATAATTCATAAGGTGCAAATTAGCCCCAGCTTGCTCCCACTGCTCGAATTTTGCTTCTGCTTACCTACCTAGTTGCTGGAAACAACAGAATGAAGAATGCTTGAGAAACCAGGGAGAGAAAGGCAAAGTGTGTTGCAGTTTAAAGGCCAGAGTCACAGAGGCTGCTGAATGCTGGGTGTGTTTGAAGGCTCGGTGCTTGTGGAGGAATTGGACTCTACATTGATTATTCATAGAGTGTTTTCTCAGGACGAAGGAAGCTCTGGGGACCCATTCCATTGCTCTTGGAGAGGAAAAAAACATCCTTTTAAGAATTAGGTTTTTCCTGCTTTTATTGTTCCAGTTTCTAAAAATTATTGGGTAAAAAAAATGTGAAAAGTTCATTTAAAACCTGTTAAGGTATTGGAGGCAGTAAATATTAATGTTGTCACTCAACTCAAGGGTTCAGAGAATTTTGATGAGAGATCTTGGGTGTTAGGATGGTTACTGCTTTGAACAACTATGTATTTCAAGGGCTTGTATGAAACTAGTTGGATATGGAAATGCAGTGTGCAATTAGCTTGTATTTTCATCATTTAAAAGGCAGCATCCCTCTGTTTTAAATAGTTAGTGATGGTTGCCTTTTCTGTTGGATTACTTATGTCCTTTTTCTGCCCAGAAGACCAAAATGAGAGGTGACTAGTGTTTAATCTTTCTGCTACACAACATTGCATCTCACTCAAACATCAAGTAAAAGGTTTTTTTGAGCCCTGTTGTGAAAGAAGGGGATTCCTTACACAGCTCTTGGAACAGCTTGTGTGTCACCGTGCAGTACAGAGAGGAGCTGGCCTGAAAAAGGAAGGTTGTCTCTGCTGCATACCTGAATATCCCTTTGACATCTCTCATATAGGAGGTGGAAACATCTGACAACTCCAGCAGGAGCAGGAACAAGGTAGCTAGTTTTCCCTACTGGCAAGTGTTCAGATGGAGAAAAAAATCTCCTGATGTTTTTGCTGTGCTGAATACGAAAAGAGAACAGCAGCAGGAAAAAATGCTTCCTTTTAGCAGTTTTGGAGGTTTTTCTGGTTTTTTCATTTGTTTTGGGGTTTTTGTCCAAGATTCGCCCTTCCTTTACCTGCCCCTCTACCCCACCCCCTCTTGACTCTCACGTGCGGCAGCTCAATCACGTTGCCATCATCTGTTTTTGTATTTCCCTCATTTGGGCTGCTGGAATAGGAGCTGGCTCTCGTTTCTGGCTGATTCTGTCATTTCCGCTAGGCCCCAGCTTGGGGAAGTGCCAAGACCAACAGGTGATCCTTGTAGCTGCAGAGCAGCAGGAAGGAGGCTGTGCATGGAGGAGACAGTGCACCAGAGGGGCTGCCTGGCCCTGCTCCATCTTGCTGTATAATTAATGCCCCACTCCCACCCCCTCATACTGAGCAGAAAATCTGTGCAGAGCAGCTCAGCTGTAAGGAAAATGGTAATAAAGAGTCCTGGAAGAATACAGGCTGTGTAAGTGCAGAGATGTGCTCCCTCTTGGGGAGAAACTGTGGCTGGTCCAGTGTAAGGAACAGGGACAAAATTGTGTTAGCTTCTGTAAAGTAATACACACTCCATCAACCAGTGCAAGAAAGTAAACATTTCAATAAATTTCAGTGTTATGCTCACGGGACTTCTTATTTGTATAGAAACTAGTTTGGAATGAGGTGATAATTTAGTTATGCTTTTCTCTACAAGGAGTAGCCTGCAAAGTCACATGGAAATTATTTGGGCAGAGAGTTAACTCTGGTTGGGAAGGACCACCTCAAGCTGCAGGACTGGGGGCACCTGGAGCAGGAGCCATACAAGCTCTGCATCGTCTGGACAGCACTGATGGGGAGGCATGACTGTGCAGGGCTTCACAAGGATGATTTTTAGGACATGTGAAAAAATTCCAGGAACTCTTAGGATGGCCTCAAAGAGCTATTTTTTTCAGAGGAAACTCTTAAAGGTCTTTTTTCTTTTTCCTATGAAAACAAAGTTGTATTTAGTAGATGACAGTGGCTCAGGAAAACCAGTTTTTAATCATACTTCCAAGGCTTAGGTTAACCCCTTGGCATATACCATGACGTGAGATAATGTGTCCATGAAAACTGTAACTGCATCTGTTTGTATTTGTGAAGCAGGCTGATGTTTTGAGTTAGACACGTTAGCATTAATCCTTTGAAAAATATATGGTATCTCAAATTCTTTCTGCTCAGTATATATGGAAGCCAAATTGCATCTTCCACCTGGGCTTTCTGCTGGTAGTTTGAAAGCTGAAGGTTTTGTGTAGACAAGGTTTATGTTTTCTGTGTGCACTTCAGTAAGGAGCTGGGCTCTCTCAGTGCACCACAGCACATTCCCACAGCAAGGGCAGCTGTGGGGAGCAGGGAACTGGGAGGCCTGCTTCAGTTCCACTGGTGAAATTGGAGTGCTGCAGCAGATCTGCACAGCAAAAGCATCACCTTGACTGGCTGTTCCTGCTGTACACAAACCAGAAACACAAACAGCAGTGAGACCAAACTGTTATGAAACGCCAACATACTTAGTAATGCTTCTAGCAGCTCTCTGTCTGCAATGCTTTTGACTAAGCCAGCAGTGGTTTTTCTTTGTGTTGTGTTCTGCATTTTGTCAGCCATCTGATGGGGAGGAAGTAGGGGATATGTTGCATCTCAGAGATGTGTTGCATGTGTGCAAACCTAAGGGTGCTGCAAGATCTGAACTTGTTCAGCAGATTGTTCATGAATACACACTTCCCTTGGACACGTCTCCCCATGCTAAAGGGTGCACTATTGCAATGGTGCAGTGGACACTGGCCTGTCATTTTTCCCCCTTGTGTCCCTTCCTTTCTCTGTGCTGGTTTGCTGCTTTTGCCCCCTACCAAGACCTCTAGTGTAAGAGGCTGTTAACAGGGAGTGAGGTGTTTCTGTCAGCATTTCGTGAATTTTTCTCTTTCTCCTCTGTGTCTTGGGAGACCATTGTAATCCCTGCATTTGTAAATCTGAATAGTCCCTCTGGCAGCCTCCATTGTTACTCTTGCTTCTCCTTGGGTTTCAGGATTAGGGGGAGTGATTTCTTTCTAAGATGTTCACCCATGACTGTAGTGACCTCTAAAAAGCCCCATGGGCATGGCAGGATGTCATGGACCCAGAAGCTTTTATCTGTAGGCCGGTGTGGGATCCCAGTGACTGTTCCATCAGGAAGCAATGGTACCAGTTGGAGAGGCTGGAGAGTGAGCAGGGACACTTCCCACCTGCATTTGGCTACAGTATAGCCTGGTCTGGGCAAAAGCCCTCCAAAGAATACTGCAGGCAGGAGAAAAGCATCCTTGAGCAGCCTCTGTACAGTCGAGTTTTCCAGTGCCTTTGGCAGGCAGCCTGAAGCAGATCCGTTCCTTATGCCAGCCCCGTGGAGCGCTACCCCTTGTGGTTCTCCCTCCCGCTGCAGTACATACCTTACTATTATTAATATTCTGGAGGCGCCAGCAGCATGCTTTGTTCTGGATGGAATGTGGCTGCTCAGAGTGCAGGGAGCTGTGTGGCCATTGTTTTAGTATTGGTAGATGGATTTGGTAGTGAGCACTGTAATTTTGTCCTGGTTGTTTTTTTTAAATTTACCTCCCTGTATTCTGCCTCCTCCATGGGCTGTCCCCAGTGTGCTCAGCACATGAAGGATGCTGTAATCCCTCTGGCAGAAGAGAGGGAAGAGCTCTTGGGACGCCAAGGTGCATAGCAGGGGCAGGCTCACACAGCATCACAGCACTTCAGTGGAATAGACTACACATTTGGCTATCCTAGTGGTCTGCATGGATCCCTGAGCGTGCAGAGCCCCTCAGTGTGGGTTGTTGGTCTTTGCCTGCTGCGTCTTGGCCTGAAGTCATGGACTCCATTGGGCCATCACTGTAAAATCGGTGAAAGTTTCAACATCTGTGGCTGCTGCTGCTGAATCCCAAATAGGCGTATTTACTTTGGAACTGCAAAACTTTTAAATAGATCTGCTTTCAGGCTGCAACACCTTCACACAAAAAAGATTCAGATTAGCATGCAAGCAACCAGCTCTTCTGGAAAAATCAGTGGATTTGGAAAGCACACTAACAAAGTATCCTGTCACAGGGATTCCTGTGAACTCAGTGTGGAATAAGAAGAGGCAGCGTGCACTGAACCTCACGTCCCCCAGATCAGTAACTGTTTAATGTTATTCCTGTAACCTGTATACTTCCTCCTGTTACACCACCTCCTCCTGTTTTTCCGCCCTGTGTAGTTCTACTGTTTCACCGAGTGTTAGCCCTTTGTAGCACATAGTTTGTCTTATTAACTACTTTGTGAAATACCTAATGCTCTTTTGGGTGCCACATATGTAATGGTAATAATAATAATAATAATAGTAATTTTCTAGGTGTACTATATCAAGTTGTGTTGTTTGTTGCACAAATGTAGTGTAGACACAAAGTGGGGGGGGCTGCTGAATGCTGATAACTCATCTGTAAGGTAAGCCTCTAACACAGGAAGGGAAATGCTCTGGTTTATTCATGAGTACACTCAGAAGCAATGCCTGCCTTCCAGTATGCCCATGCTTTTTAGGATAGCACATTTTACTTGGATGCAGTATTGCCAGAGGTCAGTAATAATCAGGGCTAAATTGCTTACAACGCAAAGGTAATGAAACATTCTCATTAGACTCCAGTCCTCATTTTCATTGTTAATTCAATGCTGTTCAACTTCTCACTGGTTTCTCCCTTACAAATGTTGCAGTGAGACAGCCAGGCTGAGCCATCTGCTGCTGGTGCTTGAGAGGTGCAAAGAGACACCACAAAGAAAATTGATTGACTGCAGTTGACTGTATTAGGGAGAGACCTTATTTGAACCGGCAGTAACTGGAGGGAAGTGTGAACTGGCTTTAATTCTCGAGCAGACCTCTGAATATTAAGGATGTACACAGCGGTTGGAAGGATACATTCAGAGTCCAGTCATGTTCGAGATCACATCCCCTTGGCTTTCTCATTGTTGCTGTGCTTGTTCACAGCTGAGGGGAATTCTCTAGCTCTTGGATTTAATGTTACATACGTAATTGGGTGGAAAATTAATGTAAACTTAAAATAATTCTGTTTCACAGTCATTATACTCCTTAGTGTTAAATTATTAAGCTTTGTGTCTCTGGTATCTCCCAAAAGCCCTGCCATTACCGATAGTCTGACTGTCTTTATTAGCTTATATTTTTTCCCTAAAAGCAAGGCCTCATGTACAGTGTAATTATCCAGCAGTGCTGATTAATGGCATAATTCCCTTTTTCTGTGAAACTGCTGTGTAAATTATTTTCATTTCATAAAAATTACTTGTCAGGCAATTTTGTGGAGGGTTTTTTGATTTTTTTTTCTTTTTTTTTTTTTTTTTTTAGGTTTTTATCCACCCTCTCTATCACTGTGTCATGGTAATAGCAGTGTTGTGTCTGAGCTTGGTATGAGCGCTAAATGCTGCAATGATTTCAGTGGAGAAAATTAAAGTAGTTTCCGTGCTGTGTTTACTTCTTGCATCAGATCTGATGAACAAAAGTAGCTAAGATACCCTGTTCTGAGAAGCGGAGTGTTTTTGGAGGTACTTGTCCCAACAGTGAGATAAAGGAGACTTGTTCTGTTGAGCCAGCTGTTGAAATCTCTGTCACTTCTCAACCTTTCAGATTTCCTGTTGCTACTTACAGTATGTTTTCAGAAACCTCAGCAGCCTATATGTCTTTTTTTTTTTTTTTTTTTCTGCTGTCCCTTCCCCTTTTGCCTTGGCAGTGTCTCCTTACCCTTCCTCTAGCCTCTCAGCAAGACTGAGAAACCCACTCACCACTTTCCCATGCCCTTAGATATTTCTTCATGCTCCCTACACCTGTTTCCTGGGTTAGATGATACTGAGAAGATTCCTGGCATGTCCTTCTTGGTCTATGAAATGTGCTTGAATAGGAAGTGGCACTATGCTTATCAGGTTTGACATGAACAAAACAATGGGCAGTGCACAAGAAGAGCCCTGCCCTGCTGGACTGCAGGACAGCCTGGTATTGCAAGTTGAACCTTCCTTTCTGAAGAGTGTGTTGCCTTTGATCTGCTGTTTTTAAAGTTGTCATGTATTTGTAAGCACTCCAAGTAATGTGCAGGTCCTCCTAGTCCTGTTGGCATAAGAGCTGGCAAATGTTCTCCTCTGATAGGGGAGTCCTTCACTAAAGCTGGCATGCAAAAGCTGGTTTCAAAAGGGCAAGTTTCACTAGTGTGTGTGTGTGTAGAAATAACTGACCAAAGTCTAAAATCCTTCTCACTTAGGTCCAAGTGAACCCAGTAACCTGGCTAGTGTTTACCAAACGAGCAGAGAAACAAGGTTGTGATAGAGCTATTCTTCCTCTGGAATACCTGCATCCCCTTCCTCTATCCATCTTTTACCTTACAGCATTAAAAAAAAAAAAAATCAGTAGTTTCCACCCCTCAGCCTCTGAGGCTATAACTTCACCTTAATGTTTAATATCCATGTATGGCCCTGCCCTTTGTTAACTTGTCTAGTCCTCATTTGAGCTCATCTATATTCTTAGCTCCTGCAGTATACAGTGGCAGTGAGCTCTAAGTGTGTGTTATGTGAAAAAAAATAGAAAAGTTCTTCCCTCTGTTCAATTTAAGCCCCCAGTTCTTTGAAAAAATAGTGGATAATCACTTCCTATCATTACATTCTTGGCTGTGCAGAACTCTACTATCTCCTCTCAGCTATCTCACAAATTTGGCATTCACAGGGTAACATGGTTGTGGGCCAGCTGTCAAAAAGGTGACTGAAATAATTTTCCCGGGGAGCCTTTTCCACTCTGCAC
Organism: Cichladusa arquata; assembly: GCA_026413545.1. Lineage (NCBI taxonomy): Eukaryota > Metazoa > Chordata > Aves > Passeriformes > Muscicapidae > Cichladusa > Cichladusa arquata. The sequence continues at coordinate 50,264,367 of JAOTQP010000001.1, forward strand.
TCTCTTCTTGAGATGAAATTAATCCTAGATCTGCCATCATTTGAATCTATTACTAAGAGTAGAATAAATTAAAGAAATGTGTTTATCATGGACTGCTCTGTCACTCCTTCAGAACATCACTTCTGGCACAAATAGTTACAAAACATGAAACTGCTGAAATACCAGTCATTTAGCTGCTCTCACCATTTGCTTCTAAAGAGATGGGAGTTTGTTCAACTCTCATTTTTAGGTATGGCAAAATTACGTTTGTTGCTCGTTCAGCTGCTTGACCTGTTGGCACATCCCTATAGAGCTCCTTATTTCTGCATGCCAGGAAGAACTGGGATTACTGTGCCTCTTGCTATAATTATTTCCAAATATCTCTTTAGCTTGTATTTCTGGAACTAATTTGTTGTCTTTTTACATTATTTTATGTCTTCTTTGTTGTTGTTATTTAATCTCATGCACCTGTGCTTTTATACATACTTTTGCTGATGCTGTTTGCTGCTGTGAGCTACAGCAGTGAGCAGATGGAGTCAGATGAATCTTTTACAATTAAAAAAAAAGGTTTATTTAAAAATGAAAATGTGTATTTTGCATTACGTATTTCCCTGAGTTATAGACTTCTATCACTGCTGTTAAAAATGATCTTGATACATTTTTTTCCCCTGGCTTTTCTAGTCTCAGTGACCTTAACAACCCGTATTTTTGTTGACACATGGCTTGGCAAATAAAGGCTGAAATAGCAAATGGACTGTCCTCTCTGATGTGTTTCGTAACTGTTTTCCATCAGGCATTTGCAATTCTGATTTTAAATGTTTAATTATACTCAAAGTCATTAGAAACCTATTTTCATGTGTGTGACTTAGGAGTGAGAGAAGTAACCTCTTCAATAAACTTCTCCCCCTTCCCCAATTCCACGATAACATTGTGACTTATATTAATTAATTATTAATTAATTATTAATTAATTATTAATTAATTTTATTGGGTTTAAATCTGCCTAGGCCTTCAGCTAAGGGTAGCTGTGAGGGTAGATGTTTGCAGGACATTAGGGAACGTTGTTCAGAGCAGCGTATACCTAGTGTGTTCCAGTACACCTCCATACTGCAGAAGGGATTTGCATCAGGATTGTACTAAACAGTAGCTCAACTTTAGCAGTCCTTTCCTTATAATTGGGGGAGAAAAAAAAAAAAAAAAGCAGAAATCTGTTGCTTTGCAGTAAGGCTCTGCTTAATTGTAACAGAGGTAGGGCTGTAAACCAGGCTAAGTCATAAAGGTCACAGCTTCTGTGAGAAGTTTCTCTATTAATAGTCCATAAGTATTTTGTTTCTGCCAAGCTGGTGCTTAGAACCAAATTAGTCTCTCATTACAAGTCTGATACATTAAAGTCAAGGGTGTATCAACATGCCCTGTGTTGCCTTCAGACACCTTTCACTGTGCCTCACTCAGAATGCAGTTTCATGCACACATATGTAAATATAAGTAGGCAAATGACTTAGCAATTTGTTGAGTACTCAACTTCTAAACCAGATAGGTCTCCTTTTTTTTTCCTCCCATTCCATTTTCTGTGTTCTTAACAATACTTTGCAAATCACCACCTTTTTTTTATCAGCTCTGTGAAAATTATGTGCCATGATTTCCCAATGTCACCTTTGGCTTCAGCATAGCAGCTAAAGATACTATCATGGATAAAGAAGTATTAAGATGCTTCTCTTGGTATGACTCTTTTCATCAGTAGAGTTCATTCTGCATTTACTGGATTGGGGTGGACTTCTCCATCCCATTTGAAAACATTTATGGCTAAGACTAATAAGGTGAATTGTCCCAAGAATTGTCAGTTTCTCCCTGGGTCAGTTTCTCCTTTTGCCATCAAAGGAGTCTAAGCAAACCACTTAACTAAGTTAGAACAGTAAAAAAAGAATTAGTTTTAAAGAGAATAACAAATGGAGATGTAAAGATGTCGTCCTGGAGAAAACCCTCTTTGAAAATTATTAGGTGAGTTCTAATCCTAAATGGCATTATGTGAGTTCTAATCCTCAACTGAGCACCCAGTGAAGGCCAGAAAAAAATGAGTTTGAAGGATGAGTTACCTTGAATCACACACACCTTTACATTCAGTAGGTATATGGGACTGTGACTAAGGATTTCTTATCTGCCAAATGCCACCCTGGTTATCATAGACTTCTGATTTTTAAGGATGCCCCAATTGCCCATATTTTTCATTTCATTCTATATTTCTATTGTAAAGAAAAAAATACAAAAATAAGAAAGAAGAAGACAGAAGAAAAAAATTGTGCAGTTAATTATTCTGTGTGTCATTTCTTTCTCTGAAAAATGGTAGTAACAATGTCCATCTGCCTCACTTGGGTATTGAGAAAATAAATTATAAATCTGAACTCTGTTCAGATTTTATGTTGATTCTCATAGTAAAACCAATGAATTATAGATAAACCTGATAATAATTGAGAGTAAAGGGAAGATGGAGGTTTACTGCTTTGTTTGCTCTCTTTTTACTCTCTCTGATAGCACAAAATTGAATTGTTTATTACTTTAGTCTTAAGGGTAAGACCACTAGTGATTTCTGCTGTTCTCATAAATTGTGTTGGGCCCTTGAGATGCAGTTTTTGAAGTGGCCATGGTTCAGTTGCCATTTCAGAATTGAATTGTGTTGGACCCAAAAGCAAGGATTTTGATCCCAGTGGTGCAAGTACACTCATGCAAGCAAGCCTTGCACCTTCAGAGAATGCCTTTCATTTTCATAGGGTCCCACATTGACACAAGGTTGACCATTTGGATCCAGTTGCAGGATTTAATACTCAGATCCACCAGTTTCAGGGTTTTTTTACTCAGACACAACACAGAACTGTTTCTGTCAGTGTTGGGTAGTTGGGGCTTGCTCCTTAAAAAGCATTGGGATGGTGTGAGTGTGGTCTTCTAGAAGATGCTCTGTGTCTGGGATGCTTCAGTTGTGATGTGACAAGGAAGTCAGGTGTTAGAATGTATGCGAGTGGAAGTCTTCATTTGTTGAGTTAACGTTTGAGCCCTTGAGCAGTGACACACCTTGGTTATGTCAGTTCCTTTCCCAAAAGTAGCAGGGATAACTTGGTTGCACAGATGAATAGACAAATCTAACATGCAGAGTCCAGTCCCTGTCCCTAGTCAAGGGTATTGGCCACTTGTCTTGTATGGGTACCCAAGTTCTGCTGAGTTCTGGTGAATCACCTCAGGGAGGGCACTGGCACATGTTCTCTGTAGGGTTAGAGGTGTCTGTGGCTTGGGGTGGAGAGGGTTAGGGTTAGAGTTTTGAAAATAGCCCAAACATAACATGTTGATGCTCTAGAGAACCACAGTATAAGTACCTTCTATCTATAACTATTCCAAAAGGCTGTTTCCTCAGTGCTTTCTGATGTCCTGTGTGTCCCAACCATGTATGTGGGAATCCTCAGAATTCTGAGTGTCTGAACTTGAAGTCTAGTAGCTCGGTTTTTAAAAACACATTTATGAGAAACTGCACAGAGGGGACTGATCCAGCTGAACTGGGATTGTTTGCCCAAATAAAGTGTCTTGTGTGCTCAAGGGCTCACAGAATCAGCTCTAATTGGACCTCTGGAAATCTTTGTTTAAGGTATTTCTGTATTTCAGTTTCATTCATGCGAATGTTGGAGTTGTACTCATGTCAAAGGGCATGTGAAAAATACTAAGGACCTGGAGGAGGTGCGGTATCCAACCTAAACCCATTGGGGAAATACAGTAGCAGCATGATGGGGCAAGGGCATACTGGCCAATACTAGTGGCTGAGTGCCAAAGCTAAAGGTAAATATTAGGAGAAAAGGTGAGGCGTTCAGACAAGGTGTTTTTCCTTGAGCAGTAGCTTTCTTTATGTGCTAAGTTTTATGATTTATAAAGTAGCCTCAGCTCATCTAAGATACACCAGCATAGTGTCAGTATACTGTGTCCAAAGAGAGAGATTTGTAAAATTGTTCAGTCCTTTAAAGCCATAAAAGGAAGGGTATAACCAACCTCTGCTCCTTATTGGATGAGGTAGGCAACCTAGTAACTAAAGACGAGGAAAAGGTGGAAATGCTTAATGACTTCTTCACCTCAGTCTTTAGTGGTAAGATAGCTTGTCCTCAAGAACACTGTCCTCAGAGGTTGGTAGGTGGTGCCAGGGAGCAGAACGGTCCTCTTGTTATCCAAGAAGAGGCAGTCAGAGAACTGCTGGGACGCTTGGATATTTATAAATCAATGGGACCAGATGGGATCCATCCCAGGGTGATGAGGGAGCTGGCAGATGAGCTTGCGAAGCCGCTCTCCATCATTTATCATGAGTCGTGGCTCACTGGTGAGGTTCCAGATGATTGGAAACTGGCCAATGTGACACCCATTTACAAAAAAGGTAGGAAGGAGGATCCTGGTAACTACAGGCCAGTTAGCCTGACCTCAGTACCAGGTAAGATAATGGAGCAGTTCATAATGAGTGCTATCACACAGCACTTACAGGATGGCCAGGGTATCAGACCCAGTCAGCATGGGTTTACGAAGGGTAGGTCATGTCTGACCAACCTGGTCTCCTTCTATGACCAGGTGACACGCCTGGTGGATGCAGGAAAGGCTGTGGATGTTGTCTATTTAGACTTCAGCAAGGCCTTTGATACTGTCTCCCACAGCACACTCCTGGAGAAGCTGGCAGCGCACGGCTTGGACAGCAGCACTCTGTGCTGGGTTAGGAACTGGCTGGATGGCCGTGCCCAGAGAGTGGTGGTGAACGGTGCTGCATCCAGCTGGGATCAGTCACCAGCAGTGTCCCTCAGGGCTCTGTGCTGGGGCCAGTTCTGTTTAATATTTTTATAGACGATATGGATGAGGGCATCGAGTCCTTCATTAGCAAATTTGCAGACGACACTAAGCTGGGAGCTTGTGTTGATCTATTGGAAGGAAGAAGGGCTCTGCAGAGAGACTTAGATCGGTTAGATAGATGGGCAGAGTCCAACAGCATGAAGTTTAATAAGTCTAAGTGCCGAGTTCTACATTTTGGCCATAAAAATCCCCTACAACGTTACAAGCTGGGGACAGTGTGGCTGGATAGTGTACAGGCAGAAAGGGACCTGGGGGTGCTGGTTGACAGCCGGCTG